>OZ057398.1:94427271-95627271 GCA_964056695.1 Melieria picta | reverse complement strand
TAAGAAAGTGATAATAAGTGGGAAACTATTGCTACCATGTCGTGCCAATTATCAAAGAAAATAGTTTAATCAGTTCTGGTGCTGCAACTACTTATTGAATTTGCCTTGGCGATCGCTTTGCCAAATCAACCACCATTTCAATGTGCACGAGTAACGCCAAGCTGGCTTGCTGCGGAAAGCAACAATATTGCGTGTTGTTGTCGAATTGAGAATAAAGCACAAAACCATCGAATCTATGCGTGTACATCAATTCGCGCTTACTCTCTCGGTTCCCTTTACATTTTCCTCACCTGTGTTGCTTCCCGCCCGCGTCTGAAATGAAATCGCAAAATTATTTCAGATGCGCCTTCTGTATACTGTTTATTCTGTGGTAAAACTCAATGGTGGAGTACTAAGAAAGTATTATTAATAATAAGTCAATGTGAAGCGACGGGCAAACACAACAGGCCATATATAAAATTGGTAATAAATAACGGCACACAGAAAGTGGTCCACCGTGTCACTATCCTCCCTGCATAGTGGCATAGTGTATTATAAGATGTGCCGCCTTTTTCATGTGATTCGCCAACCACGCCGAAACGAGCTAAACGGAGCCGCTCGGCTTTCACGAACAGATCGAGTATTCGAAGGCAACGAATTAATTTACGCTTGTAAGTCGTGCTGTGAACATCGTATGCGCTGACTTGCGCTTACATTGGTCCTGCTTCATTCTTGCACAAAATGTGTGTGCTTCTATGTATTAGTAGCTCTGCCAACACTGAGCATCACTGCTATAGAAAATAGCCCATCATTAGCCTAGGCGTATACGGAGACGCAGGCCGCGCAACACAGCACAAGGCAGCACAGCGAAAATTAAACTTTGTGAGGCAGAAAATATGTGAACTGCGTATACGAATCTCGTAAAACCAGCACACGTGTTCCGTATTCATTCCCTAAACCCAGCAATACGAGTTATTTGTCTGAATTAGACTTTGAAATAGAACCTATATAATATAATATGGGTGTAATATCGGCTTTTCACGCACTTTTTCAATTAGTTCTTCAATTTTTGCAAGCTAACGTGTCGGCTGCGCGTAGGAAACTGTATTTCAACTACAACGCGACGCAGTTGTGCGTAGGCACGTCTCTCCGCCGCACGCGCCTATGTCGCTGTATACGCCGTTATACGAGTATACGCAGTATATCGTACGGTACTGCGTTATTTACAAAAAACTAAACTGCGTTGAGTTGTGCTGCGTGTGCGGCCTGCGTCTCCGTATACGCCTAGGCTTAGGCTGATCTACTGTCTGCAATCCCTCTTGCATAGGGACAGAAGAAACTTCGAGCATTTGTCCAAGGCCATGACCGCAGCTTGGCTGCCGCTACAGATGCAGACGGATCTACCTCTCAACCTGCTAACTACAACTAAGTTCATTGCTTCAAAGATCGCATGCAAATTATAAATTGCGGTTTGCCGGTCGCGAAAATAAAAATAATCAGCCAACTGCCGAAATAAAATACGACCGACTCTTGAATTTGAATTTGAATTCCAAATCAGAACTAACTCTTTATTTCCATTATTATTCTTAATTCATAGTTACAATTATTGCTTACATTAAAGCATCTCTCAACACTGATGCTAATAGCTTTAGTCAATTAAAGAAAGATTGAATTGTTTTATATTAAACATTTGGAATCTAATAGATTCCAAAGAATTCGCATCACTTTAAGTGCTCATAAGTGCTCCGCCTTAATTACCACAAACCGCGAATTCTGGCACTAATTGTTTATAAATGGCATTTACTGCTAATGCCATGGGTTGTCATAACTCCCTTCTTTGTTTAAGATGAAACGTCCCCGTTTCATGAGCTGGCATTGTTAAATTTTCAATTTTGGTTATTATGCTATTAAAAGCATTTTCCATTCTTTCAATCTTTCTTTCATTGTTCTTGTTCTTTACAATTTTGTATAATTTAATAAAAATATATATTGAAATGCTTAATATTATTATCACAAACATTACCCACAAAATAGGATGTGAGTTTATTTCTTCTTTAACCTTACTTAACACATTAACATTTTCGAATTGTAGATCTTTATCTTCTGATTCAATATATTCAATAACGTCATATCTGTTAACAAAACTATTCTTAACATAGTTCCAAATTTTTGCATTTAAGTTTTCATAAGTTACATTATCAATACTTATTTTACTGTCGAAAGTTATTAAATATGTTCCATTCAAAAATTGTTCTTCAACAATGTGTTTTCCTGATATTAATATAACACCCTCCTTTATTTGTTCGAATTTTTTATTTTGTTCTCTAATCTTCCTACAAGTTCCTTTCCCTTTGTTCAATATTTCTGTAAGATATCCTTTTTCGTTATCAATTTCACAATAATCGCTTATTAATTCTTTCTTGCAGTTCTTTACATCATAATACTCATTATTGCATTTTGCGACATGTTCTTTTATTATTAATTTGCCATCAAATTGAGCGATAGCTCGTGTTTCAAAAAACTTACAATCCAATTTTATTATGGGGTATTTAATATAAATTACGATTATATTCTTATTCTGCAATACTTTAAATTTTGATGCGTCTATTAAGTCAGTTATTGTCAATCGTCCATGTTCATGTTCTGTTATATTCTTAAGTTCGTCTAGATGCAAAATGGCTGGATTTAAAATTCCTATTTTTGCTAATGTTATTGTTTGTAAAACATTCTGAAGTTCATTTACCAAAAATGTATCCCTTTGTTTAAAAAGTACTCTGGCTTGAGAATTCCCGTTAATATTTCTTACCGTGTCGGTTAATTGGGCTATAGCTTTAAAAATTTCCGAATTTGTAGTAAACTGCTTATTATTATTTTCAACTAATTCATCCAATTTATTGTTTACCAAAACTATATCATCATGGTCGGGAGTACCTGCAATCCATTTCCATAATGTTCCTATTTCGTTAATTCCTCTTTTAATTCTTAAATCTTTCCTATGCAATTGTTCAAGTAAAGTTTCGATTAAAGTTAATTCAGCTTCTGATTCTGCATGATCAATGTCAAAATGTTCTTGTACCTGTCTACTTCCCTTTACACTAACATACTTCAATCTATCGTTAAAATATTTCTTTGTTTCTGAAACTACTTCCTCAAAATACGTTAAATTTGTTATATGAAAGATATTTCCGTAATTTTCATATATAGCAACTTCACCGTTTCCAATTAATACGTAGTCTTCCCTTGTGTAGTCCACGATGTCGGTATTTGCCAACCCAGCAAGTATTAAAATTCCGATTAAAATTTCCATTCTTAAATTAAGATTTACGACTTAATATTATCCTTATGAATAACTCTGTCCTTATTTCGTATCCTAATACGGTGACCTAAATCTTCCTTAACCTTTTGTTTCTTATACCTTGGTTTTAATTTATTTCTTTCCCCGATGACCTTTTCATAAACTGTATCATCAGCATTATAATTCCTCTCTATTCTTTTCTTATTGTGGGTTTCCAACATTTTTTCTTGCGCCTTCTTTAATTTGTCCTCCATTCCATCGTGAGGTTTCTTATTATATAATATATCGTTTGGTCTTTCCTTTATTACCGAATGAATCGTTTTATTGTATTGCTGCGCCGCTCTTATAGTTATTTCTAAATCGCTTGTCAATTTGAATTCATCCTTTAAACACCTTGCTATTTCAATTATTGTGGAATGTACTCTTTCCACCTGACCATTCGTCGTTGAATGTCTTGGGTCACAATAAAATATTTCAATGCCCATTCTTTGTGCAAACGCTTTAAATTGCGCTGATATAAAACTCGGCTCGTTATCTACTGTAATTTTCTTTACTTCCGGAAAGCTTTGTAAAGCTTCTAAAACTTTTTCAATCATATTACTTTTATCCTCAATATGTTTAACTATCAAAAACTTTGAATATGAATCGATTAAGGTTAAAAATTTTAATTTTTGAGCATAAAAAACGTCGATGTGTATCTGTTCCCCCTCTTTGTTTGGAATTGGAGCCTCTCCAATTGGTACCTGCTTTGGATGTCGATCGTATTTATTTTTGTTGCAATTGTCACAATTTCTTACATATTCCTTAAATTGTCTTGCCATTTCAGGCCAGTAATATTTACTGCAAACTTGATCCAAATTTTCTCGGTAATTTCTATGTGCTCTGTTATGAGTTTGTTCAATTATAATACCTTGATCTTCTCTGTTATCTATATCAATTGGAAAATTTTTTGTGTACACGAATTTATTCGTGAATGTTTCCTTTAATTTCTCTCGTACTTCATATAGATCTTCTACTGTACAATAGATTCCTGTAACTATATGTGGTGGAAGATATTCTCTCAATATTGTGATTAAATTTTCTACAGTGTCATATTCAATTAAATGTCTTGTTTTACCGAATATCTGAAATTGTTCATGAATTGTGAATCTATTTTTACTAAGCAAAATTTGTTGCTTAAATTGATTTAATGGCCCCTTAGTCTCTGCTATTTGAAAATGATCGCTACTTTCAGCGGAATGTTGCGTTACCGTAGTTGAAGATTCATCAGACAAATTATTAAGAATTTGTCGTGAAAGTGCATCTGCTACCACATTTGTTTTACCCAATTATTGCGTGCCATCGCTTCATTTTTACATTTGGATTCCTAGGCGAAACTGCAAATGTTAATGGTTGGTGATCGGTGTGAATTTCTAAGTCCGAGACTCCATACAAATAATTCCTCAAATTCTTTAATGCCCACACAATGGCGGATAACTCTTTTTCATTAGTTGCATAATTTCTTTCCGTTGAGTTTAATGTTTTTGAAATAAATGTAATAGGTCTACCCCCTTGGCTTAAGACTCCACCTATAGCTTCATTCGATGCATCCGTTGTTAAAATACACTTTTTATTAAAATTTGGTTGACTCAGTTCTACCTGATTTATTAATAAAGACTTCAATTTTTGAATTGCCAAAATTCCTTCTTGTTCTATTGTAATTTTAATTTTCTTAGACATGTATTGCGAAACTCTTCCATTTTCACCCGATAAATGTTTCGTTAATGGTTTTGCTATTTTTGCGTAATTCTTAATGCATTTCCTGTAATATACCCAAAAAACTTCTTAACTGTCGTAAGGTTGTAGGGACCGGAAAATTTAAAATTGTCTCCACTTTTTTTGGATCTGTTTTAATAACATTATTTGCAACAATGTATCCCAAAAATTCAACTTCCTCCTGATAAAATTTTTATTTTTCCAATGAGATTTTCATATTCGCATTGTTTACTACCTCTATTATTTTACTCAAGTGTCTTTTGTGTTCCTCCAAACTTTTTGAAAAAATGATAATGTCATCAATATAAACGTGACAAAACATTCCTATATAATTCCTCAAAACATTATCCATTGCTCTTTGAAAAATACTTGGTGCGTTTTTTAATCCAAATGGCACTCTTAAGAATTCATATTTGCCATTATTTACAGAAAAAGCTGTTTTCTCTATGTCGCTTTCCTTAATTAAGATCTGATGGAATCCTGATTCCAGATCAATCGTTGAAAAATATTTTGACCCTCCTAGATTCGAATGTATAACACTACTATCAGGTATTGGATATTTATCCGCCTTCGCTTCCTCGTTTATTTTTTTATAGTCGATTACCATTCGTAATTTCGGTGTTCCATCCTCATTCGTACCTTTCTTTGGCACAACCCATATTGGTGAATTGTATGGGCTCTTACTTGGCCTTATTATTCCTTCCTTCAACATTTTATCTACTTCCTTGTTCACAAACGAATTGACAGAAAATGGATAGGGATATTGTTTACTCCATATAGGAGTTTCAACAATTGTACATATTTCTGCTTTTATGTCCGTTCGGAAAGGTATACTCATATTTACATTGGAATGTATTCTATTTATTTCACATTTAATTTCCTCTCTCAAATTTTCGACTTCTTCATTATATATGCCGGTATTCCCTTCGGCTGGCGTCCCAGGACCCCGTCCCGAGTAATTTGTCTCATTTTCATAACTTATTATATTGCCGGTAAATTCGTCGGCGGGCGCTTTAGGAATTTTTCTTCCCAAAGTTTTATTCTGTTTTTTAACTTCTTTAATATTTTCTTTGTTTGAAACATATACTTTTCCTTCTCCACTTGTATTATTGGAATCACATTCCAAACCGTAAATTTTCTCCTCATTTCCATTTATCAGCATGCAACCTCTTCTTAAATCTAAAACAGCATTTAATTTTTGTAAAAACTTATATCCCAAAAGCAAATCGGCTTCTAAATTATCAATTTCATAAAATATCTGGTCGACTCCAAATAAATAGATTTTATGAAAATATTTTATTATCGTAAAACCATTTATGGTTTTAACCCTTTTATATATTGGTAATTCGTTCCTATTTAAGTATATTCCCGATTTTATATAACAACTCGTTGCTCCGGTATCTATTAAAATTTTGAATTTTTTTCCAACAGCCCTGTCGTATTTAAAAATATATGGCATGGTTAATTTTCCCCTAAAAAATGATTCTCCTGTATTTGGTTTATTCTTTGGTATTTATTAGGTGGCTGTGCCGATTGTTGCACACTTCCGCTTATTGGCCTTTCCTTCCGACTATGTGGACCGTATCTATATTCTTGTTGTCCAAAGGATGATTTATACTGTGGTCTACCTGGTGAAATCCTTGCATCAGTTAAAGAAGGATCAACTTCCATTGGAATAGGTTTTTGCTGAAAATTTCTATTTGTATATGGTTGTCTATTCCCATACGTAAAATTATTCGGAACATTATTTTGCGTAGGTCTAGAATTGTTACTCCTTGGGAAACGCAAATTGTTGTTATTATTATTATTGTAATTGTAATTTTTACTAGGGTTGATTTGCCCTTTATTGAATTGTAAAGCAAATTTCGCTCTTACATTATTTGATTCTAATTCCTGTGCCTTGGCCAATGCATTTCCGTGGTCCGTGGGCTCTAACGAAAACAAAACGTTTGACAAATTTCCGTTCAAACCCGTTATGAATACCCTGAGAGCGTTCCTTCTATTTTTGTCATTCATTTCTTTGGTGATTCGATTTCCAGTACCATATGTCATTATCGTTTTATTTACAAGTAATGTCAATTTCCTATTAACGTCGTTATAGTAGTCGATTATAGTCATATTACCCTGTCGTAATATACTCAACTCTTGTTCGATTATGTGAATGGGGCGCTTATCCGCATAAGCGAAATCCAACCTACTCAATATTGCCTCAAAATTCAAAACCGTGCCATGGTTAGTCAAAACATTATTCGCCTCGTCAGTTACCTTATTTCTTAAAATAGTAAGAGCCGCAAAATACCTCTTACTTCCCCTTAGGTATAAACTCAATGAACTGTTGGCAGCCTCGCGCCAACTTACGTAATTATCTGCTTTACCGCTAAATCCCGGCAAAGATTTTATAACGTCTAGACTTTCTTCACACACTAGACTTTCATCGATTGTTTGCCTCACATACTCTGTCACACTATTTGTATTTACCACGGCTTCGAGCTGCCTCCGCAGCGCTTCTACCTCTGTCCTCAACGAACTCGTGCTAGCTGCCACTATCCTAGCCACTAAATCCGTATTTGCCATATTTGCACCACTCGTTGTCATTTTTTGAAAACTTTTAATTAAGTCGTCCAGTTTGGTTTTGTACAGTCCTTTGTCTTATGGGTTCCCCCACACTTCCTACAGTCGTATAATCTTATATAACCCTTCTTTTTATAAAATATATCCTTAACTATGTCCATAAGCTTATCTTAACTTACTTAATTTCTGCTTCCTACTACTCTCAAATCGCCTCCTCGGTTGCTGCTTCAGTTGTCTCCAAATTGCTGCTTCTCCTTATCGTCAAGCTGCCTCCTCGGTCGCTGCTTCAGTTGTCTTCAAATTGCTGCTTCTTTTTATCGTTAAGCTGCCTCTTCGGTCGCTGCTTCAGTTGTCTTCAAATTGCTGCTTCTTTTTGTGGTGTTTTTATGCTTTTCTCCGTTTCTTACGGATACTGGCTTTTTCCGAGTGGCCCCAAATCCTGTAACTTTTTTTGTCGTTACTTTCCTGGATTTGAGTACTCCACGCGCAAGTTACATATTCTACATCTTATTGTACATATATTCATACATATATATATATATGCATAGTATAAGAGTTACATATTACACACATTATTATAAGTTAAAAGAGTATACATATGTAATCACTCATCTTTGATTTTTCATTTTTCACCACTTTAAGTCAGTAAGCATTTTGTCATTGAATAATTAAACAGTAAAGAGTTGAGTCTTACACAAATAAAACCGTGTTTTATTATAACTCGCACTTTCCACCTTTGCGACGTCCGTACTTTTTGATTCCGGAGCTATAAATCGCACTTTTGTGTGGACGCGTTGTGGCCACAATTACTCCCGACGCACACTGGGGTAATATATAAGTAAAGTGGCGATTAATTCAAAAATGAAAAATAAAGATACAGATATGTTTTTGGTACCGGGTTAAAGTGGATAAAATTCTGCATCACTACGTGAAAGAGTTGTTGCAAAATAGTTTACCGTTTTCCCGCAAAGCACTCTAAAAGTTTACATTTCTTTTCATTTGGAGCGCGCACAGCGTGAAACGTGAATTTTTCAATTATTTAAATTAAATTTGTTTTACAAGTTTTTAAAGTAGCATAAAAGTGATGATGGAGGCTTCTTGTTCAGGTATTTAAGTATTAAAATACTAATTTTGTTTTTTTTTAAGTGTTCGTAAATATTTTTGTTATTTTTTAAAAAAAAGCTTAAAAATTGCCTTATTTTGACCCTATTCATAGACATATAGTTGTTTGTTCAGTGATGTTCAACTAAAATATTGTCATAATCGTAATCTGTGGATATTCTAGCAACTTTTTATGAAAAAAAAAAGTTGCGCTATTGTTGCGCACTTTTACAGCATTTCGATTTTTGTATGTGAAGTCTTGGCAAAATATGCACGCGGTCCGTGAAAGGAAAGACAAGAAATAAATGTAAATGCAAAAAATATGAGAAAAGCAACAAGCGAAATGTTTTATGTTAGTTTTGTTGTTGTTCAATGTATGGTTTTTAGTATTGCTTTATGCTTTTTACCCTACATTACAGGGGGCCGGCATATTAGATTTATATTAGCCAGCATATTAGGCGACATATAAGGCGGGATATCGCGACACGTAAGTATTTTTGGTTTTTAAGATATTTATGAAACACAATACAAAATCATCTCAAATGATGCAGAACAAAATAAAATTTCGATATCTTAGATTATTTCATTTGTCTTTGTTGTAGGGTGTGTGCAAAACTAGGTCAACTGACCTTATTTATCAGAAGTTGCAGTATTGGGCATTGTTATTGTTTGTATTATGTGTAATCGATTGAAATAACCGCAGTGATGTGCATTAAACTAATTCGGTAAAGGGTAACTGCAAATTACTACTTTTTCAAGATATTAAAAAAGGTGATTGTTTTCATGTAGGAACGAAATCCAATGTTATTTGGTATACTCATCAAAGTCTTTATTACATAATGACCAACTCATTGCCTTAAATTTTGCCAAATCTTTCGTTGAGTACTATCCCTGGTATAACATGCCTACAACTGTTCATAAATATTTAATTTATGGACCAGAGGTCATAGCTCACGCCTTGTTGCCAATCCGTGAATTATCTGAAGAAGCGCAGGAAGCGAGAAATAAAGATTTTAAGACTTTCAGGGAATATTTTTCTCGAAGAAGTAGCCGAGGAAAAACCAACAAAGACGTTCTAAATAGACTGCTTATAAGTTCTGATCCCATTATATCGACAGAAACGAAATTGCCGCATAAAGCAGTTACGCGCATGCCAAGGGAAGCATTGGATTTGTTGATAATTGTGGAAGAAGAACGCGATGATATGAACAATGATGGTGATGCTGATAACGATGGATGCGAAGGTAAAAGCGTGGGTGAATACGATGATGATTCCGATAGTAATTAATAAATAAGCGAGGAATTCTGTATAATACCCTTTTGTAACAATTTTGCATTTTTCGTCATAAATAAAAAAAAATCCACTAAAGTATTTGAACATACATTTATTTTTTCTTCTTTATGTATAATTAACTAAACCTAATACTTTTTTCATGTCTAAATAGTCCGGGTGAATTAATCGCCAAAATCGGCATGAATTACCCCAGTGTGCGACGTTCAACAAACTTCACATCAACTTGTTGCGTCGGGTCCCTGCTCGGGCGCCAATTATAAATTGCGGTTTGCCGGTCGCGAAAATAAAATAATCACCCAACTGCCGAAATAAAATACGACCGACTCGCTTGAATTCCAAATCAGAACTAACTCTTTATTTCCATTATTATTCTTAATTCATAGTTGGTTGGTTGGTTGAGGTGGCTGACTCACAGTCCCCCTGCAAGTCACAATTAGCGCATAGACGCCGTTTTGGTACCACATGCTCACCGAAAACTAAAACCTTGTTAGTTGTATAACTAAATCCATCTGGTAGAATTTAGGTATCCAAGAAGATTCCCCAGACTAACTGTCGAGCAGTCGGTCAAACAAGTGAAGAAGTGTTTCCCCATAAACTTAAATCTTGCCCTTGCCAGAGCTGGGCAGTGACAGAGGAAGTGATTTGGTGTTTCTTTCTCTTCTAAATTCCCACAGCTCCTGCAATGGGTATTGAAGGGGATGTTTAGCCTTTCCGCATGTGGACCTATAGTCCAGTGGCCTGTGATGATCGCCGTAAGCCTAGCGACGTCCGTGCGTGGTTTGTTAATAAGCTCGCGAGATCTCGGCTCGTTGTAGGAGGGCCACATCTCCCGCGAGGTACGGCAGGAAGACAGCGACTTCCACCTCCGATTGGCAAGGCTGAGATAGTGTAGATAGCAGCCCCTCCTGACGACTCCCAAAGGCGTCGGAACCGAGACAGCCAGTGATGCGTCAAGCGAGGCCCCCGAGCGCGCCAATTCGTCCGCTCTCTCATTCCCTTCAATGTTCCTATGGCCGGGAACCCAGATGAGGGTGATATCAGCGCAGCGACTTAGCGCGCCCAGAGCCGTCCTACACTCCTCGACCAACCTTGACTGGACCGTGGTAGAATGTAGAGCCTTTATTGCTGCCTGACTGTCAATGAATATTGCAACCTTACACCTATAAATGATGTGTCTCTCTACCAGTCGACAGGCCTCCCTGACCGCCAAGACTTCTGCCTGAAAGACCGAGGCATCATTGGGTAGACGTATGGCTTCATTTATCCCCACGTGCTGCGAGTATACCCCCGCACCCACCCCGCACGCCATTTTGGATCCATCCGTAAAGATGTGTATGTCGTATTCGTTGAAAAGGCTGGTTCTTTCCCAGTCGGCCCTTGTAGGGAATTTCGTCCCGAAATCCGTTTGAAAGCTTAGATACGGCACGATATAGTCGGTCATCCTACTAACCTTAACGTTTGGTAGTGTGCTTAGCACTTTGCTGTGCCCATAACTACGCTCCGCCCAACAGCCAATTGCCTTTAGCCTTGCTGCGGAGTTGAGGGTGATATACATTATATGTAAGTCGATGGGGAGGAAGTGTAAGAGCACGTTCAGTGCATCCGTGGGGCATGTGCGTAGTGCCCCCGTGATGCCAACACATGCTGATCGCTGAACCCTGCTGAGCTTCTGGACCAAATAACTCTTGCTTAGAGCTGGCCACCAGACCAGTGATCCATAGGTCAGGATTGGACGCACTATGGCCGTGTACATCCAGTGGGTGATGTGGGGGTGTGCGCCCCATCTTTTCCCAAACAGCCTGTTGCAGGAGTAAAAAGCCACGTAGGCCTTCCTGACCCGTAGCTCAATATTTGATCTCCAGTTTAGCTTTGCGTCCAGCAGAACCCCGAGATATTTGGCTTTCGCTGATAGCTCCAGCTGCTGCCCGTTAAGCGATGGAAGGTTAAAATGTGGAATTTTGGTCTTAGTGGTGAACAGTACCAGTTCGGTTTTGCCCGGATTTACACTGAGTCCACAACCTGTGGCCCACGTGTGGATTTTGTCCAGAGCCCCTTGCATAATCTCACTGATTGTGCTCGGAAACATTCCTGATACTATTATCACCACGTCGTCCGCATACGCTACCACTTTTACCCCCGTTTTTTCTAACGCCTTGAGTATGCTGTCCATGACCAGCAACCACAGTAGTGGTGAAATCACCCCTCCTTGTGGTGTTCCTCTACTGACGTGTTTTACCAGAGATGTGTTGCCTAGCTCTGCAAAAATAGTCCTTGATTTGAGCATCGTAACTATCCAGTTCCTTAGATCCCCTTCTAGTCCCACCGTGGTAAGGGAATCTTGGATTGCCTTAGTGCTCACATTGTTGAAGGCTCCTTCGATATCCAGGAAGGCTGCCATTGAAAACTGCTTGAAGTAGATTGACTTTTCTACAGTGCGAATAACCTCATGTAATGCCGTCTCTGTGGATCTACCCTTGAGATAAGCATGTTGGCATTTGGAAATTTGATAATGATCAGCTAAAGATCTTAGGTGTATTTCCATTACCCTTTCCATAGTCTTAAGCAGAAAAGAAGTGAGGCTAATCGGTCTAAAGTCTTTGGCCGTCTCGTGACCGATTTTTCCCGCCTTAGGTATGAAGACTACTTTGACCCTTCTCCAGCTGAGGGGTACATAATTTAATTTAACGCACGCCCTATAGATCGTCACTAACTGTGGAATCACCATATCCTGTACTTTCTGTAACATGATAGGGAGAATACCATCCAGACCTGGTGACTTGTAAGGGGAAAAACTGTTGATGGAATACCTGACTTTATCTTCCGTAAAGACAGATTCATAAATACACGGATATCGAGAAGCTGATGAGGAGGGGGTGACCGCTGCCCTCTCCTTACAGCCCGGGAAGTGTGTCTTAAGTAAGAGTTCAAGTGTCTCAGCAGATGTTTCCGTCCAGGTGCCGTCTTCCCTTTTCAGGTATGACGGATTGCTCCTTTCTTTGGAAAGTGCCTTGCTGAGTCTTGAAGAAGCTGCCGTTGACTCAATTGACTCACAAAAGTTTCTCCAGCCATCCCTTTTGGCTTTCCTAATCGCTCTTTTGTAGGTCCTGAGGCAATCCTTGTATTTGCTCCAGGTTTTGTCCCTGTAACACTGGTTAAAAGCCCTACGAGTTTCCTCTCTAAGAGCCGAGAGTTCCTCGTTCCACCATGGTGGGAGAGATTTACCACTTCTACTCACTGGACAGGATCTCTTGTAAGCTGTACTAAAAGCTACCTCAAGTTTTCCAAGTTGCTTGTCCAGTTCCTTAGTAGAGTCTAAATAGGCTGTACTTACTGCCTTAAGTTTAGCCTTAGCTATCAGAGAAAAGATCCGCCAATTTATCCTTTTCGGATTTCTGAAAGGATCAGGGGTCTTATTCGCTATATTAATATTGAAGATTAACCAACTGTGGTCCGAGAAGGACTTTTTGTTGGACACCCTCCAATTTTCAACCCGAAAATTTGAATTTTCCGACAGAAGGGTAAGATCTAGAACTTCTTCCCACCCAGCGCAGCTCGCCGAGCTGGGGAAAGTGAAAGTGGGTGTATTACCCCTGTTACAGATGGTGAGATTGGAACTGCTTATAAAATCAAAGAGTGACTCACCCCTGGCGTTGTCCTCAGAGCTGCCCCATATGGTGTGCCTCGCATTTGCGTCGCAGCAGAGGAGTAGAGGGGTTCCCCGTGCGTTTAAGCTGGCCAATAGTGACGCAACCTCTTCCGGTGGTGCATTCCTGTCATGTGCCATGTATACCGATGCTATCATCAGGTCTGGTCCACTCGGCACCTCGATCCTAACTGCTGTTAGGTCGCCTGTGCTAAATTGGGGACAGAGGAAAGTATTAATTTTGTTTTTAGCTAGAATACACGATCTCACCCTGCCGGCATTTCTAGTGTATAGAGTCCTATATGAGCATCACCCCGACGCTTGTCGTCCACGTCCAGATTAGCTGCGTCCGGCTCTTCTGCCTCGCAGTCATTTTCTGACGGCCGGAAGATTTTTAGTTTGGCGTACCTCACGCCAAACCGCATCCTGCAGCCCATACCATCCAGGATCTTGACCGATTCCTCGTCAATGGAGAGGAGAAGGGACATGCTGTTCCTTTGTGGACCTTCGTCTTTCATGACGCTCCAGTCCTGCATCGGAACAGCGGGGTTCTGCCGCTGCAGAAACTGAAGGACTTTCCCGTGCTCCAGCTTCATAACAGGCAGCCAGATACGGGCTCTCGGCCGCCTAGGAATCTCCCGAGCTGGGATAAGCCTAAGCCTAAGGCCCTCCCATGCATCGCTAATCTTGGCAATGCATTCGCCCAGAAAATTCACGGACGGCCGATCGTCGCACCTGAACACCCTGCAGCCGCGAAGAACCTCAGAAGAGTCGTAGCCAGGCGGGGACGCATCCGGGTTGGAGAGAAGGTGTTCCATCACCATCTCCGCCAGCCTGGGCTCAATCTCCCCCCATTTCTCCAACACCTTCTTGCCGCTGTTCGTTTTTTCGTCAATGAGTGCAACCTGTAGGTCATCCCGGACCACCTCATTGAACGGTCTTCTGGCGCTCGTAGAGGGCATATTTGCAGATGTCGACAACTTGGCGACCTTGTTTTTGCGCAAGAGGGCCGTCTCGTCCTGAGACCGGTTCCGCTTCGCCGCCTTGTCGATCTCCAGAGTGGCCTGGTATTCCTCATACTCGTCGACCACTGCCTGGTATTTTACTTTATCAGCCTGGTCGAACTCGTGTACCGTACCGGCTGCCTCATTTCTGGCAATCTTGCCAAGAATGAAGAGAGCTTTCTGGTACCGGCTCCTCCTGACCAGAGCCTCTGATTTGGGCTTTTGTTGTTTTGGGCCGCCAGTGCTGGCGCCCTTGCCCTGAAAAGGTGTACTGCCACTGCTTCCACCCTTTTTCACAGCCAGCCCTTGAGTGTCAGTTGCCGTTGTATTAGTTTGAGTTGGCGTACTGCTGCTGCTTCCACCAATTGTCGTTGTTGTTGTTGTTGCGATCGCCGCGTTTTTGGCTGCCGTCACAGACACGCCCTCCACGCCGAGCTCCTGGCTGGATGCCAACAGTTCATCCTCGGAGCTAGTGCCGAGCTGCATGCCCGCACACTTTTCTGCACTTTCCGTCATATGTGCACTGAAAACGAACAAGAAAATATATCGCGATCTCTGCACATCACACCTGAGCCACCAGAGTCACCCGCAAAAAACCACCAGTAACACCCGCAACGCCGGCAGGCAAACCAAATACCTGTGGGGATGTGGGTAATTCATAGTTACAATTATTGCTTACATTAAAGCATCTCTCAACACTGATGCTAATAGCTTTAGTCAATTAAAGAAAGATTGAATTGTTTTATATTAAACATTTGGAATCTAATAGATTCCAAAGAATTCGCATCACTTTAAGTGCTCATAAGTGCTCCGCCTTAATTACCACAAACCGCGAATTCTGGCATTAATTGTTTATAAATGGCATTTACCGCTAATGCCATGGGGTGTCATAACTTGCATGCATGATGAAAAGCAGAGGTAGACTCACCAGCCCATCAAGCGCTGGGCCAGAAGTTGTCGGAAAAGCCCCTGCATTATATAGCCAGCCATCTGAAGCATGGGACGTTATGGGTCTTATTACAGCTGTAAAAATCTATAAGATTTTGCTGAAAAAATACCCCAAGTTTTCCGAAAGATACCTTCAGAATGTCTGATTAAACTCATACTACGTTTACATTGAGCCCAAATGCGTAATTTCAAATGAACCATGTCAAAGTGTTTACATTGCCTCATTTGTATATCGTAACATACAAATATATTACATACCTTACATACATACCAAAAGAGCAAGGTTTATAAAATACAGGTTACGCATTCCAGTTGTCAAAAAATGACAGCGTGACGTAGGCATAGGATGGCTCGATTGGCTAAAAATATTTTTGAGTAAACATTTTTCAAAAATCTTGAAAAAGAAGAAATTAAAATTATTTTCGCGGCCACAGAAGGCCAACCACTTGCCGTGTATGTTCCGTTGCTTTGGGAAGCAATAAAGTCGATAGCGCAATTTTCCGCTGTAGTTCTTTCATTCTCGCCACTGTAGTTCTTCATTTTTGGTTTAAAACTATTTCGAAAGTGTATGGAGAAAAAAGCAAAGCAGTTTGTTTTTTAGGGATTTAAAATGTATAGTTGTCAATAAGTGGCACCTCGATTGTGGCCCCCGCCTGCGTCATCAACATGGCGAAGGTTGGGACTGTGCAACCTTTATTCCATGGCTCAATAATAAAGTTGTAGCATCTTGCCAATACCAAAAAATACATGTATTTCCAGTCAGGTGTTTTCATTTCAACCGGTGCGGCAACACAGCACCACTGCTGACGCCGACGATTTTGACAGAAGCGATAAACAATCAGCCGGTGGCTTGCTACAACCTTATAACTGAGCCATGATCGAACTAAAACGATTGAGAAACTGACACCAGCGAAAGGGCGATGTAAAGCGGCCTTTACACGGCCGTTCATGTTTGCAAACATGTGCGATGGGGGAAAAAAATTGTTAGCGCTGCACCGTCAAACATGTACGCACACTTAAGTTGTCTCGTTGTTGTCGACGAAGCAACATGGCACGCGCATTAGTTGCTGCACTCCTAATATGCACCTCATATGCTGCGTTTCTTTTACATTTATTTTTATATTGTTCACTTTTTACTTTCCACAGTTCGGTATGTTGTCTGTACACTTCAAAGAACTCCTTCGAAAACACTTCATTGTTTTGCGACGCCATCCTCACTGCTCGCTGTCTACCGCTGTCACACAGCCGTTTACACGGTCGCACATGTGCGTCACGCCGACAGAGAAATAAAAAAATTTTGAAAACCTACAAACATGTTGGACGAAACGAATTTCTTGCGTTTACACGCTCATTCTTCTCGTCACGCACATGTTTGCAAACATGAACGACCGTGTAAAGGCCGCTTAATGCTGACGCTCAAATGATCGTCGGTCACGTCACTTTTTACGTTCTCGTTTTGATTTTTCTACTCTGGGCCGAAAGCATGTTATGCTGAAAGTCATTTGATCTCCGGTCACTACTACGAATTTCGCTTACTTTTAGTACTATTTCTGCACTTTTTATAGGGACTTTGCTTCTTAAAATACAATTTGCAATTAAAATGTAAGTCTTTTTCGCACTTGCACCGGGCTGAATAGTAGGCATTTGTGTTCCTTTGACATTGATATCAGCGCCTCAGTATTTGATTGGGCCGAAAATCCTGGCTTTCTGAGCTAATAATTTATAAATAAAAGTAATATAATATGTGAGTCAGAGTGTCACAACATTTGATTACAATTTAAATTTCCATTTTTCTTTCTTTTCGTATATAAACACAATATAGTGATGAAGGTTGCTAGCAACCACTTTTTTGCTTTTGACATACATATTTTCACAAAAGAGGAACAAATTTGTTTTTTAAACACAACTATTGTGAATAATCTCACGACGCAACACTGATGTGATCGCTTGATTTGGCATCTATTTGGCACTTAGATATATTTCTATTTCTTACGCCACGTATGGGCGTACAATGCCGCATGAGACAACAGACTGAGTTTGTTATTCATTGTTCGACAATTGAAAAACGTATTTTGAGATTTTGATACGTTGCTGCTCACGCCAGAATTGTGAGCAAGACAAACGTCTGAACGTATTTCTGCAGCGTACTTGCGCCGTACGCCGTGCGCCCATACGTTTATACGCTCCAATTGTGTTCCTACGGTAAAAGTTCAATAAATGTTTTTAAGAAGTTTGTATATATAAATAAAAAAAAAAATCATTCCTCCATCAAAGCAAACACATGTTCAAAACATGTATGGATGACAGTTAATTTGAGATGTTGAGCAGCCAAAGCGATAAACTCAATTAGGAACTAAATTGCCTCAGTTTATTTGGCTGTCTGAACAGTTCATTATTAGTATACTCTTCTTCCGTTTGCGAAGGTCCGGCAGCGCAAACCTATAAGTTGAAATCGAGTAAATTTATAGTGGTCTGGCAGCTTCGATTAATGTTCTTTGTTGCATTGCGATGTTATTGCGTATTGGCAAGAAAAGAAAATAAGTCATTACAATTAAATAAGTAATTTATTCCTTACACTTTTTTGAGCACAGATCGACGCAATTTGAAGGGTGTTTGACGTGTGTAGTTTGTACTTAAGTTAATGCGACACAACCCATAGAAATACCGCTTTGGAATATGGCTTGGTTCAATGTTTGGACTGGACTAAAAAACAAAACATGCAGATATTTGTTACAACGATATCTCGGGCAGTTTTTGGAAGAGAAATTAAATCTAGAACAATTAAAAGTTGATCTTTATAATGGGAAAGCAACAGTAAAAGACGTGTCTTTGAAGGTAGAGGTAAGAAATATCAATAGCCAGCCTTGAAATATAAGCCAGTTTTTATCTCTTCAGTTCTCATTGTTGTAGTGTTGTCTAAAAAAAAGGTTTCGGATTTTGGTAAAGTGTTAAATCGTTTTTTTAACTACAGCCTAGTTTGAACCCATATATGTAATACTTAGTACTCCACCAGGCCCTGCACCTCGTGGGGGCACCGCCATGTCTTCGCCTGGAAAGTACGCCGACGCTAGGACGACCTCGAGGTCACGACCCTCGATTTGGATCGCCACCGCTAACAGGTCCCTTGGCATGCACTCTGAAATACAAACATAGTATTTTTCAACTATTATAACACCAGGGCTCCTGGGCTAGCGCCGCCCAGATGTGGTCTCAGGTGAACATCTGCGATAGGACGGCCGATGTCGCCGTCGCGTGATGAAGGTTTATCTGTACAACCTTCATTGCTCGAGGGTTAGAGCTTAGGAGAGGATTCAACATCCATCTTAAGCAGTGTCGTTAATGAAATCTCGTCCGACAACTGCTGAAGCCAGTCTGCAGTGCCCTTGTCACTACATTCTATCAGCAGATGTCTCGGCGGAAGTGGATGCCGCTGAACACCAGTGGGGTAGCACACCCTTTAGCTATCTCGCTCACGATAGCTTCTTCTAGAAAAGAGAGCTCCTCCTTGCTCAGTGTCTTCTGGGGATATTCCTTCGGCAGGACCGACACTCGAATGGCCTCAGGTGTTCTGAGGACACTCGAGTACGTTGCAACCGGTGCCTGAGTGCACATCCTGGACTTTTTAGTTTCAGGACGTTGAGGGGATTTATGTTGTAGAGTGGGTTGAGCAGCAACAGGCTCGCGCTGGCAGCCGAGCCTGTGGGCTTTGTTCCTACCACCAGTCTGGATTGTACACATCCTGGAAAAGTGTGAAGAGCCAAATCCCTGCTTACTTGACTCGTAAGGGGTCTGGTTCCAATCGATGCTGCCAGAGCAGAGGTATCAAACAGAGGTTTACCCGTTTTGATGCCCCTCCCCTGCCATCGCCGCTGGCCCCTTGACCGCTTTGAATGAGCCTCTCGCTACCCTGGAAGGAATTTTTCCTCGGCTGGTGCTGGGCCTTGGGTTTGCTTCTGTGTTGCGGGGCGAATGCTCCGGCACAGCTGTTAGCTGAGTTGCGGTGTGGTCCCGCAGAACCAGTGAAATTCCTCGTTTATAGTAGTACTTGGTACGTCCTTCACGACAGACTATTCCATTCCGTTCATCACTCGGGGTGAACTAGTCTGCGGCGTCCTTGCCCGCGGCATGCCCCCCACCACGGCAAGGTGACTACCCTTGTTGAGGCAGTGAAAGGAACTTTAGATCGAGTTTTTATTTAATTTGCATTAATTTTTAGGTTTTCAGCCAGTGATAAAATTAATTTTAGTTGAATTTTATAGTAATGGAGCGTGAAAAATCAGGGACCGATTGATTTTGTCTTTCATTAACACATTATTTATAAATTTCAGGCGATCAATGAATTATTTGAGGCTCAAGGATGGGGCTTGGAAGCAATAGATGGACATATTGGGTTGCTAACCGTAACCGTTCCATGGAATGCGTTAATGACAAATGACAGCTCAATAGAAGTATCGGATGTATTTATATCTCTGCGACCAGCAAGAAGACAAAATGACGGCACGTCTATGTTGGAATCAATGTGGTCGTCAGTCAGTAGTTCAATGCAGTTAGCTGAGGAATGCATGAGACAAAAAGATGATGAGGGCTCAGAGGATACAACAGAGATAAATACAAATTCTATTGTTGGCTTAGCAAAGTTTGCTGAAACTATTGATAATGGTAAGCACGAAAAATGTTCATCTTTTATTTAAGAGATATGTGTAATGTATTCGTTGTAGTTTTGAATCGTATTAAGGCGACATTCACGAACATAACTCTGAGGTTAGAGTATCCTTCACATGATGGCTCCAGAACAATTGCTCTGTATATAAACATCGCAGACTTAACGTATAAAAATGAAACCGGGTGTGAGAAGTACTTAAAGAAGGTGCGGACAGATGAACATACTGCAAGAGAGGAAATGAGTAGTCAAAAAAACAGCAACGAGGATTCATACGAAAGCATTTACCTCATGCCAATGTTTGCAAAACATAATGTTAATTTGGCTGGATTGCATGTGTATACGGAAGAAAATACATTCAAAAATGATTTATTTAAAGAAAAGCTGCGAAATTTGGGAGAATCTAGCATGCGAATCCCAATATTGCAAAGTTTGGAGCAGCAAAAAATTCAAATCAAAATGAAGCAATCTGAGAATATTGTTGGCCCGAAAGTTCTGTTAGTAGCGGAAATTGGTGCTATTTATCTATTTTTGACTCCACGTCAAACACATTTGTTGTTACAATTTTTGAATGCATTTCAAGAAGAGGAATTGTCGTCCGGGCTCAGTTGTCGAAAAAAAGAAAAAAAGGCACCTTGCGAAAATTCCCATGTAAGTGGGATTACTGTGAAGCCTGGAAATTGGAACAATGTTGAAGATAATACCGCTCCAATAATGACTTCGAAAAATTTACATTCAGGCGGAAACCCAACGCTATATTGTGACTCATTAAGTAGTTCAATAAGTTCGGGTAGCACATTAACGGCGTCATCAAAAATCCAACGAAAAACGCCGAATGTAGAATCTTGTGGAGAAATTCTGAATTTTTCTATAAAAATAACTTCATTTGTGGGAGCAGTTCTTCACGAGGATATTCTAGTTGAAACCAGTACAAACATGAGCAATAAAAAATTAAATGAGAATAGTCAGAATGACTTAATCTATCTAGCAAATTTGTTTTTTGACTCTGTGCAAAATATGGACGACGGAAATACGAAGAAATTGTTTATGAAAAACCATCTTTGCCTTCGACTATCACCCCTCTTTGTAGAAGGTGTGCAACAAAGAAACAAAAATATATTGTCATGTAGTACAAAAATAATTGCAAACAATTTTAACTTACGTGAGATATTGGATGGAAAGGCCTCTGCATTGATAGTTTTCGATCATAGTGAGGTAAGGACCGTAAACTAATTGCTATGTTAACCCCGATATGCCGACCGTACTGCATGTAGTACACCTTTTTCAAGTATGATGAGTAAACTGTGCTTTGAACTTGTTAACCAAAACTCAAAACTTGTTGTACTACATTTGGTACGGTCGGCATATCTGGGTTAAGAACTAATCGCATCATAACTTTTTTTATAGCTATAGTATGAAGGATATGTTTACATTAATTGAAAGCCAAAGAAATATTAACCCATCGTTGCATGATTTAATTTCCGTAAAGAAAATATTTAACGCGAGGACTTTCGAAATTCAAAATTCTTTTTTTCTCATCTTGTTACGTTTTGATTTCATTAGATCGGTGTGTCGAGGGGATGTTCTTTAACAATTTGTAAGGGGCACATTGAGTAATTTTTGGTCTCAGTTCAATTAACCCCATTAAAGTCTAATCTACGTTTTGATAGTAAAAATGACATTTTGTTGAATTCCTGTATCCATAGTGAAATCAATAAAGTGTACCAGGTAGATGACGTACACTTATTTATCTGAGTAGCAATTGTCAATGTGTCAATTTATTTGTGTCAGTTCGATTAACCTTTATTTTTGTTGTCGTTAAATTTAAAATTTACTTTCAGTACTCCAGAAATATATATTTTCGTAATGTATTTTATGTTAGAAAAACATAGAAACTGCATTGCCGTGTGTTTTTTTGCAGAGACAGCACGTTTTTCTGGCATGTAGTTGCCTATTTAGTGTCGGTTTTGGTGCAGAACGTATTTTCAAACAACAATTTATTTTGAAATTTTTTCATACAGCATAGACGGGTTATGAACTCTGACATTTGTTAGCAAAATGGCATTAACTGTCAGAAAATAAGTGTACGATGAAGAGAGAGTTCCTCCTATCTGGCACACTTTATTAATTTCACTATGCCTGTATCTATGAAAGAAGTTTTGCGGAAATTTGTCATAACCTGCTAAAAACGCAGCCGCTAAAAGTAAAATCGGTTCTATCTAAGATTCATTGAATAGAAGATTGCGCCTTCCGGGAGAAAATAAATTTGAAACCGCACCAGTGACTGCATACAAAATTGTTTCCGATTGGCTGAAAATGTTGATTGAATTTTGGAGAGAGCAACACAGTGGGACAACATTAAATATTAATTCACTTTTTGTTATTTAATAAATTTTTTTCTACGTTCGATTTGAAAAGTACGTCTCCCCTCATGTACCTTTTTTGTTTTCATTATTTCGTGTACACAGGCCCAGTGCACACCGCATGACTCTCGTTTTTTGTTTTGTAAATTTTTCCGCGATTCTTTTACTACACGCAACTTTTAACGCGAGGACTTTCGAAATTAAAAATTCTTTATTAAATTTAACACAAAAACAAGAAAACAAACAAGCAAAAGCGGTACAATTTTCACAAAACAAAATATTTTTGGTCAAAAAGATTTTCAACCAATAAAAACAGCACGAAATTTGAATTGCAGGGTTTCCTCCCGAAATTCACTTGTTTTATTTGTGTTATTCATATGAATGAATGATATGAATTTACAATATATTTTGTCAAGATATACAAGCTTCTATTAAACTGTTATGCAAGTACATATATATATATATAGGGGCTAAAGTGTAAAGAAAGCCATATATTTGCTCAAAAGAGTGAAGCAAAATGTAAGTTCAAAATGAAAGAATTTAAAAAATACTGATGGAATCCCTACCTATTCTCCGATGACGTCACTGGTGCGGCTTCAAATTCATTTTCTCTCGGAAGGCGCAATATCTGTATTGAATCACGGGTTTTATCTACATTTTAGTGTTGGGTCACTGTATACTTGCAATCCAACGCACGAACTGAGCAATGGGGACCGCTATATCCACATTACCATCAATACAAACAATTACAAGCCGTAACCACTATTAATTCGTACCCCTACACTTTTCCGCATATTAATTTTTAGTATTACCTTTTAACCATTATTTGTCAAATGTTCCGTGCAGTATTTATACTCTTTTGAAACGCTGAAAAATCGACTATTAGAAAAATAATTTTATTTTTTTATTATATACTATTTTTACAATTAATTTTTGAACAGAACAACTTCAAAAAGTTACAACTAAAAGTGGCCACTAACAATTCGTACGACCGCAAATTAAAGAACAATTAATATCAGGTTACATCTCCCTTTGCTGCGATTACAGCCTGGCATCGATTCTGCATTGAGGAAATAAGTTTCTGACACTTTTCCGGTGTAATAGAGTCCCAAACCTCTTGAATTTTGTTTTCTAGTTCCAAGAGGGTTCATGGGGGCTCATTCCTTAATCTTCTTTTCATTAGGGCTTTATTGGACTTAGATCTGGGCTAGATGAAGGCCGGACTAAAACTAAAACTTCAATATTATTGTTGTGGAACCGTTTTTGAAGAATTAATATGAGAAATTGAAAAATTAATGAGAAAAAGCGTAGGGGTACGAATTAATAGTGGTTAGGGCTTGTATTTAACCAAATCGCAACACGTGTTGTTTGTTCGACTCTTTTACACATACTTTCAGTGCTACTCGCGAAATTCCGTTAGAAATGAAATGTTTTCAGTTAAATGACAACTGAAGAATGAACGCCTGTGAAATGCTGAATAGAATTTTAATAGTTTCCAGACCTACGAGATGTTAACATTACATATTGTAACGATGAGGCACTCTGTTGCTGTGCTATGCATGAATGCTTTTAAGGGCATACTTTTAGGCATGCACTTTGGAGTACGGCCGTTTTGCTGTAATTCCGATATGGCAAGGATGTTTCGTGATGGTAATGGGCTGTGCGAGAACGATCGAGAGAGCGAGTCCAACTGGAATGTGCAAGAACAATCGGCGCGATAAGAAAACAAGTATAAAAGGCAGCAGTGTGCAGCGCAGAGGGACAAGTCTGATTTGAACAAGCAAAGTGGTAACAAGTGTAGATACAAGCAAAGTGTAAATCTGTAAATAAAGCGATTGTTGGTTTCTGACTGCGTTTTGCGCTAAGTAATTGAAGTGGTTTTATTTTCAAGTACAATCCAAAATGAACTTAGAGATGTCATTTTCGTAACATTTGGTGTCAGAAGTGGGATTGTGCTACTGAAAATAAACCAAAAAAAAAAATAAAAATAAATAAAATTGTACAAACGCAGACATGGTTAAACTCGAGCTGCTGAAGGTGGACCAGCTGAAGAAGGAGCTGGCTGGCTGCCTGGCGGTGGAGTTGCAGCTGCGCTTGCGAGAGGCGTGTGAGGCACGAGGCGTCGATTGGACTGCGCACGAGTTCGGAAAGCAGGAGCTGGAGGCGTCGGCCAAAGTGGAGGAATCGCCTGCGGGTGCTGCGTCGATGCAAGGTAAGGCTGCACCGGCTGCGCCACCACAAGCAATGGACATGAGCCAGCTAATGGTTGCAATGAAAGGCATGTTCGAGAAACTCGAAACTACGAATCAGGAAATTTCGGCAAAAGTCGAAACGGCGAATCGAGGAATGGCAGCGAAACTGGAAACTACGAATCAAGAAATGGCAGCGAAACTAGAAACTACGAATCAGGAATAGCTAAAATGGAAGCGGCGACCCATGAAATATCGGCACAGGTGTCAGCGAAACTCGAAAGCGCAAATTGCGAGTTTTCCACCAAGCTTCAGGAAAATTCTGCGCGCTTGGAACACAAAGTGGAAGAAATCTCCAACAAGCTAAATGTGAAGGTGGAGCACCTGGGAGCTCAAGTGGAACACTTGGACAAACGAGTCGACTACCTGGATGATTCCCTGAACAGACGAGTTGACGGTCTGGAGGATTCGGTGAACAGAAAGATCGACGAGCGGCTTAAAGAGGTACAGCCACGAGAATGGTTGCCGCCAGTTCAGGAAAGTTTTGCCACCCGAACAGAAGTGCCTACTTATGATGGTTCGTTCGATACATTTAAACTGCAATTCGACTTGGCTGCTTTGGAAACAGTTGTGCTACCCGTCCTTCGGCGCTGATGATCTCGAGAGGATGAAAATTGAGGCGTTTATTGAAGGTCTTCATAATCCGGAAACACAGTGCGTTGATGATGGGCAAGCCGACATTTAAGGAGTCGGTGACCAGCGCGATGACATATGAGGCGACATGGATTGGGGGCACTCGGTATGCACCTGCAAGGATACGCCAAATCCAGCCGGACAGCGACATTCCGATCCAGGCCATAAGCTCTGAGAAACCGGGCAGGCCACGGGTGGTCTCCTCTAAAGTTGTTTGCTGGGTATGTGGCAAGCAGGCTCACATAGCACGAGACTGCCGCCAACGAAAGAGGCGTTCCCGTTCTCGATCGCAATCGCCTGAAGCGAGGAATATTGACAATCGAGGTTCAGGCAACAAGCGCAGGGCTAAGGGCGATGAGTCGTTAAACTAAAAAGGGTCAGCCCAAAAGGGCGTGAGCTGATCCTCACAACCTTCTGCCCCACCGTCCTTGTCTCGCAGCTGAAACGACAACCCAGCAGCTTGATGATTGAAGGAAAAATAGATGGAAAGTTGTTTGTGTTGACACTGGATACTGGCGCGTCATATTCGATCATAAAAAGGAAGCTTCTGAGGAATTGGGAACCACTGCATGGCATAAAGCTGAGGACTGCGACTGGCGAGCGTGCGCCGGTAAGAGGAAAAGTTACTAAAACGATTGCTATCGGCACCAGCAGCCTGGAACATGAGTTCATCGTCGCGGATATAATGGACGACGTGATTATCGGCGTGGATTTCATGATTAGGCATGGTTTTACGATGGACCTGAAAGAACATGCGCTGAGCGTTGAATTCCCACTGCACACCGGCTATGAGAGAAGCGTGGCGGTAAGGAAGGCTGTCTCGTGTCAACACCAGAGGATACCAGTAAATTCCGAGGCGATCGTGTGAGCAAAGGTGGACGAGGACGATTGGACAAGTCGGCTGTGGGTTGTAGAAGCACCAGAACAAGGACACGACAACATAATTATCGGACGTCAGGGGCGTAGCCAAGGGAGGAGTTTAGGGTGTCAGAACCCCCCCATAGCCTATAATTTGTCAACATTTTCAATCACTATGCATCGTATGTACGTTCCCACATTAGCAAAAGGTCTTTTCATCTTTAAATATTTAAAAGAATATTAACAAAACCCTTTTTGTACCGAAACTAATTTGTTTTTTTAATAGTCACGTTTAGGCTTAATGCAGCGATGTGCATGTTCTAGAAACATGTCTAAAGAGTAGTTTAGTTCGTCGACCGGAATGTCCTTCAAGATGTCGGTACAAGCCTTTTGGATGGTTTCTACGTTCTCAAAACGCTTTTTTTTATCGGCAAATGCATTTTTTGAAAAGGTGAAATTCGCACGGTGCCACATCATGTGAAAACAAAAAAAGAGTCAAAACAAGTGTCAATAGATGGGATGGCATCCTTCGATAGCCAAATGTTCAGTTAAAATGTAATAAATTTATGCTATTGAGATGATTAACCTTCGCCTTACTAAAGATGATCCCAGGCACTTCCGCTGCTATTTTGAGTAAACTCACAATAAATATATAATAATTTATAAATTTTTTTCATACTTCAGTATTTAGTATCTTTCTCTGGCGATAGTTCGTATTTCGAAAAAAGGCCTAACTTTAATGATTTATTTTGAGACTATGAAAATATTAGAAGATTTCCTTCCAGAGGGTTTATTGAACACATAATGAGGTACGCAAAAAAAATTTATCGTGAGTTTTAATCAAAATGGTAGCGAAAGCGCCTGGGATCACCCAGATACATTTGTATAAAAAATGACAAAATTCAAGTTTAAACATGAACAAAATTAAAAAAAAAATATTTTTTCATGTTATTGAAAATTACCTTAAAATTTGTGCAGATATATTATTAAACATGAATATTAAAAAGATCACCCGGGTGGGTATAAGTAAAGCGAAGGTTAAATCCAATTTCAAGAATTTCAATGAAGATTTTGGCTAATCTTTTATGAATTACCGCCCAATTTTGATCTACGGTGATCGCGGATTCAGTTGGCTAACACTTTGGTCATCATTTATGTTCTGACAATCGTTTTTAAATCGCTTTTACCACTTATGAACTCCACCACGGTATAAACAAAAATCACCATAAACTTGGTCCATCAATTTAAATGCTTCGGTTAAAGTTTAAACATTTTTAAAACAATAGTTAATATTGGATTTTTGTTCGGTGCACATTTTTGTACGATGACACAAACATAGTTCCACTTCAGATGCAATAACTTCGCTTTCAGTCCACCAAATTTCATGAAATTTTTACTAAAAATCGGAAAAAATTTAGTTTTTAATGCGTTAAGTCACATAAGCCACAACAAAATTCCCTATTTGGAAAGTGCACTTTACTTTAAAAAACATGTAATACTAAACTGGCAAACAATTTTTTTTAAAACCCCCCCCCCCCCCCCCCCCATGACCAAGTTCTGGCTACGCCCCTGTCGGACGTACATTAGTGGAACCCAAAAACGGCAAAATACCAGTCAGGATACTCAACCCGCTTAATACATCCAGATATGTCGGAAAAGATGTAATTGGCGAGTGTAGAGACGCTGAACCAGTTGTCAATTGCGAAAGTAGCCCACCCGGAGGGAGTAAGAAAAGCGGTTTTAACATGGACGCCATACCGCAGGAGAACCAGTGGAGCAGGGAATTGACAGCCAAGCAGAAACAGAAGGCGCGGTCACTCCTGCAGCACTATGGGTGAATATTTGCAGCAGAAGCGGGCGGAAGAACATTCATAGTGAACCGCCAACCGCCAAGACGAGTTCCTCTGGCCAAGAGGGAAGAGGTGACAGATTTGATCGAAAACATGCGGGAAGAAAAGGTCTGAGAGCATTCGTCAGGCCTTTGGTGCTCGCCGGTCGTGCTAGTCAAGAAAAAGGATGGCAGTACCCGGTTTTGTGTGGACTATCGGAAGCTCAATGACGTGACCAAGAAGGACAGTTATCCACTACCTCGAATCGATGACACCCTGGACGCATTGTCAGGCACACAGTGGTTTTCCACGCTCGACTTACACAGCGGCTATTGGCAGGTAGAGCTTGCAGACAAGGACAAGGAGAAAACGGCTTTCAGTGTTGGCGATGGTTTGTGGCAGTTCACCGTCATGCCGTTTGGACTCTGCAACGCACCAGCGACATTCGAGCGGCTAATGGAACGTGTGCTAAAAGGGCTGCATTGGCGGACGTGTCTGGTGTACCTCGACGACATAATTGTGATGTGTAAAAGCTTCGACGACCACCTGGAAAAGCTGAAGGAGGTATTCGAGCGGATACAAAAAGCCGGGCTTAAACTTAACCCAAAGAAATGCTCGCTGTTTCAAAAGGAGGTCAAGTATCTGGGTCACACGGTTTCCGCCCGCGGAGTACATACGGATGAAGGGAAAATCACGGCGGTGAAGGAGTGGCCCCGGCCCCGCAATCTACACGAACTCCGCAGTTTCCTGGGCCTGTGCACATATTACTGAAGATTTGTTCCTGGATTCGCGAACATAGCCGGCAGCTTGCACAAACTGACGAAAAAGAATCAAGCCTTCGAGTGGAGCGAACAGCAGGAGCAGGCTTTTGCGCGACTGAAGGAAAAACTGTGCACTGCTCCAATTCTGACCTTCCCCGTGCCCGGAGAGATGTTTGTGCTGGATACGGATGCAAGTGGGCATAGTATTGGCGGTGGACTGTCACAGATAATAGAAGGTCAAGAACAAGTGATAGCATACTACAGCAAAATTTTGTCGAAACCGGAACACAACTACTGTGTGACACGAAGAGAGTTGCTGGCAGTATTGGAATGCGTGAAACACTTCCACAAATACCTGTATGGGCAAAAGTTTCGCCTGCGCACAGGTCACGCTGCATTGAAATGGCTACTGAACTTTAAAGATCCTGAACCTGGCGCGGTGGATCGAGCGGCTGCAGAGCTACGACTACACTATAGAGCATCGCAAAAGTAGCAGTCATGGAAATGCCGATGCCTTGTCACGCCGTCTGTGTAAAACCGAACGCAGGCATTGTTTGCGAGCCGAAAGCAAGAAGGAGATAGTGGACGTCCGATTGGTAAGCGTTATGCCAGAGGAAGAGTGGTCTGCGGAGAGGATACAAAAGGACGAGCGAAAGGATACGGATCTTGCAAAAATCATTGAAGGCAAGGAGCAAGGCGCACGTCCAGACTGGCAAGTGATTGCCGGTGAAAGCCCGATCGCGAAGGCTTACTGGGCACAGTGGCAAAGTCTGCGTCGTCTGATGGCTGCCTATACCGCGAGTGGGAGAGTGAGGATGGCCGGACCAGCAATTCCCTAAATGTAGTCCCGAAATGCAAGATCAACGAGGTGATCGAGGCATACCATAACAACTCCAGCGGAGGACACCTAGGCATCACAAAAACTGTCGCCAAAATAAAAAGACGATTATACTGGGTAGGATGCCAAGCGTCTGTAGCCGATTGGATTAAGAGCTGTGATCGATGTTCGGCTGCGAAAGGGCCGACAAGAAGATCTCGGAGACGCATGCAGCAGTACAACGTGGGAGCGCCCTTCGAGCGAATTGCCATGGACGTCGCCGGCCCATTCCCACTTAGCACTCAAGGCAACAAATATGTGTTGGTGGTAATGGACTATTTTAGCAAATGGCCCGAAGTGTATCCTATTCCTAACCAGGAGGCCACCACGGTCGCGGAAATGCTGGTAAACAACTGGGTGGCCAGATTTGGAGTTCCGCCGGAATTTCGAATCTGTAGTATTCAAGGAACTGTGTGAGCTACTAGGAATAAGGAAAACTCGCACCTGTCAGCAGTTTTTGCCTTTCTAACACTCTAAAATCACGGAAATACCTTATGACCAGCTTGGACTCCACATCCGAGTCCTTTTGTATGCATGACTAGTCGATTGGCAAATAGTATGCTAAAGCTTCTTCACTACTGAAACATCTCGCATTTTTTCACATTTGTTTTTCGTTTAGAGGTTCTTGAGTCTCTCTTTTCGCAGTTTTGATAGGTTAGGTTAGGTTATGGTGGCTGCCTCTATAAGAGACACACTCGGAGGCCCGAAAGGCCCATTGTGATACCACATATATTTCACCCGTTTTTGAAATGTGTATGCAACACTGTTTTTTCCAACATATGTTACAGCACACATTTCAAGCGGATGGGCAAAGGGAGGGGACCTACAGTTTAACGCCGAATCCGAACGGCGATTGGCAGTTTTTCTTTCACACTTGGAGGTTTTGCCATTGCCTGCCAAGAGCGCACATGTGCGATTCTTGTAATTCTCATCTGCTTCATGTGGATAGCGATAGAAATAGATGAGCGTTTTGTCCAGCCCGAGCCAGGAATCGAACCTGGGGCGTTCGGTAGGAGAAGGCAGAGCGCTACCCGCTGGGCCATCGAGGCCGGCTACCGGCTGCCGGTTTTGATAACACTTGCTGAATTTCTCTAGTGGACAATCGTACAGATATCTCCGCAGCATAAATCAACTTATCAGTACTTCTGGTAGGTTGTAGGTCATCTATTTGTCTCCGCTTAGTCCTCAGACTAATATATAATATATATATATAATAATAATATATATATGCATATATATGTATGTATGTATGTATATATGTACATTCCTATATGTATATAGATATCAAAAAAACATATAAAAGTAAAAGAATATATGTATCTGAAATAAAAAGCCGAAATAAAACGAAATATCCTGAAAAATATTTTTGTCCAGCTATCTTGTTCTACACGAAACACTATGCGCTGCATTAAAGGGAGTTGCCCCTAGTTGTCCACAAAAGGGCAAGGGGTTCGCGTTCAGTAAGATATCAACAGCATTTCTGCATTTAAATTCATGTATTGAAGTATTTCTTGTAACAAACTATTGTTACGAAAATTAGTTCTGTAGGATTATTCGCCTCTCTGGATTGCGCTTAAAAAAAAATAAAACCTTTTCAATTCACTTCACAAAACGCAGGCCAAAATCAACAATCACTTTATTTACAAATTTACATTTTGCTGTTTACACTTGCTACTACTGATTGGACTATTCCGTGATTCACCTTTACTTGCTCAAATAAGACTTTCTTTCTGCGCTGTACTCGGTTGCCTTTTATACTTATTTGTTTGCCGCGCCGTATTCTAAAAGTGCGTGCCTAAAAGTATGCCGTCAAAGCATTCAGTGCATTGCACAGCGACAGGGTGTCTTACCACCTTGCCCACCACTTAGACTTGTTCGTCCCGAACAAGTGCAGAGGCTCCGCCGTGATAAGACGCCAGGCGCTCCAAATGGACTACCTTCAGCCTAGCGCCTCTATTGCTGCAACGCTGAATCCATGCATTAATCCTAGTCACGACCATGTACGGACCTTCCAATGACGTTTGAAGTTTCGGACACAAATGCGCTGCGGTTTGTAGAGCATTACCACATCGCCTTCTTGGAATCCTGCTGAGTTAGCCCATGGATCATATCTAGCTTTCATCTTATCGCTGACCAGTTGGGTACGGCTTCTTATGAACTGGTGGATTTCTTTCAGTTCCGACCGCTTATTGACCACGTAGTCAGTCCTAGCGCCCTCCGTCGTGCTGACCACTTCGAACTTCAAGTTAGCAGGCAACCTCAACTCTGTGCCGAAAACTGCTCGGGCTGGAGTGAATGATGTTGTGTCGTGCGGGGCTGGCCTACACGCCATCAGGAACAGAGGGATATGCGTGTCCCAATCCTTTTGATTCCTGCCTACCACTTTCCGAAAATATTCTTCCAGTGTCCGATTGAATCGTTCCACCATGCCGTCGGACTGTGGATGCAAAGGAGTGGTGCGAGTTTTTCTTATTCCTACTAGCTCACACACTTCCTTGAAAGCCGCAGATTCGAAATTCCGGCCTTGACCGGCAACTCGAACGGAACTCCGAACCTGGCCACCCAGTTGTTTACTAGCATTTCCGCGACCTCCGTGGCCTGCTGGTTAGGAATAGGATACACTTCGGGCCATTTGCTAAAATAGTCCATTACTACCAGCACATATTTTTTTGTTGCCTTGAGTGCTAATAGGGAATGGGCCGGCGACGTCCATGGCAATCCGCTCGAAGGGCGCTCCCACGTTGTACTGCTGCATGTGTCTCCTAGATCTTCTTGTCGGCCCTTTCGCAGCCGAACATCGATCACAGCTCTTAATCCAATCGGCTACAGACGCCTGGCATCCTACCCAGTAGAATCGTCTTTTTATTTTGGCGACAGTTTTTGTGATGCCTAGGTGTCCTCCGCTGGAGTTGTTATGGTATACCTCGGTGACCTCGTTGATCCTGCATTTCGGGACTACAAGTAGGGAGTTGCTGGTCCGGCCATCCTCACTTTCCCACTCGCGGCATAGGCAGCGATCAGACAGCCGCAGACTTCGCCACTGTGCCCAGTAAGCCTTCGCGATCGATCCTTCGACGATTTTTGCAAGATCCGTATCCTCGCGCTGGTCCTTTTGTATCCTCTCTGCAGACCACTCTTCCTCTGGCATAACGCTTACCAATCGGACGTCCACTATCTGCTATTTGCTTTCGGCTCGCGAACAATGCCTGCATTCTGTGTTGCACGGACGGCGTGACAAGGCATCGGCATTTCCATAACTGCTACCCTTGCGATGCTCTATCGTGTAGTCATAGCTCTGCAGCCGCTCGATCCACCGCGCCAATTGGCCTTCAGGGTCTTTAAAGTTCAGTAGCCATTTCAATGCCGCATGATCTGCGCGCAGACGAAACTTTTGTCCATACAGGTATTTGAGGAGGTGTTTTAGGCATTCGCCAGCAGTTCCCTCCGTGTCACACAGTAGTTGCGTTCAGGTTTCGACAACATTTTGCTGTAGTATGCTATCACTTGTTCTTGACCATCTATTATCTGTGATAGCACACGGGCACGGGGAAGGTCAGAATTGGAGCAGTGCACAGTTTTTCCTTCAGTCGTGCAAAAGCCTGCTCACTCGAAAGCTTGGCTCTTTTTCGTCAGTTTGTGCAAGCTGCTTGCTATGTTCGCGAATCCAGGAACAAATCGGTAGCATGTGCACAGGCCCAGGAAACTGCGGAGTTCGTGTAGAGTACGCGGTCGGGGCCACTCCTTCACCGCCGTGATCTTGCCTTCATTCGTATGTACTCCGCGGGCGGAAACCGTGTGACCCAGATACTTGACCTCATTTCGGAACAGCGAGAATTTCTTTGGATTAAGATTAAGCCCGGCTTCTTGTATTCGCTCGAATACCTCCTTCAGCTTTCCAAAGTGGTCGTCGAAGCTCTTACCCACCTTGATTATGTCGTCGGGATATACCAGACACGTCCTCCAATGTAGCCCACTTAGCACACGTTCCATTAGCCACTCGAATGTTGCTGGCGCGTTGTAGAGTCCAAACGGCATGACGGTGAACTGCCATAACCGATCGCCAACACTGAAAGCCGTTTTCTCATTGTCTGCAAGCTCCACTTGCCAAAAGCCGCTGCATAAGTCGAGCGTGGAAAACCACTGTGTGCCTGACAGTGTGTCCAGGGTGTCATCGATCCGGGGTAGTGGATAGCTGTCCTTCTTGGTCACGTCGTTGAGCCATCCGTTTTCTTGACTAGCACGATCGGCGAGCACCAAGGTCCTGACGAGAGCTCTATGACCTTTTCCTTCCGCATGTTTTCAATCAAATTCGTGGCCTCCTCCCTTGGCCAGAGAAACTCGTCTTGGCGGTTGGCGGATCTGTTTCGCACTTACGGGGTCGGTGCTGTGCTTCACTATGGCTGTTCTTCCGCCTGCTTCTGCTGCAAATATTCACCCATAGTCCTGCAGGCGTGACCGCGTCTTCTGTTTCTGCTTGGCTGTCAATTCCCTGCTCCACTGGTTCTCCTGCGGTATGGCGTCCGTGTTAAAACCGCTTTTCTTCCTTCTTCGGGGTGGGCTACTCTTGCAATTGACCACTGCTACAGCTTCTCTATATATAATGGACGTATTAGGCGGGTTGAGTGTTCTGACTGGTATTTTGCCGTTTTTCGGTTCCACTAATGTACATGCTATGATTATGTTGTCGTGTCCTTGTTCCGGTGGTTCTACAACCCACAGCCGGCTTATCCCATCGTCCTCGTCCACCTTTGCTCACACAATCACCTCGGAATTCGCTGGTATCCGCTGGTGTTGACATGAGATAACTTTTCTTCTTCATAGCCGGTGTGTAGTGGGAATTCAACGTTGGCATACCTTAGCACATTTTCTTTCAGGTCCATCGTAAATCCGTGCCTAATCATGAAATCCACGCCGATAATCACGTCGTCCATTATATCCGCGACGATGAACTCATGTTCGAGGCTGTTGGTGCCGATAGCAATCGTTTTTGACTTTTCATCTTACCGGCGCACGCTCGCCAGTCGCTGTCCTCAGCTGTCTGCCATGCAGGTGGGGCAGCAGGTTGTGGGGATCAGCTCACGCCCCTTTGGGCTGCCCCTTCTAGTTTAACGTCTCCTCCTCAGCCCTGCGATTGTTGGCTGAATCTCGATTGTAACGATTCCTTGTTTCGGGCGATTGCTATTGAGAACGGGAACGCTTCTTTCGTCGACGGCAGTCCCGTGCTATGTGGCCCTGCTTGTCACATAGCCAGCAACCAATTGTAAGGTGTCTCAGAGCTTATGGTCTGGATCGGAATGTCGCTTTCCGGTTGGATTCGGCGTACCCTTGCAGGTGCTTACCGATCGCCTCCACTCCATGCCGCCTCATACGTCATCGCGCTGTTCATCGTCTCCTTAAGGGGGTCTTCTGGTTACGAGCTGAAAATTTAAGTCTATTTTTCGGAGTAAATTGCGAAGGAACTACTTGAGATAATCCAGTAATTTTTTTTTTATTTTATTGATACATGCTTTATCTTGTAAGATCAAATTTTGGAAATTAAAAGTCATCACACTCGCGACTTTAGAACGACCTTGAGGTTGTTGCCTTTTTTAAACTTGTTGGTAAGACTTCTTCAAGAAATATCAATCGAATTCGATCAATTTTTTTTTCAGTTATTCAGGAGACATATGGCTATGTTTTCCCGTGTACGATTTTTTTTATTTTGAAAATTTTCAAAACTAGGAGGTTTTTTGTAAAAAGTTTGATTTTCGACCATGTTTTTTGGTCTATTGGTGAGTGTAAAAATGGAACAAAATAAAAATTTCAAAATCATACACGGGAAAACATAGTCAGAGTCATGAACACCTTCGATGAATGCCTCGATCTTCATTCTCTCGAGAACATCTGCGCTGACCTCCGGGTAGGAAAATTGTACTAGCCGTTCAATATCTGCCGCATACGTCTGCAGCGCCTCGTTAGCTCTCTGCCTACGGTTCTTCAGCGCACAGTAGTACAGCGTTTTGTTGTGCTCGTTGCTGTACTTTGCTGCCAGCGCTCTCATGACGGCCTCGTAATCACTTCTCAAACATTCCGGAACTGATTTTATTACCTTAGCCGATTTTATTTCCAAAGCAGCGAAGTCGAATTGCAGTTTGAATATATCGAACGGCGTAGCACCATCATAAGTAGGCACTTCTGTTCTGGTGGCAAAACTTTCCTGAACTGGCGGCAACCATTCCCGCGGCTGTACCTCACTAAGCCGCTCCTCTATTTTCCTCCTCTAGTAGTAGCAAGTGTAAAGACAGCAAAGTGTAAATTTGTGAATAAAGTGATTGTTGGTTTTGGACTGCGTTTTGTGAAGTGAATTGCTTTTATTTTTTGAAGCATAATCCAGAGAGACGAATAAGCCTACAGAACTAATTTTCGTAACATTTGGTGTCAGAAGTGGGATTGTGCTACTGAAAATACGCTAAACAACGCTCATCAAGTACGGACGTGTTTTTAATTCGCTCTCGCTATGGTCAGTTGTGCTAAGTGCAAACTGCCCTGCACCGCTGCCGATTCGGTCCCATGTGGCACCTGTTCGGTCAAGTGGCACTTTAGGTGCTTTAAATTAAATTCTAGTGCTGTGGAAGCTTTAAACTCGAGCCCAAATTTAATTTTCGCCTGTGACTCCTGCATGAAAAGTCCGCGTCCAACATGCTCATCCATGGTGCCGTTATTGCTGGACAAGCTAAGTGAACTTCGAGGCCTCATCGACGCTCTTAAGATCTCACACTCTGAGAACTTAAGTGCTGACAAGCCGAGCTCTGTTTCTTCTGCTACTGGAAAGCCGTTGCCAATTGTTACTCGCGCCCGCTCTGCTGTGTCTAAGTCTGCTATCGCCCGTTCTCACTCGCCTCTATCAGTAAAGGGCAATAACAAAACAAAACGCCCGCAGTTTCCGGCAGTTAATGCTTCCAATGTTGCTGATGCTGCTCATGCTGTTGCTTTGCGCTCTCATACTCTCGCTGTGAATGCTGTCGTTGATGTTGTTGCTGACGCTGCTGCACCTGCTGCCTCGCCTGTGACTTATACTGCTGCGACCGCTGATGAAAATGGTACGCTCACTTGTTCTGCTGATGCCTCGCTCTCCTCGTCACTTGCTGCCGGTGCTCCATCTTCTCCTACTCACTCGTCTATTGCTGCTGCTGTTGATCTACCTGCTAACGACTGGACTACTGTGCACAACAAAAAGCACAGGAACCAGAGGATTGTTGTTATTGGCTCAAATGTAAGCTCCGGTTTGGATGTAGCTGTTAGCAAGAAGTGGTTGCACTTGTCATCGTTTCTACCCTCGGTGACTGAGGATATACTTACTGACTATATTGCAAATCGCGCCGGAGTTGACAAACGTAATATTTCCTGCTATAAACTGGTAAAGAAAGACGTCCCTACTGAGTCTCTGAAGCGTGTAAATTTTAAACTTGGTGTTGCCTCATCTTCATATGCCAAGCTTCTTGATGCCTCTGTGTGGCTTGCTGACGTTAAGGTGCGCCCTTTTCGTTTTTTTTCAAAAAACAGACCAGCCAACAGTGACGGCCTAGAATCCCAAAATGTTTCAACTTCTTCGCTTAACCCTAATTCCCAGAATTTTAAAAGTAACGTAACCCCAGAAGTGAGACTGTCAGGCTCATATGAGCTAAACTACTGAAAAACTAAATTTATTTTATTTTTCCAAATCTAGTTACTACTTAAAGACGTTTTTATTTAAGTTTTTTTATTTTAAGTAAAGAACTTGTAAATACAGGGTCCACAGGAAAACAATTGCTACTGCAGCCCTAGAGGCCATGCATTAGGTTTGCGTGTTTTGATATACCCACAGTGGCGCACACAGGGGGGGAGGCTGCGGGGGGTTTTGGGGGTTCAAATATTTTTACGTTAGTACAGAAATTTAATTTAAAACCGTCGCATATAAGTTAAATCATCAATAACACGACTCGACACAAAAAATGCACCTAAAAAAAGTGTTTTCTAGACTAACTTTGGGCCGCTGAACACGAAACTGAAGATCAAAACAATTTTGTTAGAAGCGTTTTAAAATCTTGGAAAAACAAGTTTTTACCCTGTTGTTTCAGTTATGAGCACATATCTCGTAAACGAACCATCTGACTAGCACAAGATGTCCGTCGGTCAGAAGATAATACCTTAGCTTTTCCAGAGATATACAGATTGTTCGAATCAGATGAGATTTGGATAAATTACTGACGATGAAAGTTGTAAAAAATTTGAATTTTTCGACCATTTTCAAAAATCATAAATTTTTGAATGTTTTTTATAGATAAAATAAATTATTTCCTTTGATTTTAAGACCTAAGATGAAAAACATATTATTTGCGCAAATATTAAGCCTACCATCAATGGAATCGAAAGAAAAATGACAAAGTTATGATGCACTGAGTGAAAACACCAACTTTACATATATTACACCGTGACCCTTCCAAATGTTGATATAGGCGTGAAACTAGAGGTCATTTACCTGGAATTTTATTTATTTAGTTTTTCATTTTCTGACCCAAAGTGATTTTTAAAGGACTTTAAAATTTTAAGGACATACACATTTCAAATATTTTTTCAAATATTTGCGGTTGTGCAAGATATGGGTACCAAATAAAAGAGAAAAATAGTCTCCTTTAAATAAATTTTCTATTTTGAGCTTTCAGAACCAAAATATGTCAGGTAGGGGAAACATACCAGGTATTTCAGTATGAAGTGAGCCTTTTTTTGCGAAAATAAAACACTAATTTTTAATGGGAAAGTAAAAAACATTTTATTCAAAGTATTGGCCATTGCTAGCCACACATTTTGTCCAATTTTCAGGCAATTTGTGGACAGCGCGCCAATAGAATTGTTTGTCTTTTGAAGCAAACCAATCAGACACCCAATTTTCGACTTCCTCGTAGGAATCGAAGTGCTGCTCAGCCAATGCGTGTCCTATCGATGAAAACAAATGGTAGTCGGAAGGAGCCAAGTCTGGTGAATACGGCGGGTGGTGTAGCAGCTCCCAGCTTTGATTGTATCCTGAACCGGTCTTGCTTTGTGTGCAGGTGCATTGCCATGGAGCTAAATTACCTTGCCGTGTCTTCTGGCCCATTCTGGTCGTTGTTCGATGAATGCATGGTTCAAATTGATCATTTGTTGTCGGTAGCGATCAGTATTAACGGTTTCGCCAGGTCCGTTCGCTCTGGTCCCACCAAACACACAGCATTGTCTTCTTGCCGAATCGATCTGGTTTTGCAGTCGATGTTAAAGGTTGTCCCGGATTAACCCATGATTTTTTCCGTTTAGTATTCTTAAAATAGATCAATTTTTCATCGCCAGTGACAATTCGATGCAAACTTGATTTTCTTTCGTGTCTTTGAAGTAAAATTTCGCAAGTGTTTTTTCGGTTTTCCATCTGCCTTTCATTCAATTCATGTGGCACCCATTTTCCACACTTTTGGATCTTTCCCATAGCTTTTAAACGGACAGAAATTGTTCCTTGTGCCACATTTAACATTTCTGCCATTTGCTTTTGACTCAAAGTGTCATCTTTATCTAATATCGTTTGCAATTCGGCGTCTTCAAACTTTTTTGGTGGTCTTCCACGCTCTTCATTTCTCACATCAAAATCATTATTTCTGAACCGTTGAAACCATCTTTTGCATGTTGCTCTTGATAGAGCATGATCACCATATGCCTCGACAAGCATTCGATGCGACTCTGCAGCATTTTTCTTCAAATGGAAACAAAAAATTAATGCTTTCCGCAAATCATCACTATCTGGTACAAAATTCGACATTTTTAACACGATGGAAAAAATATGATGTTGTTTGTTCAATGACTTGATGTATACTAAATATGCTTGACAGATGTCATAGCATCAAAACAAAAAAAATTAGGGAATTAAATATTCCCTATCGAGACATTTGTATCTTGAGGCTCACTTCATACTGATATACCTTCATACTGTACATGTTTTGGATCTCAGTCTGTAGATTCATACATCTAAATTTTATTCCATTTCAAAGTTCTCAAAAAAGTTACACGAAACCCCCCCGAAACAAAATCCTGCGTGCGCCACTGTATACCCATCATACAAATTTTGTTTATTCTGAGTGTACGAACCTCGCATCCAATAAGCTATTGGCTAATACCTTACTGGTGAACTAGTTGGTCATTATTACATTTGTGTTTGTGAGGTTCACACAGTTTTTCAGCACCCTTTTTGCAAGATCCACAGCTCCTCGATTACCGTCTTTGCATGTGTATGACATTTCAGGAAGTATTAGCACCGTCGCACGTCCATATTCTGATTACATATTTATCGGGATTGGAAGACATAAACTGTATGAACTAGCATCAACCTCGGCAAGGCATAAATTCTTCATAATATGTCGTAGATTGCAGTATTTTCAACAATTTTAGTAGACTTAATCCTATGCCGACTAGATGTGTGCTAGGCTTAATAACTATGAACTTGGCACGATCAAAATGCATCTAAACATGAAAAATAAAAATATTCTTCCATATGGTTGACAATAAGTCAAGGAATTCTGAGTAAATTTGAGTTTTTGTTCAAATGAGCTCCTGAGGCTCACTTCTGGGTTTACGTTGCATTTTTAAAAAATTGTTTAAAAAAAGTAGAAAAACTGTCTAAAAAATTAAATTTATAAATGAAATATAATTCTAACATTCCATTAGAGGATTACATAAAAAAATTGGAATCGAAAATCTTTTCGTATAGGATTTATCACCATTTGAAATCTTAAGTGAGACTGAGGCTCACTTCTGGGAATTAGGGTTAAGATTCTTTACCTGAATGTTTCTGGTCTTAGAACTAAATCTAATGTTCTTTATGCTATGAGCTCAGATTTGGATTACGATATCTTCGTGTTGGTTGAAACATGGCTGAACTCAACCTTTTACAGTGAGGAATTCTTCGATCCCAACCTGTACAATGTCTTTCGTAAAGACCGCGACGCTGTTAAGACTGGCTTGTGTAGGGGCGGTGGTGTGCTTATTGCTGTTCGGCGCAAGTTGTGCTCATCGCTTGTGTTACTTCAAAATGCTGACTCGTTGCTGGACCAACTCTGTGTTTCCGTTCAGGGATTGTCCAACTCATTGCTTCTTTGTGCTTCTTATATTCCGCCAAATTCGGCTGAAGTTATCTACAAAGCTCACGTCGACAACATCACATCTTTAGCTTTAAGTAGAGGAGATGAATGTCACTTTTGTGTTATGGGCGACTTTAATTTGTGCAATTTATCTTGGTCTCGCCTGGATGACAATAATTGCGATAGTGCTACTTTTTTCCCCTGTAATACAGTAAGCTCTTCAGAAAGTTACTTAGTTGATAACTTGTACAGCCTGAATCTAGTCCAGGTTAATAATTTTGTAAACAAGCTAAATAGAATCTTAGATTTGGTATTTGTAAGTGATAATGTTAACTTTACAGTTTCTGAATGCTTAAATTCTTTTTCTCCTTATAATATGCATCATGTCCCCTTAGTGCTTAACCCTCTAGCAGGCCAATTTTGTATTGCTGTAAAAAAATTACAGTTGGTTAATTTCGTCATGAGAAAGACGAAAATGATATTAACTTTTGTCTTAGGCGAATAGTTTCCTCGCTAGGTGTGTTTAACCCATTTTCGGCCGCTACCAGAAATAGCCAATATTTTTTTAATTCCTTTTAAGGGGCCCGAACACTGTAAACTGCGATTTTTCATATGTTTTTTATTTTATTTATTAAAAAAAAACGGACGTTCCGATTTACATGAAACTTTACACATATGTTAATAAATGTTTAGATTATCGAAAAAAATTTTTTTTTTTTTTTTGGTTGCCCCTTTCAAAACTTAAAACGCGATTATCTCGAAACCATGTTTTTTGACCGCGTTGACAGCATAACTGAAAAAGTTTTTATCCGATCGACCTGATTAAAATTGCATTCTATTCGGGAATAGTGTCGCTTCTGCTCGACGTAGCCGTTTTTCGATATATGCCAAACTTTTTTTTTTATAAATAATTTAGTGCAAAATTTTACGCGAAAAAAACAACTTTTTCTTCAAACAGCCGCCATTTTTTTTCTAATCAATATTTTTAAAATCCCCTACGTCAAACAGTAGCCAGTAATGTATATTTCAAGAATCTTTTTTGTTTTTTGCTCTAGGAGGCTCCGTTATGCTGATTTGCTGTCAACGCGACAAGGGTCATTTTAAAAAGACGACATTTTGGATCAGCTACAGAATACAAACATGGCCGCCAAAAAAAAAAAAAAAATTGTTTTCGATAATCTAAACATTTATTAACATGTGTGTAAAGTTTCATGTAAATCGGAACGTCCGTTTTTTTTTAATAAATAAAATAAAAAACATATGAAAAATCGCAGTTTACAGTGTTCGGGCCCCTTAAGGACTTACATTTAGGACCTTAATCAAGAATATTTTTGGATTTTTTTTTGTGTTTTTTTTTTTTATTATTTTTTTTATAAATTAATAAAAATTTAATTTCAAATAAAAACAAATATATATGTATATAATTTTGGTCAAATAATAATCAAGCATGAAAACAAACAATTGTTGGCTTACATATGTACATACATGACGACTTCTGGCCAATTTTCGATTTTTCGACCACTGAAAAGTACGCGGTGCTGAGAGGTAAAAATATTTTCATAATTTTATGGATATCAATTGATTGCGGTAATTTGGTCTTTAGGCTTCGTAAATAATCAATAATAAATCAATAATTTGAAAAGGTTATATATTTTTCAGAATATTCAAAATATGACTAAAAAAATGATTTTTTTCGTGCCTTCGCCAACATCTCTAAATTTATCTTTTTTAAAAAAAATTATTATTTCGAGGGGTTACCAAAAGACCAAAGCTATTTTATGCATCAAAAGTTCACAGATATAATGTCTAAGTTCAGAGCTACTCTCCTTCAAAGTGGCTGGTCGAAAAATCGACCAGCGGCCGAAAATGGGTTAAAGGTGTTAGGTGTGTTTTCTGGAGGCGGGGCTGCCGAAATTACAGCATATTCAAGTGCATAGAAGCAAGTGCAGAGAAGGTAGAAAAATATGAAATTACTTACTAAAATTTTCTGCAGCTTCAAACTCCAAGATTTACTATTCTATGATTTACTATGAAAAACTCATACTTGCGAAAATAATTATTTTCGTCCGAATTCGACAAATTCTCACTTCAAATGGGTTTAAAACCGAAAGTAGCTCACTTATGGTCACAAATTTATACCGTTAGTTAAAGGGAACTTTTCCAAATCATTATCAGCCATATTTAAATGAATAAAGTTCGTCGCCTACTCAGCGAACGCATTTTGGTGTACCCCGCCTGGAGGCGGGCTTGCCCGCCAGAGGGTTAAGCTTGAATTTTATGAATTTCAGCCATTGTGCACAGCCAACCGTAGTGATTGCAGGGTTCTTAACTTTAAGCTATGCGATTATGTTAAATTGAATTCTATACTTGATGAAATTGATTGGGACTCTTTGCTTCTTGATCTTAATGTCAGTAGCTCTTATAATGTCTTTAAATCCAAGCTCTGTGAAGCTCTGCTTTTCCTAAAAGGATTTATAAGCTACCTTGGTACACAAAAAATTTGAAATATCTGAAAAATTTGCGTAATAAGTTTTTCAAAAAATTCAAGACCACCAACCTCCTGTCTTTTAAGGACAAATACTTAAGGTATTCGAAAGAATTTAATTGTTTGAATAAGTTTCTTTATCGGAACTATTCTCTAAAGTATGAATCTGAGGTAAAATCTAACCCAAAGGCTTTCTGGCGTTTCATCAAGTCCAAGAGAACCTGTTCTAATATTCCCACAACCTTGTTCCTAAATGATGTAACTGCTAAATCTCCCTACGAAGCTGCCAACCTGTTTGCTGAGTTTTTCCGTTCTAATTTTGTGTCCGACTGCAATAGCGATGTGAATGCATATGGTGATACTTGCTCTTCCATCAATTTTGGTTCTCTTTCACTTTCCTATAATGATGCCATTGAGGGTTTTCGTCAACTTAAACCCTCGTTTCAACCTGACGTTGATGGTTTATCAGCGTCCATGTTGAAGCGTTGTCCTTCCCTTGTCCGTCCGCTTCTACTAATTTTTAATAGATCTCTTGCTGCTGGGGTTTTCTTAGATGCTTGGAAAGTAACTTCAATCACTCCAGTTTTTAAGAGTGGCAACAAAAATAATGTTACCAATTATCGTCCTATCTCTAAGTTGTCCGCTGTGTCAAAGCTCTTTGAATGTATCATTAAAAATAAACTCTTTTTTTCTGTCCAAAACATTGTATGTCCTAATCAACATGGTTTCATGTTTGGCCGGTCAACTGTCACAAACTTGGCTATTTTCACCGAAGATTGTCTATCAGCTTTTCACTCCGGTTTCCAAGTGGATTGTGTTTATACGGATTTTTCGAAGACCTTTGATAAAGTTAGCCATAGTATTCTTATTTCAAAATTTGCTAAACTTGGTTTTCATTCTGTCTTCTTAGACTGGATTACCTCCTATCTTAGCAATCGCAGTTGCAATGGTGTGATTGACAATGTTTCATCTCGGCCTTTTATAGCGTCATCTGGTGTGCCCCAAGGGAGCATTCTTGGGCCACTGTTTTTTATAATATTCATTAATGATATTAGTTATTGTTTTTCTCTAGGTTTCTTCTTTACGCCGATGATCTAAAAATTTACTCTACTATAACTTCCTTTATTGATCAGCAAAGCCTTCAATCTGACCTTGATAATGTGTTTGCTTGGTGTTGCAGAAACCGTTTATCATTGAACATCAATAAATGCTCCCATGTTGCTTACTCTAAGTCTCATTGTCTGCTGCAAACCTCCTATAGCATCGATAATACGCCCCTTAAGCCTCTTAGTGAGATTAGGGACCTTCGAGTTATTTTTGATTCCAAGCTCACTTTTTCCAGTCATCTCAACTTTACTATTTCTAAAGCATATTCAATGCTAGCTTTTGTTAGGCTGAACAGTGTTGACTTCACTGATCCTTACACCGTAAAAACGCTTTTTAATGCCTATGTGCGCTCAGTGCTTGAATATGCGGTTTTTGTTTGGAGACCATATCACAGTGTGCATATCAAACGACTTGAACGAGTCCAGAAAGTGTTTTTGAGATATGCACTTCGGTCTTTGAGATTCGTTGACCCGTCGTTCCGTCGTACTATTCTATGTGCTCCTTATTGCATATCAAGTCCCTCGAAGACAGGAGGGAGATTCTCTGGTGGTATTGACTGTCCCTTGTTGCTTGATAGAATCAATTTTCATGTTCCTGCCAAACAGTTGCGGAATTATGAATTTTTCAATCTTGCCTGCTGTCGTACAAATTACGCCCAATTTGCGCCCCTGGCTAGAACGTTGGCTGAAGTTAATTCGCTTTATAATTTTGTTGATTTTTCATCTTCAAAATTGTCTTTTAAACATAGTGTTTAAACACTTACTTTAAATAATTTGTACTAATCTGCTATTAGTCTGTAAGCTACTGAATGTACAATAGACTTAAATAAATAAAATAAATAAAAAAGAAATTAAATTTATAAAACGCAGACTTGGTTAAACTCGAGCAGCTGAAGCTGAACCAGCTGAAGAAGGAACTGGCTGCCTGAAATTTTCCGACTGCTGGCGGAGGCACGAGGCGTCGATTGGACTGCGCACGAGTCCTCTATTTTCCTGTTCACCGAATCTTCCAGACTGTCAACTGGTTTGTCCAAATGCTCCACTTTCACATTAAACCTGTCTGAAATTTCTTCCACTTTCTGTTCCAAGCGTGCAGATTTTTCCTGAAGCTTGCTGGACAACTCGCGATTTGAACTCTCGAGTTTCGCTGACACTTGCGTCGATATTTCATGGCACGCCGCTTACATTTAGCTATTTCCTGAATCGTGGTTTCCATTTTCGCTGCCATTTCTCGATTGGATATCTCGAACATGCCTTTCATTGCAACCATTAGCTGCCTCATGACCATCGCTTGTAGTGGCGCACCCTCTGCAGGAGTATTTTGCAGCGACGCAGCACCAGAAGGCGATTCCTCCACTTTAGCCGACGCCTCGAACTCGTGTGCAGCCCCATCGACGCCTCGTGCCTCACATGCCTCTCGCAAGCGCAAGCTGCAACTCCACCTTTCCACCAGTAGTTGGCAAATACCCGGCAGGCAGCTCCCTTTTCAGTTGGTTCACCTTCAGTTACTCGAGTTTAACCATGTTTTATAATTTTTTTTTCAGTAGCACAATCCCACTTCTGACACTATATGTTACGAAAATTAGTTCTGCCGGCTTATTCGTCTCTCTGGATTGTGCTTCAAAATAAAACACACCAATTCTTAAACGCAGTTAACAACCAGCAATATTTTTATTTACAACTTCACACTTGACTGTCTCTACACTTGGTACTTATTGGACTACTCCGTGTTGCACCTATGCTTGCTTAAAAAAAACTGTTCTCTCTGCACTGTACCCGGCTGCCTTTTATACTTGTCTGCTTGTCGCGCAGATCGTTCTCGCACATTCCAATTGGAATCAAAATTTCCAGTAACATCATTTTTGCAAATGTTATAGCGAATTTATAGCAAGTCGGCCATATTCTAAAAGTGCGCGCCTAAAAGTATGCTAGTAAAAGCATTCTAGTGCCTTAAACAGCGACAGGGTGCCTGATCATCACAATATTACACATGACACACATCGGCGCGTTAGCGAACTTGGATGAATAATCGATAAGGCAGTATATAGTGGTATTAAGTGTAAACCGGAACTAAAGATAGGGCTATACTAGGGCTATATATGGTGTCTTTTGAAAATCGGAACCATATTTAACAAAATATAGGTTTTTTAATTTTTCAAAATGTTTACCTTTGACTCGTCATTACACCAGTAATATACATCTGCACCGAAAATTGTGTATACCCTTAAAATCAGTAAAAAGGGGCGGGCCACGCCCACTTTAAAACATTTTTTTTGGTGACTGGTCACTACTTGTTTCGCGCAGTATTAATATGGTCGTCAAATGAAAGAGAAAAGTCCCTAGATTTAAAATTTGATTTGGTAACATTGATTGATTAACAGCAAAATGCCATTTCTGGTTTTGCCATCAGTTTTAGGGTAATTAGGGGTGGCTGATTCCGAATCTGCAAACCGTTTTTAAAACTTAGTTTTCTTAGTGCAGGGTTTTCTCCGACCTTATTTACTACTTAGAAGCTCTTGTGATATATGTTCATTCATTAGAATTAAAAATGTTTTCCATAACAAACGCTAACGGTGGTAGCGTTTGCTATAAAGTATAAATGTTGACTAAAAAATAAAAAAGAAAGAAAAAAGAAGAAAAGTGATATAGTAATAAATAACTTAGGGAAAAAGTAATAATATTACTGATGGTTATTACTTGTGGGGAAGGTAACAAGTTACCTTACTTTTTCTCGCCAAAAGTAATTATATTAGGTAGTTAGTATAACTAACTACGTAGTATAATACGTTAGTATAACTAACTACGTATAATACATTAGTATAACTAACTACGTAATACGTATAATACGTATAAAGAAAAAGTTATTAATAAAAACCTATTCGCTTTTGTTATAATGAACATTTATGTTAATGCATTTGCAATAATCGCCTACGTTTGATTAAGAGTTTCGCTTGTTATTTCTTTAAAAGCTTACATCGACTTAAGTTGTTATATCACCCTTTGTCAATCAATGTTTTGCAAAATTGCTAACATGTCAACAATAGTTAATTTCGAGTTAAGCGACTATTGGAAATTTAGAGTTCAGCTAAAAATATCTAAACACTATGTATGTTCAGAAACTATTAACAAAAGATTAATATTGTATTTCCACCGAGCGCTTGAATGCATTTAAGAGCTCTGTTAAGTTTGAGAACTGATAAACTCCAACAGGTGGTTTTTGTTTACATTTTTAGTTGGTAGTCAAATTCTGCATTTTTTTCTGGGCAGCCACAGCTATGCCCATCGCCGATTTAGATAATATAAATACCAATCGATTTCTTTTGTGTGGAAATAGTACATAGGCTAAATAAGATTGGCCATGCCCTCCTCTAACGCCCAGTATAGTAACAAAACTTATTTATGTCATAATTTTGGTTGGCGATATGAATATCACCCGATTCGGCGTGTCACAGTGGCCACGCCCACTTTCTGCGTCTACTAAAACAAGAAAAAACAAGAAATTGTTATGAAATTTGGCACCTCCGTAGGAGGAGGTAACAAGTGCTCATAGCTTTTAAGAATTCAATTTTGTATTCAAATTCGAGTCGTAGAATTCAGTGAATCACAAGAATAGAATAAAAGAATAGAATGGAAGAAAAAATTTTACTAATGTATGGCCAGCACCCGTCTTAAAATAAAAAAGATTTTATTCAAACATTGAAATTGATTTATTTAATTATATTACTATATACACCTTTTGGTTGTTAAAACAGGAACAAATTTTGGAAACAAATTTTGCACGCGACCATGCAGAGCATACAATTGCTTCCAGATAAGACAAAGTTTCTTGGCGGTGAGTCGGCGCTAAAGAAATTTATTGAGAAGGCTAAATTTTACAACTCATCGAGCTTCTCACTAAATTTCTCCAACGTCAGATTTGTGGCTAGCAGGCTTTGGTTCATCTGGGCAAGGACAGTAATCAATTGAGCCTGTAGCACACGAGCGCGTTCTTCTCGCTCTTCACGCACTTTTTCCATCGCAACGCCGAAGAGTGTTTCCAAACAAATTTTCTTGTTTCCAGCAGCCAACGGTTCTGATGAAAGGGTACAGCTTTCTTCTACTATCATCGGAATTGAGGCTGAGGGACTTCCACCTTGTGTCAAATTTGAGGGTGGGGTACAATTTTCCTCCGGTAGCATTGAATTCGAGTGGAGGGTGTAACTTTCTTTTCGGGCAGACATCTGTTAGTACAAAGAAAATTATATGAGTATAAAACGACACATCCAGCGGACAAACATTAAACGGAAACGGACAGAAACATTGCAACACGGGAGCACAAAATGCACGTCTGAGGAACTTTTCACTCTTCATTTACCTGCAGCCCCAACCACTAAGGGGATCTCTTTGACTGGAAAAATGTGACGCGCGTTAAACAAGGGGGCGGTTTTTTTAAAACAGAAATTGTTATTCATTGGTATATGATTAGAATTGTTCATCTCGCACAGCTTGGTCGCCACTTAGTCGAGTCTTTCTAGAGGGAGAATTTGACTGGTGTTGGACAATTCATCGGCATGAAAACATTTCACAGAAAAAATCAAATTATAAGGGGGGGTTGTTCGAAGAATCATTGTTTTTGTGTTTTGTTTTTTAATTTGGATACATTTATGTTACTTTTCCAAACAATTCTGGTTAATAAAATTTTGGCCAAGTGGCAACCGCGATTGCTACTCGACGCCGAGCGGGCGATGTGAAACTCACATTTGTTACTTGACTCTGTTGATACTTGGCGGCACTCAATGACACCGATCATATCACAAATACTCGCGAAAGGTGCGGCGTCACTTTGTGAAGTTTGATTTGAATGTGCTTCAAAGGAATGTTGTAAAGCATTGCGCGCGCATTTATTTTATATTTTATAATTTGTGACGGGAAATGCTAGCAAGTTTATGTTATTCTAATTATTATTTTGTAAAACATTAAAGACAATATTAACATTTCAGAAAAAATTAAACTTAATTAATAATAAAAACATTGAGCTGAGCATTCTACATGCAAAGAAATCAATTAAGATATTTATTTTATTCTTTTGAACTTTGTATTTGTTGCCCTGGTTGGCGATTGTGGAATAAATCATTCAAATCTGTACTTTCCAAGATACGATGTTTCCTCATCTACTTAACCCTTTGCGACCCAGCATACACAATTGTGCGATGTAACTCTAAAAACATTGTAGCGTAAATTTTGAATTTACAAGCATTTTTTAATTTATGTCCATCGACATTCGAACGAATGTCGTTCGCCTATCGTTTTCCCGTTATTGTGGAAAAAATTAAAAAAGAAAAAAAATTAATACTATTGAATGTGTAACATTTTTGTGATTTATCTCGTCGAAGCAAAAAATTTCACTGGGTCGTAAAGGGTTAACCCTTTCGCTATTTTGTTGCCATATGGCAACATGCTACTTCGTGGAAATCTGAACGCTCTTTGGTTTCAGTAATACATTTTTTTGTTGGTCGTTAGAATAGTTTGAGTTTTAGGAACAATACGAAATTAATCGATTGAATATTTAAGTTTTAAGAAGAGAAGTATGCAGAAACAGAAAAATAATAGACATTTTTAATTTGACTTTTTAGTTCAATTGAAATAAATTAAAAAAAAAATAATTTTAGCTGAGTAAAAGAAGAAATATTCGATTTTCAGTTATGCGTAAAAAAATGTATGTTTACCAGACATGGGGGGGTTTGCACTAAATTCATAGTGCACTATGCTTTTCACTACCACTAAATAAATTTAGTGATAACTGAATTTTTTCCACTAATCACTGATCTTTATTTAGTGACAGTGGTAAAAAGTACCACTACAAAAAATTAGTGGAAAAAAATTGCACTATGTTGAGTAGCGTTGCAGTAAAACTTCATAAGCACAATTAGTGCAAAGTGCTTATTTCATCAATATTTGATAATTTCTCAAAAAAACAACCGCAAACGTTTTTACCTTCAATTTTATTTTATAAAAATCATCGGTGCAAAATTTCATCAAAATTCGACCACTCAAAATAATTTCGGCCATTCATTTATTAATCGGCGACGCTGTGCATCGCCCTAATAGTCTCTTCGAAAATTCCGTCCAAGTTACCTCTCACTCCAACTTTTACGCCATTATTAGCACCAATATCGCGTCTGCCGTTAACCTTGGGACTGCAAAAATGTTCAACGTACCGCAGAAGTATATATGAATGCGATACACCAGACATTTTTTTTTATTTGCTGTGCTGTGTAAATATGAAAACAGTTTTGTTTCCTACTGTTTAATTTTAATTTTTAATTTTTAAATTTTAAATATTTTCAGAGTTTATGTGCAGATTATCCGAAGAGGCCAGATGTGACCATTAATATGAAATCAACGTCTTCAAGTAAATTCAGAGATGTTTTCACTACGTTGGAGGTGACTTTAGAAAAGTGTACACTAGAAATAGACATTTCTTTGTACGACCGCTTAAGTTATATTCTGGGACCATCGACTTTTTCCGACTTTGCATCGTTCTATGCTTATTCGAAGGAACCATTTTCAAAATGTGGCGTTGAACAGGATATATCTCTCAAATCTTCAGTTGACATCAATATATCATCAATTATATGTGGAGTTAAAATAAGGTCAGTGTTACAATCACAATGTACAATTTTCAGAAAATATTAAATATTAGCAGGCTTGGGACATATTACTTTTGACAGTAACATATTACTTATTACACATTACTGACATTTGAAAGTAATATCGTTACATTACATATTACTGGAAATGTCAAGTAATGTATCACAAAAAGTAATATATTATTTTAAAAATACATGATTTTTACAGATTTTTTCCAAAAAAATAAACGAAGATTTTTTTTACATATTTGATATTTATTTTATAAAACTTCAGGCATCTTGTTTAGTTATTAAAAAAAAAAAAATTTATCCTTGAAGTAGATAGGGTCACGTTTTCTGGCTCACACAATTTGCAGCGTACTTTTATATTTTTGACTGCAGCATTTTGCAAGTCGGTTGCTTCCGTCAACAAATCGAAGTATTTGCGGAATTTGCAGCTATTAAAAGTAGTCATTCTGCAAAAAAACAATCAGGTTAAATGATTATTTCATTTTGAATTACAATTTGAATTTCGTTACCTTTTTTGTTGAAACCGCTTGAATTTGCTTGCAAATGTTAATTTTTTCCCCACTACCAAACTCAGTTGGAAATGAAACACGCGAGCTATGTTTAGTATGAACAAGTGCAGCGTTGTATAATTGTAATAGATCTTAATCATGTTATCAGTGCTGCTGTTTTACATGAAAATTATAACTTTGTTGACTAAAAAGTAATATTGTAATAAGTAACTTGAAAAAAAGTAGTAATATTACTGAAGGTGATTACTTATGGGAAAAGTAACTAGTTACACTACATTTTTAAAGCAAAAGCAATATACTACGTAATTAGTTACACTACTTTAATATATTAGTCACAACACTGAATATTAGTGTGCACCAGGTGTGTTTTGCTGCTTATATTGAAACCTTTTACCAATACCCCTATTTTGATATGCATGCCTATGATTCGATAAGATTTTGGACTGCTTGAAAAGTGCTACGCCCCTCAACAAATGCGTATCAAAATGTCGAATTTCTTTACTTTTTGGAAAGTAAAAAAGACACGAAAATTACTTTCCATGCAAAGTATAACTGCTCGTGAAAGTACTTTTTGAAATTCTAGATATTTAATCGCAGTCCGCTTTCACTTGCATAGTCTGACGGCACCTTAAGTTTATTATAGAAGAGAGGTATAAGTTTTGAAAAAAGTATTAGTAAATATGGAAGATTTGACACCCTTCTACTTAACCCCTTAACTGTTTACTTATTTTTCAGCCAAGACGAGTATACAGGTTAACCTCGCTTAAAATGGGGAAAATGCCGTGTTTAGCGAAATCGTGTTAAGCGAGGTCTACCTGTATGTATATACCAGACTGCGTAGAGTAGAGTAGAGTACTCTCTTGCTCTTTTTAGTTATCATTCATAAGAGCTTAGCCATAAAAGAATATATAATAAGCGCAAATAGATGAGTGCATTAGTCTCACAGAAACTCCTCAAATAATTATATCACTCATTCGTTTGTGTGCAAAGAGCGCTAAACGCTGTGCTGTAATACTTTAATTTGTCAAGTGTTTCAAATGATAAGCTCTTGATATGAGCTGAGAAACATTTGAAGTATTTGAATTATTTTGATACGAAATCTAATTACTCATTCATGAATGTAAATCAAATGAGGCGCATGTTGAAACTTTTATTTCTGCGTCGTAAGATATGTATTTAGTTTTATCTATGATAGAAAATCCTCCCATTTCGTTTATAAAAACATTTTTCGAACTCGACGCCCGCAGACACTTGAACTGGCTCGAATCTCGATTCTTCTTGCGATTTCTTCAGAAGTTAAAACTATATCGCAACTAATTTTAGGACAGTTATATTATATATAACATAATAATCATTAATCGTTAATCGCCCTAAAGTAAATGATTTTTGTAAAAAAACCTGTTCCCGTGGCCCACAAAAAAGTACTCAGTTTAGAGATTTAATTTATAAAAGTATGCCAAAATATCAAACTTATACTAGATATTAACACCAATGAACCAATCAAAATTTTATAATATATTGATTAACATTATTCGGTTTCCCGAAGAAGAAAATGACTATATTCGGCTGACCCAGATTGCGCCCCATCATTTCCTTTTACTGAGTATCTTTTTCTTTGGTGAAGGTACAGCTGAGGATAACTCACACGATTCTATTATTGGCCTCTTTTCTTTTCGCACAATCAGAAGCCCAGGAAGTAACTTTTCCAATTCTTAATAGAATAAACGGCGTTACGTTATCATTTGGGGATGAATTTCACACCACATATGTAATGGCGACGCAAGGGATAATAGAGCTGTGAACTGCAGCAACGAGTTTTTTGCTTGCTTGTCGCTAACACGAATATGTTCCAGAAACGTGGTCTAGCTTGTTCACATTCCTTTTGGAAATTTTTAGAATTTAATTACTTGCTAGAAATCGTACTACAAGTATGTACTATTTACTTATATTGAAAGCTTCAATCAAGATTTCATACCAGGAACATAAAGTTTTCGTACCATTGGGTTTCGATCCTTTGAAACTTAAAAGCTATTATACTGCTCTTTGAGATGTGTGGGCGAATTACGCCCTTTATTAAATGCCCTTTTTCCCCTTCCTCCCTTTTCCCCTGTTGAAAAAAATGACCCAATAGTAAGTTTGATCTTAGTGTCATTGATGTGCGACTTATAGTTCCGAAGTTATATACAAAATTTGGATCGTTAAAAGAGTGCCACGCCCATTATTAAACGCCCATGAAATATTTCCAGTGGAATAATATGTCTACATGGGACACTGCACGAAATTGCAATGTTGTATGACTCATAATTTCGATTTTACTCCATAGTAGAAAGTGTTGTTTAACTAGCGCCACGCCCTCTTACCAACACAAAACAAAACAAAAATTCCAGAAACATTTATCCACGAGACTTTGAAACCAAATCTAATAAAATTCACATCGCATCGACCAATTTCTTGCGTTCAGTACTATGAGTCATAAAATGACCCTAAGGGCTCATTTGCACGTAAACCAGTGTTGCAAATAAGATGAAATTTAGCGTATATTCAAAAGGCATAAAATTAGTCACTGAGTCCAGAGGAAAACAATTCTTCGCCAGAAATAAGGAAGGTACGGCACTTAAAAGTTAATTTTTCATCAAAAAATGATTCCAAGGTAACAGAAGTGTTAACAGGTTTAATTTCCAGCAACAATTGCATGTGAATAAACAGGTTTTCGAACTGGTTTTGTTCATTTAACTTGTTTAAGATCATTAAACATGTTTAAGCCATCAGTTTGAACGCGATAGTACGTTCGATAAAATTCGTAATGTTTTATCGCATTTGCTTCGTAGTTTTGTTGAAATGAGTGATTTCGTAGATTTGAGTTTGTATGGGTAAAATGCTTGATTTGCCTTCGCATTTAAGAATTTTTGCCCAAATTACGCATTTGGGCTCAATGTAAACGTAGTATTAAAAAGGATAGACCTTGAAACGGGGAAAAAGAGGTGGTGAAACTTATATGGATGGACATTGTGTTTTTGTCGGATTGTTTTAAAAGTTTGTAGATATACACTAAAAAAAACGAAATACGTTTTTCAGCGTTCAATTCGCCCTTTAAATGGGGCCAAATGTAGTAAAACTGCGTTTTTCGTTTTTCTCTCCGACGTCAGGATTTTTTAAAAGGTCTTTGAAATTTCAAGGACATGTTTATTTAAAAAAATTATTTTAAAAATTGAGCGCATTGTATAATAACACAATGGGTATCAAATGAAAGAGAAAAATACTTAGAATCTTAAAAAATTTAATGTTTTGATGCGAAATCACGAAGACGTATTGACAATTTCCTTTTAAAACTTTATCCTTGAATATATCGATGGGGTCAAAGGTGTAAGAGAAAGAATCTGATAAAGCATTCCAGCGAATTCCAAGAGGTTTTGTTGAACTAGTGTTTTGGAATCGTGAAAAATCGGAATCTAACAGATTTTCGGGGGGGATTTCCTCGTGAGTTTCGAGTTGTTGGCAGTGATCTTTTTGAGGAGGAATTCTGCGGAATTGAGGGTTTTAACGAGCTGATCTATATATATATGTTTCGTCGAGTATGATTTGAGCCGCAAGGGGCCATTTATCTTTCGAATCATATGCTAACTGCTGAAGTGTACGGATGGCCAAGTAGGGGGCGCACTTCACACCAAATGTGACTGTTTTGAGTCTGAAGTCTTCCACCGGTTTATGTGGACACCGACGGAAGAGAATTCGTTGAAAATCTTGGTCATCTTTATGTACGAGAATTTGGCGGTACATTTTCTCAATGTCGCCGTTGAAAACGAACTTATAGAGTCGCCATCTTAAGAGTAACAGCATAAGATCCTTTTGAAGAGTGGGGCCGATGTGAAGAACATCATTTAAAGAGTATCCAGAGCTTGAGGCGTTGAAAACTACTCGCACTTTAGTAGTCGTCTTTTCTGAATGTCGAATTACTTTCGATTTAGAGTATTTTCAGGAAGTTCAAAATCAATATGTCTATTAAATCACGTTTCTTCATACAACACCTTAACACATGTTTTGACCCTTTAGACTCCGAATTTCAAAAACTCCCGTCTTAGCAGAGCTTCATTCTTCAAGAATTACCTACAGTTTAAATTTCATGACCAAATGGTAGGTTCGTACTAAGTTTCATTGATGTGCGACTAACAGTTTCAAAATTATGCGGATAGTTTGTGTCAAACAAATTTGCCACGCCCCTTGTCCAACGCCCATCAAATTTCACCAGTAGAATTACACATCTATGAGACGACGGTACACCAACTTTCAATGTTGTGCGGCTAACGATTCAGAAGCTATTCCATATGAAAGAATTGAGTTGTATGGGCGGTGCCTCGCCCCCTTGTTAAAAACCCGCCCCATTCCCTCTGTCGAAAGATATGACCAAATGGTAGGTTCGTACTAAGTTTCATTGAGGTGCGATTAACAGTTTCAAAATTATGCGGATAGTTTGTGTCAAACAAATTTGTGTAGAATTACACATCTATGAGACGAAGGTACACTAACTTTCAATGCTGAGCGATTTATTATTCCGAAGCTATTCCATGTTAAAGAATTGAGTTGTATGGACGGTGCCACGCCCCCTTGTCCAAAATCCACCCTATTCCCCCTGCTGAAGGACACGACCAAATCGTAAGTTTGTACCGAGTGTCATTGATGTGAACGCTCTAGTTCCAAAGTTCCACTGGAATTTAAAAAGTGCCACGCCCCTTGTCCAACGCCCATTAAATTTTACCGGTGGAACGACACGTTTACGCCATTACACTGTACCAAATTTCAATGCTGTCCTACTAATAATTCCTAAGATATTCCATATTAAAAATTTAGGTTGTATCGGAGCTGCCACGCCCACCTGTCGTGCAAACATGTTATATAGCTATAAACCACCGTATTGACATCTACTATCACACACAAAAAAAATTTTTCCGAAAGAATGAACCGTTTTCGCGAACACTCGCTACACACAAAATGTTACTTTTTTTTATATACAGTTGCGAGCAGTGAAATAGTAGTGGGCACTAACGTCACATACACTGCGGGACACTTGATTACCCTCACTTTACTTTGTTAGCTAAGATTTTTGTTATGAAGTCAAAAACTTTTTTTTAATGTCAAAATTGTCTGGATACGCAGTTGCATGTGTTCCTGTTTTTGAACTGCAAAAATTTTATGCAAAATTAGGATGAACCACATTTTTGCCCTTTTAAGCCTATTTCAAGTGGGACACTTGATTACCCTCATTGCAGTTTTAGATCTGTAACAAGTGTTAGAAGGTAGGATTAGTGTAAATAGGTTAGAAAAACTGAATTGAAAGTATAAGGTATATAATTTTTGCGAAATTTACAAACGGCAGAAGCAATGGTTCGCGGTAAAACCTTAACAGAAGTGGAGAAGGGACGCTTTTCGGCGTACAAGGAGGAAAACATAAGTAACCGCCAAATCGCTCGCAAAACCGATCGCGATCCGTTGGTAGTAAACCATTTTCTTAAAACACCCACAACTTATTGCAAAAACCGCAAAGGTCGCACCGCAACAGCAACTTCTCTTAGAGAGAGAAGAGCAATTCTTCCTAAAGCGTCCAATTCCTCTGCGTCTGCGGGTCACATACGAGGTCTAACCGGGACGACAGCCAGTGTCGGCACTGTCCGCAGAGGAATTAAGCAGTGTCCTTACATCAAACGCAAAAGGCTGCAAAAAAAAACACGTTTACTGCAACGTCACAAAACGGTACGCTTAGAGTTCGTGCGAGCTCATCTCAGCTGGCAGCAGGAGTGGAAGTCAGTCGTCTTTTCCGATGAAAAGAAATTTAATTTGGACGGACCCAATGGCTTCCAACACTATTTTCACGATCTAAGAAAATCTGAACGATTTCTGTCGCGGCGTCATTCAGCAGCATTCTCAGTTATGTTGTGGTCAGCAATCTCGGCTCAAGGCGCTATTAATTGAACTATATTGGAAGGGCGCCAAAGTTCACAGAATTATATGGCAATGTCGGAAATTGAATTTGTAAACTTTGACGAAATATTCGCGGGGGAACGCTGGATTTTCCAGCATGATAACGCTGCCATTCACACCGCAAGCCGCGTGAAGTATTGGTTTGAAGCGAAAAAAGATAATGAAATAGATTGGCCTGCATTCTCTTCCGACCTAAACATAATCGAAAATATTTGGGGATGGTTGACACGTAAATTTATGCAGATGGCAGGCAATTTAACAAAAAACACACACTTATAGAAGCAATTGAAAATTAATTTTCCCAAATCTCTGAAAATTATCTTACATCGTTGTACAACTCTTCGCTTACTCGACTTTTTGAGGTTATACGCAATAATGGTGGTCATACAAAATATTAGTAATAAAAAATCAATGAATGTAATAAAGACTAACCTCTTTTTTCTTTGTTTTCTATAAGTGAGGGTAATCAAGTGTCCCACTTGAAATAGGCTTAAAAGGGCAAAAATGTGGTTCATCCTAACTTTGCATACAATTTTGGCAGTTCAAAAACAGGAACACATGTAACTAAGTATCCAGAAAATTTTGACATTAAAAAAAAAGTTTTTGACTTCATAACAAAAATCTTAGCTAGCAAAGTAAAGTGAGGGTAATCAAGTGTCCCGCAGTGTATGTCTTTGAATTTTTAAAAGTACCAATTAATTTTAACATTTTTTGTATTGCAGACGTAAAGTATATTTTCGTTACTATGTTCACAAATAAGAAAAATTTGACTTGAAAAGGTGAAAGGTCCAATATATTACATAGATGTGATTTGCATCAAAATTACAAGGAGCAGTAAAATAGTAGTGAATTCATTTAAAAAATTATATAGGGTGTTTTTTTTAGAGGTTTGTTTTTCGAATAGAGATAAAACTGGCATTTTGTGGTCAAATCTGGCAACTCTAATGTCATTTATGTTCAGTTTGGTTTGCCATTTCATCATGAACAGGTTGACAAAAGAACAACGCTTGCAAATCGTGCAAATTTATTTCGAAAATAATGGTTCAGTTCGCGAAGTTTACCGCAAGCTCCGTCCATTTTATGGTCGACATAATCGTCCATCAGAGCAATTAATTCGGTTAACCATGGGTCGTTTTCGCACTACGTTTACTCTATATGATAATACGCATCCGCAGAGACGTCGAACAGTGCGCACCGAAGAAACAATTGCCGCTGTAGAGCAAAATGTTGAAGAGGACCCGAATGAATCGATTCGCCACCGTGCACAGCAATTGGAGCTTTGTCCATCAACTTTATGGAAGATTTTGCGCAACATGAATGTGGATGAGTTGTGGTTCCAACAAGACGGCGCTACATGCCACACAGCGCACGTCACAATCGATTTATTGAAGGAAACATTCGATGAGCGCATAATTTCGCGGAATGGACCTGTCAATTGGCCACCAAGATCGTGTGATTTGACACCATTGGATTATTTTCTTTGGGGATATGTGAAGTCGCTCGTCTACGCCAACAAACCAGAAACGTTAGGGGACTTGGAAGCCAACATTCGTGGCGTTATTGCCGACATACGGCCCCAAATGCTCGAAAAAGTGGTTGAAAATTGGACCTGTAGAATTGGCTTTATTCGAGCCAGCCGCGGCGGCCACATGCCCGAAATCATATTTAAACATTAATGGCATAAAATTATCCTTCCAATAAAGCCAAATTGATGGACATTAAAACGATTTTCTTGTGTTTTATTTCAATTCGAAGTTCTATACCTCTAAAAAAAACACCCTATATAAGGAACAATGACGGTTTTTTGGAGGTTATTTCTATAAGTAAGCTTAATACTTGGTGGCATAACCACGATTTTCAATAACAGCTACGCAACGCCTCTTCATTGAGTCCACAAGGTTCTCACATCTCTTCAATGGTATATTGTGCCATGCGCGCTGAGCTATTGCCCATAGCTGGCCAATCCATGACCTTAATGCCACTGACCCGAAACCACTCCTTGGCTAATTCACTGGTATGCTTCGGGTCATTATCTTGCTGAAAGGTCCATTTCAGCGGCATGTCCTCTTCAGCAAATGGCAACATTTCAATCCTATGGATTGGACCCACACCTCTATAAGAGAAGCAGCCCCAAACCATAATACTCGACCCACCATGCTTTAAACTTTTTGTGGTGAACCTGGGGTCATACTCTGTATTAGGAGGACGTCTTACGTATTGACGAGACCCTTTGCCACCATATAGAACCACTTTTGACTCATCCGTCCGCAGAATATTCCTCCATTTTTCAACGGGCCAGTCCAGATGTTCTTGGGCAAAATCAAGACGTCGTGTCATATGGTTTTTTTTCAATAGTGGCACCTTGCGGGTGCTCCGGGTATATAAATTATTTTGACGAAGTCGTCTCTACAGCTGACATCGTTGGTCGAATTTTTGCACATCTGACGACATTTCGTACAGCAGTCTCTGAAAGAATACGTTTACCACCCCTTTTTTCATTCTTTTTTTTGTATATAATGGCCTTGCGGATCATTGTGGCTGAACACCCAACGAGTTTTTCAAATTCCTTGTTATGAAATTTATGTGCGTATGTGTGTACCTCCATGTGGCATGCCCCACGTTCGTAGCGACCCCACGATGGCTCCACTTTCTGTTATATGCAGATCGGTATGTACATCTGGCCCCACGTTGGGCGCCATTTCTGTTATGAAATTTATGTGCGTATGTGTGTACCTCCATGTGGCATGCCCCACGTTCGTAGCGACCCCACGATGGCTCCACTTTCTGTTATATGCAGATCGGTATGTACATCTGGCCTCACGTTGAGCGCTACGTTCGGTCCTATGTACATAGGTGTTGGTTTCCGCACTTTTGTTTTCTGCTGCCGCTGCACCTCCACAGTCCTTGTGGCAGGTCACCACTAGTCGTCCTCTTGTTGCATGTATGCCGACACCCTACCTTCGGCCGGTGAGCACGAGTATGTCTACGGGGCCAGCGGGTTTGTTGTACGCGTGCACCTGGCTTTGGTCATCCCGTAGCTTCAGCTGGCGTGGGTTCAACTCCAACAAATCCGCTCAGTAGCCATACCGCCTCACCTACAGCCATTCAGAGCTACACCAACCAACTTCGCAACGACGACCTAGCAGCCTACACTCGGTCAGCATAGATTTTATGTACCCAGAAAAATCATAACAAACAAATACCTACACACATAAACTAACATACAATTAATTTCTGTGCACGCTTTAACTCCTGACATAACGGACGGACATGGTAGCAAGTACCATTGCTGCTGTTGTTACACTTTCCTCAGCATCACCGAATTCAGTGGGATGCTCTGAACCCGCCCTACCTATGTTTCCTAAGATGAAATTTGGAAACCCAATAGGAAAATTAACCCTCCTTACCCCACTTCAGTGACAGACCAAACATTTTTTTTTTACTTAAACTTGCATCATAACAATTTTTATTCCATAATCTTAATCTAATACAAACTCAAAATTCTTAATTTTAATTTTCAAACTATATCGCATGTTCAAATTTTAGCTGCAATTATGTATATATTATATATATTATATATTATAAATAAAAAAAAATAGTAACAAAAAATAACTTAGCAATGAAATTACTTCATAAAAAAAACAAAAACCCAATTAAATTTACTTAGGAAATTACGTTTTTCTTAAACTTAGTCAAATAGTTTTATAAAAAAAAATTAACCAAAATTTCATAAAAAAAAATATTTTCAAAATCAAATAAAAAAATGTACTTTTTCTGTCTCAAATTTTTCCTTCCAATTTAATAAATTTTCCAATCATCTTTTAAAATTAAAAAAAATCCTTTTTATTTCACAAAATTTTTCTTTCTTATTTTAATTGATTTTCATAATTTTTCGCAATTTTTATTTTATTATTATTTTTTTTTGTAACATTATCCCTTTTATTTAATTTTATTTTTTTCCTTATTAAATAAACGCACGAAAACCCATATAGGTATATAAAAATATATCAAAGTTTCAAATATGTTAAAGTTAACTCACGGTTTTCTTCGCTCCATCGATGCGTTGGGCCCAGCGACATGATGCGCGTTTCAGGAACTTGTTGCTATATTAGTTTTTGCGGAAAGAAAATGTATTAAGGTGTACGTGCGTTTCCCCGATATAACCCAATGAGTTTATTTTATATTTTTTTATTTTTTTTCACTTCTACCGATTTTTCTTTTTCTTTAATTCGCTTAAAAAAACCCATTATTATCTTCTTCCCCTTTATTTTCCTCTTTTGCAAAATTTGTCGTTAAACGTAAGTTTACGTAAGGTAACTTTAGGTTTTAGTTATAATTTCGTATTACGTAAAAAAACCATTTTAAACATAAAATAGTAAGAAGAAATACCCTTTTCGTCAACATTTTCATTTTTTTTTTTTTTTTTTTTTTATATTCCCAGTAGATAATCCAAATTTAACCTAAGAATTTTAAAATCAAAAAATTATTATCTTAAGCATTAATGTTTTCCCCATTTGGGTACAGGCTTGGAAGTAAAAATTTTAATAATAAAATTTATATGACGCACATATTTTTTTATACAACATCTTTATTAGTTTATATTGGAAAAAAAAAATGTCAGCCACTCAACACTTCTGGAACATCAAGATTAGCGCAGCTTCTTCGGACTCCAACGATGACTAAATCGGTTCGGCATTTTCGTCAGCATTCCCGGGCAGCAGCAATAATAGTTTTTACTAATTAATTTTCGTCGACCTTTCATTTATAGTTTTTTTTTTTTCTTTGGAATCGTTTCCGTAGTAACTGGGCGTGGTTTTAATAATTAGCACAAATTTGGTTTAAGTTTTGACGTTTTTACATTTTTGCACTCTGGCCGAATTCAAAATTGTTGCCTGTTTTTGCGTTTTGATGGCATGCTTCGGAAAAGTTTTTAGCACAAGTATTTTAGTAGCTTTTTAAACACTGGCCTGTTTTTTTCTTTAACATAGTCGGAGCCGTTCTTTTTGTTCTGACGTTCTTGCGTTTTGAATTTTTTTTGGTGACGTGCTTCGAAAAAGTTTTAGCACATGAACCACATTGGTTTTGAAAACGTTTGCCTTGCGAACTTTTTTTTTTTTTTTTTTTTTAAAAAAAGGAATAAAATATTTTCACACAATTGACACGTGTGATTTGTTCGCCCACAAATTATGCCATTGTTTTGGCCACTTTGTCCACGCACTCCACACTTCTATTTTCGGCTGCGCCACTATTGGGCAGCGCGAAATTTCAAAGGCCGCGACCGAACCGCCAATATCACCAAATTGCTATGCAAACTCCTCGGATTACTGATCTGCCCCGATTCATCAGCCACTCTCATCCGCAACTCCTCCCGATCTTACTGCGGCGGCCGCTTATAAAGGCAAATTTGGCAGCAACAGCGCATAATCGCCTGATCGCCCAACTTCCAGCGGATCACCCCACTTCTTTGCAGAAATGCGTCAAAATTTGGTGCAATGGGGTGACCTTTACGTGGTTGGTGGAATGCAGCAGCCAGAACGGCAAAGACTTTCGCAGCTGCACAACACAACAACACCATGGTTGGAATTCTAAGTGCAATCAGCCGAAATGCATCCCACCAACACTTTGCGCACGGTCATAAAGTGCGATGCGGCCGAAGTGCACTACCACCGCCACACCCCACTATCTGCTGGATACGCAGATGCGATTTAAGAGCGCCGCGCTAGCGCAGTACGAACGTACAGCGAAAGAGAAGGCGCAAGTGCAGCGCGAAAGTTCTGCGCTCACCTTCACTAGCGTGGGTGGCTCAGCACAACAACAACAACAACCATGCTGGCTGCCGAGTGTGCGTACGAACTCTAGCTAGCGCTCGCTTGTTCACTGCTGCACAAGTCTAGCTTGATAATCGCTGGGCTGGTTAGCGCTAGGCTGATTAGCGCTAGTATTTAGTGCAGTGCGTCGCATTAATTCGCGGCCCTGTTTTATGTATCACTATGGGCAGCCGAAGCCTTTATATGCAGCCCAGTACAACACAAAAATTGCGGCACAGCTGCAAGTTTTGGAAAAGGGATGCGGATTAAATTTTTCTTTCCTGTATGTCTTTCCTATGGTAAATCTCTCGCTTCCCTGTTTCTTCATCTTCCAACTCGTACATATTGTTACCCTTCTTGCCTATAACTTTTGCCTTCAAGAATTTGGGTGCAAATTTAGCACAGAAACGTTTGCTTGCATCGCTTAGAACAAAATTACGCCTAAATACTGCGTCACCTACCTCGAACTGTTTAGTCGAACTACGTAAGTTGTAACGATTTGCAGAAGTCTCGTACGCTTTAGCAATATTTGCGCTTAAAGCTTCGCGTATTAGCTTGATTTTGTCCTGCCTCTCTATCACCGTATCTTCAAATGAGTGTAGCTTTCGCAACAACTCATAGTCGCGTCCGTGCGACAACATTTGTTGGCCCGTCAACGCAAAATATGGCGAGCAGCCGATAGTTTGGTGATAAGCGCTGCGCAATGCTTCTGCTATATTAGCCAAATTGCGGTCCCAGGTCGTTTGGTCTTTGCCAATATATGACCGGATGCCTACAAGAATAGATCTATTAACACGCTCGCTTGCGTTCGCTTGTGGACTATACAGCGCAGTGTACATGTGGCGTACGCCTCGCTCTTTTAAGAATTCGTTGAAATGTGTAGACTTGAATTGTTTCCCATTGTCGGTTAAAATTGTTTCGGGCGTCCCGAATACACTGAAAACATTTTCACGCAGAAAATCGCAAATTACATTGGAGTTAGCTTTCCTAATGGCTTTCAACAGCGGAAATTTTGTCAAATGATCGAGGACAATTAGTATAGCCACATTGCCTTGTTTCGAACGCGGATAAGGACCTAACAAATCAATATATAGTTTCTGAAAAGGACGTTGTGTACTGTATTGACCAGACATTGGAGGACGTAGAATTCGGTTTGGAGCTTTGCTCTGCCCACAAACTGTACATTTGCCAATAAAGTCCTTGACGTCAGCAACCATATTTGGCCAAAACAAATTTTTCCGCAAGTGCTCTAGCGTTTTGCCTATACCTCCGTGACATTTATTTGGAGGGCAATGAGCACTACTAATTGCTTCTGCAGTTAATTCTTTTGGTAGCCACAGCTGCCAATTTGTCATTTCCCGTTCAGGGTTACCATCTGCGAATTCGTTGCGTTTGTAAACGTGTTTGCCAACAATACGCAAATCCGGCAATCGTGCTTCGTTTTCAGTAATTCGCTTCTTTAAATCAAAGTAATCAGCGGACTCAAACGCTGGAGATTCCAAGTCAACAATTGGTAGAGTGTCGATTTTGCATATTTGATTGTCAAATTCTTGGCGCGACAAGCAATCAGGCACAACATTTTGGGAGCCACGTCGGTGCTCAATTTTAAATTTAAAACCCTGAAGCTTCAAAGACCAGCGTGCGAGCCTACCAGACAAATCCGGTTGTCGCATGAGCCACTGCAAACTTGCATGGTCCGTCACAATAGTGAATTTCTGGCCTTCTACATACGCTCGGAATTTCTTTAAACTCAACAGTGCAGCAAGACATTCTAGCTCTGTAACGCTATAGTTACTCTGCGCTTTGTTTAGTTTGCGCGAGAAATACGCAATCGGTACTTCGACTCCTTCAGCATTTTTCTGAGCTAAAACTGCTCCTAACCCTAGCGTACTAGCGTCGCATTGTATTATGAATGGCTTGTTGTAGTCCGGATTGGCTAAAACTGGCGCGGATGTTAGTTTTTCTTTTAACACATCAAACGCGGCCTGAGCTTCTGCTGACCAACCGAAACCTTTACCTTTCTTTAAAAGATTGGTAAGCGGAGTTGTTATGGCTGCGTAATTGTCGATGAAACGACGATACCAGCCAGTCATACCTAAAAATCGGCGCAAGCTTTTCACTGTAGTGGGTGGCGGATAATCGTGTATGGCTGACACTTTCTCCGGATCAGTACGAAGTGTACCATCACCTACAATGTAGCCCAGATACTTTACTTCCTTTATGCAGAACTTGCTTTTATCAACATTAATTGTCAAACCGGCTTTCCTTAAATGATGCGATACATCAGCGAGAACAGACAAATGATCAGCAAAAGTTTCAGACACAATTAAAAGGTCATCTAAATACACAAAAACTTGATCTTTCAATTGAGCAGGGATTACTCGATCCATCAAACGACCCAGTGCTTGTGGCGCATTGCACAAGCCAAAAGGCATAACGCAATAACGATATAAAGGCCGATTAGGCACTGTAAAACAAGTGTAATCGCGGGACGACTCAGCTAAAGGAATTTGCCAAAATGCACGACGAAGGTCGAGCGACGATATGAATTTGGCTTTTGGCAATCTGCACAAAATACCTTCAATATGCGGTAGCGGGTATGCGTCCTTGATTGTGACTGCATTGACTTTTCGCGAATCTAGACACAGACGGACTTTTTCTCCCTTGCGGACTAACACGACAGGACTGGACCACGGACTATTAGGGGACTCTTCTATTACACCAAGGCTCAACATTTCGTCGATCTCCTTGTGCACTAACTTCTCAATTGCCGGAGAAATCGGAAAATATCTTTGCTTAATCGGACGGACATTCGGCTCAACATCGATTATGTGTTCCATGAGTGTTGTTTTTCCTAACCCCTCAACTTCACATGATGGAAATGACTTCTTTACTGTCTCTAAACTTCTTTTCTGCTGATCTGTCAAAACAATTAAATTCTCATCTGCCTTCTTATCGTTTGCGCAGATATCAATTTGAGCTATGACGTCTGGCGCAATCTGAAACGCTCTCCAAAAATCTACGCCTAAGATAAGTTCTTGAGATAAATTTGGTACTACATAAAAATGAATATCTGCTTTGTGCGCCTTAAATTGAATTTCAATCGGGAAAATTCCAAAAACTACTTGTTTTCTGCCATCAGCAGTTTTTACTGTTGTTTTGTGCTGCCTGAATTCTTTTCTTTCGCAAAATTCTTTTGCTAACGGACCACCAATGCATGAAACTTGCGCGCCACTGTCAAGTAAACCCAGATGTGATTTGTCGAAAAGCTTGATTTTGACATATGGACGCGAATCAAATGGCTTATGTTCAATCGCACAAATATTGGCAACATGCCTTCGTTGTTGCTTCACCTTCTGCCAAAAATTACGCATACGCGTTGATGTTCTTCGCGGGATTGCTGTCTCTACTACTGATTCACTGTTAAAAATTCGATTTCGTATTGCTTCATATTTTCCTAACCTATCTTCATAAGGAATAATTTCCTTACGCTTACATTCATCTAGCTTAGTTTCTATTGGATCATCGTGTGCAGGTGGCATATGCGATACATTTATTTCCTCGGAGTATTGTCGTAGCGAGGACTCGCATACCGATCCCCGCTCGCTTTCGCGTTTCCCGGATTGCATTTCTTACAATTCGGCTTGTATTCGCCTGCCGCACCACATCCGTAACAAAATATTGAACGAGCTTCTAAACAATCAAAATATCGGTGACCGTCTTTGCGGCAATTCCAACAAATCAATTTTATAGTACTACGTCTAGTAACTTCTTCTACCTCCATTTTGACTTCATTGTCATCTAAATCTGCTATATCTAACTCATTATCAAAATCAACTTCGTTTACTTGGCGACGCGGAAAATTACCTCGTGGATTCGGTAAGGAGTGTGCAACGCTCGACTTTGCAATTTCGTTTTGCAGACTTTCGCCTTTTAAACAAAGTCGGCGCAACTCAGCTATTGAGTTAATGTTGACGTACAGCAACTGTTGTCGAATACGCGGTCGTAAGCCTCTTTGTAAAATTTCCACAAGCTCCGATTCAGATATCGGTGAATTAAGATTTTCGGATATTCGCAAAACTGCGTTTCGGTAATCATCGAATGATTCAGCGGCGCCTTGGCGTCGGCTGCGCATGGCCTCTTTGATATCTGTATCTGTCTTGTGCTCACCAAAATGAGTACGCAGAGCTTGACATAACGACGACCATTCGATCCTGTCTACTGAACGCCGGTATCTCCAATACCAATCCTTGGCCTCGTTAACAAACAAACTTTGTACGTGCTCGCACAATAAACTAAAATTCCCACCTAGGGTATCTATAACCTGCAATTCATTCCTAAAGATAAAATTTTCTACTGACAGTTTAGGACCACCATCAAACTTGATGTCCCAACTCGAGATAAGGTGCGCAATTTTGCCTGAATTAGTGACGGTCGATCCGTCACTGACGCGAAACGGAACCGGAACCTGACCATCACGGTTGTTGTTGTTGTTGTTGTGTGCATAAGGCAACTCTTGCGGAAACGTCGGTGTTGAATTGTGAGCTGAAAATTGGTTGTGCTCACGTTGTGCACCTTGCAAATTTAACCTGCTCAAAACATTACTCAAGCTAGCCTCTAGCTTTCCCTCAATCAGCTGTGTCACTCGTGATTCCAAACCATCCAGAATTGTTGCTTGCCTTGCTGAGACAATCGCTCCAACCACGGTTCTGATTCGGCTTTCGTCTAAAACGTCACTTGCCACACTGGCCGCTGCATCGGCAACCGCGTTACTGGATCGTGTTGGCGCACCAGCTATCTGCGCTGCTGCTGCTGCTGCTTGCGATGTGGATGGAAGAGGATCTTCCACTTCCCCAGGCGGATTTGCTTGCCATCGCGTTTGCATGCCAGTGGGCTTGGCTGAAGCTTTCAGTAATTCTCGACTGCTACACGCAGCTCGACATTGTGGACACGACGAATTACGCTTCAGGTAGTTTAAGAGACACGATCTGTGGAAAGTATGGCTACACGCCGTCCGTAATACATCACTGCCTTCAATAAAAATCGCACGGCATAATGTGCAAACCGATTGCATAGTCAAATTGTCAGTACTGTGTCTCAGCGACATCTTTATTCAAACAAATGTGTTGTACCAACAAAAAAAATAAGAAAAAAATGCAAATCCAAAAATTCATCAACCAAAAAATTATAGCACCAGCCAAAAATCATCAACACCAAAAAAAACGCCAGCCAAAAAAATCGCAAAGCCAAACCAAAAAAAATCAAACCGCAAAAAAAAATAAAGATATAAGTTTTGTACCAACAAACTTTCAAAATGTACCATTAAGATAAAGATAAAGGTAAAGATAACGGTAAAGATAAAGATAAGCCATCAAAACAAAATCATCAATCGCAAAAAAAAATCACCAAAAAAAATCAATCAAACGGTATAACTTTCTAGTTTGGTCTGTATGAAGGGTGTAAGGAGATTTTCCGGAGGAAAATGAAACCATAGCCGCTCGCTTAAACGATCATATGCATTTACAATGAGGTTGCAAGCTACAACCACGAGCTTACCAAAAATCCGCACTGCAAAGCTATCGCAAAAACGAAAATTAAAACATTTAATAAAAATGAAAAAAAATTTTATCTCAAACATATCGGTTTTCCCCTTAGCATTCATGCCGGTTAGCTCAACCAACATTTAGTTGAAGCTGTGCTAAAAATCCAAAGCACGAAGCTAATGAAAAAAAATATCCGATTGCAAAAAAAAATCCTTCCGAAGCGATTCAACGTCCGTAGGCAGTGGTAGGAAGTTATGGTATTTAACCAAAACATCAAAAATCCAAGCATACCTAACCGACGCAATGCTTCAAAAAGTTAAACGGACCGACGGACAATTACCCTATGGTAAAATTCGGCCCCACTTACGTAGCGGCCCCACGTTGGGCGCCATTTCTGTTATGAAATTTATGTGCGTATGTGTGTACCTCCATGTGGCATGCCCCACGTTCGTAGCGACCCCACGATGGCTCCACTTTCTGTTATATGCAGATCGGTATGTACATCTGGCCCCACGTTGGGCGCCATTTCTGTTATGAAATTTATGTGCGTATGTGTGTACCTCCATGTGGCATGCCCCACGTTCGTAGCGACCCCACGATGGCTCCACTTTCTGTTATATGCAGATCGGTATGTACATCTGGCCTCACGTTGAGCGCTACGTTCGGTCCTATGTACATAGGTGTTGGTTTCCGCACTTTTGTTTTCTGCTGCCGCTGCACCTCCACAGTCCTTGTGGCAGGTCACCACTAGTCGTCCTCTTGTTGCATGTATGCCGACACCCTACCTTCGGCCGGTGAGCACGAGTATGTCTACGGGGCCAGCGGGTTTGTTGTACGCGTGCACCTGGCTTTGGTCATCCCGTAGCTTCAGCTGGCGTGGGTTCAACTCCAACAAATCCGCTCAGTAGCCATACCGCCTCACCTACAGCCATTCAGAGCTACACCAACCAACTTCGCAACGACGACCTAGCAGCCTACACTCGGTCAGCATAGATTTTATGTACCCAGAAAAATCATAACAAACAAATACCTACACACATAAACTAACATACAATTAATTTCTGTGCACGCTTTAACTCCTGACATAACGGACGGACATGGTAGCAAGTACCATTGCTGCTGTTGTTACACTTTCCTCAGCATCACCGAATTCAGTGGGATGCTCTGAACCCGCCCTACCTATGTTTCCTAAGATGAAATTTGGAAACCCAATAGGAAAATTAACCCTCCTTACCCCACTTCAGTGACAGACCAAACATTTTTTTTTTACTTAAACTTGCATCATAACAATTTTTATTCCATAATCTTAATCTAATACAAACTCAAAATTCTTAATTTTAATTTTCAAACTATATCGCATGTTCAAATTTTAGCTGCAATTATGTATATATTATATATATTATATATTATAAATAAAAAAAAATAGTAACAAAAAATAACTTAGCAATGAAATTACTTCATAAAAAAACAAAAACCCAATTAAATTTACTTAGGAAATTACGTTTTTCTTAAACTTAGTCAAATAGTTTTATAAAAAAAAATTAACCAAAATTTCATAAAAAAAAATATTTTCAAAATCAAATAAAAAAATGTACTTTTTCTGTCTCAAATTTTTCCTTCCAATTTAATAAATTTTCCAATCATCTTTTAAAATTAAAAAAATCCTTTTTATTTCACAAAATTTTTCTTTCTTATTTTAATTGATTTTCATAATTTTTCGCAATTTTTATTTTATTATTATTTTTTTTTGTAACATTATCCCTTTTATTTAATTTTATTTTTTTTTTTTCCTTATTAAATAAACGCACGAAAACCCATATAGGTATATAAAAATATATCAAAGTTTCAAATATGTTAAAGTTAACTCACGGTTTTCTTCGCTCCATCGATGCGTTGGGCCCAGCGACATGATGCGCGTTTCAGGAACTTGTTGCTATATTAGTTTTTGCGGAAAGAAAATGTATTAAGGTGTACGTGCGTTTCCCCGATATAACCCAATGAGTTTATTTTATATTTTTTTATTTTTTTTCACTTCTACCGATTTTTCTTTTTCTTTAATTCGCTTAAAAAAACCCATTATTATCTTCTTCCCCTTTATTTTCCTCTTTTGCAAAATTTGTCGTTAAACGTAAGTTTACGTAAGGTAACTTTAGGTTTTAGTTATAATTTCGTATTACGTAAAAAAACCATTTTAAACATAAAATAGTAAGAAGAAATACCCTTTTCGTCAACATTTTCATTTTTTTTTTTTTTTTTTTTTTTTTTATTTTCCCAGTAGATAATCCAAATTTAACCTAAGAATTTTAAAATCAAAAAATTATTATCTTAAGCATTAATGTTTTCCCCATTTGGGTACAGGCTTGGAAGTAAAAATTTTAATAATAAAATTTATATGACGCACATATTTTTCTATACAACATCTTTATTAGTTTATATTGGAAAAAAAAAAATGTCAGCCACTCAACACTTCTGGAACATCAAGATTAGCGCAGCTTCTTCGGACTCCAACGATGACTAAATCGGTTCGGCATTTTCGTCAGCATTCCCGGGCAGCAGCAATAATAGTTTTTACTAATTAATTTTCGTCGACCTTTCATTTATAGTTTTTTTTTTCTCTTTGGAATCGTTTCCGTAGTAACTGGGCGTGGTTTTAATAATTAGCACAATTAGCACAAATTTGGTTTAAGTTTTGACGTTTTTACATTTTTGCACTCTGGCCGAATTCAAAATTGTTGCCTGTTTTTGCGTTTTGATGGCATGCTTCGGAAAAGTTTTTAGCACAAGTATTTTAGTAGCTTTTTAAACACTGGCCTGTTTTTTTTTCTTTAACATAGTCGGAGCCGTTCTTTTTGTTCTGACGTTCTTGCGTTTTGAATTTTTTTTGGTGACGTGCTTCGAAAAAGTTTTAGCACATGAACCACATTGGTTTTGAAAACGTTTGCCTTGCGAACTTTTTTTTTTTTTTTTTTTTAAAAAAAGGAATAAAATATTTTCACACAATTGACACGTGTGATTTGTTCGCCCACAAATTATGCCATTGTTTTGGCCACTTTGTCCACGCACTCCACACTTCTATTTTCGGCTGCGCAACTGTCTTATGCCACTATTGGGCAGCGCGAAATTTCAAAGGCCGCGACCGAACCGCCAATATCACCAAATTGCTATGCAAACTCCTCGGATTACTGATCTGCCCCGATTCATCAGCCACTCTCATCCGCAACTCCTCCCGATCTTACTGCGGCGGCCGCTTATAAAGGCAAATTTGGCAGCAACAGCGCATAATCGCCTGATCGCCCAACTTCCAGCGGATCACCCCACTTCTTTGCAGAAATGCGTCAAAATTTGGTGCAATGGGGTGACCTTTACGTGGTTGGTGGAATGCAGCAGCCAGAACGGCAAAGACTTTCGCAGCTGCACAACACAACAACACCATGGTTGGAATTCTAAGTGCAATCAGCCGAAATGCATCCCACCAACACTTTGCGCACGGTCATAAAGTGCGATGCGGCCGAAGTGCACTACCACCGCCACACCCCACTATCTGCTGGATACGCAGATGCGATTTAAGAGCGCCGCGCTAGCGCAGTACGAACGTACAGCGAAAGAGAAGGCGCAAGTGCAGCGCGAAAGTTCTGCGCTCACCTTCACTAGCGTGGGTGGCTCAGCACAACAACAACAACAACCATGCTGGCTGCCGAGTGTGCGTACGAACTCTAGCTAGCGCTCGCTTGTTCACTGCTGCACAAGTCTAGCTTGATAATCGCTGGGCTGGTTAGCGCTAGGCTGATTAGCGCTAGTATTTAGTGCAGTGCGTCGCATTAATTCGCGGCCCTGTTTTATGTATCACTATGGGCAGCCGAAGCCTTTATATGCAGCCCAGTACATCCTTGTAAGTTTTGCCGTCTTTTATAAGACTTCGAATGAATCCACGTTTTTCATCACTGCAGTGTTTGCCTCGGCCCACTAAAGGATGCACGGTCATCTATATATTTATTTGAATAAAAGCGCTGAGATCTCGCTATCCACACATCGTATAATATCATATGATACATCATTTTAAAGCTCTTGATGAGCATATTTGCACAAACCCAAATGTAGATTGAAACTTCAAAATGTAGATTGATAAAGCCTATCTGGAGATATTTGCATCGAAAGTTGCATTAATTTCCCTATTGGAAACAGCATTGCTCTTTACGTTTATCAAATCCAATCAGAAAGCTGTGCGCTTGAGCGAGAAGATGGGAACAGTGTTGCCGCTGCAAAATTTTAAAAAGTCGCAAAAAAAGTGTCACAGCCGAAAAAAAAGTGTCATCAAGTGATCCAACTTTTTTATACCATGTATATATATACTTTCATTATTTTACCTATCGAAACTCATTTAATAAATTTCTAAATGAAAAAATTTTCTGTGAAAAAACTGTTTTCCCCTTAAATTAATTGATGAGGGATGTATTAGAAAGTCCCAATATGCATGTTTTGTATTTATTATGAAAACAAGAAAAGTAATTATGTACATATGTGTGGCAATAAAACAGAGTAGCTTAAGGCAACTTAAGATGTTTTACCGTATTTTAGCTTAAATAAATCTGCCGTAAAAGTACTTTCAATGTGTTTATTTCCTGTTTTCATACTCACTTTACGAAACAATTTTCAAAATTTACATATAAACTTTTTGATAAAAAAAAGGGGCAAAAGTCGCATGATTTTGAAGAAAAGTGTCAAAATAAGCCTATTTTTAAAAAGTCGGTGTCAGGTGGCATCGGTCTCCAAAAAGGGGCAATTTGACACTTTAGTCGCACAACGGCAACACTGGATGGGAATAAGCAAACAAACAAAATCGTGCATGGAACCCACACGTTCCACACACGCATGTGGTGAGAGCGTTACTTTACATACCACAGCGTTGTTTTATTTGTGCTCTTTTTATGCGTACACCGCAGCGAGTTTGCGAAAGCACATCGCCGTGGCGGGGGATGATTGTGAGGAGAAAATGATATGCTGTTGTTGTTCTTCTTGCGCCGGCGAAAGGCTGAAATTTCGATTTTCTTTTGTTCTTCTTTGATGCTAGCCAGTGTGGCTATGTCCCAAATTTTGCATTTTTATGTTTTGTTTTGATCACGTTATTCTTAAGAGTCCAACTCAAATCTTACAAAAAAGTAGTTAGAGTTCTTTTTGAAAAATGGCAACATCGACTACAAAAAGAAGAAACAAAATTGTAACGACGGGAGGGAGTTTGTTGCTATAATTAAAAATTAACCACATCGGTCTTTTTAAAAGAGGATTGCTTCACTCATGGGCAATTGTATGTAGCATTAAGTCGGGTGCGATCATCATTAGATATATGAGTGCAATTATTGGCAAGTAAATTAAACACAACGGCGAATGTAGTATTTCACGAAGTACTATAATGCAAAAAATATACATTACATTTTAGTTACATAAACGAAATGGTAGTTTTTTTGTTTACACCCGAATTTCGGGAGTTACAACTAGTGTTATATTATTTTTGTTTTAATGCATTAACAATAAAATACCATAAAACTTACTTTTTGTGAAATAAAATCAATTAGTTTGACGTTAAAACAAACTTTTTCCACCAGCTTACTATTCACTACTATTTTATGGCTCGATCGGAAAAACAGGTATAGCAATGCAATCCGCTCCAAAACATAGCAACGAACTTTTATCAGTTCAAAAATTGTTGCAACAGGGTTGTTACATATTAACGTTCAATATTACTTCATGTTCGTTGGTATTACTTAACATGGACATTTTTTAAATACTTATATTTTGCTTGTATTGCAGATTTCCAATAGTTGATGCTAGACCAATTGACGATCCAATGCGAGTTCCATGGTGGAAAAAAAATGTTCGAGCTGATTTTCTTTTTATTACTTTCAATCAGCTTTGTGTAAAATATGTTCCAACTAAGGTGGATATTATGGCTAATGAAATAAATCTCTTCTATTGCGTAAGTATATATCTAAATATTAAAACTATTGACGCATATTCATAGTCGAAAGAACGCACATTTTAAGATAAAACAGTATGGCGCATAGTCATAGTCGAAATAAAGTACACTTTAAGATCAGTAAAGTATACTTTTAAATAAAATAGGCTCTAAGTCCATCATAGTCGAGTTAGAGCATACTGTAACGCTTAAAGTATACTCTAACTTTAAAACAAGCAAAAGCTGTTGCTAAACCAGTTAGCAATGAGTCAAAATGAGCAGATATGTCACTTTTTCAAAATACTCTAAATTCAAAACACGAAATAAATCGAAAAAAAATGTAATATGATTCATTTCGAGGAAATTGAAAGAGATTTCAATATTATGAACGACGACATTGTGCTGAGACGGCGAAAAGTATACAAAAGCCGGATCGATCCCTTCGAGTTCGATGACGAGGACTTCTATAGTCGTTACCGGCTCGATAAAGTTGCTGCTCAGTTTGTAATTTATGTTTTGAACATTCAAGAACCAAGCAGCAATGGAATACAACTGTTTTCTTTACCCCGTAAAGTAGGCAATAATTTTCAAATCAATCAGCTGTTTGTTTGTTTTATTTATGTCAGAGATGGGCAGATTAATCCTCGGAAAATTGTGCAGTCGATTTTTTTAGGTTGCCGTTTGCTTTTCACAATTAGTCGACCGTAGTCGTCCAGTTTTAACTGCTAATTAGTGTTCAGGAAAACAAATATTGCAAAATAATTGATTACAAAATAACACGGTATGGGCATAATTCCGAAAATAAATTCTCATTTGTAACTCCGAATCGCTAGTTTTTGTAGAGTTGCCGTTGCTTTCGTTTGCTGTTTCAAAAAGTCGCTGCTACGTAGAAGCATGTTCTAAACTGACTATGGTAACTGCAAAATTAAAGTAGACTTTATCTTTTTAGTCTTTTGCTAACTAAAGCCGGCTTTTATGCGGGACTATGATTATGCGCCTATATTTTTAAATAAAGTAGGCTTAAAGTCAATTAAAGTCGAGTTAGAGCGTACTTCAACGCTTAAAGTATACTGTAACTTTAACCCTCAATCACCCACCCCTATTAAAATCACGTATCTACCCACACTGAGTCCTCGAGACTCACATTTTATGTCTACGAAATAATGCAACAGTTTAGTTTTTATTTTTTTTTGTGGGCTACATTAAGACCTCTTGTTACAGATTTAATTCCATATCTTTACATAACTTTTTATGGACAGAAAAAAGACTAAAGAACATATACTAAACATTTTATAAAAACAAAAGATATAAATAAATTAACAAAAACAGTTCTTTTTGCAAAAATAACTTAAAAATAAAATAACTGCTCAGAAAAAACGTAAAGTAATACTTCATTATATAAAATAAGAAAACGTGCAGTAGGTTAAATTACATATGTTGTGCACATACCTCACATGCCAACTTGGCGCAGCTAAGGAAAATTGTTAGTAGCAAAACTTCCCAGAGGGTTAACACTCTCAATTCGTGAACGTTCCGCAGCCATGTTGGCATCCTAAAGTTAAATTACCACGATTATAAAAAAATCGACAAGTACAATTTTTGTTACACAAAATGCCACCCTGAGTCCACGGAACTCACTCCATGCCAAAACTCACCCTTGTAATTGTAGTGCGCCAACGTCCCATCGTCTTCGCGTTCTGCGCGGCCCTGTACGAAGGTATAGGAAAGCTGGACGCCGAAACACAAAAACACAACCTGTACTAACTTATTAAAGTTCGTAGTGAGTCCCCTGGACTCAGGGTGGGCAATTGAGGGTTAAAACAAGCAAAAGCTGTTGCTAAACCAGTTAGCCATGAGTCTAAATGAGCAGAAATCACTTTTCGTAAGTCACTTTTATAAAGTTGTCAGTTCGTCGTGAATGTGTGTTTGTGCAAAAAGAGAAGAAAACGAAGTAAAATGTTTTGTTCTGAAGAAATTGAAAAAGATTTTGAGCGATGACAGTGTGCTGACACGGCGAAAAATATTGTTACGAAAATGAGTTCTCTCTAGGCTTTCGTCTCTCTGGATTGTGCTTGAAAAATAAAACCACTTCAATTACTCAACGTAAAAGGCATTCCAAAACCAGCAATCACTTTATTTACAAATTTAAACTTTGATTATCTTTACTTTAGCTTTACTTTAAGCTTTGAAAAAACGTACTGGTATATTTGTTTTGCACTAATAACTGGAGTTTTGAGATGCTTTTTTTCATCGTCTCCCAAAGTTTGCGATTTTTCTCACTCTTCGTTAGACAGAGCCTGTTTTTTTCAAAGCAACGTAATTTCGCATATGTTATCAAAACAAACCAAAAGCGGTGCCTACTTGCCCGAACTCTATATTTTTCTTACGTATGTAATTTATATCCATACCTGTAAGCTAAAACTTGTACTTAGTATAGAAGAATAGAATAGAATTGGTAAGGGGTATATTGCACTGAGACCAGGATTGATCTATTGTGCCCCCTACAATTGTTAGAGTACATCCCCTAGACCTACCGCCCTAATGAAACTTAGTAACTCGCGGGAGTCTAGGTGCTTGACGTCCTCTTCTGCAAGCCAAAACCGGCCCAGGTAACGTAACCTGCTGCGACAAGCCGCATTACAGTGCAATATAATGTGTTCGGAAGTCTCCTCTGCTGTTTCGCAGAGTCTACAGACGCTTACCTGTTCTATCCCGATTGTATGCATGTGTTTCCTCAATCTGCAGTGCCCAGTTAGAAGACCTGTAACCTGTCTAAGCTGGTTCTTCCTTAGTTTGAGGCATTCTTCACTCCATTTGGGGTTATAATCTTTGATGAAGATTTTCGATTGCCTGAGACCGGAGGCGCTAGCCCAGTATTCTGTTTTCCTGGTCCTTTCCTCAAGTCTCAGTGACTCCGTTATGGCGCTTTTGCCCAGCCCAATGAAGGGTTCAGGACCCAGGGGGGGCGTGGCTGCCGCGGTTCTAGCGAGGCTGTCCGCTTCCTCGTTTCCTTCGATACCTCTGTGTCCTGGAACCCAGAGGATCTTCACCTGGTTACATCTGCCCAGTGCATTCAATGCCTCAATGCATTCCACCACTAACCCTGAGGTTATCTCATATGAGATTAGTGCTTTGATGGCTGCTTGGCTGTCGGAGCAGATGACGATGTCCTGCCCCCTGTACTCACGTTCGAGATTAAATTGCACACAGAGCCTGATAGCATACAGTTCCGCCTGGAATATGCTGGGTGTTTTCCCCATGGGCTCGTAGTGCTTGAGGCGAGGTCCAAACACCCCTGCCCCTGTTCCCTCGTGAGTTTTCGAGCCGTCTGTAAACCACTTAATTGTGTGTGGTCTAAAATGGATCTGGTGGTCTTCCCAGGCCCAGTCTGCTTTATTGCTCATATAAACTCCGAAGTATTTTTCGTAGTTATATGTTCTTGTTATTGTATCCATCGGATACAAAACATAAGGGTTACTAGTGGATAACACATCTAAGTCTCTGTGCCTGAGAATGTGATCCCCCCCTTTACTAGTTCTGGCCAGTCCAAGGATAGTACGCTTGGCCGCCATCTCAATTGCTACGTGCAATGGCGATATGTTAAGTATCACCTCCAGTGCCACCGTGGGACAGGTTCTCATAGCACCTGTAATGCACGTGCACGCAAGTCGCTGGACCTTGTCGAGTCTTTTCCTCACTGTCGTGAGTGTGGCTCTCGGGGCCCGTGCCACTGCTGCATATGTGAGTATTGGCCTCACAATCATGGTATACATCCATTTCAGTATGCTCGGGTTACATCCCCAAGTTTTGCCTGCCAAGGATCTGCATACCATGACCGCCTTTGTTGCTTTACTGATAACTGCCTCCGCATACTTGTTCCAGAGTAACTTCGAATCTAGTGTTACACCTAGGTACTTCACCTCTGGTTTATAAGCTATGCTCTTTCCGAGCAAGCGTATTGTTCGCATGTGTGGCAGCTTTCTTTTCCATGTAAAAGGTACTATGGTGGTTTTGTCCGGGTTTATTCGCAGGTCTACTCGGGCACACCATTCTTGGGTTATTCTTAAGCCTCTCTGGATTATGTCACAGAGAGTGTCTTCAAACCTTCCCCTAGCGATAATGACAATGTCGTCGGCATAACCTTGACACGTTATGCCATTGCTTGTCAGTAATTCAAGGAGCTCATCCACTACCAGACTCCACAGCAGCGGTGATAGTACCCCGCCCTGTGGACATCCTCTTTTCGCTAGCACGCTCCTGGTGGTGGTGCCCACCTTCGTAATGGCCGATCTGGTAGAGAGCATGGCTCTTATCCAGCGGCTAATCGAGGCTTCTACTCCTCTCCTGTTGAGCGCTCTTTCTATCGCCTCATGCGAGGTGTTATCGAAGGCTCCTTCGATATCCAGAAAAGCGCACAGGGTAATCTCCTTGCTTTTAAGAGCTTCTTGTATGAAACTCGTGAGCTGAAATAGGGCAGTCTCCGTCGATCTGCCTGCCCTATACGCATGTTGTTTTGCGTGCAGAGGTGTTCTCTTGAGCGCCACGGTTCTAATATACTGATCTAACACCTTTTCCATGGTCTTCATGAAGAAGGATGTTAGACTGATTGGCCTAAAGGACTTCGGCTCCGTATAGTCCTTTTTACCTATTTTTGGTATAAAAACTACCAGGACACTTCTCCAACTAACTGGGATGTACCCTGTTGCTAGACAGCTTCTCATTATGCCAGTGAGATGCCTGAGTAGGACCCCCCTGCCTTTTTGTAGAAAGACAGGCAAGATCCCGTCCGGGCCTGGCGATTTGAAGGGTTGAAAGGTGTTCAATGCCCAGTCAATCTTATCCCGAGAGATGACTTTATGCGCCAGCTCCCAGTTCCTTCTATTTGGACGGTAGATGGTACATTCGGCAGGTGCGTCCTGGGGGATTGCCCCAGGGAAAGGTGCACCTAGAAGAGCGAGAGCCCTTTGCTCTTCATTGCGCGTGTAACTACCATCCGGCAATTTGAGAGCCATCTTATTTTCCGTTGCTCTCTTCGCTAGCGCTTTGCTGCCTGGGGGGTGGAAGAAATTTCTTCGCAAAACGATTGGAAACTAGCCCTTTTCCCTTTCCGTACTTCCTTTGTGTACTTAGTGAGAGCGGCAGTGTATTCCTGCCAGTCACCTGTTCGCTTTGCCCTGTTAAAGAGCCTCCGCGTGTCTGTTCTGAGTTTCGCCAGGGTGGTATTCCACCACGGTGTGGATTTCTTCCTGGCCCTCCTACTCTCAGGGCAACTTAAATGAAAAGCATTGATTATTGCCCCATTTACTGTTTCAACCGCCTGCTCGATTTCGAGGGGATGCCGCATCCTGCCCCGAGAATCCTGCAAGGGTTGATCCTGTTTAAGCAATCTTGTAAATTTTTCCCAGTCGGTCTTCCTGGGGTTCCTAGTTGGAGATGACTCCACTAGGGTGGCTGCTAATCTAAATTCGATCATCCTATGTTCTGATAGGGAGGGCTCATTCGATACTCTCCAATCAGATACATAGTCACTAATCCTACTGTTACCGATGGTAAGGTCTAGGACCTCCTGCCTAACTCTAACGACTAACAAAAGTCGGGGAACATCCCAAGTTGAGTATAACTAGGTTAGTTGCTAGTATATAATCGAGTAGGTACTCACCCCTTAGATTATCATCTGTACTTCCCCAGATCGTGTGGTGGGCGTTCATGTCCCGCCTATTAGGAGTGGCAAGGCGTTTGCCCTGCAGTACTCCACCAGGCCCTGCACTTCGTGAACAGCCATGTCTTCTCCTAGGAAATACGCCGACGCCAGGACGATCTCAAGGTCACGACCCTCGATTTGGACCGTCATCGCCACCGCTACCAGGTCCCTGGACATGTACTCTGAAATACAAACATAGTTAGTATTTTTCTCAACTACCACGCAGGCACGAGGTATCTCGTGCCTTGTGTCCCAAATTACCTTGGTTTGCTGCGAGTGTAGCCCGCAGACTCTGCCGCTATAGCACCAGGGCTCCTGCACTAGCGCCGCCCCGATGTGGTCTCGGGTGAACTTATGCGCTAGGACGACCGTTGTCGCCTTCGCGTGATGAAGGTTGATTTGAACAACCTTCATGTCTCGAGGGTTAGAGTTTAGGAGAGGCCTCGACATCCATCTCCAGCAGCGTCGTTAAAGAAATTTCGTCCGACAGCTGCTCCTCTTCCTCGTTTGTACTACCTTGAAGCCCCAGCGTTTCAAGGTTTAGCTCCTCAAGGGAATCTTGGGACGCTTGCAAAACTACCTCTGCCCCGGCTGCCTCTCCGCCTTCCGGTGTTTTCCCGGATTCGGCAGATCGTGCTTCACCTGAGGACCGTGCTTCCACCGGTGTATTCCCGGTTTCCACTGTTAGCGTAGGGGGGCCTGTCGCACTATTCAGGCCTCCAGGTCTGGGGGCATGAACTGGGATGTTCCCATACCTGAAGTTGGCGTTCCCGTTTTTCCTGATCTTGGCGAGGGATTTCTCGTCAATCACCAGGTTCCACAGCACAAACCTGCCTTCCTCCTTGGAAGTAACCACCTTCCAAAGGTTTGTGTAGACCCCAGCATTTTGCGCTTGAATTATCGCAAAAAGCTTACTGGGCTCCTGTCCAGCGCTCCTGGGAAGGAATACGGTGACGTGGTGTGTCTTGGGGACATCATCGCCAAGGCACACACGAAGCCCTACCCCCTTCCAATCCTCCAGCTTCGGGACTATCTGCCGGAGCCAGTCTGCAGTACCTTGGTTACTGCAGTCCAGCAGCAGATGTCCCGGCCGGAAGTGGATGCCACTGAACACCAGTGGGGTGGCCCACCCTTTGGCTATCTCCCCAACGATAGCCTCCTCGAGAAAAGAGAGCTCCTCCTTACTCAGTGTCTTCTGGGGATATTCCGTAGGCAGGGCCGCCACTCGGATGGCCTCAGGTGTTCTGAGGACACTCGAGTAGGTTGCGCCCGTCATTGGATCATCCCCAGACCGATCGCTATTTTGGTGCTTGCCCGTCCTAGCAACCGGTGCCTGAGTGGTGGTCCTGGATTGTTTAAGTTCAGGACGTTGGGGGGGGAGTGATGTTATCGCTCCCTCTCTTTCTCGGCAGAGTCGGTTGAGCCGCCGTGGCCGCGGGTGTTCCGCCATGCTCTACCGCTCTGCTCCTCGCTTCCTCCTTACTCAGGCCTTGCCTGAGGTAGCGGAGGTACCACTTTACCCTCGCACCGCTTAAGCCGCGTCTTAGGGGGTCGTCCAGGCCACCTGGTTGCCCTAGGTTAGGTTAGGTTAAGGTGGCTGCCTCTGTATGAGACACACTTAGGCCTCTTAATGGGACCGTTGTGATACCACAGATTCCACCCGTTTGAAAAATGCGTATGCAACACTGTTTTTTTTTTTTTTTTTTTTTTCAACATGTGATACACCACACATTTCAAACGGATGGGGAAAGGGAGGGGAGGGGAGCGGACCTACAGTTTAACGCCGAATCCGAACGGCGATGGGCAGTTTTTCTTTCACACTTGGAGGTTTTGCCATTGCCTGCCAAGAGCGCACTTGTGCGATTCTTGTAATTCTCATTCCCTTCATGTGGATAGCGACAGAAGTAGATGAGTGTTTTTTCCAGCCCAAGCCAGGAATCGAACCCGGGGCGCTCGGTATGAGAAGCCAGCGCGCTACCCGCTGAGCACTCGAGTAGGTTGCGCCCGTCATTGGATCATCCCCAGACCGATCGCTATTTTGGTGCTTGCCCGTCCTAGCAACCGGTGCCTGAGAGGTGGTCCTGGATTTTTTAAGTTCAGGACGTTGGGGGGGAGTGATGTTATCGCTCCCTCTCTTTCTCGGCAGAGTCGGTTGAGCCGCCGTGGCCGCGGGTGTTCCGCCATGCTCTACCGCTCTGCTCCTCGCTTCCTCCTTACTCAGGCCTTGCCTGAGGTAGCGGAGGTACCACTTTACCCTCGCACCGCTTAAGCCGCGTCTTAGGGGGTCGTCCAGGCCACCTGGTTGCCCTAAGGGGGGTAGTTCTAGGGTTTGCCTTTTAGGCCTTCTCTCCAGATTTGCAGAAGTCGACGGGGGTATTCCCCGCGCGACCGCAGCAGCACTGGTACTAGGGGCCACTACGTCAGCAGCCCGCCCTACCCCCGGTGCCGCAGCGGGTGTTGACGGGGGTATTCCCCGCACGACCGCAGCGACACCGGTACTAGGAGCAGGGCCTATAGGTTTTGCTCCTACCACCAGTCCGGAAGGTATGCTTCCGGGGCCAGTGGGAAGAGCTGAAACCATGCTCACCTGGCTTGTGGTGGGTCTTGCGCTGGCAGATGCAGTCAGAGCAGAGATGTCAAACAGTGGTCTGCCCCGTATTGACGCCCCCCCCTGACCGCACCCCGAGCCTTCCGACCGCCCCTGAGGGAGCCCCTCGCCACCCTGGAAGGTATTCTTCCTCGGCTGGTGCTTGGCCTCAGGTCTTCATTTGTGGTCCGGAGCGAATGCTCCGGCACAGCTGCTAGCTGTGTTGCGGTGTAGTCCCGCAGAGCGAGTGGAATTCCTCGAGAGCCCGCATACCATGGCAAGGCCATTTTACTTCCTGAGGTGGCCCGGTATCAGGAAGGCACCGTAAGAATACAGCCGGTATACCCCTTGGCTGCAAACCACCCAGTGGGCACGGTCCGCGTAACACCCTGGGTTAGGGGGGGGGGGGGGTAGTGCTTAGTACGGGCTCCGCCCCAGACTATTCCGTTCATCACTCGGATTGGACCAGTCTGCGGCGTCCTTGCCCGCGGCAAGCCCCCACACCACGACAAGGTGACTACCCTTGTGGAGGAAACTTGTACTTACATTTAGCACAAAAATCGTGAGTTGCTCTGGCGAGCAACAAGGCCCAACTTTGTGGATGGCTGCTGCCTACATTCATTATTGTTTTTAAGACATATTTTGGATTTATCTTATTGGAAGTATTATGTCGAAATATATTAAAAAAAAATATCATGTTTGCAACATCGGCTTTTTGTATTTTTGGCCACACTCGTGACACTGTGCGCCGTCCCATGTGGCGTTGACAGCGGCTAGTTCGCGTAAAGTCATTCGCCATTCTCGTGATGCTGTCGGGTGGTTTTCTCGGTGTGTGTCCTATCTATTTCCATTTTCTGCGCTTTATTTGCGCCTATTTATCAAAAGGATTGGGACATACATATCCCTCTGTTCCTCATGGCGTATGGGTCCGCCCCGCACGACACGACATCTCTCACACCGGTACGTGCAGTATTCGGCACAGAGTTGGGATTGCCCGCTGACTTAAAGTTCGGAGTGGTCAGCGCGACGGAAGGCGCTAGGATTGACAACGTGATCAATAAGCGGTTGGAACTGGAATTCCACAAGTTAATAAGGATCCGCACCCAACTGGTCAGCAGCATGGTTCTGAGAAGGCGATCTGGTAATGATCTGCAACCAGCAACGGAGGAAAGGCTTGTCTCCAAAACGTCAATCGTCATGGGAAGGACCGTACAAGGTCGTAACCAGGATCAATGACGTCGTACACAGGATTCAACGTTGCAGCAGTAGAGGCGCTTGGCTGAAGGTGGGCAATTTTGAGCGCCTGGCGTCTTAGTACGGCTGAGCCTCAGCACATGTTCGGAACGAATAAGTCTAAGTGGTGCGCAGTGTAACGCAGTGTATAAAATGTATAAAAGCCAGCCGAGTACAGCACAGAAGAAAAGAGTTTAGTGTTGGCAAGCAGCGGTGCAAGACAGTTGCACAGACAGTGAAAAAAGTAACAAGTGTAGAGGTCGTCAAGTGTGAAGTTGTAGTGTTTTTTTAGTACAATCTAGTGAAACGAATTGGCCTGCGTTGAGGCAGTAGAGCTAATTTTCGTAACGATATTAATTTTTCATTATTACAAACAATGGTCTCCTATAATGCATACATTATTTCAGTTACATAGCTACATAAATAGTTGATTTCATAAAGTAGCTTTTAAGCTCCTTTTATATAATTATCTATTAGTTTTAATTAATTATTTAATTTAAATTTCAGGAGAAAGATGTGGAGACAAAAATATTTTTACTGAAAACCCACTTGGAACGGGATAAAGAGTCCACTGCGTCAAACCTTCGATTTCAGTATCCTAAGTAAGTATGAAAAGTATGCTGGATTATAAATTTAGAAAGCCAGCAAACTATATGTAACTTTTAGCTTGCTTTTAAATGGACAAGCGATCTCTTGTTGTTCTCTTTGCATTATTACATACTTCACTGTCGCATATATGCATTCATCAGAGTACATCCGATGCTCAGTCCTGATTGTATAAATGCTGATTGTATAAGTATGAAATCTAAATATAATTTAAGAAAGTAATAAGTTTAAAATTTAATTTACATAGATAAATCAAATGCTTTTACTTACTATTCTGTCGTTTGCAGAATACTTATAAGCGTTCCTTCTAATCAGAATCTTACGAGACTTTTAAAACAATATTCTGATGAAGGCGACAATCCAGGAACTTATGACCAGTGCCGCCTTCCTTTCAGTTCGAAGCGTGTTTGTAGGGAGAGCGACACTATTCACAGCAAACGTGACAAAGCAGGTGAGAAATGTGAGAACAGTATTAATTAATATATTGTTGTCAGTGAACCTGTTGGCGTTAAAGACCCGATTTATTGAAAATGTTAAATAGCTAGTTAAAAGTTATAACCGGGATGTAGAATGAAATGTGGAAGATACCGGCTAATGTAATAATTTCGACATTGTTACGAAAATTAGTTTTGCTGGCCAACGCGGTCGCGGTTCGTATCGCTGGATTGTGCCAATATAAAACAAAACACACTGAAAGTCTTTTTTAATGAAGTTTACCACCATATTCCCTTTATATACAACTGACAAAGTTACTTTTCCTTCACTTTACTTTTCTTATTATGTCACACTGTTGTTTGGCAAAAACAAACTGACTGGCGATTCCCTACAGCAACTTTCACATCGTTAGCTATCGGTTGCAACAAATATCGTTAACTGCTATTCCCAAACACAATTTAAACGATTGTTGTAGTTAACGTTGAAAGTTTCCCCAATGATATTTGTCCTGCTGTCCTCTCAGCAGGAAATGGCAAACCTCTGAGAGTAAAATTGCCTATGAAAAAGCTCGCCAAATTGCCCAACTCGCCGTTCGGAATCGGCATAAAACTGTAGGTCCCTTCCAACCCTGTACAAATTCACACGCACAACACGGATGGTTGCGTGTAGCTAGGCCTTTGTCTCGTAATCGAGCTGTCGTGCCAGTCAATTATTATTATTATATATATATATGTAAATCTGTACATTAATATATTCATGGTCCAACATTGTAGTTGAACGAGCGATGCTACTTTGGAAAGGGTTTATTTATAAAATTTATCATTTGGCCCTCGAAGTTGTTTACTCAATTTTCAAAAAGTTATTCCAGTGAACATTGGTATTACAGTAATAGTGGTAATATAAAAAAATATGTACATACACATACCCAATGGTGCACACAAGATATCATTTTGTGGGTTTTGCGTACTTTTGAGCCGAATACCATTCGAAACTATATTTTGTATCAGCAACAATTTTTGTGTTTGGGGCGGGGGGGTTCAAATTCCCCAAAGTTCTTGTAATGTGATATAGTACATCACAGTACCCGAACTTACCCGAAATTGAGTTTTTGCGAAAAAGACGTCAAAACAATAATAATTTTGCTAAGAGCGTACCTCGCAAACTCATAATCGATATCACTGATTTACTTTTGATTAACCTCTCCAACCCTTTTCCTTATCTTCATCAACGACCTATTGTCGTCGACGAAAAATCCCATCTACTCGTTTGCGGATGACAGCACCATTTGTCATTCATACTCCTTCACAAAGCGCCCCAGCTCTGTGGAGATTGAGAGAGAACGGCGCCGTATGAATGACACACTTAACAGCGACCTACAAACAATCTCAAAGTGGGGTCAAGCGAACAGGGTCGATTTTAATCCTCGCAAGACCCAATGTTGCCTGTTATCCCATAAACGAGTCTCCCCACATCCCAACACATCCCTGGTTATGGGTGGTGTGGGTATTACGGAATCGGCAGCTCTTGATGTTCTGGGCATGTCCATTAACAACGATCTTCGTTGGAATGATCATATTTTTGGCGTGTCGAAAGAAGCAGCCAAGTGCCTCGGCTTCCTAAAGCGGTGCAAAAAATATTTCACTCCGTCTGATCTCCGCATTATTTATACCACCTATATCCGACCTAAAATGGAGTTTAACTCGCACCTATGGGCGGGGGCTTCAAAAACCCATTTGGAGCTCCTCGACCGGGTGCAAAACCGAGCTCTATTGACTCCTTGGAACATCGTCGAAACGTGGCATGTGTGGTGTTATTTTACCGGTACTTCTTCGGTAATTGCTCAGTGGAGATGAGCAGCTTGCTGCCATCACTCCGGGTATTCCCCAGGGCAACCCGTTTGAACACTGGCGCCCATGCATTCCACGTTGAAACGATGTTCCAGCGCACTACGCACTACAGAGAAAGTTCGTTCCTGGCCCGTACAGCGCGATTGTGGAATGGTCTCCCTGCAGATATTTTCCCCAGCACTTATGATCTTGATGGGTTCAAGGCAAGAGTCCACAAATTCTTCACCCAACATCCTATCTCCTAACCTTTATATCCTTCCTGAACCAGCGCAATGCCTCGCATTAATAGGGGTCATCCCCTGCGCGTTTGTTCGTGTTTAAAAAAAAAAAAAAAAAAAAAAACCTCGAACTTTCTAATAATTTTTATTTGTACCTTCTGGGCTTTCAAACTTTATAACCAAAAACTTGCCCAAGCACTTCATCACACTGACTGTAAACTATTTAATCAAACACATTCCAAATCATGCAGCACGAGTTTTTTTAGTTGCTATGAGGTTTTAAAAAGATTAATTTCATCGCATTTGTGAAATAAGCCACTATATCACATTACCCGACTATATCACATTACCCGAAGTTACTCTAGGTTTTGTCGTCTATAATTATGCATTCAAAATGTGCACAATGTTGTAAAGGTTCCGTGAACGAGTTTTCGCTTTTGTATTTTGTTTGTCGTTTCTGTTCGGTGTTAGTGGAACTTTGTATATTCGAAGACCTTTCTCTTTGCGAACTTTCTGTACGTATCCATGCGACATGCCCACTTTTTTAGCCACATTTCTAATCGAGGGTCCACGGGGTCGATAAATGTTCGTACCGCTTCCTTAGCTTTTTCCTCTGAGATAAATCCCTTTCTCCGTCCACTGCCAACCTTCCTTTCGGTAGTTAAACGTTCGTTGAATTGCTTAATCACTTTTGTCACAGTAAAATTTGCAAATTCAAAGATTTTGCAATCCTTCTGTGAGAAAAATTAGGATTTTCGTGTTTTTTGCGCACGATTAAAACATAAAGTGGTGGATTTAGTTGAACTCATTTTGAAGAACAATAAAACATTTATAATAAACGATGACACAATACCGTAAAACGAATCCTTCCCTATCGTTTCTTATACATGGCGTGCTTGTACTATTATTTTTGACGATATAGTATGTGCTTCTTTGTTACCACTTTTTTTTTCGTATACACCCTTTATAAATGATTTCTGGGTCATTGATTACTTTTAAGTAGTGTCCGACCGAAACCACTTTTTTGGGCCGAAACCGAAACTTCGGTTTTTTTTAATATTCGGCCGAAACCGAAACTTTCTAGTTGAAATAAAAATCACCATATCAAGCACTTTTTTCAACAAACGAATTTTACATTAAGTAAATAAAGAACAAACAAACAAACATAGCATAAATAAATAAATACTTATTAAAAAAAAATTATTCATTTTTTAAAAACGTAAACATGAAAAAATCACACTTTCGTACGTTACTCGCTAATATTCAAAATTAAATAATTTAATATTATATGCTAAAAAATAAATTTATTTACATTGGTTGCATCTAAATTATTCCTCCTTTCACTATATATATGCTACACAATAAAATGTAAAAAATATTCTAGAAAGTTTCGGTTTCGGCTATTCGGCCATTTTTTGGCCGAAACTGAAACCGAAACCACTGATTTGGGCCGAAACCGAAACCGAATATTCGGTCGGACACTACTTTTAAGCAATTTCAATCAGTAGAATTGAAGTAGGCATTGATTGCATTAAAATTTGCTCTCTTCAAGCAAATAATTTTCTCGGAAGCTGTATGGGAATGCTCGAATTTAACAAATTGAAAACTAATAGATAAAGCTTTGTGGTAAATTGTATTCGCGGAAACCGGTGATAAATTTAATTCATATGTGGATTTTAGATCAGCTGATACGAAAGCTAGGTTCGGAAGTTTACTATAGAATTACTATAGAATTAATCTGATGAAAGTAATTAGACATAAAGAAAACTAGTAACCATAATCTAAATATCGCCAGACTATTCCACTCCTTTCCACTCCACTTTCTCCACTTCCACTCCACTGCCTTCTATTGGTAACAAAAGGTGGGCTGATGCCAACGATGTGAATCAGCAGATCTTAAGACAGGATAAAATACAATAGTTTGTCTCCCCTGAAGTTTGATGGTGTCCGAAATAGTGTTGTGTGAGTTTGCGTCAGATACCACTACTACTACTCTGCGAAAGAATTATATAAACAATATTTGTTCTCGTCTAAAAAAGCGACACCAGAATTTATTTTCCAGCAGAATAAAGCTGCTATACACGTTTCGAAGAAAACAAATTTAGTCAAATTAAAAAAAATTGCTTGTCTATGTAATTCTTTTGCGGACTGTAGCCGAAAATTATTGGATTTAGCAAACCGAATAACTTCTATTAATTCCGTTGAGAGAGGCGGAGTAATGGATTCAGAGGGGAGATAGGACGGAACCACAATAGCCTCTTAACTTAACCCATGCCTTCAATACTTGACTTTGACAGCGATGACGTCTTATTTATTTATTGAATTATTTGTACAGCTTAAGATCATGGATCTTTTATGAGTACATCAACACATTAAAGTAAATTTTGGTAACATCAATATGCTTACAATATAAATACAATTACAATTATTAAACTTAAAACTAACATATGATTATAGAAAGTAGAAAGTATAGAAGTAGAAGAAGAAGTATAGAAGTATAGGAAGAGTAAAGAAGAAGCGAAAGGAATAAATAGTCATGTAATCTGTAATTATTTGTCGCATAATTTACCCCAGTTCTTTAAAATGGTCTAGTATAAGTATTTTGTAGTTGTTTCGATTCAGTCTGGCTTTAATCATCTCAGGAATTGAGTTCCACAGTCTCACGGCGTTACCGAAAAATAGTCGAGATGTAGCTAAAAAAGTATGTCTTGGTACAATCAGGCTGTGATGCCTCTGTGACTTGGACAGGTGGAGCTTGTCATATAGATAACGTGGAGTTTTCCATAAGACTAATTTGTATAGAAATATACAGTTTCTCGCAGCTAGGTAGTTCATAATGCTACATCCAAGAACCTTGTTTCTCCACAGCGAGATATGATCATACTTTTGGATCCCATATACGTACCGCGTAACATTATTAAAAACTACGTTCATCAAGTTTACTATACACTAACTCAAAGTAAGTTAAATGGGGCAGAACAAGCTGCATAGCTAACATACGCCTGGTTTCCAAAGGCGTGAACGCGGCAGAAGTTCTTAACTTACGCAATACGGCATATACGTTACTCACAACTTTATTAACACGAACTTGCGAACAGAAATGCCTTAACATCGTACAGTTCGGTTCATTTGGAACGACAATACACGCTCGCGAATGAGCAGTACTATCATGACAAAACAGCCGACCCCATGTGATGCCACTCAAACTACAGGTACGATGGTTGTGCACCCATGGCTTTTGTATTAATATTATTTGGGGATTTGTGTGCAACTTCGCATGCCTACTGCATAGGAGAGCAGTAGCCGATTTGCTATGTTGCAAGTTTATCTGTGAGAATTTTATGCTAGAGGATTCACCAGATAACGGGTTTTCACCTTATCCTCATCTACATTCCGGATAGATATTGCTACCCGCCCGAGACGTAGATAGGGGAGCATACTGTACCTGGAACGAAGTACCTTTACCGAACCTGGATCAATACCCAATACCAAGTGAGAACTGTTCTTTGGGCTAAGCCCAGTCCCCGCTTTAGGTTATGAGTACAACCTCCACGCTGATGTGTCCAGTCCCTCGTTCTGGGTACTCAAGATGGCGAAAATATCGCGCGGTTTCCCAGAGATCCACATGCTCGCCCGAAGTAACTGTTGGTGCTCGGCTACTCCTCTGAGGAGAAACCGGCAACCTTCAAAAGTCGGCAGTGTAGTCACTGTTCTGGTCAGCCAATCAAGAGAATACAAGTCAGTGCACTGCACAGTAATTGTGCCGTTTTCTGAATGCATCCCCTCGAATTTTGGAACTGGTTTCGCAGTTCCTATAGCCTTCCAGATGCGACTGTCGACACAGTCTAATTGCTTTTGAGACAACTGACCTTGTCCTTTGTTAGTCCGGATTTCGACCGTCAAGGCTGCAGCCTCTGCGGATTCCGGTTTACTGACCTTCATCCTTTTCGCCTGCTTCTTAGATATCGGCGCGGACCCATTTGCTTTCACCGGTAAAACAACCGTTTGCGATGATTCATCATCCGTCCTGGTATGTTTATCGGTTTGCGCGATGGGGGTGGAAGACTGCGTGTGAGGATTACCAGCTCCCTTGGTGGCCTTTTCTGTAGCTTCTTTCTCGCTCTCCGCTCTCTCCTGCTTCTGCCTTCTTCGCTTAATTTATTTCTTGGACAAGCCTATCTTTATTTTGGGCGTGTCATCGACGACCCTCGACACGACCGTTGTCGTCGGGATAATCAACGCCCGAGAACTGCATTTCACAAGATTTGCAGGGGTGAGCTGAATCGAATCAGCCTCTTCCATTTCTAGGTCTTGCAGCAGTAGGCTCTCTACTGACTGAGTCAATGTGTCGACGGATGGTTGCCTATCCGAAGATAAGTTGCCACCCTTAACCAGCAGCGTGCTGCCTCCAAGGCTCTAGTGCCCAATGCCCAGGCCGCCGGTGAACCGGCGAGAGGATTTCCGTTGTTCAGAAAAATCCTGACTTTTACTCATTCCAGAGGAGAGTTGACCAGGTCTAGATCCGCAGTATTTTGATAATAAGGGCAGGGTCACCTCGAGCAGGGTGTGGTTCTTCACCACGCACTGACGGTCGTGGCTTAGCAGAGGCTAGTAGTGCTACGCTAAAGTTCCTATATTCGCATTTCTACGGCCTGAACACCGTATTCTTCCCCGTCAACTAAGCGCTGACTCCAAACACAGAGCACTTAACCCCTCGTCAACTGTTAGCGTAAGATTTTGCTGCACTAGTGCCTGGAGCTTGGCATCATTGAAGTTCTGCGGGCGCCCAGATCCCACCTTTGACTCTGACCAAAGAATATGAAGTAAGGAGTGCGTCGAGTAAAATTGTCCGTTACAAAAATGATGAAATGTTTTGAACCAGTAGTCCGATTTTTATGAATTAAAGTATTTTTGTTCAAAAATTGTTTACAGATTTCAAAACCAAAGTAAGAAACCAGATATTATGTTATTTTAATAAAAAGTTTTAATTTTTTAGGAACCCCGTCCATTAAGTTTTTTATGGTAGTGTCCGACATCCTCATAGCTGATGAAGACCACTTTCTCTTAAAGTCTTGAAGGTCTTTGGCCACTTTTTGGGTTACCTTCATCTCCCTTCTTACTAAAGCCCAGTATCTCTCGATCGGCCTTAGTTCTGGACAGTTAGGTGGATTGGCTTCTCTAAGTACCAAAATCACTTTATTCCGTTGGAACCACTCTAAAGCCGTTTTGCTGTAGTGACATGAAGTGAGGTCAGGCCAGAAAAACGTCGACATTTCATGTTGGCTTAAAAAAGGGAGCAATGTTTTTTGCAAACATTCCTTCACATATATTTCGCTGTTGATTGTACCCGATGTAACGTATGAGCTACTCCTTTTGCCACAACTGCAGATAGGCTGCCAAACAAGGAATTTTTTTGGGAATTTTGTCACTTTTTTGGACTTGAATTTTTCAGGAACATTTCCTCGAGAATTGGCTGTATAAAATTCCTGCCCAGGTAGCTGGGAAAAGTCCGCTAAAACATAAGTTTCGTCATCCATTATGCAGCATTCGAATTTCTTTACAAAATCTTGCGCCAGCTTTTTAGCTTGTTATTTTGCGGTTTCATTTTTGACGGCGTTTCGGTCAGGAACTTTCTGCACCTTGTACGTCTTCAGCCCAGCTTCCTTCTTAGTTCTGCGTACGAAAGATTCTGATCAGTCAGCCTTCCTCGCCAATTTCCTTCCCGAAATGCTTGGATCCTTCTTGGTCACAACGTTCTTCGCCTTTTCATGATCATGTGGCCCCTTCTTTTTACCAGAACCTTTCTTCCGATCAATACGCAGGTCCTTCTTAAAGCGTTTAATAACACGAGAAATGGTTTTTGGGTTAGACCCTTCCTCTTGGGCAATTTTTTTAAAAGACCACTGAGGTTGCTTTTGAAAAATTGTAATGATGTTTTTTCGCACTTCCACTTCGCTTGCCATTTTCGCGTTGAATAAATTTTTATTGGCTCTAACGGACGCATTATATTTTCTGACATTTAATTCAGAGCTACTAAGATACACATTTTTTTATTTGAAATTTTCAATAGCACTGTAGGGGAAAAAATGTAAAGGACAATTTTATTCGACGCAGTCCTTATATAGAAGCTTAGCTTAGCTCAAAAATTCAAATTTTTGTTTGCGAGTTTCATAGTGCGGGGGGAAGCCACAAAAGGGAAAGAGCGGTGCCAGCAGGAGAGCGAGCGCTTCAGTTTGCGCTCATTGGCTGTGTAAGCTGAAGCACACGCTACCAACAAACACACATGAAATGAAAGTGCCGCTTCACCTGTGTACCAATGGACGTATCAGGGTAGGGCCCTCGGATCGGTATTTGCGCCCCTTAAATTCGAAATTCTATGTTCTATAATTATATAAGATTCTATATTATATTCTATTTGCATTCTATATTATGAGTTTTCAAATGTAGTTAAGTCTCCCCTCTAAATTTGTTCCTGGGTACGCCCATGTGTGTACATTGACTTGTTGGTGGCTGCTTTGGTCACCCAATAATTTTTTTTGCGAATTTCGCATTTAATTGTCTTTGTTGATTACAAATTATTATTTATTTTATATTGCTTGTAGCGATCATATAAGTCGCCATGCCAACCATACCATATTTGATTTTCTTTTCTATGCTTTTGCGCAACACTACAGTCGGCAATGAGTTTTGGAGCTATATGCGACGCCGTGCGGGCTTATAGAAGAAGAACAAAAGCCAGCCAGAAAATAGAAATTGTTTTACAATTTCAGCTTTTCGCCAGCGCAACAACAACAACAACGCACATCTTCTTGACCTTCCAATCATCCCACGCCGCAGCAGTCTGCTAACGCAGACTCGCTGCAGTAAGCGCAACCAAAGACCGCAACACATAAAACTACGTTCTCGCTTGTAAAGCAACGCTCTCACCGCATACGTGATCTGTGAGAGCAGTGCGCGGGTTCCAATATTTGAACCCGCCATACAACGTTTTTGCTTGTATGACATGCGCCTTCTGTATGTTTATTTTCTTTGCTCTGACACACAGTTATTACCTCTTGATCATAAATTTGGCATAGTTGCTTTAATTCTGTATGATTAATTCGATTCGTCGCGGAGCGGGGGAAATGAAACGCACGGTAATATCGGGTTTGTGGGTGATCTCTATTCGATGGATTACGAATAACGAATAACAAAGAATACAATAAACATTAAACGATACAAACGGCCGAAGCCGGGAAGCAGAAAATAGGTGGAAACATGAGTACAAAGGGAGAAGGAAAGGAAGGGATTAGAGGTGGGATCGACAGATCACTTGAGACAGCTTTCATTTAGCCATCGCGGCCGCCATTGCATATTGCAATTTATTGATGCCGCGGGCCAGACGGGCGAAGATGAGATGCAGCTTTTGCGGGTGCGGGGTGCCGTCCATCGACGTCTCGTCCTCGGAGAAGTGCTGCTGCAGCGGTTAGCTCGTCGTCACCGATCTGCAAATATGATAAGATGTCATTTACTTGTAAGTAATAGTATTGAGGCTGACATCGCGGGCATGAGAAATTGTGGCTAAGCTGCGGGGTGTGCTTAAGCTACAGCCGGGGAATTTGCGAATATATAAATTGGCTGAGTTGCCATTACTTTAACGGAAGTGAAAAGAATTTCGAGCGAGAGTTATGAGGGGGTTCGAGGGCTTGTTTATAAACAAGGGTAACTCCGCTTGGGATACTTGTATGCTCGTAGAGCTCGAGAGAAGCAGAAGAACCGAGCGAGAATGTCGGTTTGCTCTTCGAGAGGGTGGTGGCAGTCAACCGCTCTTTGATCCGGAATTGGAACTGTTTGAGCATGAGAATGGCTGGAGCCGTTCCACCCGAGAGGGAGATCTTATAGATTTTGGAGTTTATACCCGATCAGTCCGACGTCTGCGGGATTTGCTGCGCTTGGAGCAAGTCGCTCTGGAGTGGCAACTGTCCTCTTTTCGGACCCGGGATAGAGGAGGTGTAATGAGGAATTGCGAGGGATTGCAATTTCCGTCAGTGGTTGTGGGTGCGGAACGAGTGGCGTGAAGCCAACGCTCTTGTCGAACCCTTTTTCTCCGTCTCATTAGAGGCGAAAGCCATCCTGCGGGGTCGAAACGTTTGGCAACGAAGGGGGAAATTTGCAGGTTTGAGAATGAGTTTGCAGGAGTGGTGGATTCGAAGTGATTTTCCATTATTTCCTGGGGTGGAAACCCTACGGGATTGAGGGCGGCAATCACTTGCGAAAGGGCTTTCTTTAGGGCGGGAAGGTTATTTCGAAGGGCGGGACCAGTATGCATATGGCGACTTGGTACCTCTGTGGCACATGTCAAATGCGAAGAAGTGGGTACTGGTCCGCTTAATACCCAGCCGAATACTGTATGCTGAGCAAGTAAGCTGCCACATACATTCCGGTGGATACCTTCGAGCATGATCTGCGGGATGAGATCACTGCCAATCACTATATCGATCTGCGCTGTCTCGAATGGGTTTGGATCAGCGAGTTCTAGCATGGCGAAATCTTTCATATTGGGGGAGTGTATATGAGCTGTATGAACTGTATAAGGACATGGACGTTGCGCAGCGAATTAACATCCAGCGGCTACGCTGGCTCGGTCATGTCTGCCGTATGGACGACGAAGCTCCGGCGAAAAAAGTGTTCGATACGATGGTTGGAGGTCGACGGCGAAGAGGGAGGACGTGTCTCCGGTGGAAGGACCAAGTTGAAGAGGCCCTGCTATCTCTTGGTGTGACCAACTGGAGAAGGCGAGCGCAAAGCAGAGGCGCCTGGAGAGAAGTTTTGCGGCAGGCCGTAACCCGATAACGGGTTGTTATGGCCAGTTAAGTAAGTAAGTAAGTAAGTATATGAGCAGGTGGGAGCAATTCCATAAGCTCTTGGAGCACGATTGCTTGCACGGGGAGTTTCGTGCTCGTTTGAGGGACTGCCAATGTCAAGAAGCAAATGTGATTGGCGTTTTGCGCAATCTGTCCGCCCATGCCCGAGATTTCGAAGGGGGATTTCTCGATTGGCAATTTGAGGCGTTTCTGGACCTTCGAGGAAATGAAGGTACGCTGAGAGGCTTGGTCGATCAACGCTCGAACCTGAGTGCTCAATAGACACCAGTGCCGTAGGCAGAAGGGATTGGGTGCCATTAGTGGAGTGTAGGGCTTGTACTTGGGGCGTACTTTGCCTGGAAGATGTGCGGGGTTGCGCATCTGAAAGGAGGGAATGAGTTGCGGAGTTGTTGTGTATTCGTTTGGGAGGTGTTGCGACCTGTGGAATGGTCGAAGGGAATCGATTAAGCGATAGAGAGGGCTGCGCATTGCCTTTGGGGAAATGAAGCAAGGAATGGTGCTTCTTTTGGCAATATACGCACGTAAAATTGCTTGTACAATTCTCAACAAGGTGAGATGTAGCAAGACAATTTTCGCAGAGATTGTGCTTCTTAACGTATTTAAGTCGACTCTGGGGGGTGAGTCTTTTGAAGCTCTGGCAAGTCCTTATAGGGTGATTTGCGTTGCAGAGTTTGCACGCGAAGTCCTTTTTCACTTGAGTGTGATAATTTAGGGATTTGTGTGGCCGATTTGGGAGGGCATTGGAAGTAGAGGGTTGTGATTTCGGCTTAGCGGGGCGAAATCACAACCCTTGCAGCCGTTCAAATACCTCGTATCTGCCGGTCAGGAACTCATCCATTTGCGACCAGGGTGGCAGATCCTTCCTGGATGTCAATGATTGCTCCCATAGAGCAAGTGTCTCTTGGGGCATTTTGGTAGAGCATATATAAACTAGCAGCGGATTCCAACTGTCTGTATATACGGGCTAGGAATTTAAAACTGACAGAAAATTGTTTATTGTGTTTTGGATCCGCTGTAGTGCCTCACTAGTTTCGGTGTGGGCAGGAGCGATATTCAAAAGGGGTTTAATTTGAGTGTCAACGAGTATGCGTTTATTTTCGAAGCGGGATCTTAGGGCTTCCCACGCGAGTCCGAAATTCTCATCGGTTAATGCATATTGCTTTACAATAGCACCGGCTCACAGTGCTTCGATTCCATACAAAATTGCGGCAAAAATAGAAGGAGTACGTGAAATTCGCTGAAAATTTGCAGTCTAAGTCATTTTGGGCTGGTGACTTCAGAATTTGTGGTGGTTTCCAAAAAAAAGATATATAGTTTAAAAAAATCGAATATATATGGTTGTATATTATTTTATCATCACCGAGCCCAAACCGCTGGAGCTATAATGATGAAATTTGGTCAGAAGTTGTATTTTGGAAAGTCAACCCTTAAAAAGAAGCGATTTCAAAAACGTCGACCTTGAAAGGACGAAAAGAGGGTGGTGAAGCTTATATGGGCGGACATCGTTTTTTGGTCGGATTGTTTTAAAATTGTTTATATGTATACTAATAAAGCAATAACAAAAGATGTATTTTAGCTAAATTCTAAATTCGTCATTTAAAGGGTGGAAAGAGGGCGGTAAAGTTGCTTAAAGGATATATTTTTTGTTTATTTGATATCCGTAGAGCTTAACATGGAGATGAGACAGGTGAATATGCAATGCAGCTCAATTGATAACGGCGAGACTATTATAAAAATTATTCTTCAAAATTTGACATTCCTCCTTTTTTTTAGAATACTCGTATATTAGCGTTAAATCACATTCTAGCAAACAAATTCCATAAGAATACAAAAATTTGATAATATGGCTCATAATGGGTTAAATAGGCGTGCCAATCCTGTTTTTATAAAAAACATTCATAGTTCGTGGCATTGACTTGGTTACACATTTTGGTCGCAATTTTAACTCAAGCGATTTCTGTAAAAAAATCAACATTAGTAGTTTCGAAAAAATTGAATATTTTCCAAAGGCGCAAAAAGACGCAGAATTTTTTTTGCGGACTTAAGAGAAGAAAGTTCATCTAAAAAAGGTTATACAAAGGATTTACGCCAGTTAACGCCATTCGATTTAAATTACCTTTCTAAATTTGGTTATTTTTAATTTTCATTGGTTAAAAAACGTTCATTTTTTTTAATTTGTACAAAAAAAATTATTTATGCTAAACAATAAAAACCGATCAGCGGTCTCGCTCCTATCAACGTAATTTTAATTTTAAACGAAATTAGTAGCCTATCTGCAACAACACATTTTCTACAATTTTTTTTATACAAGCACCTAAATTTCATTTTTCCCCATCATACATTTTTGTAAAAATATATCCGACTTTGAAAAGCTATATCTCCTAATCTCGACAATTTTTCGAAAAAGTATTTCGGATCCAACTTAATTAAACAATTACCTTTAACAAGATACTACTTTTGTCAAAATCCGCGATAATTTTTTTTCTTATTTTTGTCCACTCTCGAAGCACTGTGCGGCTTTGCCTTGCGTTTTGTATCGGAGGTGATACAATTTTTGGGCGGGGGTGGTTAATGTAAGCCGCCGTAAACATGAAAAAGGTTTCGGTATCGCAAGGTGGAACTTGTAGGCAAATTTCTGGTTCTAGGGGTCGAACCGGTTCCATATGCGCAGCGGGCTGGGGGGACTGAGCTTGGAGCATCTCAATGATGTCCGACATCTGAGCCATGCACAACTCATACTGGTCTGTGCAGGCGTCGATTTTTTGCCTAGCCGACTCTTTGAACCCGTCGGGCTGGCTGTTGTCTTCAGCAGTGAAGACTGCCTCATGTGCGCGCATAAGCCTCTCCCATTGGGCTTGCAAATTTTTTGCTTAATTTGGACCAGGAATTTGGTCAAATCCTCAATGGGAACCGATGACAATTGTGTGCATAAATGCACGAGCCTATCGTACTCGAAAGTAAATTTGGCAACACTGGGATCGGTTGCTTCGGGACTAGAGAGTTTGGAGCGAGTGTTTGGTGCCTCCCGAGTGACAGCAACTGTCAAACGTGCGTTAGACGGCTTTGTGTTTCTGGAGGAAGGAGTCTCCATTGTGACAAGCTGGCGTTTAGGGGATCGCTCAGCAGGCATTTTGTTTAACCCTAATTCCCAGAATTTTAAAAGTAACGTAAACCCAGTCAGGCTCATATGAGCTAAACTACTGAAAAACTAAATTTATTTAATTTTTCCAAATCTAGTTACTACTTAAAGACGTTTTTATTTAAGTTTTTTTATTTTAAGTAAAGAACTTGTAAATACAGGGTCCACAGGAAAACAATTGCTGCTGCAGCGCTAGAGGCCATGCATTAGGTTTGCGTTTTTTGATATACCAATCATACAAATTTTGTTTATTCTGAGTGTATGAACCTCGCATCCAATAAACTATTGGCTAATACCTTACTGGTGAACTAGTTGGTCATTATTACATTTGTGTTTGTGAAGTTCACACAGTTTTTCAGCACCCTTTTTGCAAGATCCACAGCTCCTCGATTACCGTCTTTGCATGTGTATGACATTTCAGGAAGTATTAGGATCGTCGCACTTCCATGTTCTGATTACATATTTATCGGGATTGGAAGACATAAACTGTATGAACTGCATCAACCTCGGCAAGGCATAAATTCTTCATAATATGTCGTAGATTGCAGTATTTTCAACAATTTTAGTAGACTTCATCCCATGCCGACTAGATGTGTGCTAGGCTTAAAAACTATGAACTTGGCACGATCAAAATGCATCTAAACATGAAAAATAAAAATATTCTTCCCTATGGTTGACAAAAAGTCAAGGAATTCTGAGTAAATTTGAGTTTTTGTTCAAATGAGCTCCTGAGGCTCACTTCTGGGTTTACGTTGCATTTTAAAAAAATTGTTTAAAAAAAGTAGAAAAACTGTCTAAAAAATTAAATTCATAAATGAAATATAATTCAAACATTCCATTAGAGGATTACATAAAAAATTTGAATCGAAAATCTTTTGGTATAAGATTTATCACCATTTGAAATCTTAAGTGAGACTGTGAGGCTCACTTCTGGGAATTAGGGTTAAAAAAGCTCGACAAAGAGTAAAAAGTTTGAATAAATATAAGTAAAGAGTATTGGAAAGTAGACGTGTAGTCTAACCGCGTCCGCGCGAACGATGTTTGAGAATGGGAAGAGTTGGGAATGGGAAAATTCGCTGAAACGAATTTATATTTAAGTCGAGCAAAAAAGTTTACACCCGTGTGTGTAAACGTATAGGGAAATATGTGTATATGGGAATTGGGAATGTAAAAATTATTATAATATAACAAATGCTAGTCGCATTTAATACACAAATGCGTTTTTATTTGTGAAAAAGTGAAATTTTGTATGTGAATGTGTGTTTTTTTTATTTTTATTTTAACGAGGAGGGATGCATCAACAGCCACCCAGTCAGTGCGAGACTTTAACACGCTAAACCCTCCTCTCGTCCGAACGGTTACCCCCCTGAGACCACCGTGAGGTATTTCGTCAGGAGGCCGTTGTGAGCGTTGCCACTCAATCGTCTGTTTTGTCTGTCTTTATCGTCTGTGTTTTTGTTGCCGTGTTGGCGGCGCCATACTGCTGTAGGAAGTGTCCTTGTGCGCTTCTCTTGTATATCAAGCGGCGCAACTCCTGTTGCCGCAGTCCGTTATGCTCCGTGTTTTTCATTTCGCAGCGCCGCTTTTCGCACGCGCTCACTACGCCTCAGGCTCTGCATGATCGTAGCCGCTGTTGATGCGACTGCTCTCCAGTTCTCAGCTCTGCTGTACATAAGCGTCACCAGATTCGTTTGCTGTGGGCGTTGACCGAAGACTGCGCTCAGGTTGAGGTGAACGTCGCTGAAACGCGGGCACTCGAAAAATACGTGCTGCGCGGTCTCGTAAACATCCGGACAGCGCGGGCAGTACGGGTCGTCCTCATGCTTGTACTTGTGGAGGTACTGCTTATAGCAGCCGTGCCCACTTAGTACTTGCGTGATGTGGTAGTCAAGCACGCCGTGTTTACGGCTTACCCACTCCCTGATGTCGCCAATAAGGCTATGCGTCCAGCGGCCTTTGTTGGACTGGTTCCATCTGCGCTGCCATTCCGCTACGGTTTTACCCTTGTCGGCTAACTTTGCGGCGTCAGACGATTTCGCGCCTGGCTTGTAGAGACGCATCATCTCCATCACCAGTAAATCGACGGGCGGTTTGCCTGTCAGAACGCGGATAGCATCGTCCGATACAGTGCGAAATGCGCTGGCCACCCGGAGTGCGCTGAGCCTATATACGGCGCGTATGCCTTTTGTATAGGCTTTGACCTTCACTGCATCTGCCCAGACCGGTGCTGCGTACAGGATTATAGAGCTGGTCACTCTTGACAGCAGCATGCGCCGGCTTGCTCGCGGGCCGCCTATGTTCGCCATAATGCGCGAAAGCGCACCATTCACACGCGCCGCCTTCTCACAGACTGCCTTGAGATGCTCCTTGTAGGTCAGCCTGGAATCAATTATCACTCCCAGGTATCGCAGTGATGCCTGCGATGTGATTAGGTGTTCGCCTACGGTGATTGTGAGCACCTCGCTCAGCTTACTCGTACTCAGAAGGACCGCCTCTGTCTTGTGTGCAGCCAGCTCTAGCTTTGCGCTGCCTAGCCACTGCTTGACGCGCGCTATCACTGTATTGCATGCTGTCTGCAATGCGATAGTGTGTTTAGCGACTGCCACTACAGCGATGTCGTCCGCGTAGCCGACCATGTGCGTATCCGTTGGCAGCTCCAGTCGGAGAATGCCGTCGTACATGACGTTCCACAGGGTGGGACCAAGCACCGACCCCTGTGGAACGCCACCGGTGACTTCGTAGCGCTGCACGCCATCGTCCGTGTCGTAGTAGAGTACCCGATTTTCAAAGTAATTGGATACCAGCCGCTGGAGGTACGCCGGCACTCCGAAATCGTACAGCGCGTCCATGATTCGGGGCCAGGTCGCCGAATTAAAAGCATTTTGTATCTCCAGCGTGACCACTGCGCAATATTTTTTGGCGCCGCCAAGCCATCGCTTGCCGCTAATAGCTTCTCGCGCTATTTTAGTCACGGCGTCTATGGCATCCACCGTGGACCGCGCTTTGCGGAACCCATATTGTTGCGCTGAGAACCCGCCTGGCTTCTCCAGCGTTTCTTGCAACCGGTTGCAGATGATGCGCTCCATCACTTTGCCAATCGCATCCAGCATGCAGAGTGGCCGGTACGAGGAGGGCTGCTCTGGTTGCTTGCCGGGTTTGAGTAGGAGCACAAGTCGCTGCTGCTTCCACCTATCCGGGAACACGCCTTCCTTCATGCACGCCGTATAGAGGTCGGCAAAGACGTCTGGCCTTGTGATGATTGCTGTTTTCAGCGCCACATTGGGGATGCCATCCAAACCGGGAGGTTTGTTGTCCGCAACGTTTGCCACTGCTGAAAGGACCTCGGCTGGAGTCACCTCTGGAATGTCAGCGGGCGCCAGCTGGCTTTGTCCGCGCACCCTTTTCCTCTGCGGCGGGAAAAGCGTTTCCACCACGGCTTTCAGCAATATTGAATCTGTTGGCTGGGGGGGCCTGGGCCCCTTCAGTTTGCTCATGGCCACCTTGTAGGCTTTGCCCCACGAATCTACGTCCGCTTCCTCGCACAGCGCCTTGAAGCACGCCTCTTTACTCTTGCGGATGGCCGTCGTCAGAGCCTTTCTGTACTCTTTGTATGCCTTGCGGAGGTGGTCCCATGACGGAGAATTTCTCGCCCTCTGCATCCTTCGGCGCGCTTGGTGACAGCATTTTCTGGCGTTTGCAATTTCGGCATTCCACCAGTATACCGGTTTTTTGCCGCTCGAGAACCTCGTTCTTGTCATTGCTACGTCACACGCCTGGCTGAGCTTCGCTGTGATATTCACGGACATGTTCTCCGCCATATCCAAATGGAAATGCTCCAAGTTCCAAGCCAAGTTAAACGTTTCGGCATCGAACTCCCGCCGCTTCCAACCCTTTTTCTGCGCCTTGCGAGCGCGAAGCATAGCGCGCTGTGGTTTTGTGTGCAGCTCAAACACGATCGCTGAGTGATCGCTGTGAGTGTAAATTTCACTTACAGCCCATTTAGCATTCCGTGCAATAGCACTGTGCGCGAAAGTGAGGTCTATCACCGACCTGCCTCTGCCGGTGTCAAATGTGTGCTGTCCACCATGGTTAAGGAGGACCAGCTCTAGCGAAGCTAAGCATTCCAGCAGGACTCTTCCTCGCTGGTTTGTTCTGGCGCTGCCCCACGTCGTCGACCACGCGTTAAAATCGCCGGCAATAACAACCGGCGCTTTTCCTTGCACCTCCGCTACAAGGGCTGTGAGCATATGCTCAAAATCTGTTATGCTCAGACTCGGTGGGGCATAGCAGGAGAAGAAAAACACCCCGCAGAATTGCACCCATGTGAAACCTTGCTCGTTCACCGCCATTTTGCTCTGGAACGCTTCGCCGTTCAGCGCCCACACAGCCGCTTTGCTTCCTGCGTCTGCCGCCCACTCGAAGCCGTCGACGTTTTTGTACTGCTCGCATAGCAGCGCAACGTCAATTTTGTGCTCAGCAATTGTTTGCTTAAGCATATCCTGTGCAGCTGCGCAGTGATTTAAATTAAGCTGCAGGATCTTCATTGCGTGCTATTTTGCTTTGCCGCGTTTAGTATTTGGCACTTGTAGCTGCCTGCCGCGTAATTGCCCTGACACAGAGCGCACTTTTGCGGAGAGTACACTTCGCCGCAAAATGGCCGCCTTCTCCGCACTTTCTGCAAAGGGCAGTCCGGTCTTCCTCTGATTTACAGTGCTGCGCCATGTGTCCGATGCCCCAGCATCTGTAGCAGCTTTTCATAGCAACAGCCTCTCGAATCCTACCCAGCCCACGCGAATGTGGTTCGCATTCAGCACCTTTTTTGCCTCGTCTGCTGGCAGGGAGATGAAGGCTGTCTGTGTGCCGTTAAAGTTTTTTCACAGATTGCGTACTGCAGTATCAGCGTGAAGCTGTATGTCACATTGTTTGTGGAGGGCATAGCAGATCTCTGCAGGCGTCGTAATTTCATCCAAGTCCCGGCATTGGATGGTGATCATATGCTGCTTTGCCTCCACTTTCGCCTCGTCCTTCAAGACACTTTTAATAGCCGTTTGGTAGGCTGCGGTTTTGCCTTGCTGTGATCGCTTTAGCTCCAGTAATAGGTCGCCCTTTGCCGTCCTACGGATGGCCTTGACATCCTCACTGAGTGATTTTAGGGCTTCGCTGGACTTGACTGCTCGTAGGATGTCCGCATACGATGCATCGCCCGTCTTCGATATTATTATGGCATCTGGCCTTAGCCTAATCGACTTAGCCGCGCTCTTTTTTTCATGCTTTCCTGACTGCGACGCTTCATTTATGGATTGAAAGCGTTTTCTTTTTACTAGCTGCCAGTCTGCTGCGCCAGTACCTTTTGCTACTTTATTGTTGGCGGTAGCCACGTTCGCCGTTTCGCTTGTTCGGCAGTTTGCAAATGCACTGACACCCGTTTCAGTTTCCTGTTGTTGGCTTCCAAGTTTACCTGCTTTCCTGCTGCTGCCTTGTTGTTGTTTTTGCGCATTACTGATGGCAGTCTGTTTTGGTGACGTCACTCTCGACCGTTTTTGTGTCGGCAACAGAGGATATTCGAGAATCGCGTCGGCCTCCTCACCAATCGGTGCCCTCGCTCTCTTCCCCTGTCTGTCACACTCTACTGTTGCCTGCGTCGTCTGCGTGCCATGTTCAACCATTTCTTTCCTGCTGGACATCTTGCTGAGTACTTGTTTCTGCAGCTTAGTAATGCCGCAGACCAAGTTTTTCATCGGCTGGTTAACATGCCGCTGTGCTTCCATCATTTTTGTCAGCTCGTCTAATTTCCGGCCCATTATTGCCAAGATCTCTTGATGATTTCCACCCTTCGGTGCGGAGCATTCGCGCCGGCCCGCTGGTGGCTGCCCTGTGCATCCCTTTATTGACGTGGGGGTGGAGTAGTTTTCTCCAGTTGTTTTCGTCGCTGCGGTGCCGCAGCTCCTTTTTGGTTGCAGACTTGGTGGTGACGATTGCGACCGCTCGTCTTTTCGAGTCAGTGATCGTGCCATTTTGGTACTGCTTTTAAAAGCATTCACACCTGCTACATCCGCAACAGCCGTGCGTGCTGGACGATCGGTTTGACGCGCTTCATTCGCCCTTAACGCGCCGCTGTTCTCCCTCGAAGCAATAAGCGGACTTGCTCTTCCGCCATTATCAACGCTTCACCCTGGTTGAGGCAAGTGATTTGCGCTCATTGGTTGGCGTCCTCTTATTGATCCGCAGTCCGATCACCGTTTAGTCAGTACTCAATCCGTCTGGCTGTAAGCGCCCTGCGATTGGTCAGCAGTATATTGGCGAGTATGGCCGTCAAAAATGTTTCAATGGCCACCTACGCTGGCTGCAGCCAATAGGAACAGTCAGCTAGCCAACAACAATAGGCAGTCGCTGTATTACCCACTTTAGTGGGCGAACGATCCCAGTCGCTTCCAAACTGTTGTTATTTGAGTGCACTCGCAATGTACACGGAACGTATCTTGTTCGAACAGCTGATTTGGTGATTTGCGCGCGAGCCCAGTCTTTCTCAAACTGTCGTTATTGAACACACTTGTAATGCAAAAAGAACGTACCTTTGTTGATCAGCTAATTTGGAAATTAACCAGCTGATTAATGTTTATAAACCCTAGGGTGTTGCGCGGGAATTCGCGAAAACCTGTGAGGTAAGTTTTCGTCATCCGAAAAAACTTTCGTGAAAGCAGCGAACCATCGAATTTAATCACAATTTTGGCACGCTTGTGTCCCAGCTAGTGCCTGTACACTTTGCACACCGTGGCACTACACTGTCGCACTTAGTCAGCTTCCACAATTTCGCGATGACACGCACTACACTTTTCAGAAAAGCACTTTTTGTCGACTCTTCAACTCGCTACCCCATGTGAATGTGTGTGAATATACACGTATGTATGTGTATGTGTATAAATATGTGTGTCTATATATATATATATATATATGTATGTGTATATATATGTGTATGTGAGTATTTGTATTAGTGTGTTATTGTAAGTAAAAGGAGTGCCCAGACAAATTTGTGTAATAAAAATTGTATGTGCGAGTGAGGGAATTTGTCCCACTGTATGCACTTGGGGTAGCAGCAGATGTGCAGTGAATGAGTATATGTGCAGCGATATTGAAAACTTCCTAGTCCTAGTCCTAGAAAATGTTTCAATATGCTGCAAAAAAAGGCTACTCGTCCCACTGTGCTTGCGTTTATCTACTTCTGCTAGCGAAAGTGGGGAAATGCTTAGACAGAAGTATGAAAATATGAGTGCACTTGGTGGCAGCAGCGAAACGCGAAATTGTGTGCAAGTGGGAGAGTGCAAAGAAACGCAAAAGGCGGGGAAGTGCGTGCTGCTGGATGCTGGCTGCAGCGGGAGATTTTGCTGTTTTGCCAGCGGTGATCGCACAAAAGGAAATGCGAAAATACGTTCAAGAGTGTGGGAGATCAGCAGCTGGAGTGCTTGCTGCTGATCTGAAATATGCACAAAGCAAATGAGGGGAAATTTGCAGATTAGAAGTAATGAGAAGCAGGCTGCAGTGGGAATTTTTGCTGCTTTGCCTGCGTAGGGGAATGCGAACACAAAAACGCAAAATTATGCGCAGTAGCGGGATTGCTTACTGCGATAAGCGAACAGTGGCGGGGTACCAGTATATAATTTTGACTGGATTTTTGGGAATGGGAATAATATATATATTTTTTTTAATTATATTTTGTGTTAGTGAATGTGTAATGAGTAATGTGTTAATTTTTATTAAAATATTTTGGGCTTATCTTAGGGGGGCCCAGTGCCCGAGTATGGGGATCTCTTCTATAGTTTTGTGGCCGCTGCTGTGTTGTGCTGCTTGCTGTTGTTGTTGCCCTTTTCTTCTTCTTTGTGTTGTGCTCTGGGAGTTTGTTGTTGTTTTTATGTTCTGCTGCCCTTGTGTTTAATGTGGTTGGAGTTTTTGTTTTAACTTTTGTTATTTTGCTTTGTTTACGGTGTCGCACTTTTGGTTTGTTTCACTGTGTGGATTATTCCACTGTTTGTTGATTTATGTCACTTTTCACGTTTCTCTTTTCACCATGTTTTTTTGTGTCACTTTGTAATTGTTGATTTGTATTTGAAATTGTTGTATAGTTATTTTTTGTAATGTTTGTGTTGATAGATATATTCGCGGCTCGAAGGACCATGATTAATTCGATTCGTCGCGGAGCGGGGGAAATGAAACGCACGGTAATATCGGGTTTGTGGGTGATCTTTATTCGCTGGATTACGAATAACGAATAACAAAGAATACATTAAACGATACAAACGGCCGAAGCCGGAGAGCAGAAAATTGGTGGAAACATGAGTACAAAGGGAATAGGAAAGGAAGGGATTAGAGGTGGGATCGACAGATCACTTGAGACAGAACTCATTTAGCCACTGTAGGTAAAGAATATTTTTGACGAATCTTCTGTAGCAGAACATGCCATAAATGCTCTGTTTAGTGTAAAATATGGTGTAAATATTAATTTTACACTTTAGGAACACTAATGTCGAATGAATAACTTTACAATAAAATAACAGTAAATTAGCAAATTAATTTCGACCGATACAAAACAACAGCATCACTTAAAAATTTGTTCTATGTAGATAGATAGATTTGAAAGGGGAAATTTGCACTGCGACCAAAGTTGATCTATTGTGCCCCCTACAAATTTAGAGAACGTCCCCCAATCCCACCGACCTAATGAAGCTTAGTAACTCACGTGGGAGAAGGTGCTTGGCGTTCTCTTCTGCAACCCAGTACTGGCCCAGGTGCTGTCTCCTACTGCGGCATACCGCATCGCAGTGCAGTATGACGTGCTCAGGAGTCTCCTCCGCTGTTTCGCAGAGTCTGCAGTCGCTTACCTGTTCTAATCCGCTTGTGTGCATGTGTTTCCTCATCCTGCAGTGCCCGGTGACCAGTCTAAGCTGGGTTTTTCATAGTCTGAGGCATTCTTCACTCCATCTGGAGTTATAACCTTTGATGAAGATTTTCGATTGCCTAAGACCTGTGGCATTTGACCAGTGTTCTGAGTTCCTGGTTCTTTCCTCAAGTCTTAGTGACTCTGCTAGAGTGCTTTTGCCCAGCCCAATGAATGGTTCTGGTGCAAGGGGGATCGTAGCTGCCCCAGTTCTAGCAAGACTATCAACCTCCTCATTCTCCTCTATTCCTCTGTGTCCTGGAACCCAGAGGATTTTAACCTGGTTATATGTACCCAGTTTATTGAATGCTTCTATACATTCCAGCACCAACCCTGAGGTAATCTCATACGAGATTAGTGCTTTGATGGCTGCTTGACTGTCAGAACAAATGACTATGTCTTGCCCTCTGTACAAACGCTCGAGGTTAATCTGCACACAGAGCCTGATGGCATATAACTCTGCTTGAAATATGCTGGGTGTATTCCCCATGGGCTCATAGTGCTTGAAGCGAGGTCCAAATACCCCCGCCCCGGTTCCCTCGTGCGTTTTGGAGCCGTCTGTGAACCACGTAATAGTATGTGGTTTGAAATGGGACTGGTGTACTTCCCAGTCCACTTTGTTACTCATATATACTACGAAGTTCTTCTCGTAGTTATATGTTTTCGTTATTGTATCCATTGGATACAATACATAGGGGTTACTAACATTGAATGTCGAATTTTTAACGTGAGTGCCGCCACAGTGTGGCCATTGCTTGACAGAAGTTCAAGGAGCTCATCTACCACAAGGCTCCACAGTAGCGGTGACAGTACCCTGCCTTGTGGGCAACCTCTGCTAGGGAGCACACTCCTAGTGGTCTTGCCCACTTTCGTTACTGCCGATCTGGTCGAGAGCATGGCTCTTATCCAGCGGCTTAGGGTGGTTTCTACCCCTCTTCTGCTGAGCGCCCTCTCTATCGCCTCATAAGAGGTATTATCGAAGGGCTCCTTCGATATCCAGGAAGGCGCACAGCACTATCTCTTTGTTTTTAAGAGCATCCTGCATTAAACTCGTGAGCTGGAATAGGGCAGTCTCTGTCGATCTGCCAGCCCTATACACATGCTGTTTTGCATGCAGAGGTTGTCTCTTGAGTGTCACGGTTCTAATGTACTGATCTAACACCTTCTCCATGGTCTTCATGACGAAGGATGTTAAACTGGTCTAAACGACTTCGGCTCTGTATAGTCCTTTCTTCCAATCTTTGGTATAAAGACTACCAGGGCACTTCTCCAGCTAACGGGGATGTATCCTGTTGCTAGACATGATACCAGTTAACTGCCTTAGCAGGACCCCTTTGCAAGAAAACAGGGAGGATCCCGTCTAAGCCTGGCGATTTGAAGGGTGGAAAGGTGTTCAGGGCCCAATCAATCTTTGCCTGGGAGATGACTTCATCTGTCAGCTCCCAGTCCCTTCTGTTCGGATGGTATATTGTGCACTCGGCCGGCGCATTCTGTATGGTTGCACCGGGGAAATGGGCACCTAGAAGAGCTAGAGCCCGCTGCTCTTTATTTCGCGTATAGCTACCATCCGAGAGTGTGAGTGCATTTCTTGTTCTCCGTTCCCCTCTTCGCGAGCGTTTTATGAAGCCTCGCTGCCTGAGGAGTGGAGGAAATTTCTTCGCAAAACGTCTGGAAACTAGCCCTTTTTGCTTCGCGTACTTCCTTTGTGTACTTGGTGAGTGACGCGGTGTATTCCCCCCATTCCCCGGTCCGCTTTGCCCTATTGAAGAGTTTTCGCGTTTCAGTTCTAAGTTTTGCCAGGGTGTTATTCCACCACGGTGTGGATTTTTTCCTGGACTCCCTACTGTCCGGGCAGCTTGAATGGTATGCATTGTTAAGGATTTCAACCGCTTGCTCGACTTCTAAGGGATGCCGCATCCTACTTCGAATGTCAAGCAAGCGTCTATCCTCAACTTGCAGATTGGTGTATTTTTCCCAGTCGGTTTGCCTGGGGTTCTTGGTTGGAGGTATCTCCATAATGTCACCTGCTAACTTAAATTCAATCATCCTATGGTCTGATAAGGAGGGTTCGCTAGACACTCTCCATTCAGACACATAGTCACTGATTCTACTATTACCTATGGTAAGATCAAGGACCTCCTGCCTAACCCTAGTGACGAATGTCGGGGAAGATCCCGTGTTAAATACGACTAGGCTAGTGCCTAATATATATTCAAGCAGGTACTCACCCCTGGTGTGTTCATCGGTGCTGCCCCAGATGGTGTGGTGGGCGTTCATGTCGCCTCCTATAAGGAGCGGCAGGTCATTTGCCCTGCAGTGCTCCACTAGGCCCTGCACTTCGTGGGGGGAACCGTCATGTCCTCGCTCGGAAAGTACTCTGACGCCAGGACGACCTCGAGGTCACGACCCTCGGTCTGAATCGTCACTGCTACTAAATCCCTGCACATGTACTCTCAAATACAAATATAGTTAGTATTTTTCTCAATAATGATGCAGGCCCGAGGTATCTCATGCCTTGTATCATAAATTACCCTGGTATGTTGCGAGTTCAGTCCGCAGACTCTTCCGTTATAGCACCAGGGCTCCTGAACTAGCGCCGCCTCGATGTGGTCTCGGGTGAACTTATGCGCTAGGACGGCCGATGCCGCCTTCGCGTGATGAAGGTTGATTTGAACAACCTTCATGTCCCGAGAGTTAGAGTTTAGGAGAGGCATCAACGTCCATCTCCAGCAGCGTCGTTATCGAAATTTCGTCTGACAGCTGCTCCTCTTCATCGTTCATACTACCTTGAAGCCCCAGCGTTTTAAGGTTTAGCTCCTCAAGGGAATCTTGGGAGGCCTGCACTTCTGCCGCTACTTCTGCTCCGGCTGCCTCTCCGCCTTCCGGTGTTTTCCCGGGTTCGGCAGATCGCGCTTCGCCTGAGGATTCTGCTTCCCCCGGTGTACCTTGGTTACTGCAGTCTAAAAGCAGGTGTCGCGGCCGGAAGTGGATGCCACTGAACACTAGTGGGGTGGCCCACCCTTTAGCTATCTCCCCCACGATAGCCTCCTCGAGAAAAGAGAGCTCCTCCTTACTCAGTGTCTTCTGGGGATATTCCGTACGCAGAACCGCTACTCGAATGGCCTCAGGTGTTCTGAGGACACTCGAGTAGGTTGCGCCCGTCATTGGATTATCCCCAGACTGATTGGTATTTTGGGGCTTGCCCATCCTAGCAACCGGTGCCTACTTTACCCTCGCACCGCTTAAACCGCGTCTTAGGGGGTCGTCCAGGCCACCTGGTTGCCCTAAGGGGGGTAATTCTAGGTTTTTCCTTTTAGGCCTTCTCTCCAAATTAGCAGCCCGCTCCCCGCGCGACCGCAGCAGCACCGGCACTAGGGCCCACCACGTCAGCAGCCCGCCCTACCACCGGAGCCTCAGCGGAAGTTGACGGGGGTATTCCCCGCACGACCGCAGCGACACTGGTACTAGGGGCAGGGCTTATAGGTTTTGCTCCTACCACCGGTCCGGAAGGTATGCTTCCGGGGCCAGTGGGAAGAGCTAAGACCGTGCTCACCTGGTTTGTGGTGGGTCTTGCGCTGGCAGATGCAGTCAGAGCAGAGATGTTAAACAGTGGTCTGCCCCGTATTGACGCCCCCCCTGACCGCACCTCCAGCCCTTCGACCGCCCCTGAGTGAGCCCCTCGCCACCCTGGAAGGTGTTCTTCCTCGGCTGGTGCTTGGCCTCAGGTCTTCATTCGTGGTCCGGAGCGAATGCTCGCTTATTTTTGCCGCATTTCTTTCTGGTCGTACTCATGATTGCGGTGCGGCCGCCTGCCCGCGCGCAAGGCGAAGGCACTGGCGGCCAATAATTCTAGCAGGGACAAGGTTGGTCGACCATGGCAGAGCCCGCATACCATGGCAAGGCCATTGTACTTCCTGAGGTGGCCCGGTATTAGGAAGGCACCGTAAGAATACAGCCGGTATACCCCCTGGCTGCAAACCACCCAATAGGCACGGTCCGCATAACACCCTGGGTTAGGGGGGGGGGGGGGGGGGGGGTAGTGCTTGGTACGGGCTCCGCTCTAGACTATTCCATTCCGTTCATCACTCGGATTGGATTAGTCTGCGGCGTCCTTGCCCGCGGCAAGCCCCCACACCACGACAAGGTGACTACCCTTGGGGAGGGTTGTTCTATGATATGTAAAACGTTTTTGGAAAAGGGTTACAAAACCCCTTTTCAGATCTGAAACAGCAAGAGACTTGCAATTCATTCGCATTGAAAAACTAAAAATAAGTTAATTTTTATTATTTCAGAGTCTGAAACCATTTTCTTGCCAGGAGATACAGAAGAAGTCCGTAAATTTTGTGATTTAACAATGAAAGCATCGAAAATACAGATACAAATATATTTCCCAATTGTGGAAGCCAAAATTGAGTATGTAGAAATATTATAATATAATTTTATTTATTAAGTATTAATTATTTTATTGTTTAGATCAAAACACCTGTATGAAATAATATATAACCGGCTGAATACAGATTTATTCATGTGGGAGCCCAATTCACCAGTGTTTCAGAAAGCGTCGAAACACACTTCGGAAATGAAGCTACCTTTTCTGAATATAGACTTAATGGATTCAATGTATGTGACGTCAGTTTCATTATCGGACTTGCACGAAGAAAAATCAATGATGGAAGAATATGCACAACAAACAATAAATATGAACGTAAACGAGCTTTTGTTATCTGATAGTGAAGACAGTGACGAAAGTACCAAAAACACTAAAGGCGTTGATGCAGATAGTATATATTTATCTACTCACGATAATGAACAAAGCGATGTAGACGTAAAAAATCCCATATTGAGTCCAAGTGATTTTTCAATTGAAATTCTAATTGGGAGAGGTTTTCTTGAGTTTTTTGTGCCTGTTCGAGATTTGGAGAGTCGCGTCTTACCAGGCCAGTTTGGAAAATTTGATTTTAAAGTGAATTCCCTTAAAATATTTTCCGTCAATGGTTACAATGGCAACAACAATTTAAGTTATTTGTGCCTCCAACTTAGCGATATTGAAATGTATCACTGCGGTAAGTAATTGTTTTTAATAATTTTAAATATACTACTGTGTCCAAAAAATAAGGTGAACATTTGAATTTATGAATTATGAATGCATTATGAATTCCTTCCGCCGGGCCAAACAGTCAACAAGCAATATTATTTGAACGTTATGCGTCGTTTGCGTAACGCTGGCCGGAATTGTGGAAAGACAATTCTTGGTTTTTACACCACGATAATGCACCATCCCATACTGCACTCGTAATTCGTGATCATTTCGCCAAAAACTCAACCCATATCGTTCCTCAACCACCGTATTCACCTGATCTGGCGCCGTGCGACTCCTGGCTCTTCAGCAAGCTCAAAAGACCGCTCCGGGGACACCGTTTTGATACGATAGAGGAGATTCAAGCCGCAGCGAAGACGGAACTGAAGGCCATCCCGGAAAGTGACTACAATCAGTGTTTCGAAGATTGGAAAATCCGTTGGTATAAGTGCATTGCATCGGGAGGGGATTACTTTGAAGGAAATGAAATTGATTTGGAAGAATAAATAAAGAATTTTCAAAATAAATACATTGTCACCTTATTTTTTGGACACAGTAGTATAGCATGCAACTGGGGTGGCATAGAGTATGCGACAAAGCTATGCATACCCCCAAAAATTTTTTCCAATCGAATTGTCTCTTTATATCGGCGAGCTACGTTGATAACACAGCGCAACAAAAAAACACTTTTTTTCTGTTGCATGGAGTTTTTCTACTGTTTCTTACTAATTTGGGTGCGCTGATTTCGAATCTATCCTCAGATTTTTTCTAGCAGCTCTAGTTTGTGAGATATAGGTACCGTGTCATTTCTTCAGTTTTTCCTCTACTTTTTCCATATTTTTGATTGTAATTTCTAAACCAAAAAACCGATAGACATGATTTTCACCTTATCGCATTAACAACACCGCACGGCTTCTTTTCCGATGCAACTTATTTTTATAAGTTTTAAAATGCCGCGGTAATTGGACCTCAAAGTCGGAAAATATGGAATTTTAAGGCGTTTTCTTTGATGGTCAAAAACATACACAATTTTCGTAAATCATTTAACGAGTTAGGTGTATAATGAAAGCCCACACGTCAAACATTACAACACAGCCAAATTATTTGGCGGAATACACATTCGCATCGAAATAATAGCGAAAATGTACCATAGTCAAATTCAGTCGTTTTCCTTAAAAAATTAAATTATTTAAAAGACTGAATTTGACTATGGTACGTTTTTGCTATTATTTCGATGCGAATGTGTATTCCGCCAAATAATTTGGCTGTCTTGTATTGATTTATGAAACATCTGTACAATTTTCGCCATCAGAAAAAACGCCTTGAAATTCAATATTTTCCTACTTTGAAACCTTATTACAACGCCAATTTAGAACGCATAAAATTGGTTAATGTCAGAAAAGATGGCGTGAGATGTTGTAAGTGCAACTATATAAAAATCATGTCGATAGGATTATTGGTTCAGAAATTACAGTTGAAAACGAGAAAAAAGCCGAGGAAAATTCGAAAAAGTGACACGCCCATTTTTTGCGAAAACTAGAGCTGTTACATAAAAACGGAGTATGGTTTTGAAAACAGCGTGGAAAAACGATTCAGATTCATGTAAAAAACTCCATGCAACACACATGCTGTTGTGCAGTGTAATTAACAAATTGTGTAGCAGGTGTAAAGGGTAGGCGATCTAGTGGTTTATTTTTAAAATTGCAATAAAATGAACGAAATTAAAATTTTTTTCCATGTATTATGGCTTTATTAGTAAGAGCAAACATTCCCATTAATTATGGAACACAACATCGTTCAAGTGGCTACCTCGGCTGGCTTCGCAGTAGCGCACTCTGTCACTCCAATTTTTCGAGACCTTGTTGATGGTTTCATTTCGGCCAAATCTTCGTTTCAAAAAACGCTCTGTTTGGGGTACACAGCACTCACTTTGGATATAAGTTTTCAATATTTCCCAACGTTGTTCAAGCGTAAAGCGACTCATTTCGTTCCGCGCAGGTATGATACTGACTTTCTGTCCAGGTTTCGAGCGGGAAACAGCTGTCAGTGTCAAAATAACCAAAATGAAATCACCAGATGACCCACACTATATACTATCTTAGCAATGTATAACGGTATCAAGAGTGTCGTTAGTTTGTGCATGATATTTGACACGTGACTCTGTTTTAAATGCGACAAGAATACAGCGGGCAAAAAGTATTCGACATACAATGAGTTGTGCATTAATTCCGTAAAACATAAAAGCAAAAAGTATTCGACGTTGATATGTTTGTTTTTGTTTTTTTAATTTTCGAGAGGAAAAAAACAAAAATATTGTTAGTTGTGAATGCACATTTTAAAAATGGAAGTTAATCTACTTTCGTTTGGTACATTAATCACAGTTTCATCTTTGTTACGTGAAGAGTTACCAGTGGAAATTAAAAAATTACTAGTTAAGGGGTTATATACGTTTTGGTACAGGAAACTTAGGGCATATTTGTGATTTTTTTTGGGCTATTTCAAATAATTTATTAGAAACTCGCATAACAGGTATACATAGTACATATTCTTACGAAAAAAAAGAGTGGTCGAATATGAAAAAATATTGAAAATTGTAAAAGTTGTAGCTCTTGTCCTGATGCGCGTTTTTTCTGCAGAGTCTGGCGGTGACCACGTTTGAATGCCAACAACTCAACTGTAATCAAAAAAATTTACAGTTGTTTACTACAGCGCCGAGTACTTGAACGAAAAATTTCGAAAAAAAACCTTTTTTTTTTCATACGGAAACCATAATGCAAAAAAAAGCGATTTTTTTAGTCTCGAAAATGTATTTTAAAAAAATTATTAGTTAAGACAAATACTGCAAATGAAAAAATGATCGTTCAAGTACTCCGTATTGTAACTAGGAAAAGAATAAAAAAAGTTAGATGAATTGGTCAAGTAGTTTTTGAGATATCGTGGTCACCGCAAAGGCATTTTTCAAAAAACATCATTTTGAGAAAATCACGTTTAAAGTTTTGCGAGATGCCTATCGCAAGGCAGATAGCGCGCTACAAATCGAGTTGCTACTTACGATCTACTGCTCGGATTGACTTGAAATTTTGAACATAAACTCTTGAAAGTATATTTGTTCGAAATAAATCATAACATTTTTTCGATTTTTTGACTCATGAAAACGTATATAACCCCTTAACCGCTTTGAACGTGGTCTTTTTGAAAATACGAGTACACTACGTAATACAAATCTTTTAAGAGCAAAATTTGGTCGATAAGAATCCCAGATCTGGTTGACCAAAAAAATTTTCTGAGGCTGCAGGTCAATAGTTGGTACACGAAGTTAAAAAAGAACAAAAAATCAGCGCTGCAAGGCTAGCAAAAACAACCAAGGAGTGCTTAGGCATAGAAGTTACAGCCCAAACCATTTGAAAGTATCTCTTTGATAACGGATATAAAGCTGAGACAGGTTGAAAGAAGCCATACATATAAAAACAAACCACATGAAAAGATTTCAATTGCCTAGAAAGTATGTCATCAAACCCGCAGATGAAAGTACTTATATTCAATCTCTTTGGATTCGACGGAAGAGTAATTGTGTACAGAATACCAAATACTCAGCTGGAAGAATGAAATATGGTTTCCACTGTAAAGCATTGTTGAGGTGGCTTAATGGTTTGGGTGTGTATGGGAGCTTCAGAAGTGGGAGAAATAGTACCCATCAATGGGATTATGGAGCATCTATAATACATTAAAATTTTGAAAGAAAATTTGCGTTCCAGTGCCGTCAAATTAAGAATTGCACACGACTTTCAGTTCTACCTGGATAACGATCCTAAACATTCGGCCCATAACACAAGATTTTGGCTGCTTTTTAATTGCCCAAAAGTTATCAAAACACCTCTCCAAACTCCAGCTCGTAGCCCCATAGAGCACCTATGGGGTGTTTTGAAAAAGGCTAAGAGAGCGACATTTTACTAATAAAGCCCAAACACATACCTCCTCCAGATACTGAAAGATGAATGGCTGAAAATCGATGCAGGCATCGGAAAATTTAATAAAATAGATGCCTCGATGTCTGCGAAAAGTTATTCGTCGCAGAGGTAGAGGAACAAGATGTTAAATATTCACGAATTTGTTTATTTTTTCACGAGTTATGTCGAATACTTTTTTGTTTGTTAAATTACCCATGAAGATGGGTAACAGTTACTTTGCTTCTTTAATTTGTTTTTATAATTACAATAAGCGTTTTAATAAAATTCAATAAACGGTTACTTTGTTGTTTTGCGTAGTTTGGATATTGGCTCAATACATTGTATGTCGAATACTTATTTTGCCCGCTGTGATACGCATTGTGACCAGTCAGTCGTTTTCTGGGCGAGTGTGCAAAAAACTGGATTACTTTGCTAAAAAGGCAAGTTAAATTAAAAAAATAACAAAACTTTGATGTCATTTTATTTGTAGCTAGTTGACCCGGTGAACGTCGTACCACCTAAAATTAATTCGACTGTACCTCCACGGCAGTGTAATGCGTACTGCAAAACGACACGGAATTGTTTTCACAGTCATACAAATCTGTCAAACTTTTCTTGAGAGTCGTTATAATATCCCCGAACTAAATCTGATTTCTGGGTTCTGGCTAAGCTTGCAAAATCAATTTACCTGATCAATGTTAATGTTCGCAACAGCCAATTCTATTCGTTTTTATCAAATCTATTCCAAAAATCTGCAACTTTTTAAGAACGCACGGAATGAGTAGTTGTGCATGGCGCAGCTGTCAAACAATAGTTTCGTCGCGAACGGAAAATTCTGCCAACCGAAGAGCTCAAGTAAAAGTACAACTCCCCATAAAATGAAGTGATACGCTCTAACGGTAGGTCCATGCCCAATTTTAATGTTATGCTGTAATTGACGCTTGTTTATCAGCACAGTCGGAAGTCCTCACATAGCACTGAAAAAATAATAGTCTACAGGCGTAGAATTTTTTCACCATTTAGACGGCCAAATTATTAGTCGCAAGGTGAGAGCTCACCAAACTCATTTGTCGGTAGAGCCATTGTTGTGGCATTCAGCGTCTTGTCTAAACCACTTGTGGACTATATTCCACTGATTCCACTGGCTTATAAACGACGCCAAACCACAACCATCCTTGTATTGCCTTTGGCTGCTCATCAGACAAAACGCAACAATTTTGCTTATTAACATACCCATTCAACCAAAAACGCGCTTCGGAACTTTTTCAGTAAAAAATTGATCTCCCTCAAGTTTTTCAAAGGTTCACTCACTGAAAATTCGACGCTGCGGCAAATCGCCCGGCTGTATGGCAGTAAAATAACCACAATACTAATACATATGTTAAAAGGTTCAAATATACAACTTTTCTCAAATTTCTTATTAAGTGTTTATTATTATTTTTTAGGAATTATATCCGGAAATTCGTCAATTAAATTGGATCACGTACAAGAGAATATACCTGATTTTATGCAATCAACAATTTATAAAATTCCGAAAGGCTTAACAAAAGGAACTGGAAAGGGATTTGTGGAAAGGGAAATGGTGTCATTAATAATTGAAATTAAAAAAAATACAGAGCAAAGGATTAAGGTGAGAAAATATATAATTATATACTAAATGATGTGAAAAAAAGCAACAAATCGAAATTCAATTCCGAAACGATACAACGGTATCGTTAGAAAATCTTTGGTTTTTATCAGCAAATTCTATAAGAACATAATTGTACCCTCAGGAGAGAATGTACTTTGATTTGAAATGGGAGGGGGAACATTTAATCGGTTGCAAAACAGTTTTGTACCTATCTTCTCTTGATACAGTGGGCTCCTATTTTTAGGCACAGCTTAAAGTTTTTTTAAACTAGTGCTATTACACCGTGGGACAAAAATCAAAAAATTTCAAAACACGAAATAATCGGTATACTCGAAAAACTAAGGGCCAAATGTAGTAAAACTGCGTTTTTAATTTTTCTCTCTGACATCAGGATTTTTTAAAAGGACTTTGAAATTTCAAGGACATGTTTTAAAAAAAAAATTATTTTAAAAATTGAGCGCATTGTAGAATAACAATATGGGTATCAAATGAAAGAGAAAAATCCTTAGAATCTTAGAAAATTTAATGTTTTGGTGCAAAAGGACGAAGAGGTATTGAAAATGTCCTTTATTCTTGAATCCTTGGGACCGAATTTCGTGACAAGAGTGTGACTGTACGTCATAGTAAGCGCTTAGCGGAGAAGAAAGAAGAGGACAATGTGGCCTTATCGTCAGATCAATTTGAGCGCCTAATGGCGGCCATGTTAGCTACCAACACGAAGACAGGGTCTTTCAGCACCTGCACTGCACGTTTTAACGGAGAACGCAATCCAACTAAAGTGGAGGAATTTATTTCTTCGAAATCCACGTTTAAAGAGATTGAGAAAATCTCAGATATTGACGCAATAAATGGTATGCCAATGTTGCTTGGAGGCCTTTTCCCCTCCTAAACCAGCATGGCGGGTATATGCGGAAATTTGTGAAGCGAAACAGCAGAAAAATGAAGCAAGGGACACTTTTATCAGGAAGAAGCGTGCCCTGTTTGCGCAGTTGCCAAAACCACCGACGGAAGTTGATCAGGTTGATATTGTGTTCGGTATGTTGCACATGCGTATTCGAGAGCGTGTGTTTCGGCACAAAATTTCAAATTTTTCTGAGCTTTTGGTGGATGCAAGAGAAGCGGAACAGTGTCTTGCCGAGCAAAGCAGCAAAATTGTGAACACGAGTGGCGGTCCAGTACGCTGTGGATTTTGCCGCAAGAATGGCCATACTGCAGATAAGTGTTTTAAGATTCAAAAGCTGCAGCCCGAGAATGAAAATGCAGCGCCTCATTGGCTCTTTGCCTACGGTTCTTCAGCTCACAGTAGTACAGCATTTTGTTGTGCTCGTCACTATCGGCCCAGTTCCAGAATCCGAATCGGATTCGAATCGAAATGAAATCTGATTCCGATTTGAAGTGTTCTGCAATCCGAACGGAATTATCACATTCGAAGTTTATTTCGAATCCGATTGTTAGCAAATTAAACAAACCTTCAACCAGCTCAAGTTGGGTTATTTTATTGGCAGTATTGCTTGAGAACGAGCAGTCCGCCGTTGAAAAAGTGAAGCGCAGAATTTTGCGAGACCACAGCAATCCGATGGAATTGCCAGATTCTTCGTAACAAGTACAAGTTATTTTAGTTATGTTCAAAATTTTCTATTTAAGGTTTATTGCTCAGTACCGCCTTAACAAAGCAGCATTCAACATGATCTTGACCGAAGTGAAACCTTTTCTTCGGCAGTGCTCCATTCCGCCAGATTTGAAATTGGCGACGGCTTTGCGATTTCTTGCCGAAGGAGGCTATATCAACGATCGGTAGAAAAGGCAACCGTCTCTTCCATTTCGGAAAGTGTGTGCTTCTTAAAAGGTCCACCGCCGGTGGCTAAATCTTCTCTTATATTATGCGCCAGCTTCCTTCTTACCTCACTTTTCCAATCAACCCAGGTCTATGATTGAAAAAAATTTTACAAAATTAATTGATTTAACTTACTTCTCACCTTTTTCCACTCCGTTACACTTTTTTTCAAATTCGACTTTGTCGCCTTTGCAGAAACCTTTCACGATGTCCGCATTTTCCTCCATAAAATACAAGATCATATTGCTCTGGTCAGCAGTCTTATGCATTCCCCTGATTAAAAATTAATTTCTTAGTTTTATTAAACGCGATGTTTAATTTATTTGCATACATTTTCGTTGTTTGCTTTCGTTTTGCTGTTTTCCGATTTCAATTCCACCAGCTTTTTGTTTAACGGAATATTTTTGACAACAATTTCCGACAATCGGAATGCAGAACACCAAATTTCCGATTCAAATTCTTTCGAACTTAATCGGATTTGAGAACAGGGTTGCATCGGAAAATATTTCCGATAATCGGAATGTAGAACACCGACGGTCGGAATCAAATCCATTTCCGATCCGATTCGGATTCTGGAACAGGGCTGATATTCTGGCCTGTAGATATTTTGTTGTTCGATTGGCTTCAATAAATAAATAAAATATATATTCAAACGCACAAAGTAAAAAATTAATTCGTAGTTCCTGATTATACAAAAACGTTCACTAAGTTATGTAAAAATGTTTAAGAATATTGTCCGTTTTTGTGTTAATCAATCGAGTCTTTTACAGCACATGTGTCAGGCAGGTAATGTGGTACACCCGGATCAGCCGAGCAGTGCATATCATATTACCGAATATATTATAATAATATTCAGAAACATCTGTCAACATTTTCGCCAGAAGTCTTTTCCGGTTGATGTGTTTGGAAGTTAATACTTGAAATATGTTATCTGCTGATCTTTGTTCATTTTGGACCGAATTTGACAATACCCGAAGTTACACTATTTATTAGGAAAGTATTACAAATGAAACTAGGAAAAGTATATGCGTAATCGTTAAAGCAAATGTTGTTCTAGTTAATTTCCTATGTAAAGGAATAAAATTGAATTTCGATATGTAGCTCTACAGATGACACAATAACATATTTACTACTTATATGTATCTTTCAGCGCTTGAAAATAACTACAGGTATTCAACAGACAGCTCTTCGATACCATCCTGCGCACTCAGATCAATTCTGGTTAAATCAATTAATTGAGTTTTTAGATGTACTTGTAAGTAATTATGATTTAATATTAAAATTTAAAATTTTCTTTGAAATCGTTTCAATGCTGTTGTCAAACACAATTTTGAATTTACAATTTTCATTACTATGCACATTGCTGTATGCCGCCGCCGCGCACCACTTAGAACTAGTTAATTTAAATTAGTTATATGAATTCATTAATACAATACTTACCCCTTTATGTATCACTTTTTTGTATATTATACTTACCTTTCTTATACCTTCTTTATCTACCAATTTAATACTTACCTTATGTACTTACCAACGGCAACTCTCGCCATCTTAGGTGGTGCTTGTGCGGCCAGCGGCTGATCACTTATTATTCAATCACCGGCACAAACATACCACGCGATTAACGACGAAAGCCACAGAGAGGATCATAGCATTTACAGTCTGTCCAGTAGAAGCGTGATCGTCGTAACTTGGAAACTATTTGTCCGATTCGTTTCAAACAAACTGCATTTTATGCGTTTATAATATTTATTTTACGCAATATTTTTCATAACAGGTATAGTCGCCGCCATTCGCTATTATGGCCTCACACCTCCGACCCATATTTTGCGCTAAGTTCTGAGCAAGTTGCCGAGGCAATCGACTCCAAATACTTTTTCCTCTGAGTTTCTACTTTACTATTGCCCACACATTTTCTATCGAGTTGGCATCAGGCGACTGTGAGAGCCAATCTAACACCTCTACCCCATTTTGCTGTTTCCACTCAGCACACATTCGGCTGCGATGTTTGGATCGTGGTCTTCTTGTAAATTCCAAGTCCTCTTCTCCCGAACATCTTCGCAGCTGATGATAATAAAGCTTTTTCATAAATTTTGTTCATCAAAACCGCGTTCAAGTTGGTGGTAATAACGAAAAGGCGCCCAAATCCCCCAAACATGGACCTTTACTGGGTCTTTAACAGTTCGTTGGAGTAATCGGTTGTTAGTGGTACACCAAGATCGATTTATGCTACTATTTGCCCAAAATTAGGATTCATCCGCATATATTACATTATTCCCATTCCGATCTGAATTGGCATAAGCCCAGGCAATTCGTTTTTGAACGTGTGATGATGAGAGGAACACTTTTTTCAAAGAGCTCCGGTATTTAACGTCGTTAGATCTTAAAAGTCCTCGAAGCGTCTCTTTTGGTATTTGAACACCACTTTTCTCTGAAACTGCTTTAGCTTTACACAACGATAGGCCCGGCTTCGTCACAAACAAATCAATGATTTTCTTGTCCTGTTTTGGGGAGTTCTTTTTTCAAGGCCCCGCCCAGCCAAATCGTCGACATTTTTTTGCTTCAATATACCGATTCGTCCACCTTGTTACGAATGACTTTGACTTCTTCATATGTTTTTCTGCAGCTAAATGTGACATTTACGGCCCTCTAGGGTGTAGACAAAGGAATACGGCTTCAAGTCGCTTCTTTCACGCGGAACTCATTTTGTTAAAACAAAGTGTACTTGGGTGCATTAAAATTTTTTTGATAACGGTACTCTAAGTGAAAATTTGGTCGATCACGCTTCTACTGGACAGACTGTACCTCACGAGCATTCACCAATGTCACATCATTTACCAAATCAAAACATAAATATAAAAAAATACTCTTCAACCATCCACACATTGCACACAAAACACTAAACACTGTTCAAAAACACCATTTACATAGCTGCAAAAGCTTCTGCTATTTCTTCCGGGGATGTTACTACTGTCTCGTCATAAATTATTGATTTGATGGATAGATTGATTGACTGGTTAGAGCTTTTATTTCGGGTGTGATATTCGAAGTGAATTCTTTCAGACTTTTGCGCTTAGCTCTTTAGCTGACTTTTTAGTATTAAGTTTGTGATAGTAATGCTTAAATAAATAAATGCTAGTGATTGTAGTTGTGCCACCAACGTTGTCTTGTCTAATAGCCTAGACAATTTAAAGCTTATTAAGTAAAGCATTTCATTTTCAGCATTTCAAGCATTTCAAGTGGCAGCGTTAATGCGCATTAAGAACTCACAAATGCAAATTAGAATTTTACCCTGACAGACGGATAACTCGTTCATTTACTAAACAGCTGACATGCGAGTTTTATTTTGTTCAAATAGAAAGACGACAAAAATTACTATTCGCGGCTGCGCTGTTAGTGAAAAAGCAAAATGCAATTGAAAAAAGCGGCATTTACTTTTGCTGAGACTGCTAACAATGCCCGAACCATCAACGCAATAGCTCACACAAACAGTGACTATGTGACGCGAAACTGAGACCGTCCGTGTACAGATTTTAGTACCCAAACATTCGCATAGCACCGGTTACCAGTAAATTGTTTGCATCGTGCTAAGTTTTCTTATTGACTGTAAATATAGCATTGCAAACCACCTTGTTTTATTGATCTAAGTAATTTTGATTGTAACGCGTCTCATACGCTAAAGTCAACAGATATTCGGCTGCTTTTTCCTTCAGTTCATGTCTCATTGAGTTTGCCATTTCTAGTGCAGCAAGAAACAGTGATGGCAAGTTCAACTCTTTTCAAACGCAGAGCTGCAACTCAAGCAATTCAAACGTTGAGGCTTTGAGGGCAGTCAGCAAAAACTGAAGTAAAATCTTAAAGCTTATGACGTTTTTTACCAACAACCTTGTTTTGCAATCAATTTGCTATAAACATATTACATAATGAAAGAAAAAAAAAATTATTTGATTTGCAAATAAACATCGAACGTACCAGCAGCCCTTGCCCTGGCTTTTGTAGGGGGAATTTGCTTTACGAACCCTAATCAACACTGGGGCCTGGTTGGACCGAATTTGCAACTCTTTAGCCTGGTTTGGCCGAATTAACAACCCTGACCCCTCTTAGTTTCGCGTCACATAGTCATTGACACAAGTCTGAATGTGATGGTACAAGCTGGGATCGCAGTTTCTCGTTCTGAGATAAGAGCAAGGCGGTTCTTTTTCTTCCATTTTTATTATATAATTATCGATTATTTTCCACAGTATTGCCATATCCAAATAGCTAAATGCAGTATAAATGCACATTGATTTCGTGCATTTAGGCCAGCGTTAATGCGCATTTGATTCAGTTAATGCCGGAGTTAATATGTATTAAGGCTCTTAATGCTCATTAACGCTGCCGTCTGTCTAGGCTATAAATTTGTTTAATTCAGCGTTCCATCAGTGAAAGTGATATCCGCTGGGCTTAGGCTTCCTTTGGGGTGGGGCAATGTTTACTGCTGATCGAATTGCTCTTGTTATTTTGGCGATTGCTTGATGAACCTTCTGCCTGTCCCTTGGGGTCTATTTTAGACAGAAAGAGGTGTGTAGTGCCTTAGAGAAATATTTTAGTTACTACAGTCGGCCGAGGCGAATAATTACCGATCGAGGGATCTGTTTCACATCATACGAGTTTAGCGAGTTCTTACTGAAGAGGAATATCAGTCATGTGAAGGTCGTAGTAGCATCACCACAAGCGAACGGGCAGGTGAAGAGGGTGAACCGTGTGCTAAAGGCAATGCTAAGTAAGCTTACAGAGCCGATACAGTACGCCGACTGGACATCGAAACTGTCACAAGTACGCTGTGAACAACACTGTACATAGCACCACAAAATGAACCCCTTGCGAACTACTATTCGGAGTGAGCCAACGCGGTAGTGTTATAGACGAGTTGACAGAGCACCTAGAAGGAAAGTTTGACGATAATACCGTTGCTGATTTAAACGCGGTCAGAGAGGAAGCTTTTCATAATATAGAGAAGTCACAAATAATTTGCAAAATTTCCTACGGCACAACGCTCCCGCTAGAACTCAGTTGGCGATTTTGTTGTAATGAAATGATCGCTAGGTCATTCGAGATTCATTTACCTTATGACGGTGTTGTCGAGTAAATTAAAATACGTAAATGGCTCTTGCCTGTCGATACGACGGTTACGGAACCGCCAAAGCCCTCTGATACAGAAAGCCACTACTCGCTTATCACTAACCAATTAAGCTAAGATCTTAGGGAGTAAGTTAATCTTAAAGTATTGTGATTGCGAGCAATCACTTAAGTCAGGTTGGCCGAGATGTAATTTATAGTTGAACACCATAGTTGAATACTGGTAATGTTATAAGGTGGCAACACCGGATAAATTGATTCATGTGAGTCACCCGGTTGGCTGATCGAGGATTTAGCAACTAAATGTAGGGATGGCAAAAAAATTTACTAATCGATTAATGTATCAAATGATTAATTGCATGGACAATAAAATAATTGCAATTAATTACATGAATTTAATCGATTAATCGCCATTTTCGATTATTTTTTGTTTTTCTTTTTATGATCAAATAAAGGGCTCGTTTGCTTTTTTTTAAATTTTTTTGATACATAACATAATTCACAACTTTGGCTTAAATTAGTTTGCAGAAAAACTAATTTCGAAAGCTAATAGGCAGGAAATATTGAAATATTTGTCAAGTGTTACGCGTGGGCAGACGTGCCGTATTGTGCTCCGCGGTTTATATTGTTTTTTATTGTTTCTGTCCGCCCCTCGCGTGTTTAAATGTTCGTCCGACTGACATGTCCAGTTTGTTGATACGCCGCGTGTGCTCAATAATTAAATACACAATAATAATATTAATAAATAACAAATAATAAAAACCGAACTCAATAAAATATGAACTGCCGTTTCTCGCTGTCCGCTGCATTGACCTCTGCGTTGTGTTTGTTATGGTTCTTTTTCCGTGTCTCCCTCCTCCGTCCGTATTCAGTGGCGCTACATGCGGTCTTGTTCGACACTGAGAAATTGACTGTTCTGTGGTAAAGGCATAACACTTGCCACAGAGCATAATAAATTTTCTTAGTGCGGCAGATCGCATTCCCGGCTACTTTCCTTGTCCTTTAACCCACCCAGGCCATGGTGCTGGACAAATTTCGCATAGCCTTCTGCAACGTGCGCGGGCTCAGGGCGAACTTTTTTGCTGTATACGCGTTTGTTAAACTTCATAAACCCCATGTAATGGCACTAAGTGAAACCCAGGTGTGTGGGGATGCAGATCCACTGGATTTCCACATCCCTGGTTACCACTTACTGCCATTATTCTCTACTCACAGGGGTCTTGCCATTTATGTGTGCAGTAATGTTGCGTACCAGTGCCAGCAACAACTATACACGACGGATGCCGAATTTAGCTCCATGTGGGTTAAATTCAATATCCAGTCGCACATTCTGCACTTCTGCTTTCTGTATAGAAGCCCGAATTCAGGGAGAGATTTTACTTACAACAAGTTTGATCTTCTCTCTGATTCTATTTCTCATATTTTGGAATCGTATCCGAATAGTGAAATTGTAGTTGCTGGTGATTTCAATATTCATAATTCCAATTGGCTACGCCATTCCAGCCACACAACTCCTGAAGGCTTATTTGTCGAGCTCTTTGCCGAGTCTAATAACTTGACTCAAATAGTGCATGAACCAACGCATATCCCCTGCGTTGCGGGGCAAGCTCTCAATACTCTAGACCTTTTTCTCACTTCACATCATGAAAAATATGATGTTGAAATGCACGCACCTCTTGGAAACTCAGACCATTGCACCATTTTGGCGTCTTTCTCATACTCTTCTATCCGCAATGCTTCGCCCTTAGCCCCGAAGCGCTTAATGTGGATGTATGATAAAGCTAACTGGAGTGGACTTAACGATTTTTTCGCCCACTTCAATTGGAAATTGTGCTTTCTTGATAGAAACATAAATGCCGCAGCCAAAATGGTTGAAGAAATAATATTATTGGGAATGCGGTCCTTCATCCCTAATAAGAAAATTTGCATTAAACCTAAGGACAATCTCTGGTTTAATGAGACATGCAGAATTGCTGTCAGGTCTAAAGAGGAAGCTTTCAGAGCATGGCAGGCAAATAAAAATGCCACCACTGAACAGCTGCGTAAACAGGCTAGAAATCGATGCAATGCCATCCTAAGGCGCCAAAAGTTTCTGCACGAACAGCGCCAAAGGAAAAAAGTTCTTCAATGCCAGCGTGGTAGTAAGAACTTTTGGTCATTCGTTAAGAAGGTGAAGAACCAAACATCGTCTTCAATCCCAACTCTTCTTAACAATGATCAAATCATCACTCACTCGGTTGATAAAGCTAATTTGTTGGCTAAAATTTTCGCAGAGAATTCCTCTCTGCCCCCCAGCGATCAACCACTGCCCGTAGTCGAAAACGTATCTTGCTCTATGCCAGAAATTCATTTTCGGACACGGGTAGTTAAAAGAGTGCTTGTAAATCTCGATGTAAATAAGGCTTCAGGGCCGGACGGCATTCCAGCCCTTGTTTTGCAAAAGTGCGCTACCTCACTGGCTTGTCCATTACGCAAACTTTTCAACATGTCATACACCACAGGTGTATTTCCGACATGTTGGAAGGTAGCAAATGTTCAACCAGTTCCTAAAAAAGGCAAGACTACTGACCCTGCGAACTACCGACCTATAGCAATCTGTTCGGTGCTTTCCAAGGTAATGGAAGGCATTGTAAACTTCAACCTTGTGAAATATCTGGAGCACAATAGACTGCTAAGTGACCGCCAATACGGCTTTCGAAGACAGCGATCAACGGGAGACCTTATGGCGGTCCTCACCGAGAAATGGAACCATAGCATTCTAAACCTCGGTGAAAGCAAGGTTGTTGCATTGGATATTTCCAAGGCCTTTGATCGGGTGTGGCATAAAGCACTCGTGTCAAAATTGATTGCCTATGGTGTCGGTAGTATCTTCTCTCGTTGGATAACGAGCTTCCTCTATGATCGCTCTATTCGTGTTGTAATAGACGGCATAGCCTCGGAAAAGCATTCCCTTAGCGCGGGAGGGTTCGGTCCTTTCTCCAACCCTTTTCCTGATCTTCATCAACGACCTGTTGTCGTCGACGAAGAATCCCATCTACTCGTTTGCGGATGACAGCACCATTTGTCATTCATACTCCTTCACAAAGCGCCCCAGCTCTGTGGAGATTGAGAGAGAACGGCGCCGTATGAATGACACACTTAACAGCGACCTACAAACAATCTCAAAGTGGGGTCAAGCGAACAGGGTCGATTTTAATCCTCGCAAGACCCAATGTTGCCTGTTATCCCACAAACGAGTCTCCCCACATCCCAACACATCCCTGGTTATGGGTGGTGTGGGTATTGCGGAATCGGCAGCTCTTGATGTTCTGGGCATGTCCATTAAGAACGATCTTCGTTGGAACGATCATATTTTTGGCGTGTCGAAAGAAGCAGCCAAGTGCCTCGGCTTCCTAAAGCGGTGCAAAAAATATTTCACTCCGCCTGATCTCCGCATTATTTACACTACCTATATCCGACCTAAAATGGAGTTTAACTCGCACCTCTGGGCGGGGGCTTCAAAAATCCATTTGGAGTTCCTCGATCGGGTGCAAAACCGTGCGATTAAACTTATAGGGGACAGTAGGGCATCCAGCTCTATTGACTCCCTGGAGCATCGTCGAAACGTGGCATGTGTGGTGTTATTTTACCGATACTTTTTCGGTAATTGCTCAGTGCAGACGAGCAGCTTGATGCCATCACTCCGGGTATTCCCCCGGGCAACCCGTTTGAACACTGGCGCCCATGCATTCCACGTCGAAACGATGTTCCAGCGCACTACGCACTACAGGGAAAGTTCGTTTCTGGCCCATAAACACTTTACTCATAACCCTATCTCCTAACCTTTATATCCTTCCTAAACCAACGCAATGCTTCGCATTAATAGGGGTCATCCCCTGCGCGTTTGTTCCTGTTAAAAAAAAAAAAAAATGTCCCACGGAAAGCACGGCGAATGCTTATGGAAAAGTATCTAGGAATAGCATTTTAACCCTAGAAGGGTAATCATATCAGGTGTACAACTTTGCTTCCGCCGTTTTCCGATAGGTGGCTGTACCGGCTGAGGCTGGTTGAAATACATAGATGGTAATGCCTTTAAAGTGAGTGTGGACAGTGCCTAACGAATTGTCATCGCCGTTTCAGTGACAGTTGTTCTTGTTTTCGTATTATTCACGCTCGAAAATGTCCGTTTATGTGCCCAATTCTCGCCATTTGCGGGAAGTTTTACTTTTCTGTTACAATTCGCAAAAAAATGCAGCTGAAGCGCATCGAATGCTCTCAGAAACTTACGGTGATGCTGCTCTGAGTGAAAGAACGTGTCGGGAGTGGTTTCAACGTTTTAAAAATGGTGATTTCGATGTCGAAGACAAACATGGTGGGTGGTGGGATCAGCTCGGTGTGATTTACTACGAGCTCTTAAAACCGGGTGAAACCATCACAGGAGATCGCTACCGAACGCAACTGATGCGCCTTAGTCGCGCGCTAAAAGAAAAGCGGCCACAATATCAAGAGCGACATGACAAAGTCATCCTCCAACACGACAATGCTCGGCCTCACGTCGCAAAAGTGGTCAAAAAGTACCTGGAAACGCTGAAATGGGAAGTCTTGCCCCACCCGCCGTATTCCCCAGATGTCGCCCCTTCTGACTTCCACCTATTCCGTTCGATGGCACACGGCCTGGCAGATCAACATTTTCAATCCTTCGAAGAATTGGAAAAATGGATTGCTTCATGGATAGCGTCAAAAGAGGACTCCTTTTTTCGAGCCGGGATCCGAAAATTGCCGGAAAGATGGGAGAAAGTTGTCGCTAGCGACGGACAATACTTTGAATAATACATCTGTAAGCACTTTTTCGCAATAAAGCTTTTAATTTTGGAAAAAAACGGCGGAAGCAAAGTTGTACACCTGATATTTTACATACGTTGTTGGTTATCTGCGTCGAATCGACGAAGTCGTATTCACCTCCGATTTTTGGAAGAACTAGAAATTGTATAAACTACAACTTCTTTATATATGTAAATAGCTGGCCCCGCGGCTTAGCGCGCAAGCTCTCTTTCAAATTCTGAACCCATTGTTGACCCCGTCAGATTTTGATTTAAAAATTATTATTATATTATTATTATTATTATCTTTGATGTCAAGTATTTCCAAAAATTTTGAAGTCAAAAGCCCTTTAAATCATGAGTTTTCACATTTACCCTAAACAAATTCTTAACCCTTATTTTATCACGGTAGATTTCGATTTTCTCAAAAAATGAAAAGCACATTTTAATTATTTCCCGATAGAAGTGCTTTTTGTCTAAGTTTGAAGTCAAAAGGACCAATAAATCGTGTTTCTCCATGTTAACCCATTGTTGACCCCGTTAGATTTTGATTTTCAAAAAAGTTAAAAACACGTGTCAAATTATTTCTCACTAAGAGTACTTTCACAAAATTTGAAGTCAGTGGCCTCATTAATTCATGTTTTTTTACAGTTTCGCCATACAAACTTTTAACCGGTCGTTGACCCCGTCCGATTTTAATATTCGGAAAAAATGAAAAACACGTATCGAGTTATTTTACATTTGTAGTAGGTACTTTCACCAAGTTTGAAGTCAAAAGGCTCAAAAAAATTTGTTTCTCCATACATACTTTTAACCCGTCGTTGATCCAGTTAGATTTCGATTTTGAAAATAATGAGAAACGCGTGTCCAATTTTTTTTTATTTCAAGTATTTTTACAATTTTTGAAGTCAATAGGCCGATCGGTTCATGTTTTTTCGAGTCTACCCTTAAACAAATCTTAACCCATTGTTGGTCCAGATAAATTTTGATTTTCGAAAAATTTTAAAATACGTGTCGAATTATTTTTTATTTAGAGTATTTTCAGGAAGTTCGAAATCAATATGTCTCTTAAATCACTTTTCTTCATACAACACTTTCCTTTACACCCCGAATTCCAAAAAATCCCGTCTTAGCGGAGGTTCAGTCTTCAAGATGTACCTACAGTTCAAATTTCATGTTTGTAGCTTCAGCGGTTTGGGCTGAGCGATGATGAATCAATCAATCAATCAGTCAGTCAGTCAGGACAAACAATCTAGGTATATAAAAATGGAGGCGGTACCACGCCCCCTTGTCCAATGCTCACAAATTTCTTCTAGTCGAATTGTGCTACTAAGTGGAAAGTTCGTACCAAGTTTCACTGATGTGTATGTGTGTACTGCATAACTGTTGGATCATAAAAAATGTGCCACGCCCCTTGACCAACGCCGATCAAACCTGTACACACCTTATCTGTTTTTAGTCTATTGATTAAAAAAAATCTTAAAATTTCATGGATAGTAAGAAGTTGCTAAAGCTTTCAATATACTTCCCTCAATCGATTTGGAATTGGAATCAAAAGCTTTTGGTCGTGTATCGGGCCACGCTTCTTGTAAAACAGCTTACATTTTAATCTTTTTGGTAAAAGCGCGCTTTACCAACTTTTTCTCCAAGTGGCCCCATATGTGCTTCATGGGCTTCAAGTCAGGAGACTGTGCTGGTGTTTTTATTCGGACAATATTAAAGCAGCCAAGGTTTGTTATTGTGAACGGAGTGTTAGGGTCGTTGTCCTGATAGAATTTTATGGGTCGATTACCGATTGCAACCCAACGCTAGTTGCGTTGCCAGTTGCCGAAATCACATTGCCGACGGCAACTGGCAACTAAAAGGTGGCAACTCAGTTGCCGCACAGAAATAATATTGGCAACGGCGAATTTGTGGTTGCCGTTCAAGCTGTACGAGAGTGAAATTTTAAAGTAAGTAAAAGTTCTTAAGAAATTTTTGTTGATTTTATTATAATTACACTATTTTTGGGTTAGCAGAAGTGAACATGGTGAAAGTGACGACGAAGCAGCAGTTCGAGGTGCTACTCCAACAAATGGAGCTTAACCCGGCGATTGCGCGCAGTGTGCGCGCTTTTGGCGAAACGAAAGTAAGCGTCGAAGAAATTTGGAGGGAAATTTCTTCTAAATTAAATAGTTACGGCCCACCAATGCGCACGTCAGAGGAATGGCAGAGGGTATGGGTACATTTTAAAGCCAAATTAAAGAAAAAAATGTCCCACAATAAGCAAAATATCCGAACCACTGGCGGCGGACCATCACAAGAAGTGAGCTTGTCCACTTTGGAGCAGGCTGCAGCGGACCTGTTGCAAATTGAACGGTCAATCAATCCTCGAGGAATACTGTGCAGCAACAAGACGATGAAGAACAAAACAGGAGTATTGAACAACCAAAAGGGACGTCGGATTCAATGGAGACTGAGCAAATGGTGCATACAAAGGAGCAGCCAGCCAAAAACTAGTTCCACAGAACTCAACATTATTAATAAAGCCTTTAATTCCGCTTTAACTCCTGTTAAACAAAAATTTTCTTTTTTTTGCTGCTTCTTTACATTCAAATTCAGAGTTGCTGTACTGTCAAAATCATGTTATCGATAAGTTTTCGGCAACTGGCGGCAGTTGCCATACGCAATGGAAATATTAATTTCGGTTGCGTTGCCAGAGTGCAAAGCAACTGAAGTTGGGTTGCAATCGGCAATCGACCCATTATTTTATTTTTATAACCTAAATAATTTTTCTGCACTTAGCACATAATTATGTTTTAGTACTTGGTTACATATTGTAACGACAAGACAGTCTGTCGCTGTGCAAAGCAACCCTGTCGCTACGCGCCGTGCCATAATTCAACCTGGCAATGATGGCAACTTCTAGTCCAACCTGGCAATGATGGCAACTTTTAGTCCAATCTGGCAATTATGGTCGCGATCATCATGGAAACCTTTAGTCCACTCCGGAATGTGCGAGAACGATCTGCGCGATGGCCGGACAGGTATAAAAGACAGCCGGGTGCGGCGCAGCGAGTCAGTCTGATTTTGACCATTCGTTTAGAAAACGTTGTGAAGTACACAAACGAGCTGATAACAAAGCGGTTGTGACCCAGCACTTTAAAATTAAGCATTTAAACATCCAAGCGAATAATTAAGTGTAAAGACAGTAAAGTGTAAACCTGTGAAATAAAGTGATTGTTGGTTTATTTTATTGACTGCGGTTGAGGAACTAAGTGTGTTTTATTTTCAAATTACGCAATCCAGAGATACGTACTAGCCCACTAGAACTAGCATTCGTAACATTTGGTGTCAGAAGTGGGATTGTGCTACTGAAAATAAACAAAAAAAAAATAATAATAAAAATAAAATTATAAAAACGCAGACATGGTCAAACTCGAGCTGCTGAAGGTGGACCAGCTGAAGAAGGAGCTGGCTGCCTGGAATTTGCCGACTGCTGGCGGAAAGGTGGAGTTGCAGCTGCGCTTGCAAGAGGCGTGTGAATCACGAGGCATCGATTGGACTGCGCACGAGTTCGGGACGCAGGAGCTAGAGGCGTCGGCCAAGGTGGAGGAATCGCCTGCTGGTGCCGCGTCGCTGCAAAGTATGGCTGCAGCGGCTGCGCCACCACAAGCAATGGACATAAGCCAGCTAATAGTTGCAATGAGAGGCATGTTTCAGGAAACTTCTGCGAAAATTGAGAATGTCAGTCGGGAAAATCGTGAAATGTCGACGCAGATGGCAGCGAAGCTGGAAACTACGAATCTCGAAATTTCGGCAAAAGTCGAGACTGCAAATCGAGAAATAGCGGGAAATTCTGCGCGCATAGAGCAGAAGGTGGAGGAAATTTCCGATAGGCTGAACGTGAAAGTTGAGCATCTCGAGACGCGAATGGTCAATTGGGACAAACGAGTTGACGAAATGGGTGAATCCCTGAACAGACGAGTTGACAACCTGGATGAGTCCTTGAACAAACGAGTTGACAGTCTGGAAGATTCGATGCACAGAAAAATGGACGAGCGGCTTAGGGAGGTACAGCCGCGAGAATGGTTGCCGCCGGTTCCGGAAAGTGGTGCCAGCCGAGCAGAAGTGCCTACTTATGATGGGACTACGCCGTTCGATACATTCAAGCTGCAATTCGACCTGGCTGCTCTGGAAAATCAGTGGACCGATGTAAGGAAAGGTCGGAGACTGGCGCTGGCTCTTAAAGGTGCTGCGGCTGAGGTAATAAAATCAGTTCCAGAATGTTTACGAAGTGAGAACGAGACCGTCATAAGGGCGCTGGCAGCCAAATACAGCGACGAGCACAACAGAACGCTGTACTACTGTGAGCTGAAGAATCGCAGGCGAAGGGCCAACGAGGCGCTGCAGGCATATGCAGCAGACATTGAGCGGCTCGTACAGCTGTGCTACCCGTCCTTCGGCGCTGATGATCTCGAGAGGATGAAGATTGAGGCGTTTATTTAAGGTCTTCATGATCCGGAGACACGTCGCAGTGCGTTGATGATGGGCAAGCCGACATTTAGGGAGACGGTGACCGCGATGACATACGAGGCGACATGGATAGGGAGCACTCGGAGCACGTGATTATCGGCGTGGATTTCATGATTAGGCACGGTTTTACGCTGGACCTGAAGGAAAATGTGCTGAGATATGCCAACGTTGAATTCCCGCTGCACACCGGCTATGAGCGAAGCGTGGCGGTAAGGAAGGCTGTATCGTGTCAACACAGGAGGATACCAGCGAACTCCGAGGCGATTGTGTGGGCAAAGGTGGACGAGGACGATGGGACGAGTCGGCTGTGGGTTGTAGAAGCACCGAATCAAGGACACGACAACATCATCATCGGACGTACATTAGTGGAACCTAAGAATGGCAGAATACCAGTCAGAATACTGAACCCCCTGAATGCACCCAGATATGTCGGGAAAGATGAGGTAATTGGCGAGTGTAAGGAAGCTGTAGCAGTGGTCAATTGGTGGTTTTAACATGGACGCCATACCGCAGGAGAACCAGTGGAGCAGCGAGTTGACGGCCAAGCAGAAACAGAAGGCGAGGTCACTCCTGCAGCACTATGGGTCAATATTTGCGGCAGAAGCAGGCGGAAGAACAGCCATAGTGAAGCACAACATCGACACCGGAAGTGCGAAACCGATTCGCCAACCGCCAAGACGAGTTCCTCTGGCCAAGAGGGAAGAGGTCACAAATTTGATCGAAAACATGCGGAAAGAAAAGGTCATAGAGCCTTCTTCGGGCCCCTGGTGCTCGCCGGTCGTGCTAGTCAAGAAAAAGGATGGCAGTACCCGGTTTTGTGTGGACTATCGGAAGCTCAATGATGTGACCAAGAAGGACAGTTATCCACTACCGCGGATCGATGACACCCTGGACACGCTGTCAGGCACACAGTGGTTCTCCACGCTCGACTTACGCAGCGGCTATTGGCAGGTAGAGCTTGCAGACAAGGACAAGGAGAAAACGGCTTTCAGTGTTGGCGATGGTTCACCGTCATGCCGTTTGGACTCTGCAACGCACCAGCAACATTCGAGCGGCTAATGGAACGCGTGCTAAAGGGGCTGCATTGGCGGACGTGCCTGGTGTACCTCGACGACGTAATCGTGATGGGTAAAAGCTTCGACGACCACCTGGGAAAGCTGAAGGAGGTATTCGAGCGGATACAAAAAGCTGGGCTTAAACTCAACCCGAAGAAGTGCTCGCTGTTCCAAAAAGAGGTAAAGTATCTGGGTCATACGGTTTCCGCCCGCGGAGTACATACGGATGAAGGCAAAATCACGGCGGTGAAGGAGTGGCCCCGGCCACGCAATCTACACGAACTCCGCAGTTTCCTGGGCCTGTGCACATACTACCGCCGATTTGTTCCGGGATTCGCGAACATAGCCAGCAGCTTGCACAAACTGACGAAAAAGAGCCAAGCTTTCGAGTGGAACGAGGAGCAGGAACAGGCTTTTGCACGTCTGAAGGAAAACTGTGCAGTGCTCCAATTCTGGCCTTCCCCGTGCCTGGGGAGATGTTTGTGCTCGATACAGATGCAAGCGGGTATAGTATTGGCGGTGTGCTATCACAGATAGTAGACGGCCAGGAACAAGTGATAGCGTACTACAGTAGGGTTCTATCGAAACCGGAACGCAACTACTGTGTGACACGGAGAGAACTGCTGGCGGTATTGGACTGCGTAAAACACTTCCACAAATATCTGTATGGACAAAGGTTTCGCCTGCGCACAGATCATGCGGCATTGAGATGGCTCCTGAACTTTAAGGATCCTGAAGGGCAATTGGCGCGGTGGATCGAGCGACTGCAGAGCTACGACTACACGATAGAGCATCGGAAGGGCAGTAGCCATGGCAATGCCGATGCCTTGTCACGCCGTCCGTGCAAAGTCGAATGCAGGGCGTGCTCGCGAGCCGAAAGCAAAGAACAGATAGTGGACGTCCGGTTGATAAGCGTTATGCCAGAGGAAGAGTGGTCTGCGGAGAGGCTACAAAAGGACCAGCGTGAGGATGCGGATCTTGCAAAAATCGTCGAAGGCAAGGAGCAAGGCGCACGTCCAGACTGGCAGGAGATGGCCGGTGAAGTGGAAGTGGAAGTGGATGGCTGGGCACAGTGGAAAAGTCTGCGGCTGAAAGAAGGATGCCTGTATCGCGAATGGGAGAGCGCGGATGGTCGGACCAGCAACTCCCTAATGGTAGTGCCGAAATGCAGAATCAACGAGGTCATCGAGGCATACCATAACGACTCCAGTGGAGGGCACCTGGGCATCACCAAAACCGTCGCCAAAATAAAAAGACGATTCTACTGGGTAGGATGTCAGGAGTCTGTAGCCGAGTGGATTAAGAGCTGCGACCGATGTTCAGCCGCGAAAGGGCCGACAAGAAGATCTCGAGGCCGCATGCAGCAGTACAACGTGGGAGCGCCCTTCGAACGGATTGCTATGGACGTCGCCGGCCCATTCCCAACTAGCACTCAAGGCAACAAATATGTGCTGGTGGTAATGGATTACTTCAGCACATGGCCCGAAGTGTACCCTATTCCAAACCAGGAGGCCACTACGATCTCGGAAAAGCTGGTAAACAACTGGGTAGCCAGGTTCGGAGTTCCGTTGGAGTTGCACTCGGATCAAGGCCGGAATTTCGAGTCTGCGGTATTCAAGGAGGTGTGTGAGCTGCTGGGAATAAAGAAAACGCGTACCACTCCTTTGCACCCACAGTCCGACGGCATGGTGGAACGCTTTAACCGGACACTGGAGGAATACCTGCGGAAAGTGGTAGGCAGGAATCAAAAGGATTGGGACACGCATATCCCCCTGTTCCTGATGGCGTATAGGTCAGCCCTGCACGACACGACATCACTCACTCCAGCCCGAGCAGTGTTCGGCACTGAGTTGCGGTTACCCGCCGACTTGAAGTTCGGGGTAGTCAGCACGACGGGAGGCGCTAAGACGGACTACGTGGTCAATAAGCGGGCGGAACTGGAGGAAATTCACCAGTTTATAAGGAGCCGCACCAAACTGGTCAGCGATAAGGCGAAAGCCAGATATGATCTACGGGCCAACTCAGCAGGGTTCCAAGAAGGCGATCTGGTAATGCTCTACAACCCACAGCGGAGGAAAGGTTTGTCTCCGAAACTTCAAGCGTCATGGGAAGGACCTTACGAAGTCGTGACTAGGATTAACGACGTGGTATACAGGATTCAACGATGCAGCAATAAAGGCGCTAAGCTGAAGGTAGTCCATTTGGAGCGCCTGGCGCCTTATCACAGCGGAACCTCGGCACTTGTTCGGGACGAACAAGTCTAAGTGGTGGGCAGTGTAACGACAAGACAGTCTGTCGCTGTGCAAAGCAACCCTGTCGCTACGCGCCGTGCCATAATTCAACCTGGCAATTTCTAGTCCAACCTGGCAATGATGGCAACTTTTAGTCCAATCTGGCAATGATGGTCGCGATCATCATGGAAACCTTTAGTCCACTCCGGAATGTGCGAGAACGATCTGCGCGATGGCCGGACAGGTATAAAAGACAGCCGGGTGCGGCGCAGCGAGTCAGTCTGATTTTGACTAGTGAAGGTGCCACACGGAGTAATTGAGCGAATAATTAAGTGTAAAGACCGTAAAGTGTAAACCTGTGAAATAAAGTGATTGTTGGTTTATTTTATTGACTGCGGTTGAGGAACTAAGTGTGTTTTATTTTCAAATTACGCAATCCAGAGATACGTACTAGCCCACTAGAACTATGATAGCATTCGTAACAATATGGTTCAATATACCATTTATAAATGCCAAATCTTCAGCGCATGTTGCCCACATACACCCCTTACTAAAACGCCTTTTGAGGATTTTTAACTGCTTCTATTGTATGCTGTATTTTGTTGGACCACGTCGCTCAAATTTTTGAGTACCTTTCCCACTAAAAACAACAGTCGTACTTTTATCTATCTACAAAATATTTCTCCACTTTTTGAGTGGCCATTTTACGTGCTCATGAGCGAAGTCTAATCTTTTTGTAACATGTATAGTATATATATATTTTTTTATGTGGGGCTCGTCATGGGTTTTTGGTGTTTAAATTGTTCTTTCTTAGGTTCCTTCTAACTGTTTCTATGCTTGCTGTAATACTTAGTTGTTTCAGTATTTCGGTAGCGGGTAGCAAAGGATGGTTTCTGGAATACAGCACCATACGTTTTAGGCTCCGATGGGACGTAGCGGATATACGACCTCGAGTTTCTGAGTTACGACGTCTTGTTCCCTGTGTTCTGCCTAGCGACAGAAGAAACGGAACAAGTGCAGTATAGCGAAACCTCATAAAAAAAAATGGAAAATTGGACCATATAGAGCTTAGTTTTGTGAATCTAATTAAAACTTTTGCCTGGGAAACGCCCACAAAAGACGTGGCTCGGGGTCAAAGTTTAAAGTTTTTATTAAAAAAACGCAACTAATCTCCAACTGATTTACACGATATAGGTATCAAACGAAAGGTCTTTTTCATACCTTTCTACTAATATATATGACTTACGTAGTATGTCCTAATAAAAAGTTAAGCGAAACAACATTTTTTTACAAATTTTTCAAAAACGTTTTTTTTCGAAAAATTCCAGTTTAAGGTATAAGTTTAATAAGTTTGTTACCATATTGTAGCCTGTGAAATTTCCTTTACAACAAAATATAAAAATGGCAGCTATCAAAATAAGAGTACGTAAACAAATAGACGTCACCTATCGGGATGACTTTATTATTTGACTATGGTATTTGATAGTTGATACAAAAAAATACTCTTGTTTGCCATTCGTTTATGTATGACTCCTCACTGCAATTTTTTTTACCGGCGCTGTACATTAGTCTAGAGCTCTTCTTTGTTGATATTTATGTGAGCCTTGTTTTTGGGCGGAACAGGTGTGACAATCTTCTTTTTTTAACAACATTGCGAATTTTTTGTGGAGTCACTTGTGGCCAGACAGCTTTCTGCTTTTTACTGAAAATAATGGCAACAAATCTTCAATTGCGTAACGGGCAAACCTGTACTGAATAAAGTGGTTTGAGAATTTTTAGTATTTTTCGTTTGTTTCTTGTTATCGAGTTTTAGTGTAAATTGCCGTTTTATTCTACAATAAAAAAGGAATCAACACTCAAAATTTGGTGATGTTTGGACTAATGCTTCCAATTATACAGCACTTGAAGTGCAAAAGTGTCAAACATCCGAAAGGTTTTGCACGCCACTGTATATATGTAGATATTACGCACTTATACTGTATTTAGTTTATATTCTTTTCAGGATTTTCCAATTGAAGGATATGAACCTTTTGGCGTGATAACGGAAATTCAACTTCATTTGTGGGATTGTGCTATTGACTACAGGTAACATTTTTTGTTATGTTATGTGTCACACCAAAAAGTCAAAACATGCACATTTTTCGTAAATCAATTAACGAGTTAGGTGTTAAATGAAAGCGGAAACATCAAGTAATACAACACAGCCAAATTAATTGGTGTGGTTCCCATTCTCATCGAAATAATAGCAAAAATTTACCATAGTCATTTTCATCACTTTTCATACTTTTTCCTTAAAAATTAAGGGCCTCAAAATATGCTCTTTTATATGTTCCATTTACAGTCTGGAATACAAGCAAAAAACAAAAAAATTTTGAATTGCTCAAAACAAAAAAAAAAATTAAAAACTTTGCATAACCATAAACTCACCTAAATCTGCTTGGATTTTGTTACATTTTCTTTAAAAAATTGATTCAGTTAAAATAGTTTTACTGAAATATTTATTGTAAAATATAGTCTATAAGAACTAAAACAAGAAATCGTAATTAAATAACTGTTCTGCCAATTTATTTATTGTTATCATAAAAATGGCACGATTTAAGGTGGCAATTCACATAAACTCAGTACATAAAAAATATAAAATTGCATAGAATTAAAAATGTTTTCATAGCTCAAGGTACTCTAAATAGTTTTTTAAAATAATTTGTCCATACACATTTCAAACGGGTGGAATTTGTGATATTACAACGGGTCATATAGGCCTAAGTGTGTCTCATACAGAGGCAGCGACTGTAACCAACCAACCAAAGGAGAGAAATTTACCTGTACATAAATTATTAGGTCTTATATTATTGAACTAGTGACGAAATATAATTAAATTGTATTTTGCAGGCCTAAAAACATCGGATTTCGAACCGTGATTGAATTAGGATCATTCACAATAGGCAGTAATATTATTTCATCTGTAGCTGGCTGCAACTTACGCATAATCGTCGAAGAATGCATTTTGTCTCTAGCACCATTTGTAAGTAAAATATATTTTACACTGATAAAATTCAAACCAATTTTATTGTAGGATAACTCAAACAATGTCATCCCAGATTATGAGATATCATCAATAGATTCCAAGTACTTGGTGCCAGTACTCGATATTGGATTGCTTGATATTTCATTACGACTGACTGGTGATAAAGTATCTGATAAGTGCCCTAAATTTGATTTGAGATGTTCCGTCCATGAAGCTCATTTACGCACCTGTTCGGATTCAGGATCTGCTTTGGCACAACTTATTTCATATATAGCTAATGATGGAGATTTTATTGCTAATAATAGCAATGAGCCTCATACGAATTCATCTGAATCATCAGTTTATTCTGAAGCTGAAATTGTATCAACCACCGATGATAAATTGTGTTCAGATATATCAGAGAAACAACAAGAACGGGTAAACTATTTAATGGCGCAAGCAGTTCTAGATACAGTGAAATCGGATGATTGTTTTCCAAATTTATGTGTGGAGTCCCAACATACTAATCGGGGTATTGAAGTTTTTTATTTTCCGGATGAAGATTCAAAAAAATTCACGGAACCGCAATCGGATGATAATACAATGACGAATGAAATGTCAGAAATATTGAATTTTGAGTCTAATGTAATGAGTGCTTCATTCCCCGCTAGAGAAGATACTGAAGATACCTTACCTCAAATAATAGTAGATTTAGGCGATGTAAAGGAAAGACAATTTAATGAGAATCCGCAAGCTTCACGAGAAGATGAATACTGCATTATTGCGGATAATGAAAAATACTTCATGGTAAGTAATTTAATCATTTCACCTTTATTATATAATTCAGCCCTATTCTGAATAGAAATTTCTGGGGAGATTTTTTGTCCTCTTCCTTTTCCTCCAATCACGAAAAATACTCCCTTTTCACATTCCCCCTATTCTGAACGAAATTCGAAAATAGCGGAAACGTTTCCTGGAGAAAAGTAGGTATTCTGATTGTGAGGGAACGGTAGAACATGACCTTATTTTTCGGGAACAATAAATAAACAGCAAATGAAAAAAGTGATATTACGCACGTTGCTGGCTGGAAAGAGGGGTTTTATCGTTGCTCAAGAAGAGTTTATGGTAATATTTATGTTAATTTTTGGTGTTGGCTGAAAGAAGGCTGCGCAAAACTTAAGAGCTCAGAAGTCCTTACTCTTGGAAAATCTTCTATCCCACTGAAGAGGTTTTATAAGTTAATTGCTATACATAAATTTTTTGGAGGTGTGACCGTATATAACCGTACCTTTGGACAGGCCTCTTTAAACAAAAAAGAGTTCACACAAGCCACGGTTAGACGCTGAGGTGGTGACGCACGAATCGGAAAGCTCAATAGTTAGTGTGTCACCATTATGAACTGAAATTCATCATAAACAAGCAAACTACCAGAAAACTCGGTGCGACGAACGCTTCCAGTTGCAATTTTTTTTTGTGTTTACAAGTATTCCGTAAATCCAGCGGTTGATTCCATCACGCAAGTGCCTTCTCATGAAACGTTGCTGTTGCAATTATTGCTCATCTGCATTGAGTTCCTCCCCAAGAATTCGTACGCTACGCTATGAAGTTTTCTGGTATTTTCCACTTTATTTTACAAAATGTATTTAACGCAAAGTTAAACGTCAACAGCAAAACAGCTGATTTCGAAATTTGAAGTTCCTTCGATTTCTTCCTCGAGAAAAATGAAATAAAATAAATTAATAAATTCCTTGAAATATTTTCCCGCGGTTTTCGCGCAGTATTAAATAACACAGTGCAGTAATTACCATTGTATTTTTGCCTACTATTATTCCAGCACGTCTGAGTTTTGTTTTTTTAAATTGCACATAATGGTTAAGATGATCCCTATGGACATTTACTTCGAAGAGATAGATGTCTAGGACAAAGTGAATATTTTTAGATAAATACGAATTAAGACAAAATAGGCAAATGTAAATATTTTTTCATGAAACACTTTTATTATCTATCTATTTATACTATACTAGCACGGTCCCGCGGCTTTGCACGCAAGTTTGAAGTCAATGGGGCCAATAAATTAAGTTCTCTTAACCCTTTGTTGATTTCGTCAGTCACAAGCGTAAAAAATCAAGTTTCTTTATACTTCAACCTTTAACCCATATTTTAAAACCTCTGAACCGATATCGATGAAATAAGTACCCAACTATGTATTTGTTATGTGTGGGATAGTACATACGCTATATGACATTGTTCACAACCTCGGCCACTATGGTATTGTAATAAAACTAGACTATGGTACTCTTTTGTATGGTGATATGGGTATTAAATGATTCAGTGTAGTACATACATGTATGTATGTATATATGGATTACTAGCAGAACCCTGCGGATTTACACGCAAAAATGAAGTCAATGGGCCCAATAAATTAAGTTTATTCATACAACACTTTAACCCATGTTATGCACCTTTAGACCCCGAATTGCAAATAATCCCGTATTAGCTGAAGTTTATTTTCGTAAATGGACCTAGATTTCAAATGTCATGTTTGTAGCTTTAGCAGTTTGGGTTGGGCGGTGATGAATCAGAGCAAACAATGATATGTGGATTTAAGTATTATAGGCGGTGCCACGCCTCTCTTATGCAATTCCCAACCCAGTCTTCCAGTCGAACGGTGCGACCTAGTTTCATTGATGTGCGACTTACAGTTGAGTCTCAAAAAATGTGCCACGCCCCTCAATTTTCACTAGCAGAATTCAACATTTATGGCAAGACGGTGCACAAAATTGCAATGCTGTCCGACTTATAATTCCGAAGCTATTCCACAATACAAATTTGGGTTATATAGGCGGTGCCATACCCTCTTATCCAATACCTATCCCGTCCAGAATTCTTGATCCGGAGATACGTGTGAGTACGTTGATGATGGAGCCGACATTCAAGGAGACGGAGGCGAGCGGATTGACATATGAGGCGGCATGGATGGGAAGCTCTCGACATTCATCTGCGGAAAAGCGTCGAGCCCAACCTGGACGTGTCACGTAAAACCGGACAGTAAGCTCCAAGGCACCAGCGAGGTCGCGCGCAGTTTTCTCTAGAGTCGGTTGCTGGCTATGTGACAAGCAAGGACACATGGCACGAGACTGCCATCTGCGAGAGAAGTGTTCCGGACAGCAAACGTCGTCAAAATGTCAAAATGTGCTGACGCCCTGCCACACCGTTCTTGCAAAACCAAGTGCAGGCATCGTTCGCAAGCCGAACGCAAGCGACAAATTGTGTAAGAAGATTGGTTTGCGGATACGGATCTTACAAAACCCATCAAAGGAAAGATGCAAGAGGTACTTCTGAGGCTTTCTGAGTAAAGTGGCAGAGCCTAAGACTGAAGAATAGCTGCCTATTTCGGGAGAGTGAGGGTGATCAGAAACTCCTTAATAGTGTTACGAAAATGACTTCTCTAAGTTCGTTTTGAGTTGTGCTTGATCGCTTTATTTACAGATTTACACTTTTCTTGTATATACACTTGTTACTACTTTGCTTGTTCAAATCAGACTTGTCCTCTGCGCTGCACACTGCTGCCTTTTATACTTGTTCTTGCACATTCTAGTTGGACTCTCTCTCTCGATCGTTCTCGTACAGCCCATTACCATCGCGAACCATCCTCGCCATATCGGAATTATAGCAAACCGGCCGTACTTCAAAGTGCATGCCTAAAAGTATGCCCGTAAAAGCATTCATGCATTGCACAGCAATAGAGTGCCTCAGCGTTACACTGCCCACCACTTAGACTTGTTCGTCCCGAACAAGTGCCGAGGCTCCGCCGGAGTAAGACGCCAGGCGCCCCAAATGGACTACTTTCAACCTGGCGTTTCTGTTGCCGCAGCGTTGAACCCTTTACACCACGTCATTAATCCTGGTCACGACCTTGTACGGTCCTTCCCATGACGTTTGAAGTTTTGGAGACAAACCTTTTCTCCGCTGCTTGTTGTAAAGCATTACCAGAAGGCCTTCTGGGAACCCTGCTGTGTTAGCCCGTAGATCATATATGACTTTCATCTTATCGCTGACCAGTTGGATACGGTCCCTTATAAACTGGTGGATTTCTTCCAGTTCCGACCGCTTATTGACTGCGTAATCAGTCCTAGCGCCTTCGTGCTGACCACTCCGAACTTCAAGTCAGCAGGCAACCTCAGCTCCGTGCCGAACACTGCTCGGGCTGGAGTGAGTGATGTCGTATCGTGCGGGGCTGACCTTTACGCCAACAGGAACAGTGGGATATGCGTGTCCCAATCCTTTTGATTCCTGCCTACTACTTTCCGCAGATATTCTTCCAGCGTCCGATTGAATCGTTCTACCATGCTGTCGGACTGGGGATGCAAAGGACAGGTGCGAGTTTTCCTTATTCCTAGTAGCTCACACACTTCCTTGAATACCACAGACTCGAAATTCCGGCCTTGATCTGAGTGCAACTCCAGCGGAACTCCAAATCTGGCCACCCAGTTGTTTACCAGCATTTCCGCGACCGTGGTGGCCTGCTGGTTAGGAATAGGGTACACTTCGGGCCATTTGCTAAAATAGTCCATTACCACCAGCACATATTTGTTGCTAAGTGGGAATGGGCCGGCGACGTCCATGGCAATTCGCTCGAAGGGCGCTCCCACGTTGTACTGCTGCATGCGGCCTCGAGATCTTTGTCGGCCCTTTCGCAGCCAAACATCGATCACAGCTCTTAATCCAATCGGCTACAGACTCCTGGCATCCTACCCAGTAGAATCGTCCTTTTATTTTGGCGACAGTTTTTGTGATGCCTAGGTGCCCTCCGCTGGAGTCGTTATGGTATGCCTCGATCACCTCGTTGATCCTGCTTTTCGGGACCACAATTAGGGAATTGCTGGTCCGGCCATCCTCACTCTCGCACTCGCGGTACAGACAGCCATCAGACAGCCGCAGACTTTGCCACTGTGCCCAGTAAGCTTTCGCGACGGGCTTTCACCGGCCATCTCTTGCCAGTCCGGAGGTGCGGCTTGCTCCTTGCCTTCGATGATTTTTGCGAGATCCGTCTCCTCGCGCTCGTCCTTTTGTATCCTCTCCGCAGACCACTCTTCCTCTGGCATAACGCTTACCAATCGGACGTCCACTAACTGCTCTTTGCTTTCGGCTCGCGAACAATGCCTGCATTCGGTTTTGCACGGACGGCGTGACAAGGCATCGGCATTTCCATGGCTGCTACCCTTGCGATGCTCTACCGTGTAATCGTAGCTCTGCAGCCGCTCGATCCACCGCGCCAATTGGCCTTCAGGGTCTTTAAAGTTTAGTAGCCATTTCAATGCCGCATGATCTGTGCGCAGACGAAACTTTTGTCCATACAGGTATTTGAGGAGGAGTTTTATGCATTCCAATACTGCCAGCAGTTCCCTCCGTGTCACACAGTAGTTGCGTTCAGGTTTCAACAACATTTTGCTATAGTATGCTATCACTTGTTCTTGACCATCTATTATCTGTGATAGCACACGGGCACGGGGAAGGTCAGAATTGGAGCAGTGCACAGTTTTTCCTTCAGTCGTGCAAAAGCCCGCTCCTGCTCTTCGTTCCACTCGAAGGCTTGGCTCTTTTTCGTCAGTTTGTGTAAGCTGCCGGTTATGTCCGCAAATCCAGGAACCAATCTTCAGTAATATGTGCACAGGCCCAGGAAACTGCGGAGTTCGTGTAGATTGCGTGGCCGGGGCCACTCCTTCACCGCCGTGATTTTGCCTTCATCCGTATGTACTCCGCGGGCGGAAACCGTGTGACCCAGATACTTGACCTCTTTTTGGAACAGCGAGCACTTCTTTGGGTTGAGTTTAAGCCCGGCTTTTTGTATTCGCTCGAATACCTCCTTCAGCTTTTCCAGGTGGTCGTCTAAGCTTTTACCCATCACGATTATGTCGTCGAGGTACGCCAGACACGTCCGCCAACGCAGCCCTTTTAGCACACGTTCCATTAGCCGCTCGAATGTCGCTGGTGCGTTGCAGAGTCCAAACGGCATGACGGTGAACTGCCACAACCCATCGCCAACACTGAAAGCCGTTTTCTCCTTGTCCTTGTCTGCAAGCTCTACCTGCCAATAGCCGCTGCGTAAGTCGAGCGTGGAAAACCACTGTGTGCCTGACAGTGTGTCATCGATTCGAGGTAGTGGATAACTGCCCTTCTTGGTCACGTCATTGAGCTTCCGATAGTCCACACAAAACCGGGTACTGCCATCCTTTTTCTTGACTAGCACGACCGGCCAGCACCAAGGGCCTGACGAAAGCTCTATGACCTTTTCTTTTCGCATGTTTTCGGTCAAAGTTATGACCTCTTCCCTCTTGACCAGAGGAACTCGTCTTGGCGGTTGGCGGATCGGTTTCGCACTTCCGGTGTCGATGTTGTGCTTCACTATGGCTGTTCTTCCGCCCGCTTCTGCTGCAAATATTGACCTATAGTGCTGCAGGAGTGACCGCGCCTTCTGTTTCTGCTTGGCTGTCAATTCGCTGCTCCAATGGTTCTCCTGCGGTATGGCGTCCATGTTAAAACCGTTTTTCTTACTTCCTCCGGGTGGGCTGCTTTCGCAATTGACAACTGCTTCAGCCTCTCTACACTTGCCAATGACCGCATCTTTTTCGACATATCTGGGTGTGTTAAGTGGGTTGCGTATCCTGACTGGTATTTTGCCGTTTTTGGGTTCCACTAATGTACGACGGTAATTCTGTTGTCGTGTCCTTGTTCTGGTGCTTCTACAACCCACAGCCGACTTGTCCCATCGTCCTCGTTCACCTTTGCCCACACAATCGCCTCGGAATTCGCTGGTATCCTCTGGTGTTGACACGAGACAACTTTCCTTACCGCCACGCTTCGCTCATAGCCGGTGTGCAGTGGGAATTCAACGTTGGCATACCTTAGCACATTTTCTTTCAGGTTCAGCGTAAAACCATGCCTAATCATTAAATCCACGCCGATAATCACGTCGTCCATTATATCCGCGACGATGAACTCATGTTCCAGGCTGCTGGTGCCAATAGTAATCGTTTTTGTAACTTTTCCTCTTACCGGCGCACGCTCGCCAGTCGCAGTCCTCAGCTGTATGCCATGCAGTGGTTCCCAATTCCTCAGAAGCTTCCTTTTTATGATCGAATATGACGCGCCAGTATCCAGTGTCAACACAAACAACTTTCCATCTATCTTTCCCCCAATCGTCAAGCTGCTGGGTTGTCGTTTCAGCTGCGAGACAAGGACGGTGGGGCAGCAGGTTGTGGGGATCAGCTCACGCCCCTTTGGGCTGACCCTTTTTAGTTTAACGACTCCTCGTCCTCAGCCCTGCGCTTGTTGGCTGAGCCTCGATTGTCAGTATTCCTCGCTTCAGGCGATTGCGATCGAGAACGGGAACGCCTCTTTCGTTGACGGCAGTCCCGTGCTATGTGACCCTGCTTGCAACATACCCAGCAAACAACTTTAGAGGAGACCACCCGTGGCCTAACCGGTGTCTCAGAGTTTATGGCCTGGATCGCAATGTCGTTGTCCGGCTGGATTTGGCGTATCCTTGCAGGTGCATACCGAGTGCCCCCAATCCACGTCGCCTCATATGTCATCGCGCTGGTCACCGTCTCCTTAAATGTCGGCTTGCCCATCATCAACGCACTGCGACGTGTCTCCGGGTCATGAAGACCTTCAATAAACGCCTCAATCTTCATCCTGTCGAGATCATCAGTGCCGAATTTCGGGTAGCACAACTGTACGAGCCGCTCAATGTCTGCTGCATATGTCTGCAGCGCCCCGTTGGCTCTTTGCCTGCGGTTCTTCAGCTCACAGTAGTACAGCGTTCTGTTGTGCTCGTTACTGTACTTCGCTGGCAACGCTCTCATGATGGCCTCGTAATCGCTTCTTGAACATTCTGGAACCGATTTAATTACCTCAGCCGCAGGACCTTTTAGCGCCAGTGCCAATCTGCAACCTTTCCTGATATCGGTCCACTGATTTTCCAAAGCAGCCAAGTCGAATTGCAGCTTGAATGTATCGAACGGCGGAGCACCATCATAAGTAGGCACTTCTGTTCTGATAGCAAAACTTTCCTGCACTGGCGGCAACCATTCTCGTGGCTGTACCTCTTTAATCCGCTCCTCCAGACTGTAAACTCGTTTGTGCAGGGAATCATCCAGGTCGTCAACCCGTTTGTCCCAATTGTCCATTCGCGTCTCGAGATGCTCAACTTTCACGTTCCGGCTACCGGAAATTTCCTCCACCTTCTGCTCTATGCGCGCAGAATTTTCCGCCATTTCTCGGTTCGCAGTTTCGACTTTGGCCGAAATTTCCTGATTCGTAGTTTCCAGTTTCGCTGCCATTTCTCGATTTGGAGTTTCGACTTTTGCCGAAATTTCTTGATTCGTAGTTTCTAGTTTCGCTGCCATTTGCGCCGACATTTCGCGATTTTCATTTTCCACCTTGGCTGCCATTTCACGGTTGGAAGTCTCGAACATGCCTTTAAGTGCAACCATTAGCTGGCTCATGTCCAATGCTTGTAGTGGCGCAGCCGCTGCAGCCGTACTTTGCAGCGACGCCTTGGCCGACGCCTCTAGCTCCTGCGTTCCGTGCGCAGTCCAATCAACGCCTCGTGCCTCACATGCCTCTCGCAAGCGCAGCAGCAACTCCACCTTTCCACCAGCAGTTCCAGGCAGCCAGCTCCTTCTTCAGCTGGTCCACCTTCAGTTGCTCGAGTTTAACCATGTCTTCGTTTTAAAATTTTAATTTATTTCCAGTAGTACAATCCCACTTCTGACACCACATGTTACGAAAATTACATCTCTAAGTTCGTTTTGGATTGTGCTTGAAAATAAAACCACTTCAATTACTCAGCGCAAAACGCAGTCAGAAACCAACAATCGCTTTATTTACAGATTTATACTTTTCTTCTATCTACACTTGTTACCACTTTGCTTGTTCAAGTCAGACTTGTCCTCTGCGCTGCACAGTGCTGCCTTTTATACTTGTTCTTGCACATTCTAGTTGGACTCTCTCTCTCGATCGTTCTCGTACAGCCCATTACCATCGCGAACCATCCTCGCCATATCGGAATTATAGCAAACCGGCCGTACTTCAAAGTGCATGCCTAAAAGTATGCCCGTAAAAGCATTCATGCATAGCACAGCAACAGAGTGCCTCATCGTTACAATAGTATAACGACTCCAGTGGGGGAACCTAGGCATCATAATTAATAAAGGAATAAGATGAAGGCCAGATATGATCTACGGGCTAGCACAGCAGGGTTCCAAGAAGGCGATCTTGTAATGCTCAACAACCCTCAGCGGAGGAAAGGCTTGTCTCCGAAACTTCAAACGTCGTGGGAAGGACCGTACCAGGTCGTGACCAGGATTAATAACGTGGTATACCGAATTCAACGTTGCAGCAGTAGAGGCGATAGGCTAAAGGTAGTCCATTTGGAGCGCCTGGCGTCTCACTACGGCGGAGCCTCGGCATTTGTTCTGGACCAACAATACTAAGTTGAGGGCAGTGTGACGATAAGGCTCGCCGCGCAGTAGGTAACAAGTGTACATAGAGGCAGTGAACTGTAAATTGCAAATAAAGTGACTGCTAGTTTTGAACTGCGTTAAAGAATTGGAGTGTGTTTTATTTGTAAGCACAATCCAGAGAGACGAATACGCCTGCGCAACTACTTTTCGTAACAATAATATGTATATATATATATCAATAATATGTACATCAAATATTATTGTTATTAATATTTGAATATAATCAGAAAAAATTATGTACAATGGATTTTTGTTTATTTGCAGTCACAATGCGGAATAAAAAATATGGAAATATCTAATGAACCTCTACGAATTGTGGATAATCACTTTTTTTTACCATCTGATAAGCCAGATTTGTTGAAATCGCCTGACAATTTTCCATTGGCAGTATCACGCTACACACTTTGTGAGATGACATTTACTTGGCATTTATACGGAGGCAACGATTTTTTGGATAACACACCTATGTCTCCGAAAAGTAAAATGTAAGTGTTATAAAAAATTGCATATATTCCATGCCATTTTGAAGATAAGCAGGTTTATGTAATAAAGCATACTTCACAAATGTCGGGTAATATCTTGGCCGTAGCTTAGCGGATATTTATTTTTAAGTATATAGACTAAAGAGCTGCGCAAAAGGTTCTATTTATCTATCTACTGCCTCCAATGTAAAAATAACGGTAAATTGAATACCGAGTGCCCATGGAGTGCAGTAGAATATACATATATATTTAAGTGTTATGCGGCAAGCCACACTCTTTGCAGCAATTGAACAGTTGAGTTGAGTGAAGGGGAACAAAATAATCTAAACCTAAATATGTTGTAAAATTGTTAATTTTTGATAGAGAACTAAAAACGGACCATTCTTCAGATTTCCATGTTTAACCCTTAAATGCATGGCGTACCATATATGGTACAATCCTAAATCCTTCGTACATCTGTTGAATCAATTTAAATCATGTTTGTGCTTGCTCTAGATTGATTCGAAAATAATTGCCCCATGCATTTAAGGGTTAACTTCAGTTATGTTCTAAGTACTTCAGTTTTATTCTCCTTCACTTTTGATCTACTTCTGTTTTGTTCTAGCAGTTTTGCTTGAAGTTTTATTGGCTGGACGTGCAGTATTCGTGTGTTTATCAAAATCTTTCTTCACTACTCTTCAGAGTAGAAAAGAGACAGTAGTTGAAAGCGCAGCTGATGGCTTGTAAGGCATTTTTATAGTACTCACTGATATAGACATAAGTAACTCTTAGCGCAACTCAGCTGGACCCAATGGTGTTAACTTATGTGATCATGGTAGCTGAACTGATGTAATCAAGGTATATGGAAAACTCTCACAGAGCTCTATAAAGCAAACTGTCTACTATAGATTTTTTTCGGTAGAGTGTAGAGCGTAGAGACTCTACCTGTTGTGTGTCCACTACAGCGCGTCTCTACCATTCTACGTAGAGATGGTGTGGAGAGATGTTGAATGGAGCTCTACCACGCGCTCTACCGACTGTTTCCACTGAAGACACATTTTTCTCTGTGGTAGAGTGGCATGATAGAGCAAGACCTTTTGACATTTCACTTCATTTTTTGAGTGAACCAACTATTTAGATTAGGTTAAGGTTGCTGTCAAATTTTCATTTAATTAAATAAATGAAAATTTAAAAAATTTCTTATCGCCCAAAGCGGGTTGCTGCTACCGTTCTATGTTTACTTGAAGGAAAAATAGGAATGAAAGATTTGTCTGCAACTAGACATCGTCGAGTGCGGACGTGTTTTGGCTATCAACTACTAAATAAAGTAATACTCCCTCTCGATAGTGTTTAAATGCCCTGTACGTGTGGTCGGTCCAATTTTTTCATTTGGATTGCATAAACGTTTTGCCAGTTGATCTGGAGTTTATGCAGAGTTCTGGCCCATTTCGCAGCGATGCTTGTGTAGCTGCGTTCCAAAATTTAAGCAGTGGCAATGACTGTTACGTCGATCTCTTTAAAGTAAACCGAACTAAATCAGCAAGTACAGTGCCCTAATTCGACTCTCTCTGCTCAACAACAGCAACAGCCAAAACCTGTTTTACGTCATCAGCGAAGTAAAAAATGCGCGTACGTTTGCGTTGATAAACTCGCTACAATCTGACAAAGTGTTCCTAATTGAGAAAATCGAGAACGTGCAAGCAGAATTGCTTTCGTTAAAGTCAAAATTAACGAACGAAATGAAATCTTTACGTGGTCTCGTTCACTATGCCTTAACTAATAAACCTAAGGTCTCGAATATTTCTGGCACTCCTTCCCTCTCCACCAACGCCGCCGCTGCCAAGAAAGTATATGACTCTGCAGCCGCTAAAAACGCTCTCTACACTGCTACTTCGAGCGTGCGTAGACCGCCTGCTGCCGCTGGCCCCTGCGGGCTCTGTTTTTCCTGCGGATACGGCTGTTGTCCTAGTGTCGCCCAGCTCTTATGCTGCTGCCGTTGCCCCCGCTCAAACATCACATGCCGACGCCGCAGCCACACCGCCTGCTGCTTTTTTTGGCTCCTGTGAGCTGTACTCTTTCTGCTGATGCCGCTATTGCCCAGCGCCGTCCAGCTCCTATGCTGTTGCCGCGGGCTTCACTCTTTCATCCCATGCTGCCGCCGCTATCTCTTCCAAGCATGCGGATTTCGCTGCTGTCTCGGTGTCGCCCAACTCTTACGCCGCTGCCACTGCCCTCGCTCAAATATCGCATGCCGCTACCGATGCCCCCGCTCAAACATCACGTGCGAAGGCTCTCTATACTGATATATCAAATACCGCTGTCGCTCCAGTGCCGGCCGGCTCTTATCACATGCTACCGCCACTATCTCCTCAGCGCCGCCACCGTTGCCGCTTTCTCAACATAACTCAGTTTGGAAGAGTGTAAATAAGAAGAGCAAACACAACAAAATGCTTGTTGTTGGTCATCCTTCGCACTTTTCGTTACCGCCGGAAACATCGTCGAATATGTCGCTACCAGGAGGGGATCGACAACAAATTTCTTTCGTGTTATAAATTAATAAAAAAGAATGTGGTAGTGGAGTCCCTGTGTTGCTGAGCATTTTTATGATAAGTTATTAACTCCGGATTTGTGGCCCACTAATGTAAACGTACGCCCTTTGAAGTTTTTTCCGATAGCCGGGGTCGACTAGTGAGGCCCTAATCGAATTATGATACTTCCCGTAGGCAGAAGAAATCGTCCGCTAAAATGTTACCTCTACTATCACAATGTGGCTGTTTACGTACAAAAACGAACATAAATACTTTTCCAATCGGCTACTGTACATGACTTGGATGTCATATACTTGTCGAGACCTGGCTAACACCGGTCTCGGTCTTTCTTTCGACTGAACTTTTTGGCGGACCTTACGAAGTTTACTGCAAGGATCGTATCCTACATTCCGAAGTTACCAGAAGAGGTGGTGTACTGGTTGCAGTTTCTTCTTCATTCGCTAGTCGCGAGATGAACTTATTGCGAGCCGATGAACACATCGAGTAGATCTGTGTTGTTGTCAACACCGGGCAATGCAATGACGGTGTTCATGAAATTTATTTCATTGTCATTGCTTCCAACAGTGATTACGGGACCTATAATCTGCATATCGAGAATATCAGCTGTATACACAATAACCTGCTACCGTCATTTGAGTGGTGCCGTTTAATGTTAAGAGTGATTTGGAATCACTACTCTGTGATACGCTTTATTCTCACGGTTTATTTCAAATAAATTATGTGTTAAACGATCTGAACAGGATTTTAGATTTAATCTTCGTAAATAATGATCTTACTTTTAAGATTTTTAAGCACGACATGCCCTTAACTTGTGAATCGGTTCATCACAAAGCAATCGCCATATACTTTTCTGTTTGTGATTTCCGAAGTGATTTACACCAACCCGAATACTTCTATAATTTCTCCGCCGCAAACTATGTCGCTCTCAACCAATTTTTTTTATTCTTTAGCGTGGAATAAAGTATTTGAATCTTTGGCAAATATGTATTTGAAGTTTGAGAATGCATTGGAGTCTTGACCTGTATGTTCCTAAACGCGTCAGGAAAATACAATTTAGCCTTTCGTGGTTTAATAGCGAGCTAATGAAACTAAAGAACTTGCGCAATAAGCAGAAATGGTGGTTTTGCACTAAATTCATAGTGCACTATACTTTTCACTACCACAAAATACATTAAGTGATAGCTACATTTTTTTCCACTAATCACTAACTTTATTTAGTGACAGTGACGGCCCATTCGCGCTACACCAAGTGTTAATCATATCCAGAGTTCTCTGCACCTTACTGCAGATATGCATAAGGGAAGGACCGGTTACAAGACAGGCAACATCGTCCGCATTTGCTTGTGCGTAGACTCCAGAGTCATTTAGAGTTATAAGCAGGTGATCAATCGCCATGCACCACAGCAATGTAGACAGAACCCCACCTTGAGGGCAGCCTCTATATCCAAAAAGATGCCTATCGCGTAGTCCTTCCTGTCGATGCAGATTTTGCAGAGCCAAATCGCAGGATTTCCCACTTTGGTAGGCATGCTGAAATGGAGATGGAGGATGTATTTTAAGCGACTCCTTACGTATCCGTAACTCTACCAGCCGTTCGAGACTTTTTAGCATGAAGAAAGTCATGCGTATAGGTCTAACGCTCTTGGGGCTAGTGTAGTCGTCCTTTCCAACTTATAGACTTATTGTCTTTGAAATTTTGTGAATTGCTCTTTACGAATCCGAGCGCGGAATTCGAGTAAAATTACGTAATCGTAGTGGCTTTTAAAAGTCAGTTTCGAATTAAAAATCACTCCTAAACCTTTGACTATACCTTTGCGACGCAAAAATGAATTATTTAAGGAATAATTGTATCTAAAAGTTTTACTACGCCTTATATAGGAAACAACGCAGCACTTGCTAACATTAAGAGCGTTGCGTCAGAAAACGCAACGCTCAACGCTACAATTTAGGTTTCACAATTTAGGTTAGGCGGGAATCAGCCTTTATCAATTTTGGAAAAAGGTTTCAAAGCAGATATAGCTGTTGACACTTCATCTTCTGAAAGCACAAAGTTTTCAATAACTACGTGGTCAAGTATAAAATTATTGAAAGAAGAAACTATATTACTGTTTGAATAATTTTCATATACATTTTGAAAAAATTGTGCAAAGAGATTGCAAGATTCATTCGATTTCACTACATCAAATTCCATGCTTGTAAGAAATCCATTTGTCTTACGTTTAACGTTCAAGTAATTCCACAAATACTTTGGAGTTGATTAGAGTGGATAGTTTTGATTATACAAAAAGTTATGGAGGGAATCAAAATGATTCCGGAGTTGAATAAAGCGCATACGTTCTGCTTCACTGTTAGTTACTTAAAATTTTTTAAAAGCTTTGTTCTTAATATTTTTAAGTTAACAATTCTTGAATTAAGTCATGGGGTTTTTTTTTTAATTTCATAGACTTAGTTGAAACATATTCAGAGATTGTAAATGAAAACTTAGAACAGATAAAATCGTAGGCAGTCAGTGGATCATCGAAATTATTCAAGATAGACCACTCCGTACCGTTCAAAGATTCGTTTATAGCGATAAAATCTGCTTTAGAAAAATCAGACTGAAGTTACTCATCATAAACAAGATTATCATAACTATTTATAAAAATCGAAATTAATTGCTAGCGCTTAATGATCCATGCTTGCCTCAGCATCATCCTCATGCAGCCTCGATAGCCTAGCGTGAGTGCACTAGACTTTCATCCCAGAGGTCGTGGGTTCAATTCCTGCCGTGTGCACGGTCCCCGCACTTTTCCAACCAATTTTTCCTGTTCTCTAAATTTTCCTAAAAACCCTGCAACATACCCAAGTTCATTGATTTCCAACCCAAGTTATTCCTATCCCATTCACTTCCACGCAATAGTACGCGCAATTATGTGCTGTGCGGCTGTAAACAAGAAAACAAAATTTACAGTTACACGGTGAATTAGCGACGTCTGCAACGGGAAGCGGACAATTGCGAAAAAACAGCGCACCAAATTGATCTAGCGAGGTCCCCAACCATTCTGCTGTAACCTCTTCACACAACAGATGACGCTACGAGCGGTAGCTCGAAATAACAGAGGCGACGTTGCTAAGCGGCGTTAGATGGCAGCCCCATAACTTAGGACTACCTGCGGCAGGCCAATCACCTACCCTGGCAGAACAACACAACCGATTAACGTAACCAACACAAGGCTGTCTTGTGGAGGCCCTGTGCTCCAGAAGAGCGAACAAGGAGCAAAAAAAAGTTGATCCATGCTTTAGGGGAAGCTGTGCTCATTAGCAGCAAAAAGACCGTTGAGGTAACAGTCGTAAATACCTAGTCGTGATGATAGACGCCGCATAATGACTGGCAGTATTTGAATGCGTAAAACACTTCCACAAATACCTATATGGCCAAAAGTTTTGCCTACGCACAGATCATGCGGCGTTGAAATAGCTACTGAACTTTAAAGATCCGGAAGACCAATTGGCGCGGTGGATTGAGCGGTTGCAAAGTTATAACTACACGATAGAACATCGCAAAGGCAGTAGCCATGGGAATGCGGATGCCTAGTCACGCCGTCCGTGCAAAACCGAATGCAGGCATTGTTCGCGAACATAGAGCAGATAGTGGACGCCCGATTGGTAAGCGTTATGCAAGAGGAAGATTGGTCTGCGGAGAGACTAAAAAAGGATAAAGTCTGCGGCTAAAGGATGGCTGCTTATACCGCGAGTGGAAGAGTGAGAATGGCCGAACTAGAAACTCCCTAATAGTAGTCTCGAAATGCAGCATACCATAACGATTCCAGTGGGGGGCATCCTAGGCATTATAAAAACTGTCGCCAAGATAAAAAGACGGTTTTATTAGGCTAGATGCCAGGAGTCTGTAGCCGATTGATTCAAAAGCTGTGATCGGTGTTCGATTGCAAGAGGGCCGACAAGAAGATCTCAGGGCCACATGCAGCAGTACAACGTGGGGCCGCCCTTCGAGCGGATTCCCATGGACGTCGCCGGCCCATTCCACAACAACTATGTGCTAGTGGACTATTTCAGCAAATGGCCAGAACCGTATCCCATTCCCAACCAAGAGGCCACTACGGTTGCGGAAATGCTGGTTAGCAACTGGGTGGCCAGGTTCGGAGTTCCGTTGCACTCAGATCACGGACGGAATTTGAATCTAAACTATGCAAAGAAGTGTGTGAACTACTGGGCATAAGAAAAACTCGCACCACTCCTCTGCATCCACAGTCCGACGGAATGGTGAAACGGTTCAATCGGACGCTGGAATATTACCTGCAAAAAGTGGTAGGCAGGAATCAAAAGGATTGGTACCCACATATCCCTATGTGCTTGATGGCGTATAGGTGTGCCTCGCACGACACGACATAACTCATTCCTACCCACGCAGTGTTCCGCACACAGTTGAGATTGGCCGCTGACTTAAAGATCGGAGTGGTCAGCACGACGGAAGGCGCTAGGACTGACTGCGTGGTCAGTAAGTGTTTGGAACTGAAAAACATCCAGCAGTTTATAAGGAGCCGCACCCAACTGGTTAGCGATAACATGAAAGCCAGATATGATCTACGGGCTAACATGGCAGGGTTCCAGGAAGGCGATCTGTAAGGCTCTACAACCTGCAGAAAATGTCTCCAAAACTTCAAACATCATGGGAAGAATCGTACGGGGTCGCGACCAGGATTAGTGACATGGTATTCCGAATTCAAAGTTGCAGCAGTAGGTACGCTAGGCTGAAGGTAGTCCATTTGGAGCGCCTGGAGTCTAACTACGGCAGTGCCTCGGCCAAATTTGGTGACAACGCACATTTCAGACGGACGCACATTACCGACTGTTTCCACTGAAGACACATTTTTCTCTGTGGTAGAGTGGCATGATAGAGCAAGACCGTTTGACATTTCACTTCATTTTTTGAGTGAACCAACTATTTAGATTAGGTTAAGGTTGCTGTCAAATTTTCATTTAATTAAATAAATGAAAATTTAAAAAATTTCTTATCGCCCAAAGCGGGTTGCTGCTACCGTTCTATGTTTACTTGAAGGAAAAATAGGAATGAAAGATTTGTCTGCAACTAGACATCGTCGAGTGCGGACGTGTTTTGGCTATCAACTACTAAATAAAGTAATACTCCCTCTCGATAGTGTTTAAATGCCCTGTACGTGTGGTCGGTCCAATTTTTTCATTTGGATTGCATAAACGTTTTGCCAGTTGATCTGGAGTTTATGCAGAGTTCTGGCCCATTTCGCAGCGATGCTTGTGTAGCTGCGTTCCAAAATTTAAGCAGTGGCAATGACTGTTACGTCGATCTCTTTAAAGTAAACCGAACTAAATCAGCAAGTACAGTGCCCTAATTCGACTCTCTCTGCTCAACAACAACAACAGCCAAAACCTGTTTTACGTGATCAGCGAAGTGAAAAATGCGCGTACGTTTGCGTTGATAAACTCGCTACAATCTGACAAAGTTTTCCTAATTGAGAAAATCGAGAACGTGCAAGCAGAATTGCTTTCGTTAAAGTCAAAATTAACGAACGAAATGAAATCTTTACGTGGTCTCGTTCACTATGCCTTAACTAATAAACCTAAGGTCTCGAATATTTCTGGCACTCCTTCCCTCTCCACCAACGCCGCCGCTGCCAAGAAAGTACATGACTCTGCAGCCGCTAAAAACGCTCTCTACACTGCTACTTCGAGCGTGCGTAGACCGCCTGCTGCCGCTGGCCCCTGCGGGCTCTGTTTTTCCTGCGGATACGGCTGTTGTCCTAGTGTCGCCCAGCTCTTATGCTGCTGCCGTTGCCCCCGCTCAAACATCACATGCCGACGCCGCAGCCACACCGCCTGCTGCTTTTTTTGGCTCCTGTGAGCTGTACTCTTTCTGCTGATGCCGCTATTGCCCAGCGCCGTCCAGCTCCTATGCTGTTGCCGCGGGCTTCACTCTTTCATCCCATGCTGCCGCCGCTATCTCTTCCAAGCATGCGGATTTCACTGCTGTCTCGGTGTCGCCCAACTCTTACGCCGCTGCCACTGCCCTCGCTCAAATATCGCATGCCGCTACCGATGCCCCCGCTCAAACATCACGTGCGAAGGCTCTCTATACTGATATATCAAATACCGCTGTCGCTCCAGTGCCGGCCGGCTCTTATCACATGCTACCGCCACTATCTCCTCAGCGCCGCCACCGTTGCCGCTTTCTCAACATAACTCAGTTTGGAAGAGTGTAAATAAGAAGAGCAAACACAACAAAATGCTTGTTGTTGGTCATCCTTCGCACTTTTCGTTACCGCCGGAAACATCGTCGAATATGTCGCTACCAGGAGGGGATCGACAACAAATTTCTTTCGTGTTATAAATTAATAAAAAAGAATGTGGTAGTGGAGTCCCTGTGTTGCTGAGCATTTTTATGATAAGTTATTAACTCCGGATTTGTGGCCCACTAATGTAAACGTACGCCCTTTGAAGTTTTTTCCGATAGCCGGGGTCGACTAGTGAGGCCCTAATCGAATTATGATACTTCCCGTAGGCAGAAGAAATCGTCCGCTAAAATGTTACCTCTACTATCACAATGTGGCTGTTTACGTACAAAAACGAACATAAATACTTTTCCAATCGGCTACTGTACATGACTTGGATGTCATATACTTGTCGAGACCTGGCTAACACCGGTCTCGGTCTTTCTTTCGACTGAACTTTTTGGCGGACCTTACGAAGTTTACTGCAAGGATCGTATCCTACATTCCGAAGTTACCAGAAGAGGTGGTGTACTGGTTGCAGTTTCTTCTTCATTCGCTAGTCGCGAGATGAACTTATTGCGAGCCGATGAACACATCGAGTAGATCTGTGTTGTTGTCAACACCGGGCAATGCAATGACGGTGTTCATGAAATTTATTTCATTGTCATTGCTTCCAACAGTGATTACGGGACCTATAATCTGCATATCGAGAATATCAGCTGTATACACAATAACTTGCTACCGTCATTTGAGTGGTGCCGTTTAATGTTCTCACGGTTTATTTCAAATAAATTATGTGATAAACGATCTGAACAGGATTTTAGATTTAATCTTCGTAAATAATGATCTTACTTTTAAGATTTTTAAGCACGACATGCCCTTAACTTGTGAATCGGTTCATCACAAAGCAATCGCCATATACTTTTCTGTTTGTGATTTCCGAAGTGATTTACACCAACCCGAATACTTCTATAATTTCTCCGCCGCAAACTATGTCGCTCTCAACCAATTTTTTTTATTCTTTAGCGTGGAATAAAGTATTTGAATCTTTGGCAAATATGTATTTGAAGTTTGAGAATGCATTGGAGTCTTGACCTGTATGTTCCTAAACGCGTCAGGAAAATACAATTTAGCCTTTCGTGGTTTAATAGCGAGCTAATGAAACTAAAGAACTTGCGCAATAAGCAGAAATGGTGGTTTTGCACTAAATTCATAGTGCACTATACTTTTCACTACCACAAAATACATTAAGTGATAGCTACATTTTTTTCCACTAATCACTAACTTTATTTAGTGACAGTGACGGCCCATTCGCGCTACACCAAGTGTTAATCATATCCAGAGTTCTCTGCACCTTACTGCAGATATGCATAAGGGAAGGACCGGTTACAAGACAGGCAACATCGTCCGCATTTGCTTGTGCGTAGACTCCAGAGTCATTTAGAGTTATAAGCAGGTGATCAATCGCCATGCACCACAGCAATGTAGATAGAACCCCCACCTTGAGGGCAGCCTCTATATCCAAAAAGATGCCTATCGCGTAGTCCTCCCTGTCGATGCAGATTTTGCAGAGTAAAATCGCAGGATTTCCCACTTTGGTAGGCATGCTGAAATGGAGATGGAGGATGTATTTTAAGCGACTCCTTATGTATCCGTAACTCTATCAGCCGTTCGAGACTTTTTAGCATGAAGAAAGTCATGCGTATAGGTCTAACGCTCTTGGGGCTAGTGTAGTCGTCCTTTCCAACTTATAGACTTATTGTCTTTGAAATTTTGTGAATTGCTCTTTACGAATCCGAGCGCGGAATTCGAGTAAAATTACGTAATCGTAGTGGCTTTTAAAAGTCAGTTTCGAATTAAAAATCACTCCTAAACCTTTGACTATACCTTTGCGACGCAAAAATGAATTATTTAAGGAATAATTGTATCTAAAAGTTTTACTACGCCTTATATAGGAAACAACGCAGCACTTGCTAACATTAAGAGCGTTGCGTCAGAAAACGCAACGCTCAACGCTACAATTTAGGTTTCACAATTTAGGTTAGGCGGGAATCAGCCTTTATCAATTTTGGAAAAAGGTTTCAAAGCAGATATAGCTGTTGACACTTCATCTTCTGAAAGCACAAAGTTTTCAATAACTACGTGGTCAAGTATAAAATTATTGAAAGAAGAAACTATATTACTGTTTGAATAATTTTCATATACATTTTGAAAAAATTGTGCAAAGAGATTGCAAGATTCATTCGATTTCACTACATCAAATTCCATGCTTGTAAGAAATCCATTTGTCTTACGTTTAACGTTCAAGTAATTCCACAAATACTTTGGAGTTGATTAGAGTGGATAGTTTTGATTATACAAAAAGTTATGGAGGGAATCAAAATGATTCCGGAGTTGAATAAAGCGCATACGTTCTGCTTCACTGTTAGTTACTTACAATTTTTTAAAAGCTTTGTTCTTAATATTTTTAAGTTAACAATTCTTGAATTAAGTCATGGGGTTTTTTTTTTTTAATTTCATAGACTTAGTTGAAACATATTCAGAGATTGTAAATGAAAACTTAGAACAGATAAAATCGTAGGCAGTCAGTGGATCATCGAAATTATTCAAGATAGACCACTCCGTACCGTTCAAAGATTCGTTTATAGCGATAAAATCTGCTTTAGAAAAATCAGACTGAAGTTACTCATCATAAACAAGATTATCATAACTATTTATAAAAATCGAAATTAATTGCTAGCGCTTAATGATCCATGCTTGCCTCAGCATCATCCTCATGCAGCCTCGATAGCCTAGCGTGAGTGCACTAGACTTTCATCCCAGAGGTCGTGGGTTCAATTCCTGCCGTGTGCACGGTCCCCGCACTTTTCCAACCAATTTTTCCTGTTCTCTAAATTTTCCTAAAAACCCTGCAACATACCCAAGTTTATTGATTTCCAACCCAAGTTATTCCTATCCCATTCACTTCCACGCAATAGTACGCGCAATTATGTGCTGTGCGGCTGTAAACAAGAAAACAAAATTTACAGTTACACGGTGAATTAGCGACGTCTGCAAGGGGAAGCGGACAATTGCGAAAAAACAGCGCACCAAATTGATCTAGCGAGGTCCCCAACCATTCTGCTGTAACCTCTTCACACAACAGATGACGCTACGAGCGGTAGCTCGAAATAACAGAGGCGACGTTGCTAAGCGGCGTTAGATGGCAGCCCCATAACTTAGGACTACCTGCGGCAGGCCAATCACCTACCCTGGCAGAACAACACAACCGATTAACGTAACCAACACAAGGCTGTCTTGTGGAGGCCCTGTGCTCCAGAAGAGCGAACAAGGAGCAAAAAAAAAGTTGATCCATGCTTTAGGGGAAGCTGTGCTCATTAGCAGCAAAAAGACCGTTGAGGTAACAGTCGTAAATACCTAGTCGTGATGATAGACGCCGCATAATGACTGGCAGTATTTGAATGCGTAAAACACTTCCACAAATACCTATATGGCCAAAAGTTTTGCCTACGCACAGATCATGCGGCGTTGAAATAGCTACTGAACTTTAAAGATCCGGAAGACCAATTGGCGCGGTGGATTGAGCGGTTGCAAAGTTATAACTACACGATAGAACATCGCAAAGGCAGTAGCCATGGGAATGCGGATGCCTAGTCACGCCGTCCGTGCAAAACCGAATGCAGGCATTGTTCGCGAACATAGAGCAGATAGTGGACGCCCGATTGGTAAGCGTTATGCAAGAGGAAGATTGGTCTGCGGAGAGACTAAAAAAGGATAAAGTCTGCGGCTAAAGGATGGCTGCTTATACCGCGAGTGGAAGAGTGAGAATGGCCGAACTAGAAACTCCCTAATAGTAGTCTCGAAATGCAGCATACCATAACGATTCCAGTGGGGGGCATCCTAGGCATTATAAAAACTGTCGCCAAGATAAAAAGACGGTTTTATTAGGCTAGATGCCAGGAGTCTGTAGCCGATTGATTCAAAAGCTGTGATCGGTGTTCGATTGCAAGAGGGCCGACAAGAAGATCTCAGGGCCACATGCAGCAGTACAACGTGGGGCCGCCCTTCGAGCGGATTCCCATGGACGTCGCCGGCCCATTCCACAACAACTATGTGCTAGTGGACTATTTCAGCAAATGGCCAGAACCGTATCCCATTCCCAACCAAGAGGCCACTACGGTTGCGGAAATGCTGGTTAGCAACTGGGTGGCCAGGTTCGGAGTTCCGTTGCACTCAGATCACGGACGGAATTTGAATCTAAACTATGCAAAGAAGTGTGTGAACTACTGGGCATAAGAAAAACTCGCACCACTCCTCTGCATCCACAGTCCGACGGAATGGTGAAACGGTTCAATCGGACGCTGGAATATTACCTGCAAAAAGTGGTAGGCAGGAATCAAAAGGATTGGTACCCACATATCCCTATGTGCTTGATGGCGTATAGGTGTGCCTCGCACGACACGACATGACTCATTCCTACCCACGCAGTGTTCCGCACACAGTTGAGATTGCCCGCTGACTTAAAGATCGGAGTGGTCAGCACGACGGAAGGCGCTAGGACTGACTGCGTGGTCAGTAAGTGTTTGGAACTGAAAAACATCCAGCAGTTTATAAGGAGCCGCACCCAACTGGTTAGCGATAACATGAAAGCCAGATATGATCTACGGGCTAACATGGCAGGGTTCCAGGAAGGCGATCTGTAAGGCTCTACAACCTGCAGAAAATGTCTCCAAAACTTCAAACATCATGGGAAGAATCGTACGGGGTCGCGACCAGGATTAGTGACATGGTATTCCGAATTCAAAGTTGCAGCAGTAGGTACGCTAGGCTGAAGGTAGTCCATTTGGAGCGCCTGGAGTCTAACTACGGCAGTGCCTCGGCCAAATTTGGTGACAACGCACATTTCAGACGGACTAGGGAAGGGGGGAGGCGACTTACAGTTCAACGTCGAATCCGAAAGGATTTTGGTAGTTGACGGTTTTTTCGCACTTGCCATTGCCTGTCAAGGGCATACTTGTGCGTTTGTTGTAGTTCTCATTTACTTCATGTGAATAGTGATAGAAGAAAACGAATGTTTAACCAGCCTAATCTAAAAACCGAACCTAGGGCCTGGCTCGACTATCGAGGCCGGCATAAATACCCAAAGAGGTGGAATAGGCTTTATCCGAAAACATTTCGTTTAAAATTCGATATCATGTTTCTGCAATTGTTAGTATATGATAATGGCATGGTATTCATATAACTAATATTATTATGATTGTATAAAGGGACATTATTATTATTTTTACAGGGAAAATTCACGGATGTCAGATGCATATAAACATGGAGTTTCAAACTCAACAGGATTACAAAGCATTCAATTTGGAAAGAAACCTAAAGATCATCTAACCTGGAAGTCCAGAGGTGGTTCGCAAAGAAATCATGAAGTGCTTGTTGAAATGCAATTTACAAAAGTGCGTGTTTCCCATGAAGTTTATCCAGTACACACATTACATGCATCGCGGCAAGTTTTATTAATAAGTGAAATTGAAATCAGAGACCGTTTACAGACATCCGATATCAATAAGTTTCTTTATTATCCAAATGTGAGAAGCTTGTCTAATAAAAGTTCACAACATATGGTTGTCATAAAGGCTCTGCATGTACGCCCAAATCCGGACCGAAGTCTATCTCAGGAATGTTCTTTGAGAATATCTCTTTTACCAATGCGTCTTCATATCGATCAAGATACGCTTTTGTTTTTGGCAGATTACTTTGCGTATATTGGAGAAAGTAGCACTGAAAATTTGTGCCCGCAAACCGATTGTAAATTAAGTAAAGTGAATTCTGGTCAGCAAGCTCCAGTTATGACTGTAGAAGAAATTCCAGAAGCTGTTCAAGATCTAAATGCAAGAAGAATAGTTTCCACTAATATAGACCTTCTTATGGATAAAGGAGTTAATGATACTGCCTACTTATCTTCCAACTCTCCACAAGCACGGGAAGACACGTCACCAATTTACTTCCGAGAAGTAATATTCAGTCCGGAAGTGCGAATACGATTCGACTATCATGGCAGGCGAGTTGAATTGTCCCGAGGACCTATAGCTGGCCTATTGATGGGATTGGGACAATTGCAATGCTCTGAAATTCGATTACGGAAAGTAGTTTATCGGTAAGTATATTGGCATATGTGATTAAAATTAAATATGTACTTTAGTTTTTAAAATGTTTGAAGTTTTAGTGTAAAACAAGTTGAGTCCTAGAATAGGCTCCGGCAAAAAAATATATCTCTTCGTGTACCTTGTAAATTGCTAATATGTATATACAAATTCCATCATGCATATATATTTTTGTAATTATATACGAATTATTTTTGAATGTGGTGCAATTTGTTTTTGCCAAAAGTAAAATAAACAAATAAATAAAAATAAAAAACCAACTTGGTCCTCTCGCAATGTATTTGATGGCTTAAAATTTTAAATCGTCCAACAGTGAAATAAACGACGCGAAAACATTAGGTTAGGTTAGGTTAGGTTGCGGTGGCTGCCTCTGTATGAGACACACTTAGGCCTACATTGGCCCGTTGTGATACCACAGATTCCACCCGTTTGAAATGTGTATGCAACACTGTTTTTTTCCAACTTGTGATACTATACAACACACATTTCAAACGGATGAGAAAGGGAGGGGAGAGTACCTACAGTTTAACGCTGAATCCGAACGGCGATTGGCAGTTTTTTCGTTCACACTTGGATGTTTTGCCATTGCCTGCCAAGAGCGCACTTGTGCGATTCTTGTAATTCTCATCTGCTTCATGTGGATAGCGATAGAAGTAGACGATTTTTTTACCAGCCCGAGCCAGGAATCGAACCTGGAGCCTTTGGTAAGAGAAACCAGCGCGCTACCCGCTGGACTATCGAGGCCGGTTAGTTGCGTCGGATTTTGTTTTTATAACTTCTTGCTTGAGCACATAAAACAAAAATTGCAAATAATGCATTAAATAACCTTTAAAAATCGTTTCGATCGCAATATAAGCTAAATACATTCAATAAATTGTTCAATTTGGACCCGATTTCACAGTGGTTAATTAATCATTTACCGATGGTTAACTCCCCTTTTCGATTTCACAGTCCCCGGTTAACCAACTGTTAATCAGCCAATGTTGAAAGGCAATCGTATAACCAAGAAATAAATAGTATTTGCTTTGATGTATTCCGAGACCTATAGTAGAATTTTATGGCGAATATTTTTGTGGTACATTTCCTTCTTAAAAGTCCTGTTTCAAAGGGCATTTTTAGCATCAAGTTGCTAAACACATCATAAAAATGTGAGGTAACATGGTTTTCATATTCTGATTCACCATAAGAATGTACAAAAGGAGAGAAACTTCGACCCCACCTAAAAAAAATGCAGACGTAAACTTTATTTATAAATATTTATATGCATCTTTTTTGGTCCCCTCTACCAAAATCCGAAAATCTGAATTCAATTTTAAAATCTGAAATACAATTTGAAAAATCTGAAAATCAATATTAAAATCTGAAATACAATTTTAAACGCTGAAAAACAATTTTAAACGCTGAAATACAAGTTTAATTTTCTGATATACAACTTGAAAAGGTGTAGTACAAAAGGCAGCCGAGTACAGCGCAGAGGGAAGAGCTTGGTACAAGCAAGCAGCGGTGTAACACGGGGTAGTGCAATGAGTAATAAGTGTAAAGACAGTAAAGTTGAAATTGCAGAATTTTAAATAAAGTGATTGCTGGTTGTTGACTGCGTTTAAGAATTGTACACCTTTTCAAGTTGTATATCAGAAAATTCAACGTGTATTTCAGCGTTTAATATTGTATTTCAGCGTTTAAAACTGTATTTCAGATTTTAAAATTGAATTTCAGCGTTTAAAACTGTATTTCAGATTTTAAAATTGAATTTCAGATTTATTTTTTTCAATTTTAAAATCTGAAATACAGATTTCAGATTTTAAAATTGAATTTCAGCGTTTAGAACTGTATTTCAGAATTTAAAATTGAATTTCATGTTTTTCAAATTGTATTTCAGATTTAAGATGGAATTTCAGATTTTTCAAATTGTATTTCAGATTTTAAAATTGAGTTTCAGCGTTTAAAACTGTATTTCAGATTTTAAAATTGAATTTCAGATTTATTTTTTTCAATTTTAAAATCTTAAATACAGTTTTAAATGCTGAAATACAATTTTAAAATCTGAAATACAATTTGAAAAATCTGAAATACAGTTTTAAACACTGAAATTCAATTTTAAAATCTGAAATACAGTTTTAAACGCTGAAATACACGTTGAATTTTCTGATATACAACTTGAAAAGGTGTAGTGTATATTATTTTGAAGCACAATCCAGAGAGACGAATAAGCTTGCAAAACTGAAAAACTGAACTGCAAAACGTTTTCGTAACAAAACGTTGCATTATTTCAGATTTTGATTGCTTTTTTCAAGTCTGAATCCAATGACCACAATAGATCTCATTTCTTCTAATCATTTGTTGACCCCGTCAGTTAAATATTTCTCATTTGAAGTACTTTCATCATATTTGAAGTCAATAGGCTCATTAAGGTAGGTAGGCACAACAACACATCCGATTAACGAAACCAACACAAGGCAAAGCAGTAAGATGGAAGAGTATTGTGGAGTCTATGCTCCTGAGAGAAGTGAACAAGGAAAAACAAAGGCCCACTAAATCATGATTTTTCAAACTATGACCTCCATCTTGACGCAGTAAGGTTTAGATATTTTTTCGAAAATTAGCTCTGCTACCTAACGCAGGCTTATTCGTTTCTCTGGATTGTGCTTAAAAAATAAAACAGTAAAATCCTTCAACGCTGTTAAAAACCAGTAGTCACATCATTTACAATTTTACACTTTCTATTCGGTGTGGCAACTTTGCTTGTCAAAATTAAACTCTCCCCTCTGCGTTGTGCCCGGCTGCCTTTTATACTTGTTTGCTTGTAACGCAGCTCGTTCTTTAACATCCCAGTATAGCCTCGAGTTGTTCTCGAATATCCCAGTTTCGCCGTGTGTCGTATGCTCCTTAAAGTATTCCGTGCTCGGAGCGCAACTCATTCTCAAATATCCCGGTATTGCCTCGCAATTGCACAGTGACGGCGAGCATTATCGTCACACTGCCCACCACTTAGACATGTTCGCCTCCAACAAGTGCCGAAGCTCCGCCGTTGTAAGACGCCAGGCGCCCCAAATTGACTTCATTCAGCCTAGCGCCTCTACTGCTGCAACGTTGAATCCTGTATACGATGTCATTGATCCTGATTACGACCTTGTATGATCCTTCCCAAAACGTTTGAAGTTTTGGGGAGTTTTTTGACGTTTAAAGCTTTTCCACCGCAGCGGGTGTTAGCTGTGTTTGTGTGAAGATCACATCTGGGTGGCTTTCCGTAATTCGATAATCGACAATCGTCGGCTCGATACATCAATTCGATATCGAGCGCTCAAAGAGACCGATTTGCTTTCCGTATTTCGCCAAGAACACTTGTTTTAATATTTAAGGATGTGTTCGGAAAGTGCTTTGGTGCTGACAGAAGCTGCGTGAAATAAACTAATTAACGAGAATTTGGAAATGGAAAATATGCAATTGGCATTATTTTTAATTTTGGACGGTTATAGTGCGAAAAATTCTTCTATTACTTGACGAAGGATGAACGATACATTAAAATTAATTAAATTAAATACATTAAAATTAATTAAATTAAATTAATATTTTAAATTTCAATATCAATTTATTTCCATTTCACGGCTTCCAAAGAAAATACGGTTCATTCACCGCTTGTCTTCATTGAAGACCCATTGCTGTTTAGCATTTCCGATAATCTGCTCCATAACTTGTTTTTATGACGGCTATTCAAACAATTGTTTCAGTTATTTTTAGATACATCGTCATGTTTCTCCATAAATTCTACCAATGCCTTCGTTTGAGTAACATTCGTTTTTAGACTCCTAAAACCAGTTAGATGCTGCTCCTTGTAGACTGGTGGAGTTCCTCGAGTTTCAACCGCTTATTGATCACATAGGCAGTCCTAACGCCTTAAGTTTCGCCATCAGAAACTGGGGGAGATGCCCAATCCTTCTTATTTCCGTCTACGATTTTCCGCAGATACTCTTCCAGTGTCCGATTAAACCGTTCCACCATTCCATCGGACTGTGGATGCAGAAGAGTGGTGCGAGTTTTTCTTATGCCCAGTAGTTCACACACTTTCTTGAATACTTCAGATTCAAAATTTCATCCTTGATCTGAGTGCAACTTCAACGGAACTCCAAACTTGGCCACCCAGTTGGTGGCCCCCTGGTTGGTAGTATATATACACTTCTGGTCATTTGCTGAAATAGTCGATTACCACTAGCACATACTTATTGTGGAATGGGCCGGCGACGTCCATGGGAATCCGCTCGAAGGGCGCCCCCACGTTGTACTGCTGCATGTGGCCCTGAGATCTTCTTGTCAGCCCTCTTGCAATCGAACACCGATCACAGCTTTAGAATCAATCGGCTACAGACTCCTGGCATCTAGCCTAATAAAACCGTATTTTTGTCTTGGCTACAGTTTTTGTGATGCCTAGGTTCCCCCCACTGGGATCGTATCGGTATGCCTCGATGACCTCGTTGATCCTGCATTTCGGGATTACCATTAGGGAATTTTGTGTCCCTCCATCCTCACTCTCCCACTCGCGACATAGGCAGCCATCCTCCAGTCGTAGACTCTGCCACTTTGCCGACCATCCCTCCTGCACCTTTCCTTTGATGGTTTTTGCAAGATTCTTATCATCGCGCTGGTCCTTTTGCATCCTCACCCTAGACCTATCTTCCTCTTGTATGACGGTTCCCAATTGCATGTCTACAGTTTGTCCCCTGCTTTCCACTCCCGAATAATGGCTGCATTCGGTTTTGTACCGACGGCGCGACATGACATCGACATTCCTATAGCTGCTGTCGTTTAGTCATAGCTCTGCAGCCGCTCGATCCATCGCGCCAATTGGCCTTCCAGATCCTTAAGGTCCAGTAGCTATTTCAACGCCACATGATCTATGCGCAGGCAAAACTTTTGTCTCATACAGGTGTTTGTGGAAGTGTTTTACGCATTTCGTTTCGTTATTGGTTCTTGCCATCTATTACACCGTGCGACAGCGTTTTTCACACCGGGAAAAATCCATATGTGCGTGAAACTAGTAAATATACATACATATATATAATTGTTTTTTTGACACAGTCCCGGTACTTATTGATCATAGTGTAGTAATACTGCGTACTCAGTTTTTCATTTCTACATGCTTTGTCTTACATCTTTAAAAGGACTTCAAAAATTTGAAGGGGATAAAAAATTAAAAAAATTTTAAAAAGACAACCTCGTTAGAATATAACGATATGTATATCAAATGAAAGAAGAAAGGCTCAAGAATTTAAATAAAATTTATTTTTTATCTATTTGTAAAAAATGAATATGAAAGTCCTTTTAAAAGGACAAAGGATGTAGAAATGAAAAACTGAGTACGCAGTATTACTATGTTTGGTCTCTAGGTTCACGCCCATATAGATTTTTTCCGGTGTGAACAATTGTTTTCATTTTTGTCGCACGGTGTTATCTGTGATACCACACCGAAAATACTGTTTTGTTTTTTGCAGAAGGTGGAAAGGCATTGAAAGCCGGAGTGGACTTTCACCTGCTAAAAACCACCTGTACGCTATCTCACAGACCCCACGGAACCACGGTGAAATATTTTGCGGGGGAGGGGAGAAGAGCCTAATTATCCCTACACACTTTGCGATGGCGCTGCTCCGCCATTATGCTCACGGCCATATTATTTACCGCCACCCAGTAATCCTCCGACTCTAGCATGTAGCCTACCAGTGGCGCACACAGGGGGGTTTGGGGGTTCAAACCCCCCGAAATATTTTTAAGTTAGTACAGACATTTAATTTAAAACCGCCGCATATATGTTAAATCATCAATAACACGACTCGACACAAAAAATGCACCTAAAAAAAGTGTTTTCTAGACTAACTTTGGGCCGCTGAACACGAAACTGAAGATCAAAACAATTTTGTTAGAAGCGATTTCAAATCTTGGAAAAACCAGTTTTTACCCTGTTGTTTCAGTTATGAGCACATATCTCGTAAACGAACCATCTGACTAACACAAGATGTCCGTCGGTCAGAAGATAATACCTTAGCTTTTGAAGAGATATACAGATTGTTCGAATCAGATGAGATTTGGAGAAATTACTGACGATGAAAGTTGTAAAAAATTTGAATTTTTCGACCATTTTCAAAAATCATAAATTTTTGAATGTTTTTTATAGATAAAATAAATTATTTCCTTTGGTTTTAAGACCTAAGATGAAAAACATATTATTTGCGCAAATATTAAGCCTACCATCAATGGAATCGAAAGAAAAATGACAAAGTTATGATGCACTGAGTGAAAACACCAACTTTACATATATTACACCGTGACCCTTCCAAATGTTGATATAGGCGTGAAACTAGAGGTCATTTACCTGGAATTTTATTTATTTAGTTTTTCATTTTCTGACCCAAAGTGATTTTTAAAGGACTTTAAAATTTTAAGGACATACACATTTCAAATATTTTTTCAAATATTTGCGGTTGTGCAAGATATGGGTACCAAATAAAAGAGAAAAATAGTCTCCTTTAAATAAATTTTCTATTTTGAGCTTTCAGAACCAAAATATGTCAGGTAGGGGAAACATACCAGGTATTTCAGTATGAAGTGAGCCTTTTTTTGCGAAAATAAAACACTAATTTTTAATGGGAAAGTAAAAAACATTTTATTCAAAGTATTGGCCATTGCTAGCCACACATTTTGTCTATTTTTCAGGCAATTTGTGGACAGCGCGCCAATAGAATTGTTTGTCTTTTGAAGCAAACCAATCAGACACCCAATTTTCGACTTCCTCGTAGGAATCGAAGTGCTGCTCAGCCAATGCGTGTCCTATCGATGAAAACAAATGGTAGTCGGAAGGAGCCAAGTCTGGTGAATACGGCGGGTGGTGTAGCAGCTCCCAGCTTTGGTTGTATCCTGAACCGGTCTTGCTTTGTGTGCAGGTGCATTGCCATGGAGCTAAATTACCTTGTCGTGTCTTCTGGCCCATTCTGGTCGTTTTTCGATCAATGCATGGTTCAAATTGATCATTTGTTGTCGGTAGCGATCAGTATTAACGGTTTCGCCAGGTCCGTTCGCTCTGGTCCCACCAAACACACAGCATTGTCTTCTTGCCGAATCGATCTGGTTTTGCAGTCGATGTTAAAGGTTGTCCCGGATTAACCCATGATTTTTTCCGTTTAGTATTCTTAAAATAGATCAATTTTTCATCGCCAGTGACAATTCGATGCAAAATTGATTTTCTTTCGGGTCTTTGAAGCAAAATTTCGCAAGTGTTTTTTCGGTTTTCCATCTGCCTTTCATTCAATTCATGTGGCACCCATTTTCCACACTTTTGGATCTTTCCCATAGCTTTTAAACGGACAGAAATTGTTCCTTGTGCAACATTTAACATTTCTGCCATTTGCTTTTGACTCAAAGTGTCATCTTCATCTAATATCGTTTGCAATTCGGCGTCTTCAAACTTTTTTGGTGGTCTTCCACGCTCTTCATTTCTCACATCAAAATCATTATTTCTGAACCGTTGAAACCATCTTTTGCATGTTGCTCTTGATAGAGCATGATCACCATATGCCTCGACAAGCATTCGATGCGACTCTGCAGCATTTTCTTCAAATGGAAACAAAAAATTAATGCTTTCCGCAAATCATCACTATCTGGTACAAAATTCGAAATTTTTAACACAATGAAAAAATATGATGTTGTTTGTTCAATGACTTGATGTATACTAAATATGCTTGACAGATGTCATAGCAACAAAACAAAAAAAATTAAGGCTCGTTCACAACAAATATTCCCTATCGAGACATTTGTATCTTGAGGCTCACTTCATACTGATATACCTTCATACTGTACATGTTTTGGATCTCAGCCTGTAGATTCATACATCTAAATTTTATTCCATTTCAAAGTTCTCAAAAAAGTTACACGAAACCCCCCCCCGAAACAAAATCCTGCGTGCGCCACTGTAGCAACTATGTTCTCGGGCGTAATAGGTATACGGGCCATATTTACATATACTACACGAAAATAAGATGCAATTTTCCATATTTTATTTAAGCATGCATACCCCACCCTTAAGCAACCACTTCTGACCATTACAACAATTTAACAACTAATTTTTTTTCAGACGAGGTCTATTAGGAGTCGATAAGCTGCTAACGTTTCTATGTAAAGAATGGTTGAAGGACATAAAAAGAAATCAGCTACCAAAGATATTGAGTGGAGTCGGACCAGCATATGCATTAGTACAATTATGTAAGTATAGTCATACAATTTGTTGAACAAGATACCAATTCTGCAGTTTCTTTTTTAAAAATGTATCCGATATAAATTTCCTAGAAAAGTTCAATGTGATGAGTTTTACTATTTGCAATTAAATTTTTGCTATAACTTTTGCATTTTTGTCACATACGCTACGCTTTATATGTCTGCATAATGGGTTTTTAACAAATTTCTGGATGGGACCATCATGGAAACCATCTTATGCACAGACTTTGGTTTTCAGTTATGTCAGATCTTATTCGGTTTAGCGAACAATTAAACATAAGCTGCACGTGCACATCACTATGCTACCGTGCAAATGACGACTTGCTCGGTTGAAGTGTCAAAAATTCTATTTTTTTGAAGCTCTTACAAAGTAAAGCGTTTCCGTTGAAACTGCTGCTGCAGCTATTTTGTCACTGCTACTGTTTTTGTTGCGCGAAACACACGTAGTCAGTAGACATAGCGTCAGCAGTTTCAATTCGAACGAAGTTTATGGTATGTTAATAACTCTACGCTACTCCTCCCATCATCAGAAATGTCTTTAATATCTTTTACAATTTTTTGCGTTTTTAGTTTTGTTCTGTGACGTCGGGAGTTTTTTTAAAAGGACTTTGAAATTTCGAGGACATGTTTATTTAAAAAATTACTTTAACAACTGAGCGCATTGTAGAATAACAATATGGGTATCAAATGAAAGAGAAAAATCGTTGGAATCTTATACTACGTTTACATTGAGCCCAAATGCATGATTTGGGCAAAAATTCTTAAATGCGAAGCCAAATCGCGCATTTCCCCATACAAATTCAAATTACTCATTTCAACAAACCGACGAAGCAAATGCGATAAAACATGACCAATTTTATCGAACGCATCACAAAATGCAGGCGCTTTTAAAAGCTTTTACCTCTTTTTGACAGTTCGAAATCAAAACAAACGAAAATCATCAAAATGGAAATTTTGAATTGGAATTTTCGTCTGCTTGAAGTATGTAAAATATTCTTAGCATGTAAGGTATGTAATATATTTGTATTCAAATATTGCAGTGTGTAGAACATAGAGGCAGCAAAAAAGCAACAAATTCTTTAGTCAGTAGCCGGAAAAGAGCTGAACTATGAGCTGCGGTAAGAGGGCATGAGCATCGAGCATTTGACATTAGTTGCCATACAAAATGCAAATGAGCCAATGTAAACACTTTGAAATGACTCATTTAAAATGACGCATTTGGGCTCAATGTAAACGTAGTACAGTGGACGTCCAATATAACGAATCTTATAACCCCCAATTTGTTATTGTAAAGAATGTGAATGCTCAAATAAAAACAATACGAAGGGTGAAAAACAACATAAATATTCGTTATATCGAATAGCAAATTTCACTTTCGTTCGTAATATAGAACCATCAATGGAAAAAATTTGGCCGTACGTTAAATCGAAAATTCGTTAAATGGAAAGTTCGTTATACTGGACGTCCACTGTACTAGAAAATTTTATGTTTTGGTGCAAAAGGACGAAGAGGTATTGAAAATGTCCTCTTAAAACTTTATCCTTGAATATCCTTGGAAATTTCCAATAATTTCTTTTTGAAAAAATATATTTTAAGGACTAATATGTATACTAGGACTTGAATTTCGTCCTTCTAATTTTATTAGTTTAATATATAAAAAATTTAATACTTCTCTCTAAACAAAGATATATTGCACCCTACGACAAACATAAAATATTTAATTAACTCATGTATAAATCGTTATGCTGCTAAAACTAGAGGTTACATACACTAATTCTGCAATTTCAAAATTGCCATTGAAACTAAGGTTTTCTGTGACTGTGAATACTAGTGCTCACAATTTAATTAAAAAAAAATAACAAAAGTCATGTAAAATGCATTTTTAATGCATTTTATAAATTATTCATTTAAAACAAATTGTTTAAGAAAAATGTATGCGTTTACTTTGACGTTTGTGTTTTTGGTAGGTGTTACGGCACAGCGACCAACAATTCTCAGAAAGCATGCGACACATATCATTTCCCCAAAAGCGATTTTCAATTACCGCAATGTCTTGGTACCTAAGATTAAGATTGGTTGGGGCTAGACATTGGCTGTCTATGGCACTGCGTTCATTTTGAACTATTGTGCCTTGCCCAAGTTCAGTACTGGAAGAGACTATTTCCTCCTATTTTCTCAAAGGACATTTTGATTCTTGCGAGATCAATTTCAGACAGATGAGTAGTCTGTAATACTTCCTTGCCTAGTGCCTGCTTTCTTGCATGAACTAAGGCCGGGCATTCAGTGATCAGGTGTATGGAAGTCTCGTCATCCTCCATGCAAAATCGACATATTTCACTGTCTGTTAATTTCAGACGGGTCTTATGTTTGTTTAGCAGACAGTGTCCGCTGATTACTCCTGTCATAAGTTTTAGTTCCGGTCTGCTCAAGCGCAGGAGAAATTTTGCATTTCTGCTTGAGTATCGCGGGAAAAAGGCTTTGGTACATTCCATACCAATAGATTTTGACAATCTTGCATTTGCTTTGATTATTGCTTAATATAACCTTTGTAATGAGATTTGCTGACACCTAAGATCGGTTCGGGTCCAAATGGTCGCTTTCCAGCTCCCTCCCTTGCCAATCTGTCTGCATCCTCATTACCATCATAGCCGCAATGTGCTGGAGTTGTTGGGGAAGATTAGCTGTCTCCCATACCAACTTAGAGGTAAATGTCGACGCGTGCAAGGCTCGTATTGCGGCCTGGCTGTCTGACATTATGATAATCCCTTTCCGATGAGGGTGAAGGTTCAGAATTTCTCTGGCACACTGATTGATAGCACAGACTTCCGCTTGGAAGACGGTTGCCAAACTACCAAAGCTGACTGACATTTGGGTACTGGAACTATATATCCCAGATCCTGTGCCTTCTCCAGTCTTGGATCCATCAGTGTACCAGATAATGTCATCACAGGTAAGACTGATTTTTGAATTGTCCCAGTCTATTCTGTTAGAAATATGTGTATTATATTTCCTGTTAAAGATGTTTCGCGGAGGCATTGAGTCAAGAGGCAACCAAAAGCTTCCGTCCCGCCTCCATTCCTTAACAATGGAGCGGGGACCGCTTGCATGTGGATCCTGTAGTATGAATCCACTATGCATCAGTCTATGTGTACTAATGACCGCATTCATTTGTACGGTTAGGTCCAACGGCAAAACTCCCAATATTACATTGAGGGCAGCTGTTGGCGTTGTGCGAAGGCAGCCAGTGATGCAAGAGTTAATTACTCTTTGCAACCGTTCCAGTCTGTTCGCAGTCGTTTTCTCTGTGGTTTTTTTCCACCATACTATCGCTCCATAGGTGATAATGGGCAGGATGACTAGGGTGTAGATTTTTTGAAGCCATATCGGTTTCGTTCCCCAGTTTTTGCCACAGATTCATTTACAAGTCCAGAGAGCGTTGCCCGCCTTCTGAATAGTACGATTTATGTGAGGTTTCCAGTTCAATTTACTGTCTAGAGTTACCCCAAGGTATTTGGCTTGTTTTACGAAGCCTACATCTTTGCCAAAAACCTTTATCGGTCTCAGGTCATATTTCCTTTTAAGTGTGAACGGTACGAAGATTGTCTTATCAGGGTTTACCGATAGATTCTGCTGGGCGCACCAGTTCTCTACAATTTTTATTGCACCCTGTAGTAGATCAGAGACGGTCTGCCCGTCTTTGCCTCTAACCGCAATAACTAGGTCATCAGCATAGGCAATAACGTCATAGCCTCGATCCGAGAGGATGCGGATTAATCCGTTTATGACCATGGACCAGAGTAGAGGAGATAGTACGTCCCCCTGGGGACAGTCCCGGACCGTTCTGGCTAGGATCTTGATGCCATTTAAGTCGGATTCTATTAGCCTACTTTTGAGCATCGTGGAGATCCATCTTATAAGCGCAGTCGGCACTTGAAATACCTCTAAAGCCGATCCTATAGCTTCATAGGTGGTGTTGTTGAAAGCCCCCTCTATGTCTAGGAAACCTACTAAACAGATTTCTTTCTCGTCAAGGGATTTTTCGATTTTGCTGACCAGGGCAGATAGGTATGTTTCCGTGGACCTGCCTTTTCGGTAAGCATGTTGGTGTGCACTTAGAGGATTTCGGATAAGGACTTCGTCTCTAAGGTATCTCTCTATTACCTTTTCCATACCCTTAAGTACACATGACATCAAGCTTATAGGCCTGAAGGACTTTGGATCCTTTTTGTTCGACTTTCCGGCTTTAGGAAGGTAGACAAAATTCACTGTTCTCCACATCTCCGGAACGTAACCAAAAGCCAAACTGCATGTGTATATTTTCGAACTTCACCTAAGTTTTCGGGGAAAAAGTCCAAGTGGCTCTCTAGGAAATGTATTTTGAGAGACATGTTGATCGCAACAAGCGTCATTCTTTTTTCAAATGTGTACTAAACGTAAAATTAAATATTTAAAGAATACAATTAAAGTATTTAAACCATTTATCATATGGTCAGCTTGTTATTTTTAAGTGCACAAATGGTTCTATAAATACGATTTCAGCTTCCTTAATGATATGAAAAATATCCATATCCTATAGAGAGAAGCATTAAATATTTTATATCTTAAACCAATAAAGAAGGACGAAATTCAAGGATGTGGTAGTACACATATTAGTCCTTAAGATATAATTTTTCCAAAAAAACTATTGGAAATTTCCAAGGATATTCAAGGATAAAGTTTTAAAAGGACATTTTCAATACCTCGTCCTTTTGCAGCAAAACATTAAATGTCCTAAGATTCTAAGGATTTTCCTCTTTCATTTGATACCCATATTGTTATTCTACAATGCGCTTTATTTTCAAAATAATTGTTTTACATAAACATGTCCTTGAAATTTCAAAGTCCTTTTAAAAAAAATCCTGACGTCAGAGCGAAAAACTAAAAACGCAGTTTTACTACATTTGGCCCCTAGTTTCGCCAGTATATCGATTTGTTTCGTGTGTTAAATTTGTTGTCGCACGGTGTAGTAAATACAATATAATGATCAGAAAAATTGCTGTGAATCCTAATCTCAAATGTATTATTTATATAATATTTATATAATATATTTTCTTCAATTGTTACAAAATGTTGTTTGCGTTCTGGAAGAGTAACACAATTTTTATTATTTTAAATTAACTTTTCTAAATCTTTTATAAATGGTACAATATTTGATGTTTTTAATTCGAACAAACGCGCAGGGGATGACCCCTATTACTGCGAGGCATTGCGTTGGTTCAGGAAGGATATAAAGGTTAGGAGATAAGGTTTTGAGTGAAGTGAATATGGAATCTTACCTTGAACCCCTCATAAGTGCTGGGGAAAATATCTGCAGGGAGACCATTCCACAACCGCATAGTCTTCCGTAGTCGAAGTCTCAAAAGCATTTATATTAATTTTACACTTAATAACATTATTTCCTTTAATTTTTATCTTAAGCTGTTGATCGATATAAGATTCTTTTCGATTTTTGGTTACTATGATATTTGGAGGGAGGAAAATATCTATCTATCTTCAGTATTTGTTAATGTTGTACAGTTTCCTTGTTTATTATAATAATAATTAATAATTAACTTTTTTTATTATTCAGTAAGTTATTTAAACAGTTGTCTTCAATTGGGAAGACTTTATATTTTTTAATTCAATTATAGTATTATTTATTCTTATAAAACCCCTCGTTTCCTTAATATCTAGTTCTTGCTGATTATCGTCTAATCAGCAATAATCAAATCCCAATCAGGTGTGGTTAGTCACTGCTGATGTACATCTCCCTCCCAATTGATGTAAAAACCTATCAAAGCTGATTGAAAATAAAAAAGCCTTGGTATTTTATTATTTCATATGTTTATTTTTATAAAAAATGTTTTCAATTATTAAGAAATCATTAATTTGAAATTGAATTGAATTTAATTTTGAAAACTTACACATTTATAGTACGAAATAAAATAATGAAATTATTCAAAATTTTCCAAATATAATGAAATAAAATTGACCCACAGTCCACGACATTTTTGAGGTTAGGAGCGCTAGCGCTGAACACAATCTACAAAGATTCAATGAAAAGAACGCTAACATTAGGCAAACAATTCTTTTGATACGCTTCTCATCTACTTTAAATAAAATTAAATTAACATATTTATTGCAAAAAAAATTAAAAATTGTACTAACCTTTTTCATATTTCTCCACCGACCTGTTTTTTACACACTTTTGTTTCACTTTTCACAGTCATGGGCGCAAGCGTCACGTGTCGTATGTATATTGCCATCTCGTTTTCTCATACAGGGAAATTTAACGTACTGAAACTTATTTTTCCCACTTGCATTGAACATACTTTAAAAATTGACCTGTCAATGTCTATGTGTTAGTTTCAGCGATTTCGATTTTTGTAAATGTGTTTGAGTTTCGATCACACGCGTCTGGCAGGGATCTTCGTCCGCTCCGCCGCACAGTGGCTGGTTCTACTGACGCAGGTAGCGAAAATCAATTTTGTCATGTTCGATTTGGGGGAAACTGTTATACTTTTCCGATAGGTAAATGCTTGGACCTAAGAAATCCAAAAACCTTAACTAAATTGGACAAATAGTTTTGCTTTTAGAGCCTGTCAAAGTTGAGCAATTTTTAGAGTGTGAAATAATATCACCATTTTGCACTTTTTAGGTAAAGCTGAAGTTTTAAAATACGGAAAGAAGAAGAGAATACGGATACGGACCAAATTCATTGAAACTTTTTCCACCAGTATCGCAAAAGAAGGCATTTGTAGCAAATAATTAAATATAGAAAAGAAATTTTTGTTGTTGTCTTTTCATAGGCACTCATTTGAAGCACTGTTTTTATCACACTTTTTGAACTTTCGATAGACTTAAAAAAAAAGCCATACTTGCCAGAGTTCCGTCTATGGGAAAATTGTTCACTAGTCTTCTGTGAGTGCTGTCCTAAAGAGGTCGGATGCCCGATTTTGCCCGTCTGGATTTTACACGGATTTTCCTGTGGCCACCTCGAGCAAATTTGTGCTTTCGGGTGCGTGCGTTCGAACAAGTTCAACAAATTTGGATTTTGGCTTCATTTAAGATGTGATACAAGCTTGCAACTCCTTATTAAGTAGACTTTTTTGTGCAACTAAAACTCAACATTGTTGCTCTCATTGTTCTTATTTACAGTAAGCCGAACTTTGACAAAGTATTACGTAGCACCCTGTATCTCGATTGAATTTCTTTTTTGGAATACAATAGCCCGATGAATTTCTTATAAACAGCAAAAAATTTTCAATTATCTCGATTCGTTCGGAAGTTATGATTTTCGCAACCTAAAATGCCAAATTGAGTCACTGCGCCGTCCGCCTTGATTGTGCAGCCGAGGTAGCAGAAGCTGTCGACGAACTCCACGGCACAACCGTCAATCATTATATGATTTGTGCTGCTGTGATTGACTCTCATGGTCTTGGCGATGTTGACCTCCAGTTCGACGATGCGTGCCAGCGCGACCAAAGCTGTCGGCTTTTGCCTGCATCTCGGAGACTTTGTGCGAGGAGGCAGATGTCATTGGCGAAGTCCAAACCCTCCTACTTCACCTGCTTGGTGAAGTACCATACGATGCCTCGATGGTGCAGAGTGAGTTTGCTCATGACGTCGTCCAGTACGATGGTGAAGAGGAGAGGCGACAGAGGCCTTGCCTGATTTATGCGTTGGTAGTGAAAGAATCGCTGATGTTTCCGTTGTGTAGTACAGCCAGTTCAGAGTTATCGTACAACGCTCTTATGAGACGAATTAGTTTCTGGGGGACCCCCTTTCTACTCAATGCTAACCAAATTGTGCTTTTTATTGTGTCGATTGCTTTCTTGAAGTCCATGAACAACATGTACAGCGGGGAGCGCCACTCAATTGATTGTTCTACTATGATGCGGAGTGTGTTAGCTTGGTAACACAGCTCCGATGAGGGCGAAAGCCAGCCTGTTCATCTCTTAGGGAGCATTCGACACATTGCAGTCTAGTTTGTATGATTGTGGCTATTATCTTGCTGATGGTGTTGAGTAGGGTAATTCCTCTCCAGTTGCCGCAGTCCCGCAAGTCGCCCTTCTTCGACAGTAGAGATGTGAGGATGGAGGATTTCAGCTGATATTCGGGGGTCGGCAAGCATTAGCTCTGGTTGTATGCCGTCTACACCCGCAGCTTTGTTTAGCTTCAGCTTCTTTATTGCATCCCTAATTTCCGCTATGCTGGGGTAGTTTGTTGCTAATCTGTTATTGGTTATCGTCCACTTCGCAGTTGCCCTCATCGTTTGTGGCGATGTTGCCTACTGATTCGAAGTGTTCTTCAATCTACGAACTTGGTCATCGTTGCAGTTGTGCTGGTCTGAGCACCACTCAGATCCCTAATTGGCTGGTTTCTATTACTTGGTTGGTTGGTTAGGCGCCCAACTAAGCGATACAGATGTCTCATATTGTTGGCTCCTGCTGCCGCTTCGGCATCACTGGCGAGGTTTTCCATGAACTTTCTCTTATCATTTCTGGCCGATTTCTTGACCAGCTTTGCGGCATCTCTGTAGGCTGGCCGCACAGCATCGTCATTGATAAGTTGCCTTTTGAGTTCATTTCTGCGCTGGATGTTACACTTTGTAGTGTCTTAGATCAAAGGTTTGAAGCCAGTAGGCTTTACTGTGCCAAGTTTTTCTTGTGCGATTTGCCTGAACGTGGCATTTGTAACTTCCCAATCGATGTTTCTTTGATTTGTGAGCAACTTCTGGCGAAAGTCGCTGGCTACTTCTTTTCTGGTGTCGGCATTGCGTAATAGCTGGACGTTGAAGCGCTTATATCTGCGTTGCGTGTCAGGTTTCTTTCTATATTTCAGCTTGATCTTGATGTCACCGGTGATTAGTTCATGGTCGCTATCTATGTCAGCTCCCCATCTGTTCCTGACATCAAGTAGCGAACCCCTCCACTTCCGGCTCACGCAAATGTGGCCTATGTGGTTGCGTGTAGTGCCACTAGGAAAAGTCCAAGTGTATTTGTGGATTCGTTTGCGGGGGGAAGATGGAGCCACCAATGACCAACTGGAAAGTCTGACACAACTCGATGACCCTGTCACCATTATTGTTTCGTGAGCCGCAGCCGTGAACCCCCATGATCTATCGCCTCTATGGATAGTTCTGAGCGTGGTCGTTAATTGCATGTAGAACTGATCTTTGACAGCACAGTCAGCGTCTTCCGTTGGCGCATAGCATTGCACGATGGTGATGTGCCGGTCAACATTGCTGCAGAAGCGGGCCAGGATTATGGGGTCTGAGATAGGCTTCCGGGAATGCAAGGTGTTCCGCATGTTCTTGGAATTTTAATGACCTACGCCGCTTTCTCTTCTGACTTCTTTTCCGCTAAGCAATACAATGTTTCCATACGCTGACGTACCTTCTCCACTGCCGTTCCCTCTCATTTCGCTCACGCCGAGAATGTCGACGTTATAGGTCGCCATCTGCACTTCGAGTTGAGCTTGTCTGGATGCTTCCCTGAGAGTTCTCACGTTCCACTGCGCGATTCTTGTCCGGGTACGTGTGCCAAATGTCGTCAACTTAGGGGTGGTTGTGTATCCGAGGCTTTGCCTTGTGTTGGTTACGTTAATCGGTTGTGTTCTTCTGCTAGGGTAGGTGATTGGCTTGTCGCAGGTAGTGCTAAGTGATTGGGCTGCCATCTAACGCCGCTTAGGAACGTCGCCTCCGTCATTTCATGCTACCGCTCGTAGCGCCATCTGTTGTGTGAGGATGTTACAGCAGAATGGTTGGGGACCTCGCTGGATCAATTTGGTGCGCTGTTTTCGCAATTGTCCGCTTCCCCTTATGCGGCCCATACACGTTGCGATTCGTTGTACAACTGGACAAGGTTGTACACAAAATCGCATTGTGTGTAGCGCAGTTGTACGTGTTGCACAACCGGTTGTATGAAAATCAAAATATTTTGATATTTCGGTCGTGTTGTGTGAGCGGTTGCAACGTGTATGGGTATGTTGTACAATTTCGTGCAATTTTTTGAGTTCATTCGTGTTTCAGCTTTTGTGCGTTGCGAACGAAATGGACGAGCGCAACGAAAACTGGAGCGATTTTATCGAAGCTTATCGAAATTTGCTGGAACTATGGAACAGCAAATGTGGAAAATACAAAAATAAAAGTTTTCGTCATACCGCACATGAAAAATTTTTGACAGCCTATAAAAAAATGTATCCCAATGGTACTATTGAGGGCGTGAAGATGAATGAAAAAATTCACCAAAATGAAAATTCGGACGATGATTTGGAGAATATTTCCACGGACACTGCGTTTAAGAAAACACTGCGTTTGAATTTCCACTGCTCTCTTCCTCTTCTATAACTTCATTGATGATCAGATGCGCAATTATTTTGTTTGTCATTGCGTCTGCACTCAACAAAATGTATGAGAAAAATTAAGTTGGGCGAACGATTTGCGTCGGAAATCGCAACGTGTGTGTCCTAACGACCAACTTTTCGCACGACCAGATTGTATCGTGTATGGGCCGCTTTACAGGCGTCGCTGATGCACCGTGTAGCTGTAGATTTGTTTTCTTTTTACAGCCGCACAGCGCATAATTGCGCGTACTATTGCGTGGGAGTGAGTGGTATAGGAGTAACTTGGGTTGAGAATCATTGAACTTGGGTAAGTTGCAGGGGTTTTAGGTGAATTTAGAGAATAGGAAAAATCGGAAAAATTGGTTGGAAAGGTGCGGAGACCGTGCACGAGGTGGGAGTTGAACCCACAACCTCTGGGTTGACAGTCTAGTGCGCTCACGCTAGACTCTCGAGGCTGCATTTTATTTAATTAGTGCGTTTTAATTATACCTTTATCTTTAATTATATCTTTTATTATTTTTATGTAAGTGGGTTTTGTTCTCTTCACCTCTTATTATTTTAAATTGATTTTTGAATAAATTAAAGCGTCATTCTGTTATCGCTATATGTTGGGTATTATCACAGAATAAACAGTATACAGAAGGCGCACCTGAAATAATTTTGCGATTTCATTTTAGACGCGGGCGGGAAGCAACAAAGGTGAGGACAATGTAAAGGGAACCGAGAGAGTAAGCGCGAATTGATGTACACGCATTTTTGATTTATTCCCTTTTCGACAACAACACGCAATGTTATTGCTTTCCGCAGCAAGCCAGCTTGGATTTACTCGTGCACATTGAAATGGTGGTTTATTTGGCAAAGCGATCACCAAGGCAAATTCAATAGATAGTTGCAGCACCAGAACTGATTAAACTTTTTTCTTTGATAATTGGCACGACAATGTAGCAATAGTTTTCCACTTATTATCACTTTCTTAATGCGCCTTGGTTGTTCCAATATTTTTACACATATATTTATTTTCATGGTAGCCATTTTTACTTTTTACAACTTCTTTTTTACAAGCAGACCAAAAGAACTAATAAAATCCATTGCCTTTTTGTTTTTTCCGTAGTGCTACCACCTTATTTATGCGCCTTGGCGATCGCTCAATCAATTTTTCTATGCAAACTTTACCTGTCCACTTCTTGTTCTTGTTTGTAAAAAAAGCAAGCGGAGAGCAAGCACGAGCCACCACCAACATGCAAGCGGCACATCGCTTTGTTGCCCAACAACAACAGTGTGTGGTGCGTCACTGTTTCATACACCGCTCTCACAGCTTTTCATTTTAAGCTCTCGCGCTCTGTGCGTTCTCGTCCCCTTTACTGCTTCCCCCCGCATCATCGATCGGGTCGTACCGCTGGAACCCGCAAAGAAATTTTTCAAGAAAATTTTCTTTACACCAGATGCGCATTCTGTATACTGTTTATTCTGTGGTATTATCTTCTTTAGCCGAGTGAACCGTGGAAAATGAAAGTGATTGAAATGAAATTAATATGCAGTATAGATCTTTGAATGCTTTTTTACCAGAAGTCACTTATATAAATGTATCTTGCATGGTTTCCAGGATATTCAAGGATAAACATTTAGTTGATGTCCTTTATTTCCTTTTTCATACAATTTTTCAAAAAAGGATATTTTTTCTTCGACCTCATGTCATTAACTTTCATTTGACGTAAAAATTATTCCTTTCTGACATTTGAGTCAAGAGATATGATGTTTTAAAAGTTTCAGTAAGGGGCACTAAGCCGCCATCTTTAAACTGCATTTAAAAAAAACTCGAACATCCCGGAAAAAATCCCTTGGTACTTTTTTACCTACTGAGGTCCTCTTTCGAATGAGATATGTTTGACCTTGTCCCTCGAAATTTATTTTGAATTTTTTGCACTGTGTAATTAATAAAAGAATAAATTCTAGTACTAATCGGTGCTGGAGTTTTTAATTAACACGTTCGCGGACGTGAATGCTATAGGAGTCATTTTCATAGTGATGCAAAATGACGTGAATGCTATAGCATTCAAATTTTAAAGCCAATTTTTATTCATTAAAATTTAAATAAATTGAAATTTTTGTTATTAATATGCTATATCGTTCAATGTGTATAACGGCTAAAATACGATAATCTGACAACTCTAACAATATATGTGTAATCAAATTTCAGATAGTTCTACAAGTTTCCACAAAAATTGACTGTCTATTTTTGCAGCTCACTGAAATTTTTACTGTCCGCGAACGTGTTAAGATTTCCGACCTTTGAATCTGTCGCGCGGTCGTCGTTGCGTTACCTACGAAATGGTGCCTCATAATTTGAAGGTGAGCGAATTGCGATAAAAAACAACAGTTGGTTGAGCGGCTGGAGCAGAACAACAGTGAAAAATCACGAGTCGTCGGAAGAGTTCTACTACCGAATGCTAGCTTTAGGCAAGAAAGGTGGCCTTCCAGAAGCTAGTATCGCTCCACATATCGTGAACGGTATTAACGAACCTGACTTAAAACGGAAAATTTCAAATAACTATACGTATTGCCAAAATTTGTTGCGAGGCATTGTGAATTACGGTGTGTATAATGAGGTAAAGCCGGTTTTACAGAAACCAAAATTCACACCCAATGCGAATCCGATGCCAAGTCAAATACCGGAATCGACAAACTCAGCCGCGGCTGGCCCATCCCGTAAAAAATCCCTCGAAAATGTAAAGTTTTACAATTGTTCTCAGCTTGTCATAAAGTGCCCGCAACCGTAACGAAAATCGCGGTGTACTGACTGTAATAAAGTGCACTCGAAGGACGCACTTGCGAATTGCGGCAAGCGTAATGCAGAAATCCGCAAAATGGATTTCTCGGGACGAGATGAGTGGTTCACGAAAACGGTTAATGTGTGTGGACAATCCTTCCGGGCATTCATCGATACCGATAGTCAGTGTAGCTTGGTGCGCTCGTCGGTCGTAAACGGGTTAACCATGGCGCGTGAACGGTGCGTGATGAACATACGAGGTATTGGCGGTGGCACCCGGGCGTTAAGCGAGAAGTGCCTCATCGAGATACAAATGGACAAAACGGTTCTAAAAGCCACGTTTTATGTTATTAACGACGACATAATTCAGACTGATTTTCTACTGGGCCACGTCTTGGCCACCGAGGCGTCGGTGAGGTCCAGTGTGGCAGCAGAACAAGTGGTACTCGAATCAAACCGTGTACTCGAGTGCGGAGAACGAGCAGACGGCAAGATCGACTTGTCGAAGATAAAGTGCGGGTTAACAGATGTCAAGCAAGTGTCAGAACTACACGAGTTACTGCAGAAGTTTCGCGCAGTGTTCGCAAACGGGCTGAACGGCATTGGGAAAACTGACCTAGTCCAAATGAAAATCGAATTGAAAACAAACCGAGTTGTATCGCAATCGCCGTATCGGGTGCCGGCACCGAAGCGGGAACGCGTCATCCAAATGATTGACGAGTTGAAGAAAAACGATATAATAGCTAAGTCCGAATCCGAATTCGCCAGTCCGTTGGTCATCGTTAAGAAGAAGAATGGGAGCGATCGGTTGTGTGTGGATTACCGTCGACTAAACGAACTGATGAGAAAGGAAAATTTTCCAGTGCCAAACATTGAAGACCGGCTTCACGAAGCGAAGCAGTACAAATACATTACGGTTTTGGATCTAAACAGTGGGTATTATCAAATACCAATCGCGGAAGAGTGCAGAAAGTTTACGGCTTTCATCACAACCGGCGGCTTATACGAATTCAAACGTCCATCGTTTTCCAATGACTGATGGCAAAGATTAATGAAAAATTGTGTAAGGACGACATGATCCATTATATTGTAACGATGAGACACTATCGCTGTGCTATGCATGAATGTTTTTACGGGCATACTTTTAGGCACGCGCTTTAGAGTACGGCAGAATTGCTATAATTTCGATATGGCAAGGATGGCGCGCGATGGTAATGGGATGTGCGAGAACAATCGAGAGATAGTCCAACTGGAATATGCGAGAGCAATCGGCGCGATAATCAGACAAGTATAAAAGGCAGCCGCATACAGCGCAGAGGGAAGTCTGATTTGAAAAGGGAAACATGCAATAGTCCAATTAGTAGCAGCAAGTGTAAAGACAAGCAAAGTGTGATGGAATGCCAACATAACCGTCCGACAGTACATCGCGGCTTGTGAACAGTGTTGTTATCAAAAGCATCACTCCGGCAAGACGGAAGGTTGTCTCCACAGCCCAGTTGAGCCCATTCCTTTCAGACTGATACACATCGACCATATGGGTCCATTTTCACGTAGTAAGAGAGGAAATTGTTATGTGCTGGCCATATCGGATGCATTCAGCAAGTTCCTAGTGGTCAAAGCGGTACGTGATACAAAAATGACACACGTAAAAAACACGCTCAACGAAATGTCCGGTTATGTTGGCCTCCCATCGCGAATCGTCACCGATAAAGGAAGGGCGTTTACGTCGAAGACATTCCACGCCTACTGTGACCAGGAGGGCATCCAATATACTAAGACTGCCGTACGTACTCCAAGGGCGAATGGTCAAGTAGAACGCGCGAACCAGACCATACTCTCGTACATACGAACCACCAAGACCTTGTGGTAATTGAGAACGAGCCAGCAGCCTGTGGAGAATCGAGAAAGCTAGAGCCGAAGTACCGAGGTCCTTACATCGTTCGGAAGGTCCTTGAAAACGACCTGCTCGAGGACATTCCTGGGCCTCAAGTCACCAACAGAAAATTCTGCTCTGTTTACACGTCAGACAAGATGAAGCCTTGGTGCAGCTGCTGTCCCGAGCTAGATCCCGACTACGAAACCGAAGTCGACATCGAGGACGCTTAGAGTCCGGAACGGCCGAGCTGTCACGCGCAGCAACCCGGCGTGCGAGCATCCAGCAACCCTAACAATTTGGTTCAGAGATACCCGGGCGACTATTAAAAAATCGGCGGCGTCGATCGGCCATTTGTTCTTTCCTTCGATAATTAATAAAAGAATAAATTCTAATACTAATCGGTGCTGGTGCTTTTATTGATATTTCCGCCACCGGTACGATCCCTGCTATTTACAAGTATATAAAAATTAATGGTATTTGACACTAAAACTTAAAAATAACCGGCCGATTGAGTTGAATCTTTCACGGAATATTCATCTTGACTAAATATCAGTAAAACACATTGTGCGAATATGACCCGAAAGGTGGGCGTGGCACCTACCATAGAACCTAAATTTTTAATATAAAATACTTATCTTCGGAATTATATTATAGGTCGAAGAGCATTGAAATTTGGTACAGGGCCAAAGATATGTTTAAAATTCGGGCCGTTAAAAAATGCAACGGCCCTTGTACGAAGCTATTCCCTATTAAAAATTTTAGTTGTGTGGGCGATACCACGCGCGTACAATGCCCGCTCCGTTTTCCCTGCCGATAGGCGCTACTCAGCGATAAGATGGTAGCGAGTGTCAATAGTTCCAAAGTTATACCCAAAATATAGGTCGCAAAATACATATTCCCATACCCCTTGCCCAACGTGAAAGTCATTCCAATGCGCAAAATTTGGAACAAGTGCAGGAACAAATGCAGTATAGCGAACCCTCTTGAAAAAATAAATGAGTATGCTTTTACATAGAGGGTTGGCTCCTGAATCTAACAAACTAAAAATTTTGCGTGGGAAACGCCCGCAAAAGCCGTGGCTCGGGGTCAAAGTTCAAAGTTTTTATCAAAAAAACTCAACTAATCTCCAACTGATTTACACGATATGGGTATCAAACGGAAGGTCTTTTTCATACCTTTCTTTTGACGTGCAACAAATTTACTGCATTTATGCCTAACTTTGGTTTTGGAGGCACATCTAAATGTTTAGGATTATTATTGATGGGGATGATGCACTGCGACCTGTAGATCTGTTGTGCCCCCTTCTTAGACTTCAGAGACTGTCAATGAGTCCGGTATCCAGGAGGAATTTTAATATACTTCCTACACCTCTGGATACCCAGTCCGTACCTGGTATAAGATGGTCCCCCAGGTGTTTCTTTCTTTTGTGCATGAGTACAGGGCACTCTCCTAGTATATGTAATGCAGTCTCGTTTTCCTGCAAGCAGATGATAATTCAATCTGCAGTGCCCTGTTACCATTCCCGTGATAATCCTTAGATTATTCTTTGATAGGGTCATGCAATCCTCGAATCTTTTCCTATAGTAGGACCCGATAACCATCTTGGAATGCTCTAGACCTGGTAGATTTTCCCAGTATTGAGTCCTTCTGGTTATCTCGTCCTTTCTCGTTAAGATAGAAGCTCCTTTTCCCAAACCACAAAAGGGTTCAGGGCCGACAAAAGGTGTGGAAGCTCCCTTCCTTGCCAGTTCGTCGGCCCTTTCGTTTCCCTCAATGCCAGCGTGGCCCGGAACCCAAAGTACCCAGACCTGGTTGTAACGGCCAAGTTCGTTAAGCTTCTCAAGGCACTCCAAAACCAGTTTCGACGACACCTGGTAGGATCTAAGAGCCTTGATTGCCGCTTGGCTGTCGGAGAAGAAAGCAATCTTACGGTTCCAGTATCTCCTCGCCAGATTGAAATAAGCACACCTTTCAATGGCGCATATTTCCGCCTGGAAGATAGTGGTGTGTTTTCCCGTAGGTTCCGAGTATCTTATCCTCGGCCCGTATACGCCTATCCCGGTACCCTCCTCCGTTAAGGAGCCATCTGTGTACCAGGATATCATATGCTGGTCTATCAGATACGTTTCCGATATACCTACCCAGTTCCTTTTGTTACTAAGTTCAGTTTTAAATCTTTTGACAAAACTGAACTGTAGTAAGATTGTGTCCCTCGGTATTGCAATGTCAGGGTACTGATTTGTAAGAGTATCAACCCTCTTACGGCTCAGGAAGCCCTCATTCCCGATATTTATATCAGTCATCCGTAGAAGAGCCCTCTTCGCCTGGGTCTGTATGTGTAAGTGAAGAGGTGTTAGTTCGAGGAGAACCTCTATGGATGCTGTTGGACACGTTCTCATAGCCCCTGTTATGCATACGCATGCCAGTCTTTGTAGCTTACTGAGCGCCTTGATGGTGGTTAGTTGGCTGGTCTTGTTTACCCAGACAGCTGAACCATACGTTATCATAGGTCTCACGATCGCCGTGTAGATCCATCTCAGTATAGTCGGAGTGCAGCCCCAACTTTTACCTGCTATGGACCTACAGGTCATGAAGACCCTGGTGGCCTTCCTTATCGTTTCCTCCAAATGTCCTTTCCAGAGTAGTTTCTGATCTAGTATAACTCCTAGATATTTCACCTCCTTCTGGAATTCAAGCTCTATCCCATCCAAACGGATTGGCCTAAGAGCGTCAAGTTTGTATCTTCTAGTGAATGGTACTATGGTGGTCTTCGCCGGGTTTATACTCAGCCCCACCTTCGTGCAACATTTCTTGGTTAACCTTAGTCCTAAGGTTATCCTATCCCGCAGGGTATCTTCAAATTTCCCCCTGCACAGGATTACAATGTCATCCGCATAACCCTGGACCGTTATGCCAGCGTTAGTCAGCTCCTGTAACAGGTCATCAACCACGAGGTTCCACAGAAGCGGGGATAGTACTCCTCCCTGTGGGCAGCCCCTGGTTGTGTTAGCTATTACTAGGCCGCCCGTACTAGTCTGTATCTCCACCAACCTAGTAGCGAGCATACTGTGTATCCAACCTCTTAGAGGGTTTGTCAGGCCCCTTCTGGTTAGAGAATTGTCTATAACTTCATGAGGTGTTGTCGAAAGCCCCCTCTATGTCCAGAAAGGCACATAGAGCCATTTTCTTCTCTTCTAGACTTGCCTGTATCTCACTTGTCAGCTGGTATAGAGCAGTTTCGGTGGAGAATCCTGCCCGATATGCGATATATATCTAAATGTTTGCAAATTTTAAAATCAGTCAAAGCGCAGCATGCGCCTACAAACAACCATACAGCAAAGAGATTCGATTGATACTGACCGGCACTCATGGGCGTATGCAAGTATGGACAGATGAAAGCCGACCGGCACGAACCTTTACCAACCATAAGTTGGGTGAGGCATTTTTGTGTTTTAGCGAGACTATTTTTGTTTGGTTTTTTAGTACATATGCCAAAGAAAATAGTGAATTTATTTTAAAACGTGCAAGATTGTGGAGCTTCATTTTATATATTCTATTAATACGTACTTCTTGCTATTCGGTACCCTAAATATCTCGCAGTAATATTGGGTAAACATTTTCACTTTATCTAAAGTTTGATACCACAACAATTTGGTTTTCTTTTTGTACACATAACTATATCATAGTGTTCTTTCTATTAGTAAGATAATATTCTGATATGTACTCGTACATGCAATAATTGTGGAATTTTTAATATTTTCAGTTCAAGGAATATATGACTTATTTTGGCTGCCAATTGAACAATACCAAAAGGACGGTCGAATATTTAGAGGTCTTCAACTTGGTGCTCAAAGCTTTAGTGCGAGAACTGCTCTTGCGGCTTTGGAAATAACCTCGCGAATAATCCAATTACTTCAGGTAACAAGATCGGCGCTGTACTTTGCAAATATATTTTTAGTATATGTACTCAAGACATGCGAAATTGTAATTAACTTGTACTCAGAATTGTTTTTTCTCCTTATTCACTGTGCTCGGAAGCATAGTGCCTGAACAAGGCAAATGCCTTGGATAAGATAATCTGCCAGGATGGGTGATTAGCCTATCGCTAGCTCTCCTAGGTAATGGGGCTGTAATCTATCGTCCCCTAGGAGAGCCAACTTTGTATGTGAGAGCTTGTTTGTGAGTAAGTTATAAAGCTGATGATAGGTAGGATGAGTTAATGTCAGAAGGTTGGGATATTCGAGCCAAGGGGGGATTTACAAAAAAGTTAACAACTAAAACAAAAATCCACAAAAGAGCAGTAAGTAAAAAAAATAAAAAGTTAACAGCGAAAACAAATGAAATTCAGAAAAGCGAAGAATTAGAAAAGCAAAAAAATTAACAATTACCATAAATATGTAAGAAAAAAAAGAATTAAAGGCAAACAAATTGAATTCATTAATTCATAAAACCATTCAAAAATAAGTTTTATTTATGTTTTTCATTCTAAAAATGTAGTTATCGGTAACGTAAATTTAAAAAAATCATAAATAAAAGTTATAAAGCAACGTAAATAAAATTTTCCCAAAATAGTAGTTATCGGTAACGTAAATAGAAAGCCATAAATAAAAGTTATGAAGCAACGTAAACAAAAAATCCCAAAATGATACCTATGTGTTTCTCATAATAGTTATTACGCAACGTAAAAATTAACTGTCGCAAATAATAATTATAATCAACAAATAAAATTGATGTTGCATTGTAATATTTACATTGCAATTATTTTCCTAAAAAACTGTTTGAAATCCATTCATCACTAAAATTGAACTTACGTCTTTGAATTTTTTTAGGTAATCCGCTCATTTTGCTCTTTCAATTTAAATTACAACGTTTGTATCCGCACGAAGAAAATGATCAAAACAACAAAAGGAAATCACAGCTGATTCAAAAGTGTTACAAACTATTGTATAGCATAGCTGAATGTAGAGCGTTACCATATTGTTTAGTACATGTATGTGATGTTCATAGCGAACATCGCATTTATAATAATTACGCTGCACAACAGCATGTCTGTTGCATGGAGTTTTTTACATGAATCTGAATCGTTTTTCCATGCTGTTTTCAAAACCATACTCCGTTTTACGTAACAGCTCAAGTTTTCGAAAAAATGGGCGTGTCACTTTTTCGAATTTTCCTCGACTTTTTTCACGTTTTCGACTGTAATTTCCGAAACAATAATCCTATCGATTTTTATATCGTTGCATTTACAACATTTCACGCCATCTTTTCTGGCATTAATCAATTTTATGTGTTCTAAATTGGCGTTGTAATAAGGTTTCAAAGTAGGAAAATATTGATTTTCAAGGCTTTTTTCTGATGGCGAAAATTGTACAGATGTTTCATAAATCAAGTTACGAAATATATGAATATCTTAAGAAGAAACATCAAGCAATACAACACAGCCAAATTATTTGGCGGAATACACATTCGCATCGAAATAATAGCAAAAATGTACCATAGCCATTTTCATAATTTGTCATACATTTTCCTTAAAAAATTAGGTGCCTCAAAATATGCAAAGGTTTTAATTTGTTTTTTGTTTCGAGCAATTCAAAAATTTTTTTGTTTTTCGCTTGTACATACATATATCAGACTATAAATGGAACATGTAAAAGAGCATATTTTGAGGCACCTAATTTTTTAAGGAAAAAGTATGAAAAATTATGAAAATGGCTATGGTACATTTTTGTTTTTATTTCGATGCGAATGTGTATTCCGCCAAATAATTTGGCTGTTTTGTAATGTTTGATGTGTCGATTTACGAAAATTGTGTATGTTTTTGACCATCAAAGAAAACACCTTAAAATCCAATTCTTTCCGACTTTGAGGTCCAATTACCGCGGAATTTAAAAACTTATAAAAATAAGAAAAATAATAAGAAAAAGAAGCCGTGCGGTGTTGTTAATGCGATAAGGTGAAAATCATGTCATTCGGTTTTTTGGTTTAGAAATTACGATCAAAAATATGGAAAAAGTAGAGGAAAAACTGAAAAAAATGACACGGTACCTCACTAGCTAGAGAAAAAATCTGAGGATAGATTCGAAATCAGCGCACCAAAATTAGTAAGAAACAGTACAAAAACTCCAAGCAACAGAAAAAAAAGTGTTTTGTTTTGTTGTGCTGTGCTATAGATTTTTGAGTAAAACAGTAACAGTAAATGAAACAATTTCTCATTTCTACATATTAATAAATACTTTCTTGGCAAGTTTATGTACGACCGGACATTTTTGTGTCCGGTTGTACTTTGCAACCGGACACGAACAAAGCTTCCGAAAACCCAAACCCGGTCGAAAACCGGACAGTTGGTAACCCATCATGGGAGCAATACGCTTGGCTATCGAGGTGGCGTACGTGTAAAAATTACACTCATGATCGTGTGCGAAAATTGGCATCCATACCATCATATAAAAACCAATGTGATGTTGTTTTTCACAATCAGACCAAACCAAACAATTTCTTACTTACAGTGGCGCGGATAGCGGTCTCTGCCACGACTACCATGATGGCAAAAATAGGATAATGTGAGCACTTTTTGAGGAAATTATTTTCCAAGAATTTGATCAAATTTTCTGAATTTCATGTCAATTTCTTCATTTTAAGTACTTCAATCAATTTTGGTTTTCTAATCTCATTTATCTGAAAAGTGCAAAGCAAGGATTTCTTAAGACTTTAAACATTTGTTTGTAGTGTAAATATCGTTTTTATAAATAATTTGGTAACTTATGGTTTTTATTACTCTTCTTTAACTTCATTTTGTTGATAAATGAAATTAAAATCGTAATTTATAGATAGCACGGAATTAAGATCACTTCATATCTCAGGTGCGCCTAATTACGTGCGTAGAACGGAGTCGGGAACCAAAGGAGAATTTCTGTTTTACATTGTTCTTGCCATATGGAATAAAATTATGCAAAATTGTAACATTTAGTCAATAGTTAATATAGTTAATATTACGTTAATTTTACGACAAAATAAGTAAATCCTATTAATTGAAATGTTGGATGATGTATCTACACAAAACATAAAACAAAACAAAACTAAAACATAAAATGTTCAGATTTCTTAAAATCAGCATTACAACGAAGTTTTGAATATACAGAAGCATTATTTTCATATTACAAAGCATAAAATTAAAAGAAAGAAATATTTTATATTGTTGTAAAATACTAGAAATCATAGTGCAACATCTACCGGGCTGCAATAACTCGATCTTTTCCCGTGTGCCATAACATGCCGGAATATGACGCATTTACCTTATGGTACACTTTTGTAAAACGATTTTATAAGTACAAGCTGTACAACATTGAGCACGCCCATCTGTTATTGAATATTAGCTAAACAATATTTTGAAAAGGCAATTCGGTATTAGTTTTCACGAAGTTTCATCAAACGTGAATATGAACATGAATAAATTTTAACTTCTTCAAACACCATTAAAATTTGCAGAAATGAATAAATTTCAACTTCTTTACAAACGTATATATCAGTTTTATTTCGCAATCTTTAAAACTGAAATACTTTTGAAAAAAAAACTAATAGGGGAATTCTTTGTAAGGTGCCACCCCATAGCTTTTTTGCGCATAGCTCGTTAGAAAATTAACGTATCGCCAATGTTAATATACCGTTGGAAAGAGGGTTTAAAGAGCTATGCTCCAAGGTAACACTTTATTTGAATTTTTCGTAAATATGAATTTTACAGCCAATTTCCCAAAGTGTTCAAAGTCGACACCCTAACATTTTTAATGTAAAGTGCCACCCCCTAAAAAAAACGCTAAAAAGTAAAAATCTCAAGTAAAAATGCATGATTTAGAAAATTTACGAAAGATTATTGAATTTAATTTGAATTGAATAGAAAATGACCGAAAGCAAAATGCAAATTGAATGGTAACGAATAAAACGAATAATTGTATGGAAATTAATAAACAAAACTGAACTAATTTATTCCTCATGATAGGATTAGAGAAAAATTGACTAAGAACACTTTAAATTCCTTTTAATGACGATTCCGAGCAACAAAAAGGCATTTTACCGATATAGGACCACAAAACAATGAAAAAAGGGGGTGGCACCTTACAAAGAAAAAAAGGTGGCACTTTACATTTTTATGCCATTTTGGAAATTTTTGTATAAATTTTTTCCTTTTACGATATGCTCGGATATCATTTCGGATTATGAAAAACCATTAAAAATGAAGTCCAACACTGATATTTACCTTAGTTTTTTATAAGTTTTTGGTTACTTTTTCACCGCAAGAAAAACCTTCAGTTTACATTTTTATGTTTTTTCTTAACAAAATTTGACACAATTTTTTTTACCCAGCCCATGTTATTGCGTCTGTTCCCTCAAAAACCACATTAAAATTGATGTTGTTATACGAGTATATACCTGAAATGACGGTAGGAATTTTTTTGCTTGGATTGCTGGAACGTCGAAATCGAGCAGGGGTGGCACCTTACAAAGAATTTCCCTATTCAATTAAAATTATGTATTTATTTATTCTACACCATCGCTCTCACTACTGTTTTTAGAAGAACTATAATAAGTCTAAGTACGACGAAACCGTTTTCTTCCGTGTTTTCATCAGCAGTTTCTTGCTGCACACTAAAACAATTTATTTCTTTATCGTTCGAATTTCTGTGCCTGGATAAGATTATGAGATGATTATTCACAAAATACATTTACCGATAGGCAAATAAAAGAATTTAATAACATTCGATTAGTACTTTGTGGACTAAGGAAGGTATGCAGTGCCAACTAACGGGTTGGCGGCTGTGCACGCATACATTTTATTATTTCATTGAAGTAATTCTTACTCACTTTACCGTATATGAACCTTAACTCATTGCTGAAGTTAAATCTTGAGTTTCGATAAATTGACAACAAGTAACGAATTAAGTTTGACTTAGAGTATTTTCACCAAGTTTGAAATCAATAGGTCTATTATAGCAACACCTTAACCCATTTTTTGCCTCTTTAGACCCCGAATCTCAAAAAATCCTGACTTAGGGGTTAATTTATTAAGATGCGCCTACAGTTTAAATTTCATATTTGTAGCTTTAGTAGTTTGGGCTGGGCAATGAGGAATCAGTCAGTCAGGACAAACAATTATGCATATATAGATAACACTATTCGGCAAATAATGGGTTAATCGCGTGAGCGATTACACGAAAATGAAAATCAAAAAATTATTTAAAGAAGCGTTTTCGAAAAATGCTCGAAAAACCAGTTTTCTTCTTCCTAATTTAGTCATACTTGGAAAAAAACCATCCGATCAATACAAATCGAACGTCCAGAAAGTAATGCCTTATCGTTTCCAATGATATATGGATTGTCCAAATCAGATAAGATTTGGAGAAGTTATTAACGATGAAAGATTAAAAAATGAAAAAAATTTTTTCCGTATATACTCCTCGTTTTGAAACCGCAGCGCCAAACAACATTATTGAGGTCCTATTCCTGGGCCTGTACTCGTCGGTATTTCGTCCCGGTATTTTGTCCCAACATTGCCAGCAGCTTGCACAAACAGACGAAAAGGAATCAAGCATTCGAGTGGAGCGAGGAACAGGAAAAGGCTTTCACGTGGCTGAAGAAACTTTGCTTAGCCCTGATACTGGCCTTCTCCGTTCACGGAGAGATGTTTGTACCGGACACAGTAGGTTAGGAAAATATTATAGCTTACTATAGCAAGATCCCCCTCGTCCAATACCCGCACTATACACAATAGTAAGTCCGTAGTAAATGTAATTGATGTGTAACTTATGGTTCCAAAGTTCTCATCGGAAAATTTGGGCGAATACAACAAGTAAAAAACCAGCCAAGTCGGTCCAGCCGTTCTCAAGTGATTCGCGGTCAAATATGGCAGGGATTTTCCGACATTTCCAATAAATTTTCCGGAATTTCCTTTTCGCATAAACCTGAACTGACTCAAGACGAATCCAACAAAAACCCCATGGAAATCGGTCGGTCCGTTTGAGTGTGATGCGCTTACACACATACATCCACTTTCTTTTATATACATAGATTGCAAATAGTTTTAGAAAAATTAATGTTTTAATGTTTATATGTTATTGTATTTTAGACTGAATATCTAAATATCTCCCGAATCAACTGCATGCGGAAATGTTCATGTTCATGTTTCATGAGTGAAAACTAATCAAATCGCTATAAAAAGAAACAAATAACTCTGATTTGCTGTAGGCAAATCATAAAAAAAATTATTTTAAAATTAACACGTGGCTCAGCGCAAAATAAATTAACTTAAATCTTCAGTTTACCCTTTGCTGGAGCAGTTTCGCTCCGCCATCACGTAGATAACATACATAAGTATTGGCAGCACACAATTTTCCATTAAAATGCAATTTTTTAAAAGCACCAGCCCACACACACACAATCACACACGCGAGCGCGCTTCACATATTCACACTAGTGCCGGCGTTAATGCTGCTTTTGGTGCAACAAGTTGGCTTGCAGTGGCTGTCTTCTCGACGGCTGTCTTCCCCATTGCTCCGACACCTGTTTCTCGGGTTAAAACACAACGGGTTAAAAGTTTGTATGGAGAAACTGTGAAAAAACATGAATTAATGGGCCCATTGACTTCAAACTTGGTGAAAGTACTCTTAGTGAGAAATAATTTGGCACGTGTTTTTCACTTTTTTGAAAACCAAAATCTAACGGGGTCAACGATGGGTTAACAGTTTGTATGGAGAAACAAGATTTATTGGGCCTTTTGACTTCAAACTTAGCAAAAGCAGTTTAATCGGGACATTAGTAAAACGTGCTTTTCATTTTTTGAAAATCGAAATCTACCGTGGTAAACCAAGGTTTAAGGATTTGTTTGGAGTAAATGTGAAAACACATGATTTAATGGGCCTTTTGACTTCAAAATTTTGGAAAATACTTAAAAACGAAGATAATTAGGCACATGTTGTTTTTTTAATCAAAAACAATCAATGGGTTAAGAATTTGTGTCGGAGGAAACATGAGCGCGCGTTCAAAGCCGCGGGGCCCAGCTAGTACAACCTAAATTGTTAATATGGAATATCTTCGGAATTATAGGAGGTCGGACAGCATTATATAGGAGGGCCACCGTTTCAGTGTGTCGTTTCACTGGAATAATTTTATAAGGGTTGGACAAGGGGCGTGGCAGTTTTCAAGTCATCCCAATGTTTTGAATAACTTTGAAACTAAAGGTCACACGTCAATGTCATTTGGCACAAACTTACGATTTAGACGTGGCCTCCGATGGGGATGGGGATATTGGTATTGGACGAGAGGGCATAGCACAACTCAAATTTTTAGTTGGAATAGCTGGAATAGCATCGGAATTATAAGTCGGACATCAATGAAATTTTTTATACGAAGCATTGTATATGTAGCATTCTACTGGCAAAATTTGATGGGCGTTGGGAAAGGGGCGTGGCACGCTTTTTATAACTCAAATTAGTATTTTAGTATAAGATATTGCGAAATAGGCGGAAGAGACCGAGTGAGAATTTACAGGAATATTTATACTCGTTAATGGAGCTAGGTGAACCCATTAACCTTGACGAAAAAAGTCTGATCGAATACTTTATTGAAGGTATTCCAGATTCCAAATTGAATAAGGGCGTGTTATACCAAGCGAGAACTCTGCAAGTGTTGAAAAATCAGATTCGTGTTAACAATAAAATTAGAAGTCCGGCTTTGTCGCAAAATAAAGCCGCACCATCCGTACAGAATGAAAAGGTTGAAGATAAAGGTGAAAGAGTATCTAAAAAACGTTGCTATCGATGTGGAAAAGAAAATAATTTGGCTTGGGATTGTCGAAGTGATAATATAACTTGCTTTAGATGTAAACAACAGGGGCACTTTGCAAATCAGTGCAAGGAAAACCGAGCAACCGACAAGGAAATAAAGTCGGAGCGCGTAAACACTATGCAAGACGATGAATTGGTTAAAATCAAGAAAGGAAATGGTATGATTTTTAAGGAAGTGACTGTCAACAATTTTACTTTCAGTGCCTTATACAATACTAGATGTCCATATTGTATTATAAGATATGATACTTTGATGATGTTAGGTGATGTCGAGTTGACAAATGAAAAGCTGTGTTTGGTTGGAGCCGGTGGAGGGAAACTTACAACAATAGGTAGCTTCGATACCGAGATAGTACTCGATAACATCAGGGTGAATACAAAAATACATGTAGTAAAGGAAAGAGATATAGGGTATGCAGGTATTCTGGGAAATTGCATCCATGACCAGGTTGTTTCGTTTATCAGAAAAGGGGAAGTCGAATTTCGCGAAATCGAAAATACTATCGTTGAGGGGACAGAGGGTTGGCTGAAAGAGTTCGGACGTCTATGTCTCGTAAAAGGCTTAGAAGTAACTAGCAAATCAGTTAACTCAGATTTATCTCATTTGAGTAGTCAGAACGCAGAAATAATCGAATCTTTGATTGCAAATTACAAACCGGAGAGATCGACTAAATGCCCTGTAAAGATGAAAATAATAGTGAGTGACGATTCACCTATTTATCAGATGCCACGCAAAACGTCTTTTACCGACAAATGTATTATAGAAAAGCAAGTGAACGAATGGTTACGCGATGGAATTGTGGTTCCAAGTTATTCTGAATACGCCTCACCAGTAGTATTAGTGGCCAAGAAGGATGGGACAAAACGACTCTGTTGCGATTACCGAAAATTGAACGCGAAGGTTATAAAGGACAACTTTCCCATGACCTTAATAGATGAAGTTTTAGAGCGTTTACAGGAAGCGACCATATTTACTACTCTCGACTTACTCAATGGATTTTTCCATGTGCCTATAGAACCTAATTCAAGAAAGTACACAGCGTTTGTGACCCATAATGGGCAATTCGAATTTTGCTTTGTACCATTTGGTATAACAAATTCAGGCCATATTCCGCGAGTTACTCGCAAATGGTACAGTAGTAATATATATGGACGATATTGTTATTCCGGCAAAGGACGAAGAGGAGTCTATTCAGAAATTAGAGGCAGTTTTGAAGGTCGCAGGCTAGAACGGGGTACAAATTAAATGGGCCAAATGCCAGTTTTTAAGAAAGAAAATAACGTTTCTAGGATATGTCATTGAGAATGGCACCATCCTGCCATCCGCGGAGAAAACCAAAGCGATCGAACAGTATCCAATGCCTACTAATAGGAAAGAGTTGGAAAGTTTTTTGGGATTGACGTCGTACTTCAGGAGATTTATCGAGAATTACGCTAAGGTCGCTAAACCATTGTCTGATTTGTTACGAAAGGATACCGAGTTCAAAATTGGGGACGATCAGTTAATTGCGTTTCAGGAACTGAAACAAGCGCTCGCTAAGGGCGCTGTTATGCAGACGGTCAAATGACCGTCGGTCACGATACTTTTTACGCTCTCGTTTTGTTTTTTCTACTCTGTGCCAAAACCCTGTTATGCAGACGGTCATTTGATCGCCGGTCACCAGTTCACTAAACAAACGATGAGGGTTGCTACGAACCATTTTTTCCGTCATTAGATACATATTTTCGCGACAAGTGTGCCATTTTGCTCCGAAAACACATGTGTTGTGAATAATTTCACAACGCAACACTGTTTTGATCGCATGATTTGGCATCGAGAGCCTCATCATTTTTGACCGACGCGGTCAAATTTTACTCTCCCGCTCTCTCTCTCAATTTTTCATTTTACATTGAAGCAACAACAACTATCGTGACCGACGGTCATTTGACCGTCTGCATAACAGCGCCCTAAAGCATCTGCATTAAGATTAGGTCTGTTTGGCAGAGAATAATTTGTACGAATTTGTACAAATTTTTACTGGATCCTGTTTGTTGACGCCAAATCTCCGATAACGAGAGAGAAACTGAGAGCGTAAAGTGACAGTTCATTTTGTGAGAACTTGCAAGTTTTTACTGGAGAAATTTTGTCCAGTAACTTTTTGCCAGTAAGAAGAAGAACAAGAAAAACATATGACTGGTTGCCATATGATCGACTGCAGAAAAAGAAATTTTGTAAACATTTGGAGGAAAATGGATCCGGCAAAGAAATTGTGCGTTCGCGAGTCTGCTGACCAACAACCGTCTTGCTCAGCTTTACTGGCTGCAGCTGGAAGAGAAGAATCGCAGATTGAGCGCAACGAACCATCTGCATTTTGCATTAAATATCTGATTTTACTTAAGTTTCCCTACAGCTTCAAATCTGAAACGAAACTTTTTAATCAGCTGTTTCTTCCTTTAACCCTCCTGTTTACACCCTTTTTCCTGTGTATTGTGAATGAGAAAGTCACAATGGTGTACCCAAGAGTTAAAACTTGCAAATTCTTACAAATTGCTGTTTGTTCACATTTTTGGACAGTTTCATTTTTGGGAGCGTAAGCTCGCTTACTCTCCTGATATTTTTTACTGGATAATTTTTACTGGAAATCTGGCCAAACAGACCTATTGTATAATCCTAAAGCGGCTACTGAGATTCATGCAGACGCATCAAAGTTTGGTTATGGAGCAGTACTGCTCCAAAACGATTCAGAAGATCAGTCTCTACATCCGGTGGAGTATATGAGTCGGAAGACTACGCCATACGAAGAGAAATACAGTTCATACGAGCTGGAAGTATTGGCAATTATTCAAGCGCTTAAGAAGTGGAGGGTTTATTTGAAAGATGTAAAGTTTAAAATTGTAACGGACTGCAACGCGTTTGCTATGACCGTAAAAAAAATCAATTAAGCTTGCGCATGGTCAGGGTCATTTTGCAACTAGAAAGACGCAAGATCTAGTCGAAAAATATTACTATATTCCGAACGCAAATGCCAAAGTAGCCAGGGCTGTTAAAATGTGTGTACATTGTATAGTGACCGAGGCGAAGGCAGGTAAAGAGGAGGGTATGTTGACGCCAATCGACAAAGCCAGTGAGCCTTCAGGTACTTGTCACGTAGATCACGTAGGTCCTTTGACGGAGACGAATAAATCATACAACCATGTTTTTGTTGTCGTAGATGGGTTTTCTAAGTTCGTCTGGTTATACCCAACTAAATCGACTGGAAGTGCGGAGGTAATAACTAGATTGACGAAGCAATCCACGGTATTTGGAAACCCAAAACGTATAGTGTCGGATAGGGGAGCAGCATTCACTTCCAATTTATTCAAGGAATACTGTGAAAAGGAGGATATCCAGCATTTAGTTATAGCCACGGGCGTTCCTCGCGGCAACGGTCAGGTCGAGCGTATGCACCGAATTTTGATCCCGATGTTATCCAAAATGTGTAGTGACGATTCGTCACACTGGTATCGTTACGTTGATAGGGTTCAACAGATCATTAACAACACTGCTCCTAGAAGTACTAGAGTCACTCCATTTAAGATACTTACAGGCCTCGACATGAGGGTACCAAATTACCCAGATTTGAGGGAATTTTTGGCCGATATTGAGATTGAAGAGCTTGATTTAGAGCGAGACACTATTAGAAAAAAATGTTTGTGAGAATATTTCGAGACTTCAGGTAGAGAATCGTAGAAATTATAATAGAAAGAGGAAGCCCGAAGGCGAATATGACGCTAACGCTTTAGTGGCTATAAAACGGACACAGTTTGGTACCGGCTTAAAGCTGAAGCCGAAGTTTTTTGGTCCCTACCGGGTTATTCGTAAAATTAACCACGGTAGGTACGAGGTACAGAAAATAGGAGAACAGGAGGGGCCGAACAAAACGATTACGGTAGCCGAGTACATGAAGCCTTGGGTAGCGTCATTCGAGACCTGCAACGAATCGGAACAATCACAGCTGTCGACACTGCAAGATAAAGTTACGCGAACCGGGATATCTTATTGAAATTCAAAAATATGAATGTAACGACGTGGCCTCGTAGAGTTAAGATACTAATGTTACAAATTATAGAATTAAGATCATTTTTGTATGGACGTAAACGCATTGACTGTTTTGACGTTGACCGGAGACCAAGTCTATAAAGACGAGACGACGAGACCTCGCATCTGGGCCGAATGCGCTATCAGGACGGCCGATTGTGGGATTGGGACTAAAAGTGGTATTGGGACTAATTGGTGGACATAGGCCAATACGGCAACACGGACGGACTAAGGACAATATGGTAACCCCGCCGAAGGGGAAAAGAACATGAGAGACGCGGACAAAGGAAACAGCGGACAGGACAGATAAACGACACTTGGAATTGTAACGTTGAAGCGGACGGATGTATTGTAAGATCGTCAAATTTTAATATACTAAATAAACGCTTTAAAACACAAGTCCACATACATACTACGTATATAACGTTGTACATTAATAGAAAGGTATGAAAAATACCTTGCGTTTGATACGCATATCGTGTAAATCAGTTGGAGATTAATTTAGTTTTTTTGATAAAAACTTTGAACTTTGACCCCGAGCCACGCCTTTTGTGGGCGTTTCCCAGGCAAAATTTTTAGTTTATTAGATTCACAAAAATACGCTCTATATGGTCCAATTTTCCGTTTTTTTTCATGAGGGTTCGCTATACTGCATTTGTTCCGGCGAAATACTTGCTAGTGCAACAGCAGCTAGTTGAAATTACTATCCGAAAATATTATGAGAAAATAGCAGTCACATTTTGCAAGTCCAAAAAGTCAGTAAGCGCTTGCAGAGAGTACTTTGCAAGTGCAAGTTTTACTTTCTAGAATAAAAAGCGCCTGAAAGCGCTTTACTTGCATAGTTCGACAGCACCCTTAAAATCGATCTTAAAACTATGTTAGTCGAGTCGACGAACATTGGCTTTAACGTTTAATGAATATGGTTGGCTATGCAAGGATAAAATCGTACTGAAGAGTTAGCCCATTGTCATGCGAATAGAGGGAAATTTAACTTCAGAAATTTTGCGTTTTAACAAAAACTTTTGAATGTGTGTTTTGTAAATAATACGTGTTATTGTATTTCAGATTACAGCCGAAACCGCTTTTGATATGGTATCACCCGGTCCGCCCGTTCGGAGAATTCGAAAAATGCAAGAGGGTAAAAAGAAGCGACTGCAACGACCGAAAGATATTCGAGAAGGAGTTACAAATGCTTATTTAATATTTAAAGAGGTTTGTGTTTATATTTTAAAAATTTACACAAGATAACTATGTACAAAACTACTTTGATGAAAGTACATGCTGACCCCAAAGGTTTTCGAGCTGTTACACCGTGCGACCATATTTACTTTTGACCCATCCAAAAGATGATACAGGAGTGAAACTAGAAATCATTCATAGAAACCTGGCATACTCAGTTTTCATTTTCTCATCCGATGTCTTTTTAAAAGGACTTTAAAATATGAAGACAAAAATTGTTTAATATTTGCAGTTGTGCTGTGACGAAGATACATATAGGCATCAAATGAAAGTGGAAACCTTTTTGACTAAATTTTCTATTTTTTGACTAAATTTTCTATATTGCACAATCTTCAACAAAAGTATCTAGCTCCTTGCCTACGCCGATGACATTGACGTCATTGGGCGTAATAAGCGAGATGTCACCGCTGCCTTCGCAGCAATCGAAAGAGAATCTGCCAAAATGGGTCTGGTGATAAATGAGAGCCAGGCGAAGTACGTGTTCTCTACACACAGGGATTCGCAGCGGCTAGGGTCTCACGTCGAGGCTGACAGGTATACTTTTGAAGTTTCCAAGGAATTCGTCTACCTTGGCACCACCATAAACAGCAGCAATGATGAGAGTCTAGACCTAAAGCGAAGGATCACTCTTACCAATAGGTGCTACTACGGTCTCGACTGAGTAGCGGAGACCTCTTATACACCGCTCTATAGGACGCTTTATGTGCCCGTACTTCTCTATGGCGCAGAAGCATGTAGAAGAAGGGTGTTCGAGAGGAAGGTACACTATGATCAATAAGTACCGGGACTGTGTCAAAAAAACAAAATTGTTTTATTCTTCTGGTAAATTTATTTTATCCCCTTCAAAATAAGCCCCATCTGAAGCAATACACATATGCCAACGCTTAATCCAATCGTCCATGCACTTCTGGTAAGCCGAAGCAGGTATGGCCTTCGCTCTCGCGTCGCATTTTCTTGTATGACCTCTATGGACTCAAATCTCTTTCCACGAAGCGGTAACTTGAGTCGGGAGAACAGGAAAAAGTCACATGGTGCCATATCTGGAGAATAGGGAGCCTGATCGATGATATTCACACTGTGTTTGTTCAAATAATCGCGAATAATGTGTGCTTTGTGAGACGGCGCATTCAAGTCTTGAGGAACAAGCCGTGCGGCGACGCGTTTCATGCGCAAAATATCGACAACAATGTGTTGTGCGCTTCCATAAGAGATGTTAAGATCGTTAGAAATCTCTCTGAGGCTCACATGACGATTTTCAAGCACGATTTTCTTCACAATTTCAACATTTTCGTCGGTATTCGATGTTGAAGGACGTCCAGAACGAGGAAAGTCTTCGACCACTTCACGACCACTTTTGAACATTTTATACCACTCGAACGCTCTGGTTCTTGATAGAGCAGACTCCCCAAATGCAACATTTTAAGCGCATTGGCACAAGAAATTTCGTTCTTAAGACAAAATTTCAAACAAATACGTTGATCAACAAAATTATCCATTGTAAAATGCGACGAAGTACAAAAAGTTGACTGACGCTAACAGCTGCCAAACAAAAACTAATGATGCAATCCCGCTCAAAATTTGACACAGATGTCAGTTAAGGTCCTACCGACCTAACAAAAATTTTTACCTGCATCGGGCAACGGCGGAAAATTTAAAATACACAGTCCCGGTACTTATTGATCATAGTGTATATATTTGTTTTTATTTGAAATTCAATTTTTATTAATTTATAAAAAAAATTTGTAAAAAAAAACACAAAACAAATCCTAAAATATTCTTGATTAAGGTCCTAAATGTAAGTCCTTAAAAGGAATTAAAAAAATATTGGCTATTTCTGGTAGCGGCCGAAAATGGGTTAAAATGTTAATTTTGTTTTTTTTTAAGTGTTCGTAAATATTTTTGTTATTTTTAAAAAAAAAGCTTCAAAATTCCTTATTTTTACCCTATTCATAGACATATAGTTGTCTGTTCAGTGATGTTCACCTAAACTGTTTTCATTAGCGTAATCTAAGGATATTCTAATAACTTTCTATGAAAAAAAGTTGCGCTATTGTTGCGCACTTTTGCAGCATTTAGATTTTTGTTTGTGAACTCATGGCAAAATATGCATGCGGTCCGTGAAGGGAAATACAAGAAACAAATGTAAATGCAAAAAGTATGAGATAAGCAACAAGTGAAATGTTTTATGTTAGTTTTGTTGTTGTTCAATGTACGGTTTTTAGTATTGCTTTATGCTTTTTACCCTACATTACGGGGGCTGGCATATTAGATATATATTAGCCAGCATATTAGGATTTTAAGATATTTATGAAATACAATCAAATTGTGCCAAATCTTTCGTTGAGTATAACCACAGAACAAACAATATACAGAATGCGCATCTGGTGTAAAGAAAATTTTCTTTGCGGGTTCCAGCGGTAGGACCCGTTTGTAGATGCGGGGGAAAGCAGTAAAGGCGACGAGAACGCACAGAGCGCGAGAACGTAAACTGAGAAGCTGTGAGAGCGGTGTATGAAACAGTGACGCACCACACACTGTGGTTGTTGTTGTTGGGCAACAAAGTGATGTGCCGCTTGCATGTTGGTGGTGGCTCGTGCTTGCTCTCCGCTTGCTTTTTTACAAACAAGAACAAGAAGTGGACAGGTAAAGTTTGCATAGAAAAATTGATTGAACGATCGTCAAGGCGCATAAATAAGGTGGTAGCATTACGGAAAAAACAAAAATTCAATGGATTTTATTAGTTCTTTTGGTCTGCTTGTAAAAAGGAAGTTGTAAAAAGTAAAAATGGCTACGTTGAAAATAAATATATGTGTAAAAATATTGGAACAACCAAGGCGCATTAAGAAAGTGATAATAAGTGGAAAACTATTGCTACAATGTCGTGCCAATTATCAAAGAAAAAAGTTTAATCAGTTCTGTTGCTGCAACTACCTATTGAATTTGCCTTGACCATCGCTTTGCCAAATCAACCACCATTTCAATGTGCACGAGTAAAGCCAAGCTGGCTTGCTGCGGAAAGCAACAACATTGCGTGTTGTTGTCGAAATGAGAATAAAGCACAAATCTATGCGTGTACATCAATTCGCACTTACTTTCTCTGTTCCCTTTACATTGTCCTCACCTTTGTTGCTTCCCGCCCGCGTTTGAAATGAAATCGCAAAATTATTTCAGATGCGCCTTCTGTATACTATTTATTCTGTGGTATTACGTGCCTACGACTGTTCATAAATATTTAATTCACGGACCAGAGGTCACAGCTCACGCCTTGTGGCCAATCGGTGAATTATCTGAAGCGCAGGAAGCGCGAAATAAAGATTTTAAGGCTTTCAGAAAATATTTTTCCCGAAAATGTAGCAAATAAAAATCCAACGAAGGCATTCTGAATAGGCCGCTAATAAGTTCTGATCCTATTATATCCACTAAAACGAAATTGTCACATAAAGAAGTCACGCGCATGCCAAGCATTGGATTTATTGATAATAGCGGAAGAAGAACGCGATGATATAAACGATGATGATGATGATGATAATTATGGAAACGAAGGTGAAAGCGTGTTTGAATACGATGATGATTAGGATGGTAATTAATATGCAATAGAACGAAGTTACCTATTTTAATTAATTTTTCAATTTCACTAAGTGATGAATTTTGTATAGGGTGAGCTGAGCTGCCACTGGTTTTGGCAGCTCAGCTGTTTTCTTGTAACATGTTACTGTCAAACATGTTCAGTTTGGTCTATAACACTACTCGACAAAAAATGGGTTCATCGCGTGCTCCTAAAAATACAAGTATTTTTTATACTAATCTTCGGCTGCTGAACACGAAACTGAAAATCAAAACATTTTCTTAAGAAGTGTTTTCGAAAAATCTTCGGAAAACACGTTTTTCCCCTCTTATTTCAGTTATGAGCACATATCTCGTAAACCAACCATCCGACTAACACAAGTGGCCAGTCGTTCAGAATGTAATTAACTAACCCTTCCAACGATATATAGATTGTCCAAATCGCAAATATTTAAAAAAATATTTTAAATGTGTATATCCTTAAAAGTAGTAGTGTAATTTAACCATGCATCGACTTATAAACGAACAACGCTTGCAGATTATTGAATTTTATTATCAAAATTCATGCTCGGTTAAGAAAGTGCATCGTGCACTCCTTCCATTTTATGGTCAGTATGGGCGACCTTCTGAGGCGGCTATCTTGTGACTAAATTTCGCACCAAATTTACATTATTGGACATTAACTTGGACTTGGCTGACATGTGATTTCAACAAGACGATGGCCCAATGGAGAGGCGAGTTCGGTGAACAGTTTATTTCACGTTTGGGGCCGGTCAATTGGCCGCCTAGATCGTGTGGTTTAACGCCTTTAGATTATTTTTTGTGGGGCTATGTTAAGGCTCATGTCTATAGCGACAAGCCCGAAACGGTTTTCGCACTGGAAGCCAATATTGAAGAATTTTTTCGTGAGATACCGGAGGATATGTTGGAGAGAGTGTACCAAAAATGGACCCAGCGTATGAACCATTTGAGGCGCAGCCGCGGTCAACATTTACATAAAATCATCTTTAAACATTGCATTATATAGATCGTTCTATCGACTCAAATAAAGATTTCATACATTTCTCTAACTTTTGTGTTTTTTTTAATCAAATCCAAAGGCTCTTTAACCCTAATTCCCAGAAGTGAGCCTCACAGTCTCACTTAAGATTTCAAATGGTGATAAATCCTATACCAAAAGATTTTCGATTCAAATTTTTTTATGTAATCCTCTAATGGAATGTTAGAATTATATTTCATTTATAAATTTAATTTTTACAGTTTTACAGTTTTTCTACTTTTTTTTTAAATTTTTTTAAAAATGCAACGTAAACCCAGAAGTGAGCCTCTGGAGCTCATTTGAACAAAAACTCAAATTTACTCAGAATTCCTTGACTTTTTGTCAACCATATGGAAGAATATTTTTATTTTTCATGTTTAGATGCATTTTGATCGTGCCAAGTTCATAGTTTTTAAGCCTAGCACACATCTAGTCGACATGGGATGAAGTCTACTAAAATTGTTGAAAATACTGCAATCTACGACATATTATGAAGAATTTATGCCTTGCCGAGGTTGATGCTAGTTCATACAGTTTATGTCTTCCAATCCCAATAAATATGTAATCAGAATATGGAAGTGCGACGGTGCTAATACTTCCTGAAATGTCATACACATGCAAAGACGGTAATCGAGGAGCTGTGGATCTTGCAAAAAGGGTGCTAAAAAACTGTGTGAACCTCACAAACACAAATGTAATAATGACCAACTAGTTCACCAGTAAGGTATTAGCCAATAGTTTATTGGATGCGAGGTTCATACACTCAGAGTAAACAAAATTTGTATGATGGGTATATCAAAAAACGCAAACCTAATGCATGGCCTCTAGCGCTGCAGTAGCAATTGTTTTTCTGTGGACCCTGTATTTACAAGTTCTTTACTTAAAATAAAAAAACTCAAATAAAAACGTCGTAGTAACTAGATTTGGAAAAATAAAATAAATTTAGTTTTTCAGTAGTTTACGAGTAGCTCATATGAGCCTGACAGTCTCACTTCTGGGTTTACGTTACTTTTAAAATTCTGGGAATTAGGGTTAAAACTCACCCGATATAATAACCTTTTGTAAGCATTTTGTAGTTTTGATCATAAATAAGAAAAATCCACTAAAGTATATTCAAATACATTTGTTTCTCACTTCTTTATGTATAATTAACTAAACCTAATACTTTTTTCATGTCTGAATAGTCTAGGTGAATTGATCGCCAAAATTGCCATGAATTACCCTAGTGTGCCGCGTACAGATAATTTTGCTGAAAAAAGTAATAGTCCAGCGCGTCTGAGCTTTTTGTAATTTGCACATAAAGGTTAAAGGGTCCCTATAGACCTTTACAAGGAAAGTATGAAAACTTGAAGAGCTAGAGCTTCGATGTCTAGGACAAAGTTGTTTGCATTAAATATGTGAATATTTTTTTTATGCACATGAACCCCCTTCCCCTTTCCTTACCCTCTTTTTTATGTTTTTTCTTAAAATTTTTTCATTTTTTTTCTTAAAATTTTCTTTAAAATTTTTTCATAAAAAGCTTGTATTGAGTAAAATATAGCAAAAAATACTATACTGTATTTTTGAAAAATATTTCCCATTAAAAATTAGGAGGGGTTTTCAAACAACAAAACTTTCTCAAAACTTCCCCCAAAAAAATAAAAAGCCTTAAACGCGAATCCTTCATTTAATACTTTTTTCATAAATTGCTAGCTCTGCTTGAGATGTTGAGAAAATAGTTGAATATTAAAAAAAAACATATTTTCTCTTCATATTTCAGGTGGTCTCCAAACAACTAAACCCTATGAAGTCCCCTCTTAACAAAAGAAACACTTTTTATGATTTCAAAAAAGACTTTAATAAATTCGTATTGCTCTTAAGCCACTTATGCTTCACCCCAGGGCGTATCCAAGGCGGTGTTTGGGTGTCAGAACCCCCATAGCCTATAAATAGTCAACATTTTCAATCACTATGCATGGTATGTTCGTTGCCCCATTAGCAAAAAGGGGTTTTTACCTTTGAGCATTTAAGAAAATAATAACAGCACATTTTTTTGATAAACCCGATGTTTTTTAATTGTCCCCTTCAGGCTCAATACAACGATTTAGGACATTTTAGTACCAATTTTGAATAAGTACGAAATAAACACTTAAACACATTTTCAGTTTTTTCTTAATTCTGGCGTTCAAGTTAATTTCTGAGCTTTGATGTATTCAGAGACCTATAGTAGAATTTTATGGCGAATATTTTCGTGGTACATTTTGTCCTTAAAAAGTTTTGTTTTACAGGACATTATTGGCATTTTAGAAAAAAGGGTCAAATTGACCCATACAAATAGGAGTTACAGGGTTAAAATGCTCCACAAAAATGTTCTTCGTAGTATTTTACATCAAATTGCTGAACACATCATATACCTAAAATGTGAGGTTACATGGTTTTCGTATGCCGATTCACCATAAGAATGTGCAAAAAGAGGAAAACTTTGACCCCCCCTAAAAAAAAATTCAGACGTAAACTTTCAAAACGCCGATACACGTATATTTTTTTTGCCCCTTCTACCAGAATCCGTTGTCAAAACTTTGTTATTTTTTTGTGTTGTACAGTGTTATTTTATATAAAAGCATATCAGTAAGAATATGTACATAAATATTTTCATTATATCCAGTGTATACATACATATTATGTATGCATAAGCATCTATGTATAAGATGGCAGTTCATTTGCTAATCAAAATTTGTTCAGTCTTACACTGGTGTAATCTTTTCCATAATTCAATAGATTCATGCAAAATTTTGATACTCGTATATATAATATATCAATATTGATATAATATATATATATTATATATATTTTGATATTTTTATATAGGTGCGCTAAGGATCTACATCAAAAAATGTTAGCCGTTTCCAAAAACTTTTTTAGATATTCCGCTTAGCTGCATTTTTCGCTTAAGGGGTTAGGTCCACTTGTAAGGCAAAAAAAGAACGCTTTTTTGCAAATTTTTTCTGAAGACGGGTTTTATTATTTATGAATAAATCTTTTTGTACATTAAAGATACACATTTCAAGAAGTTACAAAAAAATGTTCATGTCAAAATGTCCATAATATTAAGAGATATAGTCAATTTGCTGAGACACCAAAAAAAAAAACGTTTTGCGGTGATCACGATTGCAGCAGTCTGGATCATTTGAAACCAAAAAAACGAACGGGGATCTTTAGTAACTCAGTTAATGCTCAGGATGGACGAAGGGTTTGTTCATATTTTGATTTGTCGCAACATGGCGGACGTTCAAAGTCAACATTTTTTTTTTACCCACATTTTCGTCACTTTTTCGGCTATAAAAAAAAAATTTCATCGTACAAAAAAATCCTTCGTCCATCCTGAGGACAATTATATGTAAAATAAGTCGTTAAAATTTCAAGAGGGTCAATACAGCCGTTTTCGAGTTACAGTGATCACCGACTTCGAAAACGTGGTTTCGAGAAAAACGCGTTTAAAATTTTGAGTATAGTTTACATGCAGATAAAAATACAATAGAGCTGTATTTCAATGCAGTACATCTCGGCGAATAATAGTCCGATTAATCTAAAAATTTCAGGGAATACTTTTGAAATGTTATACTTTTAGAAAATGTAATAAAAAAAAATCGATTTTTTGAAAATCATGAGTGGACCTAACCCCTTAAGTGCCGCAAATCATGTGCATCGAAGGTGAATGCAGCTAAACGGAATGTACTGTACCTTTGCAGCCAAAGATTCCATGTTTTACGTGGATGTTTTCTCTACGAAAATTAACAAAACTTTTGTAACCACGTACAACATAGAATATGTGTGTAAGGAGAAATCAAAAATTACAGTTATTTCCATATCACTTGCGGAGCTGTTTGTCTTGCCAAGGTTGAAGTTGGAAGCTGCTTGTTTGCATAGTGGCGCTTACGATAATTTTGCAACTATGCAAACAAGTAAACAATTCAAACGATAAAATTGACGACTCATTTTCTCGGGTGTTATTCATGATGCAATTATAAAGGTGAGATCTTCCTTGACAGCTCGTTTTTGACACTGTCTTATAGAACGAGAGTCAATGTTGTCTAGTACGCATTCAAAAGAAGGGGGAAAACGACGAAGTATATTAAAAGCTTCAAATACAAATTAATAAATAGTGATTGCAGCAAAAGGTTAAGATTAGTTTATTATTTTGTGCATTTTATTTAATTTTTTGTATTGATTATTTTTTATCTTGTTATTTAAAAATTTTAACCCCAAAGTGAATGCGACATTTAAAAAATAATTTTTAACTTCGCGGGGTAATGCGACAGTAGAAGTTTCGTGGAGGTTTGTCGGTTTTTTTTTTAAATAACGCTCTTTACTATAACTATTAATTTTGTTAAAAGCGTGTTCTAATTGTACTATTTTACTGAGAAAGTCTTGTAAGGGCTTCCTCAGGCCACCATGCAAAATCTCGCAACCCATGTGAACGTTGCTAAAGTTGTGTTGTATTGACTGAGATTTAATTTCTTTAAAATGTAGTTATTTGTTTCACCTATACAAATGTATGCTGAAATTGTGCCCCCTTTTTAACACTAGAAGTACCGAGCGGTCATTTGACGGTTTTCAGTTTTTGATTAACCGTAGCTCGAAAACGGTTTAAGTTACGAATCTTGTTCTCCTTGACTTTTAATATTTTGCAAAATATTGTTAGTGCAAAATATTAAAAGTCAAGGAGAACAAGATTCGTAACTTAAACCGTTTTCGAGCTACGGTTAATCAAAAACTGAAAACCGTCAAATGACCGCTCGGTACTTCTAGTGTTGAAAAAAAAAAACCAAAAAATACAACATTCTTTTCATCGACGTTTCTATAAGACAGAATGTCAACCAATTTTTTCACTTTTCTGTCATTGAAGAACTCACCTTTATAATTTCATCATGGGTGTTATTCATTACTGAGATTTGAAATTTTGCAGACAGATTCGTCTGATGTCAAACTTTAATTCTCAACCAAAAACATTTTTTTCGAAAAAATGGCGCTTGCGATAATCTGGCGACCATGGCTCGATATATAATCATATATATATAATATACATATTTTATATATATATATATTTGTGGCTTCCCCCGCACTGTGAATCCCGCAAACAAAAATTTAAATTTTTGAGCTCAGACGCGCCTTCCTATACACTTCATACTCTTTGGTAATACAAACACACAACACGATAATTTAACCAAAACATGATAAAACGTTCAGAACATTTTGGACTGAAATAATAAAATTAAATCAAAACCATTATAAACATTTCCCATTCAAATACATTTGAATATTCACCATCGATAGCAATAATTTCAATCCTGTGTGAGAATATATGGTAATCCAGCCGAAAATGAAAGAAACAATGCACGCGTTTTTGAATTTTTCCCTGTCGTCGAGTAACATGATTGAAAATTGTTTGCCGTCGAGCGGGAAAAATAATCAGGCGACGATTCCCGTCGAGTAACGTGATTGGGACGAATAAAATTTGTTATTTTAGTTGACATACGCAAAAATCCTTCCGTTCAAAAAGTATCGTATCAAGTCGAATGTTTTCTTGAACTTGTTGAAAAGAAAACCATGTATGTACTAGAGTACACGAAGAACGCGTTAGTGTTAACCCTTTGGCCTACTTTTATTTCGTCCGATTACGTGCCATCAGCAATTGATAATTTATATGCCTTTAGCCTACGACCACGAGTCCGGCTCGTGCCAGAAAATGTATTCAAAATGCAATAAGTACGAGTCTGACTCGTGTAGAAATTCCACGAACTAGACGCAGTATATTATTGCAGTATATTGACGCAGGCGTATTATTGCTACACGAGTCAGACTCGTACTCATTGCATTTTGAATACATTTTCTAGCACGAGCAAGACTCGTGGTCGTAGGCCAAAAGGTTAAAGACAAAAAATTAAAGAAAAATTTGCTGGAAAGGAATTTTGGTATATTTATTGTATAAGTTTTTGTAGTTCGAAAAGGAATTGCATAAACGCCTTAATTTAAAATAAATAAAAAACTAAAAACATGGTCAAACATGCATCGAAAAATTTGGGCTTTAGAGGTACTTTTTCAAGAAATAAACAGAAGTAAAAAAATTAAATAAATTTTAACCGGGAATCTTATCATACAAAATCATTTGCGCTGAACAAAATTTTAGGCGAAAACAAAGAATCTTCTTCACGCTTTTTATAAGCCCAAAGACTACTTATAAGTGGGACTTCAGTTCTTAGACAAGTTGAATTTTATCTGCTTTTAACCAATATACTTAAAAGTACGTAAAATAAGCCAAGTTTGGAGAACTGCGCCATATCGATTCATCACGTTCACAACGAACTATCGTCGCTTATCTTCACTATGTGCTGGATAAGGTATATTAAATCCTTACTGGAAAAGTACCTCTAAATGAACCACCCGCAATACACATCCACACCCATACCATAACCGAAAATTTGTCACACAGTGTAATTATTGTTGTTCTTCTAGGGCATCAATGATTCTGCAAACACACTAATAGAAACAGCTGTAGCAGAACATGATCAAAAAGGATATACTGGAGCTGTTGGAGCAGTAATAAGGCATATACCACCGATAATATGTCAACCCGCTGTGTGGACAACACAGGCGACTACAAATATTCTTGGGGGTGTTAAAAGTTCTCTTGTACCTGAGGCGAAAATGGAGGCGCGTGAAAAATGGAAGGATGAGAGTGATTAGACATAAAATGTTTAATAATAATTTTACCATACGACGCATATAATATATTATAAATTTTCAGACTTAATCGTTAAAATGTCATTAAATTTTTTACGTTCAAATTAAAGCAAATTTCTTTAGATTTGGTTTTTTATTTCGAGATACTTCTTAGTAAGAAAAGTTTAAGATCTTTCTTAAAATAGATTATAATGTGTCAATCTCTGCCTTAATCCCTGAGGTGGACTCAAAAATGCTTGACGTAATCGAGCTTATTAACGCAATCACACAAATCAACCCTGCATGATATTCCCACTTTCATCTAGGTAGGTAGGTATAACTGGTCGGCCACACATATACCCTTATTGGGTCGTTAGTGATGCCAGGGGTCGAATCGAGCGATCCGTGAACGTACAACTCGTCACGTAAAAGTATGATTTCGTATTACGCCATACGTGAACGAGTACTCCCTACCGTAATTCGGTATGATGCCTTCCGAAATTGGGTACATTAACGAGTATTTTCTTACGAACTGTCATTCGATAAAAAAAAATTGTGTTCGTAAACGACAAGAATAGAAAAATAATGTAAGAAATTAAAAAAAAAAATATTATGAAAAACCAATTATATTGCTAAAAGGATTATTTTAGGACAAATACAAATAAAATAAATGCGGCACAAAAGGAGCTAATTGCAGTATTTATGCCCCATTCCAATCAAATAGTCGCAACCAACTGAATGTTGGTAACCACCACTTGCTAGAAGAGCAAGGGCTGCTGCTAGTTGCAGCGTTGGTGGAGCCGCTGTAGACTGCTGCGGATCAAAACTTCTCTAAAACATATTTAAATGCTTCTTTAATCAAGCGAAATCTTTTTACAAATCTGTAAGAGAACTTTGTACAGTGTAAGTTTATTCTTATATTTTTATTTAACTTACGCTGAGCTTGGTAAATTTAATGGGTTGCTTTGGCCCCTTAATCGCCTTCGCACAATGCTTTCGTCGCCATCACTTTCATCGGATGATTAAAAAGGAGTAAGGCACCGTCCATAATCTCTTTGGTACAACTTTTGTTTAAAAATTTCATAAAATAATGAAAATTCTGTATCGGAAATTTTCAATTTAAGATTTAAATGCCAGCTGTCACTGTCAAAATTGTAGAAGAAAAAAAAACTATTATACTTTGAAATCCCATTTATTTCACACGATTAACGTATCACGGAATTTTCTTCAAACAAACACTTCAAGCCTAGCGTCGCCCCTTCCTCTGGTCCTCCAAACCCGTTTCCCCCTAATGTCCTGCTCAGACAGCCAAATAAATTTAATTCTTAACTGAGTTTATCGCTTTTGCTGTTCACACACCTCAATTTAGCTTACGCCTCATTTTAGCTGCTATCGAACATGTTTTTGTTTTGACGGAAGAAAGGTTTCTTCGGTTTATGTAAATTAAATCGCAGGGTGTACTTAGGTTGTGGAAGGAGCAATTCACCAAGCTGCTCGCAGGCGACGAAGGGAACAATACGGCCAGTGGTGAAGATGTCCAGATGGCACCAATCGATGAGGACGGTGTGGATGTGCCACCGCCCAGCCATGACGAGGTCCGGGTCGCTATCCAGCGACTCAAGAACAATAAAGCTGCAGGGCCGGATGAGCTACCAGCGAAATTGTTCAAGGCCGGCGGCGGTGAGCTGATTAGGTGCATGCATCATCTCATATGCAAAATATGGCTGGAGGAACGAATGCCCAACGATTGGAACCTCAGTGCCCTTTGCCCTGTGCTGAAGAAAGGCGACCCAACAAAATGCGCCAACTACAGGGGTATCAGCCTACTTTCCATTGCATACAAGGTCCTGACGAGCGTACTATGTGAAAGATTAAAGCCACTCGCCAAGGCGCTGATTGGACCCTATCAGTGCGGCTTTAGACCTGGTAAGTCCACCATCGACCAGGGGGGTTACTATGTAACTCGATTCGAAAGTTGAATTCGATCCGAATTTAAATTCGTACTATGTAAGATTTTCGGATCGAGTGAAAAGTGCTGCCATTAATTGGAAGTATTTTTGGCAGTACTTTCGAAGTAATTGAAGTTGGCAGCATCTATTAGAAGAAATGTCAAAAATAGTAAACATTGAAAGTAAACAAATAATTCACTCGCACTTGAACCGCCGAATAGAGCAGATCGTTTTAACAAAGAGCAGCTGAACAACAAATTATACGAGGACATCAATTTTTATATCAACAACCAGTGTGACAGTGATCGCCAGTGGAACAAGGGACCAACGAGGAATTTCTTGTGGCAAGTGAGATCAAATAGTGTTCAAGAAGCGAGGTAAGAAATTACTAGGGGGTTGGGATGGCAGACGCTCCGGCGTCTGACACCACAACTGACATAGGGGACTGGCTTCGGGCGACTCATAAGGGGGTGGAGGAGTACGTGACGAAGTTGAGTGGGACTACCACGAGAAAAGGCAGTAAGAGGCCACTTACGATGGCCGACGCTGCAGATACTGAAGTAAGCTCCGGTATGCGTCCTAAAAATTGCAATGACTGCGAAAGTAAAGCGGTTAGCAACGAAAAAATTAAGAAAAAAAGTAAGTTGGAAAGCGGCAATGAAAATGAAAATGAAGCTAACGGAAAGATCCCGCTACAGGGTATGCTAATAACTAAGGGCACTTATGCCAAGTTAGCGGTTGAAAACCCGCTAGGTATGAAAGTAAATAACGAAGTCAGCTCAGACATGACTACCGTTGAGAGAAACAGGAATACAACAACGGAAATGGCAACTGCGAACAGTGAAGTCAGTAGGCAGTCGATGTCGTACCAAGAAAACCACAAAGGCGATTTTGCGGTTCTTTTGGATACGTCTGCGTCCGGGCTTTTTGAAAATAGAACGATCAGAAATGGGCTGTATTTGTGGGAGAAAATAAGAAGGATGCAAATAGGGGGCATCAAGAATATTAAGGCGGTGGGGAAAACCCTGTATAAGATTTTTTTCGTGTCTGCGCTTGATGCAAATAAGTGCATTGAAAACCAAAGTTTATGTCAGGCGAACATTAGAGCCTTTATACCAAGGAGTTTTGTGGAGACTTATGGGGTTGTTAGACACATACCTGTCGGATTTTCTGATGAGGAGGTGTTTAACAACATCGAGTCAAGCATAAGGGTGGTGTCTGCCCATAGAATATTACGAAGGGACAGAGTCGACAAGGAAAAGCTTGTACCGACAGAAACTTTCAAGATTGCATTTGCGGGCAGTGAGTTGCCACAGATGGTACAAATTTTCTACACTAATTTTAAAATTACGCACTTCTTCCCCCCATCAAGGCAGTGCTATAACTGTGGGCGACTAGGGCACACGAAGCTGAGCTGCAGGGCAAAGAAAAGATGCATTCTTTGTGGAAAGGAGGGAGGGTGCAACGAGGAATGCAGCAATAGAGCGTGCATACTACAATACAATTGCCAGAGCCTGAAAACGAATAAAAATTTCATCGACATTTTTAATCAAACCCATCAGATTGACATTGTATGTTTGCAGGAAATATTCTCGCACGATGAGGCCTTAGTTAACCATAAGTTGACTGGGTTTCATATGGTGAAGAAAACTCGGTCTGACGGCTATGGGGGTGTTGCCATAGGGTTCAGGCGGAGTCTGGCTTTTGTGAGGGTAAAGTTCCAAACGCATTTGGACATAATAATGGCGAGAACGACGAATTTGATTAAAAATGTAACTGTATGTTCGGTATATCTGCAACCTAGTATCAATGTAGCAACATTTGAGAATGAAGTTGCTAAACTTATCTCTTTTTTAAATACACAAGAGAATGTTTTGCTTCTGGGTGATTTCAATTCCAGGTGCACGACTTGGGGTGACTCCGTAAACTCGTATAGAGGAAGGTTTTTGAGCCAGCTTATAGACACCTCGAGTTTGAGGTGTCTAAATGATGGCTCAAAAACCTTCTTCAGGAATCCAATGTTTGTGGAGGCAAATGGGGGCAGTGTGCTCGACTTGTCTTTCACGAGTGTGCAGGATGGGGTGGAGTGGAAGTGTGACAAGTCCTTTGTTGGGGGGAGTCACCATTGCCCCATAATCATAAAAATTGCGAACTGTACGATGCGACCACGACCTTTCACCTCCAGAAACTTGCTGCACAAGACGCTGGCGAGAATTAAGGCCTCGGAAATAAACCAATTATCCGATCTGGAAAGCAATGTTATCACAGCCAGGAAAAATTGTACAATTGACCTGAATAATTTCAGTCACTCTCCCAAAAACTGGTGGAGCAGCGAGCTCGCCAGACAGTACAGGATACTGTCGGCCAAAAGATGCAAAGCGAGGTTGACGGGAAGGTGCGATGATCTGGAGGATGCATGGCAGGAGCAGGTCAGCTGGGAGAAAGCGGTGAAGGAGGCGAAGAAAATCAACTTCCTGGAGGCGATCGAGGACCTAAGCAGCAATCCAAACACTAAGAAGGCTTGGTGTTTTGTTAATAACATGAGAAAGGTTGGCAAGGAGCACAATTGCAGGTGGACAGACGAGGACAACATAAATTTTTTGCAACATTTGAAGTCACAAATAAGTAACCCATCGGCTCCCCCTCCACAGGTGCTTTTGGGCAACCTGGAGACGCACGCGATCTTCGAACGCACCCCCTTTCTGCTTTCTGTTAATGAATATGCAAATGTTATAGGAAAGAAAAAGTCGACTGCTGGTGGAGCGGATGGAATCACTTATAGCATGCTAAACGCCCTGCCTATGGAGGTTATACAGAAGCTGGCAAAAATGCTTGAAAACTGTGTAAACTCCAATTGTTTCAAAGACAATTGGAGGCTCATTTCGGTCGTTCCGATACCCAAGGCCAACTGTTGCCGTGACAACATTTTAAATTTTAGGCCAATATCGCTCATCTCGGTGTTGGTTAAAAGTCTCAACATGGTGGTAAAAGATCGTTTGTCTGACTTTGTTGAAGAGAAAGACATAATCAGCCCTAGATGTTTTGCATATAGAAAGGGACAATCGGCGGCGATGTGCATCAATGAAGTGCTTCACACAATTGAGGTGGCAAAGCTCAGGAAAAAAAAGTGTTCGTATGTGTGCTGGATTTAGCTGATGCGTACAATTGTGTGGACATTGTGCGACTCACTGAGGTACTTCACAGCTTAAAGGTTCAACCTACTATTTATAATTGGATTTACAACTTTCTTTACAAGAGAGTGTTAAAGTTAGGGAGTTGTAGGATAGAAGTAAACAACGGTCTTCCGCAGGGAAGCTGCCTGTCACCTTTGCTGTTTAACATTTATACTGCTACCTTGCACGACTTGTCTGACAGCAAAACGCAATTGTACCAATTCGCCGACGATTTTCTTTTCATTTCTGCTGATTCCACGGCGGAAAATAGTTTGCGAAACCTGCAAAACAAAACACATGACTTTGAGGTGCAATGTAGGGCGTTGGGTTTGAGCCTAAAAACAAACAAGTCCAAATTTATGTACATGGCCAAGGGGTGCAAAAAGGCTTTCCAACTCTCAACAGGGCAAGGAACAGTGGATCAGGTGACACTGATCAAGTTTCTGGGGAGGGTAATCAGCGCCAATTCCACTGTGAAAGACCACATTAACAAAGTCAAACAGGAAATTGTTCCTGCCAAGAATCTCATCACCAGACTGACCACGATCAAGGCGGGTCTAGCGCCCAAGACCGCCTTAAACTTATATAGATCCTTTGTAAGAGCCAAACTGGAATACGGTTGCACTACCTTTGCCAATGCGCCTGCGGGTTACAGCAAAAGACTGCAAACCATAGTAAACGACACGATCAGAAGGTGCATCGGAGTTCCCCCTAGTACGCCTACCCACTCCAGGTACGCGCTAGCTGGAGAGCTGCCCCCCATGCACAGGGCTTTATGGTTGACGTGTAAAGAATTAGTTACACAATGGTTCACTAATGTAACGTTAAAGGAGCATTTACAGCAGGCGATCCCTCTAAACACAAGCTACGGCACAGCCTACTTAAACAACAGGGAGATCTTCGACCGGATCAACACCCATACACAGTTTGATAGGCATCCGAGATTGAGGATAGAAATGTCTAATATTGAAGGGGCAAAAAGAAATTGGGCAAAAGCGAAATTAATAGCGATATACAATGAGAAAATTTACAGATTAAGGCAAGAGAAGTTTCTCATTCTAGCCACGGATGCGTCGGTAGCTGAGAGCTCGGTAGGCTGTGCCGTTTATAATGAGCGAAATAATTTTTCGCTTCTCTTTAAGCTCGAAGAGAGGTACACGTCAATGACGGGGGAACTGGTTGCGATCCGCGAGGCGATAGCTTTAGCCGCAGAGCACAGAGTTACAAAACTTGCGATCTTTACGGACAGCCTGTCAGCCCTACAAACCTTGGCTTTGGACAAAACCAAAAATTATTTGGCGGCTGAAATTCACAACTACTTGTATGCTATGAGGAGCATAACACATGAAATTCGTTTAGTATGGGTGCCAAGTCATGTTGGCATCCGTTTTAACGAAAAAGCGGACGAGGCTGCCAAGACAGCCACTGTACATGGCCGATGCCTGAACATTGACTTAACTTCTTATGAAGCTTTAATCCGGCTGGAGAACAAGATTTGGGAAGAATGGAACAGAGAGTTCCAAGTTTTAAGTACGAGCAAGGGTAAGGTTCTAGCGGAAATAATTGTGGATGTAAAGAAGAAGCCTTGGTACAAAAACCGAAACTGCGAAATGACGCCGCACGAAACAAAACTGCTAAATAGACTTCTGACGGGACACACATATTGTAAAGCTTACCTTAGTAAATTTGTTCCCAATTTCAGCGACCTCTGCACCCGCTGTGGCTCGCCGGAAACCCCAAATCATTTGATCTTTGATTGCCAGGCCCTTAACCTGGTGAGAAACGGTTTTGACTTCTTTGATAAATATGACAATCTCATGGAGCTAATGAAATCAGAAAACTTGTTGGTATACAAAGCCTTATTACAATATACATATAAAAGCAGCAGATCTAGAAAATTCCTTGTGAGCTGGTAAGACACTGTCATCACTGGTGAGTAAGACATTTGTTTAAAAGTCCCCTCGTAAACATTTTAAGTTCATGCGCTCAATGTTTTCTAATTGCTCGTAAAAAATTTCTGTTTTATCACATTTTTGTCAAAGTTCTGTTTTTCTTCGCTGAGTCTATGCTTTCATGGGCGTTTGGAGGCGCTACGTCGGCCAAGCGAACTGGACATCCATCATTGAGAGTGCAACATCCCACATCCTGGAGGTGTTTTCGACAAGCAGTAGCACTCGATAATAAGGAGTTAAGAGGATAATAAGGAACACATAAACCTCTCATCGTATTATGGATTTTTAAAACGGAGCGATATACAACATACTGAATTGTGAAATATACTCGACTAGTTTGAAGGATAACCTGGCAGTTTAAGGGCCCATATAGGTTCCTTGCCATCAAGCACTGACATCTTGGTGCTTTCGATAGTTAAAAAAAAAAAAATAATTAATTGCATTTAAAATGGATTCGGTTGCCTTATGGATGGAAAAGCTGGACGAGCGAGCGGAACGTAAAATGTTACGCGACGGTGTAAATAGTATGCAGTTGACGGATGCAATGTAAGATACAATTTGTTAAATATTTGCTATGTTTTTGAAAATGTTTGCATTTGTAGGTTTGTGTGAAATTTCCGAATCAACAAGGAAGCGTTTCGTTATGTGTTGGAGAGCATTATTGGGGAGCTGCCAACAAGTGTACGATCGACGGCAGTAACACCCACAATCAAGTTGGGTTCTACCCTTAAGTTTCTTCAGCAAGGTGGCTACCAACACCAAATCGGGCAAGACCGATTTGCTGGCTTGGCGCAACAAACTGTTTCCAATTGCATTGCAGAGGTTTGCAATGCAATTGAAAATGTGTTATGCCCAAGGCAAATAAGTTTTATGCTAAGTGATGAGGAGAAGCGAGCTGTAGCATTTTTTTTACACGATGTCGGGAATCCCAGGGATTATTGGAGCTGTTGATGGCACTCACATCCAAATGGTGAGGCCTTCAAAAAACGAACATTTGTTTTTCAATCGGAAACTGAAACACACTATTAATGCAATGATTGTAAGAGATACTTCGTAACATTTCGTTGTAAATATGATATGTTTCAATCTCATATGTTGCGATCGTGTTTTTTGCTATTTTAGATATGCGATCTTAGAATGCGCATAAGAACAGTGAATGGATGTCATGGAGGAGCATCGCATGACTCTCACGTATGGAGCCTGTCGGACGAGCGTCAGTTTTTAAAGGTCAAATATATTAATGGCGACAAGTCATCGTGGCTAATTGGTAAATTCATTATTTCATATTTATTTTTGATTTATTTAAGATACATTTTACCCGTAGGAGACTCTGGGTATCCATTGGAGCCATGGATCCTTACACCGTACAGGAGCGCCAATGAGCATTCTGCGGAGAGTAGATTTAACGAACGGTTTTGTAAGGCAAGAGCGATAATTAAACGTGTGTTCGGTGTTTTGAAAGGGATTTCTTTGTTTGCTCGCATCACGCGAATTGCGTTATTCACCGGAATAAGTCGCACAAATTTTGAATGTTTGCTGTGCTGTCTGTGTGCACAATTTATGTGTGGAGTATAATGTCGATCAACCACCTGAAATAGCGGATAGTCAAGAAGAAATGCAATTGATCGCAGCCACTGGGTCAGATTCTGGAGAAACCAATCAGTATCTAGCCTTAGCCCAAGATATAAGAAATCGTATAAAAAAACAATTTATGAATTTAAATAGCATTTCATGTATTTGTACTAAAATTTGTCTAATTTTGTCTTTATTTTTTTTAATGGTTTCGGTTTATAATGTGTTATACACTTCTTTATTTTTAATTTATTTTTTTTCAATATTTAGCATCTCTTTTTTTCAGTTCCAGCTTTGCAACTTTCACTTTTTGCTTTTCAATGATCCACTTCATTTTCTCCTCGAACTTTCTTTTGGCAAACCGAGAATTTTTCTCCTCTAATTCTAATTGCTTTGCTTTTGTATTCGACAAAAGTTCTTAAATTACTATTTATTTCACCCAACACTGCTGTTGAATGCTTATGGTACTCCATTTGACCATTGACTTGCTTTTCCAGCAATGTTTGGTTGCTCTGCACAATCGCGGCTGAATGGTGACCGAGTTCTATTGGGGGTGCAGGCTACTGACGAACAACGTGGTGGGGAAGGGGCAGACACCAATTCATCAGTCTCTGGCATCTCAATTGTTTCGCAGTTAATTGCAATTGCTCCTTCTTGCTCGGTGTCGTTGCACTTTGAGGGCGTAATAGTGTCGTTGCAGGTAGAGGGTGTTCTGGTGTTGACGCCAAATTTGCGGACCCCGCTAATACGTACCATCCATCGCCCCTCTCATATCCAATAAGTCAATAACAGCTTCCTCCAGCGCTGTGAATGAACACATTTTTGCTGGGCCACCACCTGTACCCGATAAATTAATGCGGTTCTTTCGCAATTTACTTTTCAGATGGGTCTTGTGATCTGCCCAAACCTAAAACATATATAAGATAAGCAAAATTTTGTTTAAGGGGAAACTTAGAAACTTAGAAATCATCTCTTTGGCAACATCAACACGACGCTGTTTTTGAATGAAATTAAGCTTTTTTGGAACCAGCCGAGAAGCGATGCGTTTCATGCCCAAAATATCAGTTAAAACGTGTTCGGCTGATCCAAATGAGATGCTCAAAAACACAGCAATCTCTCTAATCGATACACAACGATTTTCCAACACGATTTGCTCCGCCGATTCGATTTGTTTCTTCGGTAACAGACGTTGATGGCCATCCAGGGATCTAATCGTGCTCTAGGCTCTCTCGGCCGCCTTTGAACCTTTTATACCTTTCGTATGCTCGTGTTTTCGACATACACGCTTTACGATACGCCTTTTGTAACATTTTCAACGAATCGGCACACGAAATTTCATTTTTATCACAAAATTTGTTTAATCCATTATAAATATCGCCACACAACAATTTTTCGACTTCTTCGTATAGACGCCAATCGAATACTTATCTTACGATATGCGTCAAAATTTGACAGAACACCAATAATAATAAGTATTGCCAACGTTGAGAAAATAAAAATTTACCGATTGGATAAGCGCGGCAATTCACAATTCCCATTCTTTTTTGATCATAAGGTAGATGATGGGTCTTATCATAACTGTATAGATCCTAAGTAGGTAAAAGACACAACGTTTTCTCAAAGACAACTTTTCACTGCCAGAAAGCTGACAGTGCTTTTGATACTTTTACTTCCACGTGTGCTTTCCAAAGAAGTTTGTCATCTAGCAAAACTTCCAGATATTTGCCTCTTTGGAAACTAGATGGTGACCCCTTTGAGTGTAGGCAAGATGAATTTATCAAACTTCCTCCTTCTGGTAATGAGAAGAATACCAGTTTTGCCCATAGCCTATTTGCCCTACACCAGGTATCAACCATATCCAGAGTTCTCCGCGCCTTACTGCAAATATGCATAAGGCAAGGGCCGGAAGACAGGTCACATCATCCGCATATGCTTGTAGATGGACTCCCGAATCGTTTAGTGATAAGCAGGGAATCAATCACCATGGACCACAGCTATAAAGACAGTACCCCACCTTGGGGATAGCCCCTATTTATCCCGGATGATACCAGCAGATCTTCCTCTGCGCGAACAGTCATGATTCTGAAGGCCAGCATTGAACGTATCCCTTTAACCTTCTCCCTGTCCCTTGGGGTCTATTTGACCCCAGGCGGAATTAAAAAAACAATTGAGCGGTTTTGTGCGCCCTTCTACTCGTGTTATTTAGTGTTAATCGCGCTTACAACCCAATAACAAATGGAGAAAAGCACTTTTCGGGGCTTTCCCCTTTTTTTATGATTTATGTGTAACATTTCTTTATGTTTTGTCAGTGAATTATATAATCATTTGGTTGGGGTCATCGTGACCCCAAGGACAGCGAACGCAATTTTGAACAAGGGACAGGCAGAAGGTTAAATAGAACCCGCTTTACGCCGTGTCTGCTAGCAGAGTTATTCATCCTCTTTATCCACAAAGACACCAATCACATAGTCCTTTCTGTCGATGGCTAGGAAGTGGAGATAGTGGTGGCGTCTTAAGCGACTTACGCATCCGTAGTTCGACCAGCCGTTAGAGAGTTTTTAACATGAAGGAAGTCATGCTAATAGGTCTGAAGTTTTTGGGGCTAGCGTAGTCTACCTTAGGAAGAAAAGGGACTCACCATCTTTCAAGAGCAGGGTATATAGGTCTACCCTCAACACAAAAGGCGAGATGCCGTCAAAACCAAGCGCTATGAAGCTGTCAAAAGACTAGACGGCAAATTGGATGACAGCTTCATTCGCCACAGTTCTGGAAATGTACCAGTCATGTAGTTGCCCTAACAACGGCTTTATTTAAGGATGAATGTTGCTGGGCAATAGTGACCTGATTTCCTGGAAGGTGAAACTCCATTAGTAAACCCAGTGTCTTAGTTTCCCTTTCCGTGTAGGAGCCATCAGATTTCTTAAGCGACCCCGGCTTAACGGTTTGGTCTTTTTTAGAACTTTTACCAGCTTTGCTGCGTCACTCATTTAATACCGCAGAAATCCTAAAAGGCTTTCTCTAAACTCAAATTTGCATCGATAGCGCTCCCAGTTCTCGTCAGGATTTGTCTTGAGGGCCCGGTTGAGAAGTTTCCTAGACTCACACCCTGGAGCTTCCAATTCGTGGACTGCTTACATAGCTGCGCACAATCGGCAGCGATATGAATATGCGTGTGATCTCTATGTGCATAATCCGAATAATTTTTTTGTGGTTGATTATTTCGGTCAGTGGCGCACAGGCCGGGACCATTTGGGGATTTAACTGCCTCCCCCCAAATACAAAAATTGCTATTGGAAAACCCCCAACATCGAGAGAAGGTACCTTGGCCCTGTTCGTAGTGGCGACGACTATCGAATACTAACCCACAACGAGCTGTTTGAAGACATGGACATAGCGCAGGGAATTAATATCCAGCGGCTACGCTAGCTTGGCCATGTTTCCCGTATGGATGATGAAGCTGCAACGAAAAAGGTGTTCGATGCGGTAGTTGGAGGTCGACGGCGAATAGGGAGGCCATGTCTCCGGTGGAAGGACCAAGTTGAGGACGTCCTATTTATTTCTTGTTGTGGCCAACTAAAGTAGGAGCCCGCAAAGCAGAGGCGCCTAGAGAGAGTTTTCGTGGAACCCGTAGTCCGATAACGGGATCTTATGGCCAGTTAAGTATTTATCGACGACGGCCGCCAAGGCTTAGCTGGTTAGTTGGACCGAGAGTTTTTCGTCCCTTTAATAACAAATGTGCCATTTAATAAGAAATGACAAACTTATAAAATTAAAATTGCTCATGAAAAAGATCCCAACTCGCCGTTCGAAATCCCATCTGTGTACAAATTCATTATCTTTCAGTCTATAGATTACTTGTTGCACGGCGACGTTGTATAATCCGAAAATAAATAATAAAACCACAGTACATTAATTACATTAAATTTTCGCTTTTTATACAGTTAGTTTTATTTAGTTTCAGAACCATCTAGAATAAATCATAATTTTATAACATTTCGATTTTATATTAGTTTTCCGAATCTGTGAGTGAAGGATATTCATGATATTTGTCAGCCAAAAAACTTCGTAATATGCCATTATTCACAAGAATATCAAGTCGAACATTGTCTTGATTACGTATGTACTCTTGCTTTTTAATGTACAATTCATAACCTTTGCTGTTCACGTAAAACGGAGGAAATTGTTTATTTTTTAGAACAATTTTGTCCCCAAGAACAAATTGTGTGAAATCTAAAACCTCATCCCGCTTAATATTGGAATTTTCTCGGCAAACAACTGGACTTGCTACAACATGTGGTAAATCACTTCGTTCCTTCCGAAATTCAACGACATGCATTTGCTTTGTCTCAGCAATCTGGTTATGTGTTTTCTGTTGCAATAATCCAATTAAAAACGCTTTTACAATGTGTTGCAAATTAGTTGAACCTTCTATTTTGGCATATAAATTTTTTATTCCTACTACGTTGCAAATAGTTTCAATGGCGCGATGACATACCAAGCCGTAACCTTCAGGTTTTCTTGAAACAAATATTTTTGTTTGTCCGAAAGCACAATAAAAGTCGTGAAACACGGTGTGGTTGTCACAGAGTTCAATGCTAAGTAACTTTTGCCCAGCTCTATTTTTAGATTTTCTTAAAGCGGTTCGTACTTCAGGCGCTTTTGCTATGGCAAATCCAATAAGCCCTTTTTTATTCCCTGTAACGGAAAGTACAGAATATCGCCGTTTTCGCCCCATATTCCCTTTCATAATGAATACAATTTTATTTTCAAGAACACAGGTATCAAAATTGTCAAAGACATCATCGCCTACGGCGTCAGGAGGACCGATACTTCTACCCGGCATTTTCGTCCCTGACCAACCACGGTCGATTGGATTAAGTTTAATCATCCGAAATGTTCCCATTGAATCACGTAATTTTACAATGTTTTGCTCTCTGTGCGGATCGTCAGGCAGACTTTGTTGTTGAATTATTTCTTTGCCACGAATGATAGGGGTATTGAGTCCAGGCCATATTATATTTTTTCTTCCCAGTCCAATAGTTTGACCTCTGTTTAGATCTTTAGCAACTTTTTTCCCCGCTCCTTTGCCTCTTCCTCTTTTCTTCCCAGCATTGCTTACAGATGTAACACCCCGCCATATGTCTTCCGCCGGCACTAAAATAAACATTGATTTAAAATGTCACATTAACATAAAAATAGTAGTAAATTTTATAAAATTTACATTGTTTAAAATGTTGGGCAGTCAAGCCTCAGTACATGATCATTTATTTGAATGATATTCCACGCCCAGGATATTAACTTAACATGTAACAATTTGCACAACATAAACTACTGTTTTATTGTACTACATCTACTCTTTTTAGGGTGCAGCGTTAACTGTGTATTATTTTGCAGTGTTATTTTGATAGAGACAGGTGGTCTGCCGCCTACTCTTCTCAACCATCAATCGGGTTCGTATACCGGTTGGTGGGGGAGAAGGACTAGAGCGGAAACTAGACTAGACCTCCTCGTGGTGGCCGCCGGTAACAGCCACTTCGGGTAGGGTCCTGTCTCTGCCCGATAGCGGCTGGCTAACTACATAGTCGATTCCCCCTTAATTTCCCTCTTTCCCCTCCCGCCCAAGGACGCGACACCACTTCCCTCGACTAGTACTGATCTGACTGAGTATGAGGAAAGACAATTAAACTATAAGATGTCTCACGTTCATACGAATCAGTGGCGCTTCAAAAATTTGCCGTAGATTTTTCAATAAAGCCACGTGAGAGTGGTTTTTACAGCAGCGCCATCCGGAGAGCAACGATGAAGCCACGCAAGCAACTCTCTCTGCTTGCAGTCGGCAGAGACATGAATATGCGTGTGATCTCTATGTGCTCTGGTGTTGATTTTTTTGGTGGTTGACTGTTTTAATCAGTATCGCACACGGGACGGGAACATTTCGGGATTCAAACCCCTTCAAATACAAAAATTAGTAGTGAAATATCCCTCCAAAATGAAGTCCTGCCTGCGCCACTGACTTCAACGCGTGTGAAGTGAGCGCACACAGTTCTGCTTTTGCTTGGCAGCGATCAAAACCGTTGTGCTTTGTGTGAGCAAAACAGAGAGCGTTAATATTTTTACGCTCTCACTGTACCGACGCTTGCTTGCTTTCGATAATGAAAATATTGCAAATTCGAGCTCGCCCTATGCCATTCGGTAGTATGGACGTAAGACATCTTATTGTTTAATTGTCTTTGGTATGAGCTTCATTTAAATCAAATGGATGTATCAACAGCTTATCTGAAAAGTGAACTTTGCGAGGATATATATATGGTGCAGCCAGAAAAAATTGTTGATAAGAATTTCCCAAATAAGGTTTTGAGACTAAAACGGGCTCTTTATGGTCTAAAACAATCAGGCCGACAGTGGAATATGAAAATTGATTCAATTCTGAAGAATATTGGTTTTAACCAATGTGAGAGCGAATCATGTTTGTACGTTATGAAGGGAGAAAACAAAATCAGTTTAATAGCTATATATGTAGATGATTTACTTATAGCATGTTAACGACTCAACCCATAATCATATCATAAAAGCAAAAAATATTTGAATTACTATTTAGCGAAATGTACACCTGTGACAACTAATTAAAAACGCTAAAAGTTTGTATTTGTTGTCCTTTTTTTAATAACATGGAAAGGAATTTTTAAAAAGTTCCAGTGTTTTTGACAAGATGTGTATTATGTTAATTAAGTATGTGTTAACAAAAAAAAATTACATGGTTTTAAAATGCCATTACTTCACGTAAAATTCTTGTAATAAAAACGAGACACGCAAAAGTGAATTTTTTCTATTTTATTAATCCTACTATTAGGATTGGGTGGCGTAGCCTTTCTGTTTTAGTACTGCTCGTGTATGCGTTGTCGGTGTGTTACTAACAGCTTGGCTTGACATCGTTTATTGGTTGTCAACAGGTGTATGCCTTCAAAACATTGTGAACGTTTTTTAATATAGCAGGTACAATGTACAAACCCCTTCAGCCCTCATTGTCTGAAAATAGGTGTGTTCAATATGAAAATGTTTGCATAAATTGCTGTAAGTTTCTACTGGAAAAGCGTTCACGAACTCAACAAACTTGCGAGAGAGCAGAAACGAGATTAGAAAAAATCAGCTGCAAGTTTCTGCTGGTAGAATTTTTGTTTGTAAGAATTTTCAGCTCATGGAAAAAAGTATCAGCTGGAAGTTTGTCAGCAACAAAACAAATTTATTTGTGCTTTGAAATTTAGTGGCGATTTTTAAATTCAAATATGGTTCACCCAAAGGAACTTTGGTAAATGCAAGCAATTGAAAATGCAGTTGCCATATCGAAAATGGTAAAAATTAGTTACAAACTTTCTCATTATAGCAGCCGGCGAAAAATCGCGATTGCTAAAGTATTTTTTCCCCAAAGTCGCAATCGTTTATTTTTAATAAAAATTGAATTGACAAGTTACTTGTTTGCAAATGTGTGCAAGTTTCTGTTCATTTACTTTTTTCTCTATCCTCCTTGTGAGGGCATTTCTCTCAAATTCTCTTATGCCCCGTTCTGACTATGTCATATATGGTGTCATTTGTAGTCAGTTAAATGAGAACGGGTTGTCATATGGTGTCATTTGCGTTTGCCTGCATGTATGACTACGATTTGCCATACGAAACGACAATCAAATAAGAACGATCGAATTTGTGTCGAACGAACGATTTGAGTACGTTTGCCGAGAAAACAAAAAATTTCAACATGCTGGCAAACCTTGTCATATGTATTTTTCGTCAGTTTTTGCCGTGCAATGAGAACGCATTTGACGACATAGGACGAACATGACATATATGGCAGTGTTTGTCGTCAGTGAATATGACACCATATATGACATAGTCAGAACGGGGCATTATGGTGTACCCGATTGAGAATTGATTGTTATTTTGCTATATACTTTGAGCTTTGACCCCGCGCAACGCCTTTTGTGGGCATTTCCTAGCCACAATTTTTAGTTCGTTTGATTCGCGTAAAGCTCTATATAAGAAATTTTTCGTTTTTCCATGAGTTCGCTATACTGCACTTGTTTCTTTAAATTGTACTGAAATACTGTAATTCTTTTGACACACAACCAAAGTGAATGTGCATCTTTTTGTAAAAAAATAGCAGTGGCTCTCAGAGATGTAAATGGAAGTGAACACATTTAATTGTATCCTTCATACGCTATGCAAGCTAGTACTTTACACAATAAAAAACTTACACTTATTGAAAAAACTAGTATAGCGAAGAACGGATCTTGTATTCACCACCGAAAAAAGTACATTTGGTTTTTTTGTAAAGCTTGTAGTAAGCCTTCCACATAATGGGGGCAATAAATTATTCAACACTGCACTTATAGACATTATTATTATTGCAGTCGACAAATCTTGTTGGTTCTCTATTCACAATCAGCGTTGCCACAAGAAAAAACAATTTATAACCAGGAACAAAAATAAAAATAATCAAAATTTAACAAAAATAACCAAAATGTTTATTCGACATAAACAAAATAAATAACTCATACATAAATTTCAAGATTTAAGGAACATTTAAAGGCTTTGGGCACATATGTATGTATGTGTGACATAAAATAAATAATTAACACGTTCACGCACAGTAAAAATTTCAGTGAGCTGCAAAAATAGACAGGCGATATTATTTTTAATTAGTTGTCAACGTCCGCGAACGTGTTGTTTTTTAAAACATAGTTATCGATTTAAACAATGCTGCTTTCTTTTTTACGAGAAACAGCAATGGCTATGATTTGCTACCATCAATCAATATCAATATTATTGCCACTCCCAATAATATTGTGGTAGATGATACATTTGTATCAGCGTGCAATATTCTAAAATATAACCGAATGGGATAAAAAATCACCAAATAACCAAAACCCATTTTCAAAAATAAAAATAACCATTTTTGGTTAAAAATAACCAAAACGGCAACGCTGTTCACAATGTGTTCGCAGAACTTTGAAACTGATTCGATAACATGATTACAAGTGTTTACGTTAAGTGTCAATTACTCAGAACGTAACCGTAGTTTGATGCATGATAAAAAAAATACAGGTAGTTTCAAAAGGACAGATAAGAAGAAAATTTACAAATGAGAAATAAATTGTTTCTACTGCTCTTTTCATTTTAGCCATTGGGCTGTAAATTTACGGCTATCAGTTTATGTAGTAACGTATCAGAAAAATACTATAGAATTAATAATATTAATTGTAAGAACACATTTTTTCTAAATGTTTGCGCTGTGACCGACAGAAAAAACGAAGGCAGGTTTTTGGGTTAGAGCGTGGTGGTGTTCTTTATTAGAAGTGCGTAAGGAAGCACTTCACAGATGAACTCATTGTACACCACCAGTTTGACCATACTTTCAACATTATAGTGTCCACATTATGTACGATCTTGCAAAAAATCTATAATTTGCATGACAAACCACAATGTAAATTAGTGGTGTAGTCATCTAAAAACCACATTTAAATTACTTAATACAGAAATTCATGGAATTTGCCGCATCGGTTGTAATGTTAAATTTTCTGAACAAAATTACAGCAGTTATCCAAATTTGATCGCATCAATTGTTCAAATTAACTACAACTGCTACCAACTACTATTTCTGAATAAATTTCCTACCATTCATACTTTTTTCTGCATCATTAAAATGTTATTTGTGAAAAAAGCAGCTGACTTTTAAATTTGATCGAATGAAATTACCTGAATATTATTGTACCATGGTTTGTGTCCGCATAGAATTCTGACTGGTAATTTATTAAAAAACATAGAAATCTACAACGTCTACGACGTTATTCCTATTACTGTCCTATTCACACAGCCATACAAATTGAAGCAGTTTAGTTGTTGAGTCATTACTTTTGCTGTACACACAACTTAATTTAGCTTACTCTGTTTTCGAACATGTTCTTGTTTTGATGTCCTTAAAAACATTTATTGAACATTTCGTAATATTTATTCAACATTATCACTGTGCACACATTTTAAATTAAATTTGAAAGCAAACAAATGTTAACAAACGTCTTTCGCTGCTGTCAGTTTCTAATTTTTGTTTTGGTGCGATCAATTGTGAATGAGTTTTGTTATCGATAAAAGCACGACTCAAGGTTGCATGGCTCATCGAGCTCAATTTATGGTCAATTGAGCGCTAGTTGCAATTAGGCTAAATTGTATGGCGCATAATCATAGTCCCGTATAAAAGCCGGCTTTAGTTAGCAAAAGACTAATACAACGTTTACACAGCGAGATTAACTCATCGAGATAACGATAATCTCGTTGCCCGTTTACATAGAGATTAACTTGAATACGAGATTAATTTTGACGTTTCACATTTTCTCTTTATTGTTTTGCAAACGAGACTGTTTCGTAAAATTTGGATAAAAATGAGTGAAATTTTTAATAAAAATGTAGAAACGGATATCGAAGAAGACTTTCTAAATGTTTTAATGCTTTTCACTTCTTCTACGAATGCAAGAAAGTCTGAGCTACATCAGTTGCAAATGCAAAGAATATCCCATTTGCGCAGAATTGCTGCCCTTCGCCAACAAAGAAACGCATTATTCCTTGCAATGATCCAACACATGGAAGAAGATTGTGGATGCGAGTAAGTTTTCAAGCTTCACGAAAATGTGAAATAGATAGATATTAGATTTATTAATATCTATGTTGGTTTAGGAAAGGCATGGATGCTTCTGGGAACGTGATGTTCCTCACAATGATGCACAATTTTTTAAAGAAAGCTTCAGGATGAGCCGTGAATGCTTTAATATTGTTACGAATGCCAGTTCTAGTGGGCTAGTACGTATCTCTGGATTGTGCAATTTAAAATAAAAACACACTTAATTTCTCAAACGCAGTCAATAAAATAAACCAACTTTCACACTTTACGGTCTTTACACTTAATTATTTTCTTAATTACTCCGTGTGGCACCTTCACTAGTCAAAATCAGACTGACTCGCTGCGCCGCACCCGGCTGTCTTTTATACCTGTCCGGCCATCGCGCAGATCGTTCTCGCACATTCCGGAGTGGACTAAAGGTTTCCATGATGATCGCGACCATCATTGCCAGATTGGTCTAAAAGTTGCCATCATTGTCGCGGCCGTCGTTGCCAGATTGAATTATAGCACGGCGCGTAGCGACAGGGTTGCTTTGCACAGCGACAAACTGTCTTATCGTTACAATATCTTATGCCATAAACTCAAGAGTTTAGGCAGAAAAGACACAAACTATAGGCATTGCATTCCACTGGACAAGCGAGTTGCTATAGCAATATACGCTCTCAGATCGTCGGGTGAATACGGAACAATTGGTAGATTGTTTGGCATATCAAAAGCATCGGTGTGTTTGATACTGCAAAAGTTTTGCACATCTGTTTGGAAAGCGCTTTCCCCCGAATACCTGAGCGACAACTTCTTAAACCAAGACAAGATTACTGAGTGCGTGGAAGAATTCCAGAAAATAGGTTTTCCTCAATGTCTTGGAGCTGTAGGCAAGTTGTAGAATTGCAGCAATTTAGTTTATTTTGACCTTTTTATGTTCCACATGGCTGTCATATTGAAATTCGACCTTCGGCAAATGATGCGGTGGACAACTACAATTACAAGGGATGGTACTCTATGGTTTTGCTAGCACTGGTTGATTACCGGTAACACCCATCTACGGACATCAATTTAAAATACTCAACTTATTTTATATATATGTATTATTTTATTATTTATTATTTTATGTATAGATTTATGTACATAAATGTTGGTGCTCCCGGACGCTGCAATGATTTGCAAGTGTTCGAAAAATCAGCGCTGAAACAAATTCTTCAGAGACCGATCATGAAAGAAAACGCAAAATTAATTTCTAATACCAATGTCCCCGTGGTAGTTTTAGGCGACTCAGCTTTTCGATTCACTGAATTTCTTATGAAGCCATATCCTTACTGCATTGCAGCTGGTCAGCGGCAAAAGACTTTCAACAACAATCTTTCGAAAGCTCGTAGGGTTGTAGAGAATGCTTTTGGTCATTTGAAAGCAAGATTCAGACGCGTCGGAAAAGGTATCCAACCGGTTAAAAAAGGGCCTCCAACAAGCATTTGATGGTTGGTATGGACTGCAATGCACACCATTGCCTTTGGGGAAGTACCAACACTAATCGAGAAGGGCAGGCCCTGCTGAACTTCCTCGCTGCGGCTCAGCTTGAAGTACTTAACCGCGGTAATGAGCCTACGTTCGTTACTAGGCGATGTAGGCAATTTATCAACATTACGGTTGCCTCGGCAAACGTAATGAGGTTCGTTAGGAACTGGAAGGTGCTTCGAGAGAAGTCGGGCTCTGATCACAGATACATTAACTTTACTTTCGAAGCTGAACCTGTGACCAGGGTCAAGTTACGTAATGTAAGGGTTACGGATTGGAAGGCCTATGGGACAGCCATCTGTAGCCGCTTTGGAGACTTCCACAGCAGGATCTACGATGGCGAGTCCCTAGACGAAGTCGTGGGTGCATTGCACGATGGGTGCAAGGTGAAAGGCAGTCGTGAGCTTTTCACATTAGCCGCCCACTAAAGGGGGCAGCGCCTCGCAAACCCACCAAATCGTGGAATGTGAAGCTTTCCAACCTTCATAAGTTGGTCCGGAACGCTTCAATCGAGCTAAGAAAACTGGCTCATCTGCCGTTACACCGATGCGCAGAGAGAATACAAGAAGCAGATTAGAGCAGCGAAAACTGCGTCACGGAGAAGCTTCTGCGGCGATATTAATGGCGTCAATGCCTTTAGCCGTCATCAAAAAGCTTTATGTAACGACCCCTGTGCCTGCCGTGGTGTGCTTCGCAAACCGGATGGGAGATTTACCTCCTCAGAGGAGGAGACTCTGAGATTGTTAAAAGATACGCATTTCCCCGGGGACCAACCGTATTCGGGTTGCAGCTGCGATCCTCACAACCAAAGAGTCGAGTACGAGAAGTGGAAAAAGGCTGCGAGAATAGGTACGGCGGACAGGGTGGCGGCAGTCATTCAGCCCGTATAAGCTTCCGGGGTCTGATGTTATTTACCCAGTTTTTCTTCAACGGGTATGGGTATTTTACTTCCATATCTCGTGAATATCTATAGGGCCAGCTTAGCGCTAGGCTATGTGCTAACAGCATGGAGGACAACCAAGGCGGTATTCATTCCCAAGCCAGGGGAGGATACCTACGACCTGCTTGAATGTTTTCAGCCCATTAGCTTAACCTAATTTTTGCCGAAAGGACTGGAAAAACTGGTGGACATTTGGCTAAAATCGGGAACGCTCATTTACTGACCGATTCACGATAGCCAAAATGCATACCAGATGAGCAAGTCGACGGAAACTGCGTTGGCAATATACTCTCGCAGTTTTCCTACACATCGAAGGCGCCTTTGATAGTCCGCTCTTCAGCAGAATTGAGGGACACTCAGGCTTAAGAGGATTCACCCAGTAATGGTTGATTGCATCCTCTCAATGCTTTAGTGCCGCATCACTACTGCCACTCTGGGCAGTTATACAACCTCGGTGCAGTCTGTAAAAGGATTTGCACAAGGAGGGGTTTTGTGAACTACCCTTTGGAACCTACTGGTCGACTCTCTTCTGATAAAGCTTCATCAGTGATGTTTTCCAACTATAGGGTATGGGGACGACCTTTGCTTGGTCGTCAGCGGTAGTGACCCACAACTGCTCTGCAATCGCATGCAATCAGCATTGAGCAATGTGGGGGATTGGTGCGCGGAGCAATCATTATCTGTAATTCGAGATTCGTGTTGAGAAAGCAACCAAGGTACTATGGCAATGCAGAAGGATGTTTGGCCGGTCATGGGGGCTTTGCCCTCGGCTCGTCCATTGGGTCTACACTAGCATTGCCAAATCTTATATCCTTTATGGAGCCTTAATATGGTGGTCAAAGGCGTATGCTAGAAGGCGACAGTTGGACAAGCTGCAACATCTCGCGTGCAGCTGTATATCAGGCGCTACCAGGGGTACCCCCACTGTTCCCATTGAGGTCCTTCTATGTCTCCCCCCTGCACCTGGCTGCAGAAAATGAGGCCACACGAGCGGCATATCGTTTTGAGGTGCTAAGGTCCTAAGTGCTCTGTCTCCTTCGCAGGAAACTAACATCCGACGCCTCCTGCACGGCCACCTCCTGGGGGGCGAAAAACTCACCGTTTACCTCCAGCAGCTGCTCCTTTCTGCAGGCGATTTCAATGAACCTTTGCTCTGCACTCTTTTCATTGAGCAGATGCCTGAAGACATTCGTCGAATCCTGACAATAGGGTCTGCTTCTACTTTCGACCAGATAGCAGCACAAGCGGACAAGATGCTAGAAATCGCCCGTCCATCCATATACCAAATTACTGGCAAACGTTCAGTGTCTGCTAATCCTCCGCCTGTTGATCTTCTCCAGGTAATCATCAACCGCCTCGATAAGCTGGAGTCAAAATTCTCTGAACCATCAGGTAGAAGCCCTAGCAGAAGGGGCAGAATTCTCGTAGTGGTTCTCCTTCTGACGGCAAGCATTGCTTTTATCACAGGCGTTTCGGAAGACGAAATCGTGGCAGACGTGTCCGAGCCGATTCTAGGAGCTGACTTTCTCTACCATTTCGGACTGGTCATAGACCTCCGAGCGAGAATTGTCACCGAAAAAGAAACAGGTATTTCAGTCCGTGGCTCTCTTGACACCAGCAGCTTGCCCTCGTTGACGACGATCGACCGTTCCACACCGTATTAGGATTTGCTCATGGACTTCATTGTTTTACCACGGCCTGTGCTGCACATCGTTCCTAGGTTAGGTTAGGTAGGGAAGGGTGTGTGCGGCAGGACCGCACTTCCACTCGGAGGCCAGGATGGCCCATTGTGAATCCCTTCTTATTGTGTTCTGGAGCTGACCAATAGTCTCAATCAAGGGGAAACCAGTTCGACCTCTTAATGAAGGAGAGCAGATTCGAGATTTCGACTTTCGCCGCGCAAGCCAGGTCTGTTAGGAACCTTGACCCCAAGGTGCGGAGTCGGCGTTCCTGCAGAGCCGGGCAGTGGCACAGGAAGTGTTGTATCGTTTCTACTTCTTCTTCATCTCCACAGCTACGGCAGACATCACCGGACGAGAGGCGCCATTTGGTAAGCATAGATCCAATAGCGCAATGTCCGGTGATGACTCCAACGAGCTGCCGAATGGAGGTACGACTCAGGGACAGTACGAATCGTGTTTTCGTCAGGGAGAGGGAGGGCCACAGTGTCCGGCAGGTGCCGCAATCGGTCCTGGTACGCCACGACGACTCAATTTCCTTTTTGGTCAACCTGTCAATATACATGTACAGGGCAGATATCGGAGGAAACACAGAGGTATCCACTTCGGTGGCAGGCAAGGCAACCCCCTTTTTTGCCATCTCGTCCGCTGCTTCGTTCCCAGCCACTCCTGAGTGTCCCGGAACCCAACAGAGAGTGACCTGGTGGTGCCCAATGCCTTGAAGTGCGGTGCGACACCTCTGCACTACCTTTGATTTCACAACAACTGATTCCAGCGCTTTAAGTGCCGCCTGGCTATCCACGAAAATTGTGACATCTGTGGGTGGTAGCCCACTGCCACGGATAAGTTCGGCAGCCTTCCAAATTGCATAGATCTCTGCTTGGAAAATACTGCAGAGGTCCGGCAGTCTGAATGACATGTGGGTCTGCAGTACATCGGAGTAGAGACCAGCTCCAGTACCCTCCTCCATTTTTGAGCCATCGGTGAAAACGGTGATGGAGGCGTCTCTCGTCGCACCTGTCAGCTCCCATTCCTCCCTTGTGGGATATGAGGCTAGTGCGCGCGTGTCAAAATCCAGGTATGGGATCAGATAGTCCGTGCGGGAATCCAACTGATATCCGATATCTGGTTTCGCGAATAGATTTAGAATTTCAGAATGTCCATAAGCGTGTAGCCTCCACAAGTTGGCCTCCCTCAGTCTGAGAGCGCCTTTAGCGGCGCAACATTTAATGAACTGTTCAATGGGATGGAGGTGCAAGATCACATCCAGCCCAGCCTGGGGGGTGCTTTTGACAGTGCCTGCTATTCCCATAGCCGCTAGTCTCTGCACCTTCGTCAGTTGCGTTACCAGGGTCTTGGTGCCCGTACCCAGCCACCAGACAATGGCTCCGTAACTTAAGATCGGCCGTATGATCGCAGTATACATCCAGTGAACGATAGTCGGCTTCAATCCCCACTTTTTCCCGAAAGCCCTTTTACAAATGTAAAAAGCATTCAGGCTCTTTTTCACCCGCTCTTCCACATTGCGCTTCCAAGAGAGCTTGGAGTCGAGTATGGTGCCGAGGTATTTTGCCTCGGGTGATAGGGTGAGAGTAGTTTCGCCGAGTTTAGGCAGCCTAAACTTCGGTATTTTGTATTTCCGGGTGAACAGTACCAAGACAGTCTTCGAGGGATTAACCCCTAGACCATTCAGCTCTGCCCACCTGGAAAGTTCCTTTAGAGCAGACTCCATGAGATCGCTGATTGTGGACAGGAATCGTCCAGGGATCAGGATAGTGACGTCGTCTGCATATGCTACTACTCGCAGCCTCCTGGTTTCGAAGATCTCGAGGATGCTATTCACTACAAGGAGCCACAGCAGAGGCGAAAGAACACCCCCTTGTGGTGTGCCTCTTGTAGTTAATTTCCTCACTGAGCACAGGCCTAGGTTAGAGTGGACCCTTCTGCCGCTGAGCATGTCACTGGTCCACTTTACCACCTTCTCATGAACTTCGAACTTTCTAAGTGCATTGATTATAGCCTCCAAGGTAACGTTATTGAAGGCCCCCTCGATATCGAGGAAAGCGGCTAACGTATACTCCTTGACGTTTAGCGATCTTTCGATCGTCTGAACAGCCTCATGCAGGGCGCTGTCAACAGATTTTCCCCTGCAATACGCATGTTGCGCATTGCAGAGTCCTCTGGACTGTGCCACTTCTCTAATATAGACGTCTACCAGCCGTTCAAGAGTCTTAAGTAAGAACGATGAAAGGCTGATCGGTCTGTAATCTTTTGCTGATAGGTGGTTCACTTTCCCCGCTTTGGGAATGAACACCACCCTAACCTCCTTCCAGGCACGCGGGACATATCCTTGTTGGAGAGATCCACGAAAGATTCTCGTCAGGACCCCGACCACCGCCTCCTTAGACCATTGTAGCATAGCAGGAATGACACCATCAGGGCCCGGGGATTTATACGGGCTGAAAGAGTCAACTGCCCATGCTACCTTGGCTTCGCTAATTATCCTCTGAACTAGACCATCCGGTCGCGATGTTTGTTGCCTATGCGACGTGGTCGCCTCAGCAACATCCGTGCATCCAGGAAAGTGAGTGTTCATGAGGATCTCAAGAAGTTCCTCCCTCGACTCCGTCCATGATCCATCAGATTTCCTGATGCTGGCAGGAGTGTGTGAAACCCCAGCGAGCACCTTACGGAGTCTGGCGGCCTCGTTAACATTGTCGAGGGATTCACAGTAATTTCTCCAATCGTCCCGCTTGGCTGCCCTAGTAGTTTTCTTAAACTTATTAAAGCTAGCCTTGTAGGCTCCCCAGTCTTCCTCAGTTCGGCTAAGTTTAGCCTTGTTGAAGAGACGCCTAGTATCTGTCCTAAGTTGTCTTAGCTCTGGGGTCCACCAAACTGCGTTGGTTTTCCGCGGAGCTCGACTTTTTGGACACGATTTCTTGAAAGAATTATTAAGAACTTTCGTTAAAAGACTAACTGACCTGTCAATGTTGTTTCTTTCAAAGATAGCTGTCGCCTTGCGTGACGCCAGTTTTTCGGAAACTAATGCACTGAATTTAGGCCAGTTAGTCTTTCTCGGATTCCTATAGGCTGGTGGACTCCCCACCTCCATAGCCACGGAAAACACTATCCGGTTGTGGTCCGAAAACGAACATTCCGTTAGTACCCTCCAGTCGGCTACGGAGATAGTACTCGAGTCGGTAGCCAAGGTTATATCTATAACTTCTTCCCTAACCCTGTTATGGAAAGTTGGCGTATTGCCCCTATTACATAGCATAAGGTTAGAGTTGAGAAGAAACTCAAAAATGGACTCACCCCTGCTGTTGGTGCCGGAACTTCCCACTGAAGATGATGAGCGTTGGCGTCACACCCGATGATGAGATCAAGTCTCCGTGATCGGGCGTGAGCAACCAGGTCCCGGACCTCCTTCGGCGGTGGCTCCTCACCTTCGAAAGGCATGTATGCGGACGAGAGGATGAGGTCAAGCCCCTCCCTTCGCTCGCATGCAGCCACACACAAGTCACCAGTGCTGTATTGAGATAAAAGAAACAGATTAATGTGCTTTCTATATACAATACAGGCTCTTATCTTACCTTCACCACGCGAATGAAGTACTCTGAATTGACTTGACCCCAATCCACAAACCTTGTCTCTGACGAGCCAGGGTTCCTGGACAAGGGCCAAGTCAACTTCCTCCTCCTCCAGGAATTGCATAAGATCGTGGGTGGCGGCTTTAGAGTGGTGCAGGTTTATCTGCACCACCTTCAGCCTTTCCCTGTGTGGCGCGCTCCTTATTGGGGAAACGAGCTTTTAAGGAACCCAAACCGAACTTTACAACACCAGAGGAGTCTCGCAGAAGAGTAAATGACTGTTGGTCGACAGCGACCACGAGGTCCTTACCCGTCTCATCCTTGCTTGTAGTGGAGGAGATTACTCTCCACTCTCCAGTGTTAAGGCCGCTGTTCTGCCGACCTATCAGCTTCAACGTGTCCACATCCTCCATGACTGGAGGGGGGACCCACAGTGTGACGATAGGTCGGAGGGGCAATCGGTCGCGAGGTATGACCTCGAGTTTTGCCCCCTGCCAGAGAGGCTCAAGACCGCCGATTGTGCGCACCAGGAAGTCAAGTGACTGCCTGTTGCCACACCTGACGATCTTTACGCCCCTCTGCCAGCCAGCGCCGTCGAAGTCGATCTCGCCGTCCGCCGCCACGAGCATCGCTCGCAGAATGCGCGCCTCAACAGAGAGCCAGTTTTCCGGACGAATTTTCCCATCGGGATCGCTCCGGTCCACTACTGCAATCTGCAGCTCTTGTGGAGAGGAGAAGCTGGCTGAGGGTTTCAGCTTTTTCCCCTCCCCTGTAGGCTGATCGTCCCCCGATCTACCCCTTTTGACAGCCTTTTCCACTACGGTGGAAGTGGGCTTTGTCGAGGTGGATGCCTTCTGATCCGCTTTCCGTACTGCCGAGGCAGCCGTGGCACGGTTCCCAGGCTTCGCCGCCCCTGCTCTGTCCGGTCGTACAGCTGTAGCGGCCGTGGCCATGGCCCTAGAACCAGGCTTTGCCGCCGTTGCTGTATTGGTCGACTGTTCAGCAGTGGCACCGTCTCCAGGCGTTGCTGCAGTGATCGAAGTCCTAGCACCGGAAGTCGCAGCCTGCTTCTTTTCGAATTTAGCCACGATCTTCTGGTGCTTCTTGACCAGTTCCTTCTCCTTGTCAGACAAGCATTCAGGCTCTTTATTAATTTTCCGGAGAAACGCAAGCGAGCGCCGGTAGCCATTTCTGGCTTTCTTCGCAGCACTGCTCGTCTTGCGATCCCCCGCCGATGAAGTTCCAGGAGTGGGACCAGTGGCCGCAGGTTCGTCCCCCTCCTCCAGGAGTGCCGCCTCCGCCTCAGAGTCCACCGACCCGGCTTTGCTACTTTGCGAGAGAATCATTGATTCTCCCTCTATAGCCGCGTCGAGTCAAAGGCCCCGAAGCTGAGGCACCACCCCCGAAAGCGAGGGGCTAGCCTGTGCGGTGGTCTCCTGCGCCTTTTGCCTGCTTAAAGCGGGTTTTGGCGCCTCCTGCTTCCCAGTAACATTAGTAGACCGTGCAGCCTGGGGTCCCGCTGCACAGCCTAAGCGGTCGTTGGATGACGACGCCAGACAGCCCGCTCGCCCACTGTCTACCGCCGGTACTGGGGATCCGACTCCCTGCACCGTAAAAGAGTCCTTATGGGAGCCCTCCAGAATGGTTTTGATGAAGGGGGTCGCCTTCCCCTGTGGCGTTTCTTTGACATCTATCACGCCACCAAAAGATGATGAGATAACAGCCGCTCCTAACATGGAGATCAGACGCTGACCAGGGAGCCGCCCACTGTGGGTCAGACGCTTCTGGATTTCCGCAGCTCAAACTTTGCCGGCTGAGAAGACAGGCCTCAACAGCCGCCCAGGGACCGCCCGGTTACCGAAGCAACCTTCGTGGAGGCGTTGAGTCTGCTTGGCCTGGTACCCATAAGGATCGCAGCCGAAGATGCAGACCATGTCCCCATCCGTGCAGTCAGGTGCTTTACCTCATGGACCCAAACCCTGATCCCCACATCGTTCCTAAGAAGGACGGGGATTTCAGACTCTGTGGTGACTACCGAGATCTTAATGCTATTACTATTCCAGATCGCTACAACGTGCCACGACTTCATAATTTTTCATCAGCATTGCGCGGATGCAAGATCTTTTCCAAGCTAGACTTACATCGTGCATTCCATCAGATTCCAATTCAAGAAGAAGACGGCAGTAATCACTACTTCCGGGAATTTCGAGTTAAATGTCATGACATTTGGCCTCCGCAATGCTGCGCAATATTTTCAGCGCTTCAGCGACACTTGCTTTCGAGGACTAGACTTCGTCTGCGAGTACATTAACGATATCCTAGTTTTTTTCGAAAAGTCCTGAGAAGCATAACAAACACCTCAGAATCGTTTTCGAGCGTCTGGGAGACTTCGGCTTATCCAGCACGGGCAAACGCGTGCTTGGAGTTCCAGAAATCGATTATTTGGGCCAACATGTCACTTCTGAGGGAATTGAGCCTCTGCCTGAGCGGGTCAAAGCTATTCCAGACTTTCCCAAACCTAATACTATCTAATACCTAATTCCTAATACGACCTAATACTAATTCGACGTTGTGGTAGGTGCGGACGCGAATTCGCACCACCCTCAGTGGGGAAGTAAGGACACCTACAAACGGGGTGAGTCCCTCTTTAATTTTATACTAGAGAATAATGTAGAAATAGCTAACAGAGGGAACATCCCAACTTTCAAGGGTCCGACGTCGGAAGACGTACTGGACATTACTTTCTCTTACGGTGTAGACACACCTGGACTGGACTCAGACCTCAGACTGGAGAGTGTTGAAACAACCCTCCTTCTCTGATCACAATTACATACATTTTACAGTAAACTTTAAACCATTGCGCATAGAAAGGGTCTTCAGAAATCCGCGGAATACGGACTGGGATCTGTATGCAAATCGGTTAAAGATGCATCTTAGTAACGCCTCTCAGACCTTATCAAGGGTTGTATTTTTACCAAAATCAAGTAAAAGAAGCCACTTGTATCCGAAGGACTATCGGCCCATCAGCCTCACCTCGTTCATACTGAAGACCTTTGAAAGACTGTTAGACTCGTTTATTAAGGAAAGGGTTCCGCCTGGCCTAATATCCACGGACCAACACGCCTACATGAAATGCAAGTCAACGGAGACAGCACTTCATCGGGTAGTATTTCAGATAGAAAAGGCTTTACACTACGGAGAGTACGCGCTGGGAGCCTTCCTTGACATATCAGGGGCTTTCAACAATGTCTCCACAAATGCATTGTTGGAAAGTCTTGCATCAATTGATGTGCACCATCCATACAGGACTGGATCGGTAATCTTTTAAATTGCCGAACAGTGGTGGCGGAGTGGGGCGCGACGACCATGGCAAGAAAGGCGAACAGGGGCGCCCCCCAGGGGGGCGTGCTTTCTCTGCTACTATGGAATCTAGTTGTGAACAAAATTCTTCTAAAGTTGAGGGACGGGGGGCCAAGGCTAACTGCATACGCGGATGACCTGGCCGTCGTCGTCTCAGGCAGGTGTCTCAACTCAATGAGCCAAGTACTCGAGAGGACATTGAAAGTGATTAATAACAGGGCAAAGACTGTGGGGTTGGAAACAAATCCAGACAAGACAGACTTAGTTCTTTTTACAACAAAGTGCAAGATCCCAACCTGGCTTCCCCCCAAACTGAAAAACACCACACTCACTCCCAAAAAATCTACAAAGTACCTAGGAGTCATTTTGGATAGTATACTGTCGTGGAAATTGAATGTCGTCTCACACATTGGATTTACACCCATTTTGCTCTACGGGATCTTAGTATGGTGGACTGCGGTATATAAAAGGACCTATGCTAAAAGACTCGAGACTGTACAGAGAGCCGCTGGGTTGTGTATAACAGGCGCAATGCGCACCACTCCGACAGCGGCACTGGACAAAATCTTGGGATTTTATCCAATGAGTCTGACAGCGAAAAGCGCCGCTAAGAAGGCCGCGCTTAGACTAAAGGTAACTGGACAGCTCACGCTACGACCCTACGGCCACAGTAAGATACACGCAGGGGTAAGCGACAGCTCAGACTACGCTATACCTGAAGCCAATTTTAACTTCAAACCCTACATGGTTATAGAACCGGATGGGTGGCGACGGGGGCTTGAACTCAGCTGTCAATCCTACAACCTGTTCACGGACGGATCCAAGATGTCAGAGGGTGTGGGATCTGCAGTTTTCTGTCCGGAACTTGACTTTCAACAGTCTTTCCGGCTCCCGGATTACTGCAGCATCTTCCAAGCAGAGGTATACACTGCCACAAGAGCGGCGCAACTAGCAATGGAACGCACTCCTCTTAACTCTCGAATTAATATCTATATTGACAGTCAAGCAACCATAAAAGCGGCAGCTGGAGTAATGTCAAACTCGATATGCGTACGGAACTGTAGAACTAAATTGGACGAACTCTGCCGCAACAGAGTAGTCACTATTTATTGGGTACCGGGTCACAAAGGAGTTGAGGGAAATGAGAAGATTGATGCGCTCGCCAAAGCCGGGGCACGACAGCCTGCGGTTAGCGTGCCAGACATCCATCTACCCCTCTGCACGCTCAAGACGGAAATTGAAGAGACAATGATTCGTGAGGCGGCGTCCATGTGGGAGAGATCGAAATCTCACAGGACAGCAACAATCATGCTTCGCGCGCATAATATCAAAAACACAGAGTTCGTACTATCACTCCAAAGAGAGGATTGCAAACTATTAGTTGGGGTACTCACGGGACATTGTCTCACCCCGTCCCACGCTGCCAAACTTGGCTTGGTACCAAGTGATGCATGCACAAGATGTAGTGAAGACAATGCCAAAGGTACCCTGGAGCACTTGCTATGCCACTGTCCTGCTCTCCACAGATCACGGGTTAGCTGCTTCGGATCCGCGTCGTTCCCTTCCTTGGAAAGAATTGCGGAGCAAAAAGCGGCGACTTATTAGATTTGCCAAAACGTTCTTAAAAAACTACATATATGATAGGTCTGGAACTCCAGAATCTTGGTACCACTATGGACCACTACTTGGTCTATGTGCGACCCCTCCGTGGGTCAGCCAGCCTAACCTAACCTAATACTATCAGCGAGCTTCGAAAATTTCTTGGTATGGTCAACTTTTACCGACCCCACCTCCCTCATGCTGCAGAAATTCAAACTCCACTCCACGCTTGCATCGCCGGTGCCAAAAGACAGATCGGCGTCCAGTGCAATGGACTTCCGAAACTGAAGAGGCCTTCAACGCATCCAAGAAACAGTTTGCCCATGCGACCCTTCTCCGACATCCGCTTGACGACGCACAGTTGGCCCTTCGCACCGACGCCTCTGACTTTGGTATAGGAGCCACACTTGAACAACTTCACAACGGCAACTGGGAACTACTTGCTTTCTTCTCTAGGAAATTCAGCGACACCCAAAAGAAATACTCAGCTTATGGTAGAGAGCTGCAAGCCATCTATAGCTCCATCAAGTATTTCCGCGGCTTGGTCGAAGGACGCCCCCTCCTCGTCAAAACGGATCATAAACCGCTCATTTATGTATTCAGATGCAACGCTAAGTCGTCATTGCTCCGAGAAGATCGCCAGTTATCTTTCATTAGCCAGTTCTCTACTAATAATGTTCACGTTTCAGGAGAAAACAATATTCCACCGGACACTCTCTCACGGGTTCAGTCGATGGAAGTTCCAGTCGCTATCACTCCTAGCGAACTCAAAGCAGCCCAAGACGGCGATGACAATCGAGCGGTTTATGGAACGTGTGCTGAAAGGACTACATTGGAGGACGTGTCTGGTGTACTTCGACGACATCATCGTAATGGGTAGGAACTTCAACGACCATTTGAAAAGCTCAAGGAAGTGTTCGAACGGATACAAAAGGCCGGGCTTAAACTCAATCTGAAGAAATACTCGCTGTTCTAAAAGAAGGTCAAGTATTTGGGCCATATGGTTTCTGCACGAGAAGTGCATACGGGTGGAGAAAAAATTACGGTGGTGAAGGAGTGACCCGACCACGAAATATACACGAACTTTGCAGTTTCGTGGGACTGTGCACGTATAACAGACGATTCGTCCCTGAATTCGCCAACATTGCCAGCAGCTTGCACGCAACCATTCGAGAAGGAGAGAAGAGCAGGAAGAGGCTTTTACGTGGTTCCAGGAATCACTTTGCACTGCCCCAATACTGGCCTTCCTCATTTCCGGAGAGATGTTTATGATGGGCACCGATACAAGCGGGTACAGTATTGGCGGTGTGGTGTCTCAGGTAATTGATGGTCAGGAAAAGGTGATAGCATACTACAGCAAGACCTTATCAAAACCCGAAAGCAACTACTGTGTGCCAAGGAGAGAGTTGCTGGCACTACCGGAATGTCCGCAAAGACCTGCAGGGACAAAAGTTTCGCTTGCGAGCAGATCATGGGGCATTTAGATGGCTCCTGAACTTTAAAGTCCTGGAAGGCCAATTAGCGTTGTGTATCGAGCGGCTGCAGAGCTATGACTACACGATAGAACATCGCAGGGGCAGTAGCCACGGGAATACCGACGCCCTGTCACGGCGTCCGTACGAAACCGGGTGAATAAGTGTCTCTTGCGGACCGTCGGCGGAGCGAGTAAAATAGAAGGCGTGGGGGTTTCAATTGAGGTGCGTTTTATTTGGCTATTAAAACACGAATGACAATAATATATGACAATGGACAACACAAACGGCCGGAGCCGATGGGAAGTGGAACATGTCTACACAGGGGAACTGAAAGGGAGAGGATTTGAGTTGTGCAGGGTCCACAAACCACTGGAACGACACATTTAAACATAGCGGCCCGCGTTGCCTCTGGCAACATTAGTTACGCAGCTGCTCACTCAGCCGACCCAATGCGTCCAAGGCCCGCTCGATGAGGGCGCGGGCCCCGGCGCGCGGCTCTGGAGTTCCACCGTTGGAGGCCTCGTCATCGGTGAACTCTATCAATTCCCGCTGGTCTGCTGCCTCGGCTGCGGGACGGTTGGTTTTGTGTTGGGGTTGGCGGCGATGGCGTGCCAGCCGGTTTGCGATGGCGTGCCAGCCGGTTTGCGATGGCGGAGTACTGTGCTGTAGCGGGCTGCTGCCGCTGAAGTTGCGGCTTTTTGCCGCCCTTTGTTGAGGCCTTGGGCGCCGTTGCTGGGACTGGCCTTCCGCCGAAGTGCAACATAGTATGATGTGCTCGGCCGCACTTGCTGCAGCGAGCGGCGGAGCTGCACCGAGCGGTGGGATGGGACCGCGCCAGGCAGTTGGTGCAGTAGCCCTGGGCGCGGGCCACCTGCTGTCGCTGCTGCGGTGCCGTCGCCAGGAACGCCCGGCAATATCTTACGCCGTGGAGATGGTGGCACAGCCGGCATTGCTGGATTATTTGCTGCTTGGTTGCCCAAGAAACAAGAACAGTGTATCACTAAAGGATAGTAGTGATTGGGTAGGGTATGAGAAAGTATATGTGAGAAAGCAGGGCCATGAGTCGAGTGAGCTTAAGAAGCTATTAGGGGGCATAGCTTGACTACTGGTCTTGTCAGGATGCCAGAGTCAGTGCAGATATCCACGACACGGACGTGATTGTCGGGACCGCGATGAATTTTATGAACGCGGCTGAGCCGCCATTCATTGGGGGGAAGCAGGTCGTCTTTAATGACGACCATTTCATCTTCTTCCACTTCTCGTTGCGGATGCTTCCACTTGTAACGTTTGTGGAGATCCTTGAGATATTCGTCCTTCCATCGTCGGGCAAATTGATGATGGAGGACTTTGAGTTTTTCCCATCGATTAATTAGGGATAGCTCGGAGCACTCGGGTTCGGGGGGGGGGGGCGGCGAGAGGAGCGCCACGGAGAAAGTGGCCAGGGGTCAGAGACCCTAAATCGCTAGGGTCCTGCGATTGAGGAGAGAGCGGACGGGAATTAAGCGTCCCTTCAATTCTAGTAAGAAGAGTCGTAAACTCTTCGTATGTGAACTTATGAGAGCCGGCTACCTTTTTAAGGTGAGTCTTGAAGCTTTTGACTGCCGACTCCCATAGTCCTCCCATGTGAGGAGCATGTGGGGGATGAATTGCCACTCGACGCTCTGGGGACCGTATCGGTCGAGAATATCTTGGGCGATTTCTTTCGAGAATTTGGCAAAGTCTCTGGACATGGCACGTTGAGCACCGACGAACGTTTTGCCGTTGTCGATCATGATTTTGAGAGGTAGCCCTCGTCGACCAGTGAATCGGGCGAATGCTGCGCGGAACGCTTCGGTCGTAAGATCCGAACAGAGTTCCAAGTGAACGGCTTTCGTGGAGAAGCAAAGGAACACTGCAACATAACCTTTGACGTAGGTTGAGCTACGGAGTATGGAGGCTTTGATTTCGAATGGACCAGCAAAGTCGATTCCGGTTGTGGCGAATGGGATAGTAAGTGGGATAGTAATTGTGGGGGGAGCGCTGCCATAATCTGAGTTCGCAGCCTTTGCTTATGGATGACACACGTTTTGCACTTTTTAATTTGTGGCTTTAGGCGCGGAATGTACTATTCCTGCCTTACCATACGGAGCATGAGTCGTTGGTCCGCATGCAGCAATAGCTTATGAAGGAATTGAAGAAGCAAACTGCAGTAGCGGGACTCTGGGGGAGAATAATGGGGTGTCGTTCGTTGTACGAAAATGCCGCATTGGCGAGTCTACCATTAACTCGCATCACCTTCTGTTTGTCTAAGAAGGGATTTAGCACCAAGAGAGAACTTTTCTTGGATATGGGAAGGGAATGAGCACGGTTGCCAACTTTTCTATTTCAGAAAGCACTAAAACCGCAAAAAACCGCGTTTTTCTACTGAGAAAGCACTGATGAGCAAAAAAAAGGTGGTAGTTGTCCTAATATTCCGTGTACCATACTAGGAAATCTATTGCAGATCAGTGGCAACCGTGACCTAAGTAGCAATTCCGCCAAGGAGGATCATTTCGGTTGTCATGTAATATCCAAACAATGATTTTTTAGCCCAACATTCCAGTGTTATATAGGTGTTAAATGAGATATAGTATTGTATAACACTTCAGTTATTAAAAAAAACTTACCAAGCACCAAACTCAATATTTTCCGCGTTTTGATTTTCAAAAAGCACTAAATTTAGTGCGAAAAGCACTAAGTTGGCAACAGTGGGAATGAGAGAGCGCTTGTCGTTCCTGGGGGTAATGGGAACTTTGCGCGAGAGTTATAAGGCGATTCTTAACAAATGCCAACTCTGCTTGGGATAACAGTGTTCCGTGTATGGGATTATGTTGGCGACGGGAGGAGATGCCGTTATGAACGAATCGGAACATGTATGCGATTACTCGCAGGGCTCGAGAGAAGCTGGAGAACCGATCGAGGATGTCGGTTTGCTCTTCGAGAAGGTGGTGGCAGTCAATCGCTCGTTGTTCCGGGATTGGAACTTTGCGAGAGTGACCTTTGGGCCAAGCATCGGAAGCTTGCTGCAGCCATTTGGGGCGGGATTTTCAGCGCTTGGGACATGTCGCCAAGGAGCGTTGTGCACATTTTGACGTATTTGAGTCGTGCGGTTGGCAACATAAGTTTTCCATGTGCAAGGTGGTTTTTCCAACCAAGCAAGGACAATTTCAGAATCGGTCCATAAATGGATTTCCGATTTACCGAACCCGAGATGAGAGCGAAGGGATTTGATGAGCTGGGAGAGTAAAACTGCTCCGCAAAGCTCTAAGCGAGGTAAGCTTATGGTTTGGAGAGGTGCAACTCTTGTGTTTGCAACAAGGAGATGTGACGAGAGGTTGTCACCATTCGTGCTAGTACGGATGTACAGAGCTGCACAGTATGCCTTTTCAGAGGCATCGTAAAATCCATGGATCTGAACATTTCGATTGGGGGCGTAGTGAACCCACCGGGGAATTTCGATAAGTTCTATGGCGGGCAAGTTCTCAATGAATTGCTGGCATTTGATAAGTGATCCTGGCTTTATGCACTCATCTCACTCAGTGCCTTCAAGCCAAAGCTCTTGCAGAAGCTTTTTGGCAAGAATCATTATAGGCGAAAGCCATCCTGCCGGATCGAAAAGTTTGGCAACGGAGGAGAGAATTTGCCTTTTTGTGAATGAATTTGCAGGAGTAGTGGGAGAGATGGAGTATGAAAATGAGTCCGATAGGGCATTTCAACGGAATAGTAGAACTCGTTGAATCGAACTTTAGAAATTCCGAGTCGAAAAGGTCGTCTTCGGGAATTTCCTCTAAGAGTTTCGCGTGATTAGCCGTTATCTTTCCGGAGGAAATCCTCCGGAATTGAGGGTGGCTATCACTTGAGATAGAGCTTCCTTAGTTGTGGGAAGATCATGACCTCCGGAAAGAATGTCCTAATTCTAAGAGAAAATCTCCTGATCTGCCAACACTGGTAGAAGGCCAAATCTGGAGAGTACGGTGGATCAAGGCAAATTTAGATAGTATGCTATGTTTGGAGAGACGCCTGTCAATGCCTACCGGAGAGCCACGAAAATTGTACGCCAATTGAATTGAAATGACAGTTGCCGCTTAATGTTCTCATTGAACAGGTTGGTGGCCCGCAGTTTAAATTTATGACCAAAAGAAGATTGCCAAGGTGTCACAAGTATCAAAAAGTTCACTTTTGAAACCGAAAATTTGCTAACAAAATAGTTGTTTAGTTTAGATTTTATTTTTCATATTATATTTCACATTTGAAATTTATATTTTAAAGATAACATCGCGGACAATATTTGTTTTTTTTTTCATTTTATTTTGAACGCTAACGAAGGGGCAAGAAAACAATATTACGAATTTCTACTTGCAAAATGCATTCATACTCTTTGGGAGACGCAATTTGCTGTTGTCATTCAATTTGGCGTACCTTTGGCGCACGTAAACAAAGAATTTTGGGGAAGGATAAGTACGGACATCATTTTTATACAATTTTTTTTTTTTGCTTAAAACTTTTTATTAGTGCATTTTTTGTATCTAATATTGCACATTAGTAGAAAGGTATGAAAAAGACCTTTCGTTTGATACCCATATCGTGTAAATCAGTTGGAGATTAATTGAGTTTTTTTGATAAAAACTTTGAACTTTGACCCCGAGCCACGCCTTTTGTGGGCGTTTCCCCGGCAAAATTTTTAGTTTGTTAGATTCAGGAGCCAACCCTCTATATAAAAGCATACTCATTTATTTTTTTCACGAGGGTTCGCTATACTGCATTTATGCCAAACTTTTAAATGAATTGAACTAAAAACCAACTATGTATAACTATTTATTTGTCTGTAAAGCTTAAGTTAATTCAAAAAATGTTGGATAGAACCACAGAACAAACAGTATACAGAATGCGCATCTGGTGTAAAGAAAATTTTCTTTGCGGGTTCCAGCGGTAGGACCCGTTTGTTGATGGGGGGGAAGCAGTAAAGGGGACGAGAACGCACAGAGCGCGAGAGCGTAAACTGAGAAGCTGTGAGAGCGGTGTATGAAACAGTGACCCACCACACACTGTGGTTGTTGTTTTTCGGCAACAAAGCGATGTGCCCTTTTGCATGTTGGTGGTGGCTCGTGCTTGCTCTCCGCTTGCTTTTTTACAAACAAGAACAAGAAGGTCAGGTGGACAGGTAAAGTTTGCATAGAAAAATTGATTGAGCGATCGCCAAGGCGCATAAATAAGGTGGTAGCACTACGGAAAAAACAAAAATTCAATGGATTTTATTAGTTCTTTTGGTCTGCTTGTAAAAAAGAAGTTGTAAGAATTAAAAATGGCTACAATGAAAATAAATATATAGAGCCCTTCCCGCGTTTTTATCGTATGAGCCAAAAATACAATTTTACAGGAGACGTTTTTTTTTGGTTTTCTCTGCATTGGCGCAACATAGTTGCATGATTTTTGGTATACACACTTTATTTAGGATTACACACTTGGATTAGGTAATTTTAGTAACTTCAGCAAAGCACAACGGCGTTATTTTGGACATACGATAATTTGTGCGGGCACTATTATAAGCGATTCAAATATTGCAGTGGCACATACGATAAAATCGTTTCTAAGTAAAAAATAATTGTTTCCTTGGTATAATGTATTTTCATTTATTGAATACAAAATATTGTTACTTTCAGATTGGCATAGTGTAATTCATAGGTGATGCAGTGTAGTTTTATTTATGAAATACGAAACATTCTTTCAGAAAAAACGAAATACTATCTTTTTCTTCTGTTTGAACTAGTACATCTTTTGTTATTCCATCAATTTTTAAATCTAAATATTCATGACTAGCAGGGCCCCGTGGCTTTGCCCGCACTTTTAAAGTCAATGAGGCCAATAAATCAAGTTCTTCTTAACCTTTTGCTGATCCCGTTAGATTTTTATGAAAAAATACTTATCTCATTATTTCTCATTTGAGAAATAATTTCACCTTTCACCATATTTGAAGTAAATTCGCGCATTTAATCATGTTTCCCCATACAAACTCTTAACTCGTCAGATTTCAATTTTCGAAAAAATTAAAAACACGTATCGAATTATTTCACATTTGAAAAAAACAAACATTTAACCAAATTTGAAGTAAAAAACATATTTCTTCATACAAACTTTTAACCGTTGGTTCACCCCTTTATGTTTTGATTTTGAAAAGGTGAGAAACACGTGTCAAATTATTTTCAATTTCAAGTGTTTTCACCAACTTTGAAGTCGAAAGGCCTACCTAGTCATATTTTTTCGTAGTCTTTCCGTATACGAACCTTAACCCTTGGTCCACCCCGTTAAATTTTGATATTCGAAAAAATAAAAAATACGTGTCGCATTATTTTTGTTTTGAAGTGTTTTCACCAAATTTTAAATCAATAAGCCTATTAAATCGCATTTCTTCATACAACACCTTAACCCCATGATTTGCCCCTTGAGACCCGAATTTCAAAAAATCCCGTCTTTGCGGAGGTTGATCTTTCAAGATGTACCTACAGTTCAGTCAGTCAGGATAAACAATTATATGCATATAGATTCACTTTTCACTATTCAAATGTTCTCAATTGTACGATTTATTTAGAACAAGCAGTTTTTTAACTCTCTCTCTAAAATTTAACACACTTTTTTAATAAAGTTAAAAATTAACTTCTTGCAACTAAAGCAATTTTATCGTTACGCATAGCTAGTCGCAGGCACACAAAATGAAGGAAAAATTTTAAGTGGACATACGATAAAATTGTTTTTCTCAAACTTCGTAAGGGTTCATCGTAGAGATGTGAGCTTTTAGGGACTGATGACAAATTTATAGTGCTATCGTTACCGGTAAAAAAATGAATTTCGATATGTGTAAAAATATTGGAAAAACCAAGGCGCATTAAGAAAGTGATAATAAGTGGGAAACTAACTACAATGTCGTGCCAATTATTAAAGAAAAAAGTTTAATCAGTTCTGGTGCTGCAACTACCTATTGAATTTGCCTTGGCGATCGCTTTGCCAAATCAACCACCATTTCAATATGCACGAGTAAGGCCAAGCTGGCCAACATTGCGTGTTGTTGTCGAAATGAGAATAAAGCACAAATCCATCGAATCTATGCTTCTACATCAATTCGCGCTTACTCTCTCGGTTCCGTTTACATTTTCCTCACCTTTGTTGCTTCCCGCCCGCGTCTGAAATGAAATCGCAAAATCATTTCAGATGCGCCTTCTGCATACTCTTTATTTTGTGCTCCTAGTAAGCGTAAAACGTGGAACCCTGCGGGTATGAAGAAAGCAATTTCCATGTGCGACTTAAGAAATGCGGCTATTTAAAGGCATCTAAATAACACAATGTGCCAAATCCACGCTAATAAGATTAGCCCTACAAGAAAATACCGATATTGATCAGCTAGTAAGCACCAAATTAGGGCGAAGGCCAGTTTTTCTAGAAAATTTAGAGAAGATGTTGGTTGATTACCTTTTGCTGATGGAATCAAAATTATTTGGTCTTACAAGAATGGATATAAAGTTCTTGGCTTATCAACTGGCCGAAAAAAATATCTTCATCTTCTTCGGATGTGGATACAAATTGCTGTATTCATTACGAGTCTGATGGTGATGATCTAGGATTCGTAAACGCCAAAGGGAAAGATGATTCAAAATGTATATACTGCAATACCTTTTATTCAGACCATCGCCCTGGGGAGGTATGGGTTGAATGTATCTCCTGCAATAATTGGAGTCATGAAGAATGTGCAGGATATGAAAAGGACATTTTTATCTTATGTACCCAATAAATGCGTCGACTAATATGTAGTCGACCGTCGATATTACACTCCACATTTTTTTCTTCTTTTTGAGCATTTCTTTTTTAATTTATTTTTTATTTGGAAATTTGATTTATTTTTTAATAATACCGAATGAAAATTAATTGTTCCTTTTAACAATTTTAATAAATACAAGCGTTTCGTATCAAGTATTTTGAGATTTATTTCAGAAGAAAAGATGGGTGGTCCATATATAACTTCCTTACTCTACGTGTCCCTTTATTTATCATTTAGAGCCCTTAACCAAGTTTGAAGTCTAAAACCTATTAAATAACGTTTCTCCATACAAACTTTTACCCCTTGATTTACCCTGTTAGATTTCGATTTTCAAAAAAGTGAAAAACACGTATCGAATTGTTTCTCACGTAGAGTGCTTTCACCACGTTTGAAGTCATTAGGCCCATTAATTCAGGCTTTTCCACAGGTTCTTTATACAAACTTTTAACCCTTAGTTTACCCTATTTGATTTCGATTTTAAAAAACTGAGAAACACGTGTTTAATTACCTCGCGTTTGAAGTACTTTCACCAAGTTTGAACACGAACAGGCCAAAAAATCTTGTTTCTCCATACAAATTTTAATCCTTGGTTTACCTTGTCAAATGTCGATTTTCAAAAAAGTAAAAAATATGTGTTTAGTTATTTTTGATTTCAAATGTTTTCGCCAATTTTTAAGTCAATAGACCTATCGGTTCATGTCTTTTTCGTAGTCATTCCGTATACGAATCTTAACCCTTGGTTCACCCCGCTAAATTTTGATTTTCGAAAAATTAAAAAATACCTGTCGAATTATATTTGATTTGGATTATTTTCACCAAATTTGAAGTCAATAGGCGCTTCTTCATACAACAGCTTAACCCATGTTTTGCCTTTTTAGACCCCGAATTTCAAAAAATCCCTTCTTAACGAAGGTTCATTTTTCAAGATGTATCTACAGTTAAAATTTCATGATTGCAGCTCCAGCGGTTTGACCTGGCTGAAAGCTTAAAAAATTAGGTGCATATTTTTGGCATATTTCGGGCATATTTTTTGTGCGTATAAATCCGTTACCTAGTAATAAAAAATGCGAGTTGAAAAAGAAAATATATAAAGGACGCACCTTGGAGGGCTCCTAGGACCAGTAGCAAACTGATTTAAAAAATTCGTTGAAGGGTTAATTATGTTTGGGAGGAATGATTGATAGAGGACATAAATGGCGGTCGGTCTTCATTTAACTCGTCTGGGCAATTGAATACCATTTTATAAAAAATGCACATTTTATATTGAATACTTCGTGGGTTGTACACAGAATATAATATTGTCCTGAACAAATGTTTGTTCGTATTAACTGTAACTTCTTTTCAGCTATGTGGTATGTGGTTTGTCTATTTTGACCGTTATTTTGTAACATTGAACAACGGTTGGTGCGTAACTACTTATTTGAATTTGTCTTTCCGTAGAACGTCATTAAGGAGTGCCTATAAATACGAATGCAATAAACATCAGATTTACATGCTATGCGACCTACATTTTTAGCTTTCGCATCTGACAATGTGGACCGGAAACTCAAAATTATGATACGCCTTATTAAGCAGAAATTTAAGTTAACCAATCGTAGTGTGAATTGCATTTATGCACGTTGTTTTAGAGCAATGAAAATAAAGGGCGTTACTTCGATACTAACTAACATTTCTGATTCGCTGACAGCTACTTGGCTAACGCCCCAATGCACGCATTTCGCTGCACGTATATTGGTCCCATTCACTCTTATAATAATGTCAGTACGTTTCTTCAACAAAGCAATGTTTCCATATTCATACCATTGATGCTAACCCATGATAATTTCAATTATTTATTCAATGTGCATACATGATTTTCGTTTCTCTATAATTATATATGTATGTATGTACATATGCACTTCACTAACTTTAGTGTTGTTTATTATTGGCAGAGGAAATACTTTAATATTAAAAAATGTGGTTTTTAATATTTTTAATTTTTAATTTGTAATCGATGATAATAATACGTATTTACATGCTCAGGGACTTAGCTAACTCTGGCTGTCTTGAGATATCATGCAATAATAATAATAAATTGTTATTTTTTTTAATATTATATTATTTATATTATTATAAATTTTATTATAGCATTGATTTTAAAAATGTTTATATTATTAAGAGATTTGTGTGTCAACGAGGGAGTTTTTGTATTGCATTAAATTGTAACTAGTTACAAATAAAGCTAAAATAACTAGCAAGCAATTCGCATATAACAATTAATTTAAGATATGCTCTACAAAATACTTATAAAATATAAGTGGGTTTATTATTAAAAACAAACTCACATATATTGTGTTAATATTTTGTAGAGAATATATTAATTTAATTGATATAAGCAATTTGCATATAACAATTCAATTAAGATATTCTATACAAAATATTAATAGAACAAATATGAGTTTTTTTTAAATAAGTTCTGCGGTTTCATGAGTTTCATTCTTCTAGCTGCATTGTGCGCATCTTTTCCTAGTCTTTCTTTATGGGACTAAGCAACCTTCTTTATTGTTTCGGCGACGGAATAAATACGAAGATTTCCCTCAAGGTTGAAACTTCGAATATACTAAAGAGCATTAGCAGCACACCTCAGCACTTTATATTTAAAATTGTGTACATATTGCATTAATGTTGGTTGAGATAGAACAACTTCACAGTTGACCTCCATAAGCCCTTATTAGTTTTATCTAAAGCTGGTTGCTTACGCATAAAGCAATGCATGTGCAGTGGCGGCTTAAGGTGCTCGGGGGCCCGGGCGGACACGGCTGAGGGGGCCCCCTAAATTCTTCAATTTTATGAAATTCCAAAAAGTTATATAACTGCTGTGGTTTTTTTATTCAAAAGTATGCAAATAAAGTAGCATAAAAATTCACATATACAAAAGAAAACAAACTTGTAGGACAATAGCAATTGTAAACTAGCAAAAGATAACATTTATCATTTCAACACATAATGCCTGATAAGATAATTTCAATATCGCAACGATATCGAGATTTTCGAAATTCTCGATATCGTAAATCGTACGCTTTAGCAATACTCGAAAACGAGAAAAATTCTCGCCTTAACGATACCGTTTCTATATCGCTTCAGTATCGTTTTGGTTAACAAAACAGTTAACAAAATAAATAAACATTTATTTTCAATAATTTTTCTAATTCTTATTTACATTCGACAGACAGACGAAATTTGTTTGTAAAATGTATGCACATGTTATTTTAACGTATCGTTTTGTAGGGTTAAAAAAAACCATAATATCTAAATAAAAACAACTGTAAATTTGTTTGACTTCTACAAAGTTTAATGAGGTTAAGTACTTAATTGTGTAATTTACACTAGTTAACTAGCAAAATCTCGGAGATTGCGAAATTTAATTTTTAACTTAGAGTTTTGTATTTGCATATTTTGCAGACAATTTTAAGTTAAAAATTAAATATTGCAATTTTCGAGGGAACATTTTTTGAAAATTTGCAAACAAGTGTTATTTAGAAAGGATGTTTTCCTGCTTTTATTGAACTGAATTTATCTATTGCATTTTCAAAGTCAATTATCGATGCTGTGTCTCTTTCAATTGATAAAAGTGACAAACAACTTAGTCTTTCATTAACAATGGTGGAGCGCAAATAGTTTTTTGCAAGTTTCAGTTTTGAAAAACTTCTTTAGCAACATGACACCGATACACAAATTATTGATAAATATTGCGCGATTAAACTTAAATTTGGAAGTGTTTCAATGAAGTCCCATTTTACAATAAATTCAGAGACATTTCTTCTGCCTTTATATTGCTAGCCGATAAGTGACACTTAAGTCGCAACGCTTCTTCAAATATTTCAGTCTTAAATTCATTTTATGTTGCAATAAGCTTTAAATAAATTTTTATATACAAGCTTCTCTCGGGGCCCCGCCCGCAGCCCGGGGCCCTCCGCCCCCCTAAGGCGCTACTGTGCATGTGTCAACATTTTATTTTAAGCTCCACCCTTTTTCTTTCTTATACGTTCGTTACATCTAAGCTTGGTATCTGATGTTACATTTACATACTTACTCACTTAACTGGCCATTACAACCCGTTACCGGGTTACGGTTCTCTCCAGGCGCCTCTGCTTTGCGCACACCTCCTTCAGTTGGTTCCTTTAGCCGGAAACACGGACCTCCAATAACCGCTCGACGCGGTTCCTCCTTGTTCGACGAAGTATTATAATCCATACGGGAGACATGGCAAAGCCGCGTAGCCGCTGGATGGTAATCCGCTGCGCTACGTCCATGTCTTTAACCCTAATTCCCAGAATTTTAAAAGTAACGTAAACCCAGAAGTGAGACTGTCAGGCTCATATGAGCTAAACTACTGAAAAACTCAATTTATTTTACTTTTTCAAATCCAGTTACTATTTAAAGACTTTTTAATTAAGCTTTTTATTTTTAGTAAAGAACTTGTGAATACAGGGTCCACTGGAAAACAATTGCTACTGCAAAACTATAATTAATTAATCCAGATATTTACGTCTTTGTCAAATTTGGGTGGAAGAGGAATGGAGATTTGTTTAGTTTATTGTAAACATGTTCCTGCGTTTTGGAGATGGGTGGTGGACAAATATGGCACCGACTTTGTTTACGTGTACCAGAATTTGGCCCCTGCGAACTGACCTTTTGCAGTAATATAGCATATATTGTTGCCTGAGTTATCGCTCGTAGATATTCGCGGCTATACAAAAAAAATCCAGTAAGGACGTGCTTTGAGCCATATGACATATGTCGCAATACCAGCAGCATCAATCAAACGTATAAAGAAAGCTAGAGGCCATTCATTAGGTTTGCGTTTTTTGATATACCCATCAAACAAATTTTGTTTTTTCTGAGTGTACGAACCCCGCATCCAATAAACTATCGGCTAATTCCTTACTGTGAACTAGTTGGCCATTATTACATTTGTGTTTGTAAGGATTTATAGAAGAAGGTTTATATTTGGATTGGAGACTCAGAAAAGACTGAAAGACTCTTTTAGTCATTTTATAAATGGTTTCGCCATCTCCAACTCCGAACATGGTGGCTATTTTTCGGATGACCCGAGACGGTATAGAACAATGCCCAACTGGATATCAATTGGGTATTGCCTCTGCGAGTGTGAATTCACAAATTGTGGACTATTGCTGATTAATGTTAGTAATATTGCAAACTGATTTCTTGTCACACATAACATCTGCAGAAAGCGACGCTCATCGAATTCCGCAAGCACGGTAGATATCCATTCCAAAGACTTAGGAACATTGTGAAAGGTACCACAGCGGCTGGACAGAGTGGCGAAAAGGTCTTCATCCAATATTCAGTCAATATTCTCAAATAAGACCGCTCATCTGGAAAATCAGTTCAAATTACATAATTATCATATGTTAACAGATAACTCCAAAAATAATTACCATCTTCAAAAATTATATTGAACGCAGCACTTTCAATTAGAAAATTCTTTTATTTTCTCCTGTTTGCGGCATTTTTGCAATATTTGCAGTGTGTGCTTTTTTGTGCGTTCTCGATGTGTAGCATTTTCCAGTCTTGCACGGTTGCATTTTTACGAATTCTTCCCCGTGCAAGACATCGAGAATACCCCTTATATATTAGAGAAGTTGCTAATAATTTTGGCATATCAGTTGGCTCATGCTATGCAATTTTTTCGCACTTTTTAGGCATGATCATGGCAGTGAAGTTTGTTCAAATATTGCTACATTTTCACGCACAGAGCCGTCGCATGAGCATACCTGGTTTGTGGTTTTTGGCCAAAAACAACACTGTATTAAACAACACTGTATAATCATAGATCAGCCATCATATTTACAGGACTTGCGAAAAGTTGCAGTGCTTATTCCTGTTCCCAAAACTGAAAAGACACATTAAAGGACGGAGATTTGACACGATTGAGGTGGAGACATCGCGAGAAGAGCTCAAGGCCACACCAATAAGCGCATACCAGAAGTGCTTCGAGGATTGCGCAAGTGCATTATACCTGAAGGGATTAATAAAAAAATAGTCACATTTTAAAGTCACCTTCCTCCGTCTGAAATGTGTGTTGTAACACATGTTGGAAAAAACAGTGTTACATACACATTTCACATTTCGGGTGGGATTTGTGGTATCACAATGGGTCATATAGGCCTAAGTGTGTCACATATAGAGGCAACCACTGCAACGAACCAACCAACCAACCAACCAAGGGTGTAGAAAAGGGGGTGTCAACCGCCCGCCATAGCTAATATGTACAATGCACACCAGCAAAAAGGTCTTTGCACCTTTAAACAATTAAAAAAAAATAATAACACATTTTTGCTGGAATATCGATTTGTTTTATTCAAAGTAGTCCCCTTCGGTCTAACAGCATGTCGAATGAGTGTTTTATATCTTCGGCCGGGATGTCTTTTAGGATGTTGGCAAAAAATTAAGGTTTACTAAGTTTAAAACACAACTTAATACTGGCTCTTTGATCAATACTCATTTTTGTACTGATGACACAAAAATACTTTTACTTCAGACGTAATACCTCCACTTCCAATCAACAAAATATCATCAACTTTTAACTGAAATTGGGAAAAATTTCCATTTCCGGTTTGCGCCGGAAAAGGACCATTAAGAATTAAGAAATTACGTAATACTAAATTGTTTAATAACAATTTTCAAACCCCCCCCTAACCAAGTTCTGGCTACTGATAACTAAAAAAAATAAAAAAAACATGATGAAAACAATATATTATTAGTACTTATTTAGAGCTCAACCCACTCGTTGTTAATAATTTGTATGTAGTAATATTATAAACACAATACAATTTTGTTACTAAACAAAATATGTTTCCATAGTTTCTGTATTTTCAAGTAAAAAAAAAATTTATTTGCAAAAGGTCTTTTTCTCGAAAATACATAGACTTCATCACCTTAAGATAACAATAACAATAATAACACGCTTGGGCCGATCACCCTCGGCAACTCTTCCCCATCGCCCCTCACTGAGTAGTAGCAAAGAATATACAATAGGGGTATTCTCGATGTCTTGCATAACCCTGACATCGTGCACGAAATGCATAATTGACATGGCTATGCATTTCGAGCAACGACACAACAATAAAATACAAGCAAAAACAGTTTGCATTTTTTGCATGTCATGCTACGCAAAAACCCTTGTTTTGTGTGTGACATCGTGTGTGCAACCCTGCGTCAGGTGATTGTGCGACAGCCATTTAATTTTCTTCGTGTGCGCAAGCGTATTTTCTTTATATTTGGTTTTATTTCAATCTTTTTATATAATTTGCATATATGTATTGCTTGCAGGTGGAAATGGATCAACCGAAAACCAAATTAAAAAGAAATGGAGAAAGTTTGTGGCTGTTTGCGGTATTTTTGCAATATTTGCAATGTGTGCTTTTTTGTGCGTTCTCGATGTGTAGCATTTTCCAGTCTTGCACGGTTGCATTTTTACGAATTCTTCCTCCGTGCAAGACATCGAGAATACCCCTATTATAAAGAATACGCATCTTCAAAAATTTGTCAAGCGTGTTTCTTGCCGCGGGGGGGAAGAGATGATAGGTTGCGGGAAATTTGCCCGCGCTCAACAGTTTGCGATCTTGTTCGTGTTGTCGTTTATTGTGTGCATGCTTTTTCTGTTGCCGATTGGTTTTGCTGCACAGATTGCTGTCATGTCACCATCAATCGAATCTTTGTGGTGTATGGCTTTTTGCTGGCCAATGCTTTGATTGATTTAAAAATTTGGTGGTTGATCCCAATTTAAAATGTTTACAAATATTTTTACGTGGCGAGTTCGAAGTAAAATTATTTATTTATATTTTCACATGGTTGATTAAAATTTTGAGAATATGGCAAAACTATGAAAAAAAATGAACTGAAATCAAAAATAATTAGATACTTGTTTTAATGTTGTTTTTTTTTGAAAATCGAAATCTAACGGACATACCAAGGGTTAAAAGATTGTATGGAAAAACATAATTTAATAGGTCTATTGACTTTCAATAGGGCGAAAGCACTACTAAAGCACTAAATAAAGAAATAAATAATAAGACAAGTATTTTGTCATAAGAAAAATGTTATTACCGCATGCCTACGTTTAAATATAGTATAAATATTCTACACCTGAATGGTTCCATGGCGAATAATGTGACCATAAATTTACAATATTAGATTTTCTTATTTTAGTTCTTTTAAACATTATAAAGCATTATATGTGGGCCGTAAAATAATTCCAAAGAACGGGACGGAAAATTATTACGGGCTAATAAAAACGTCTTTCTTTCTTTCCAATTCCCTTTTTATTGAATTGTCTTTGTTGATTACTTATTATTTATTTTTTAATTGCCTGTAGCGATCATATAGGTCGCCATGCCAGTCATATTTTCTTTTCTTTTATATGATTTTGCGCACACTACAGTCGGCACTGAGTTCAGGAGCAATATGAGACGCCGTGCAGGCTTATAGAAGAAGAACAAAAGCCAGCCAGAAAATAGAAATAGTTTTACAATTTCAGCTTTTCGCCAGCGCAACAACAACAACAACAGCACATCGTTTTCCTCCTCTTCGCACAATTGTGAAAATGAACGAGAGAGCACAGACACGGCATTCGTGTTTCTATGATTTGCGCTCAGAGCATTGTGCTGTCATTTCAAGTGTTTCCTCTTGTTGTCTACCCCCCGCATCATGAAGACGGGTGGCGATATCAGCACTCGCATTCAAATGTTTGCTTGTACGTGATGTACACTCTTTATGTTCCATACTTTTTGGTAGTAGGCAATGTAAATTTCGAGGGAGTTTGAAACATCTATATAGGTAATGCCAGGCGGCATCCTTCAAACAACCCAAATACTGTGAAATTCTTCATAACCGGACACTCACCGTCGCAGTGTTTTTGTCCGGTTATGGGAGATATCCGCTTATGGGGAGGGGGGCACAAATTTGTTTAAATTGTATCCAAGTGTTTCTCGTTTATTTATTTAATATTTTGTACGAATTTATGAAAATTGAATATTTAATTAATATTTATTACATGTATAGGCAAAGTACATACATTATACAAGTCGTTAAATTTTAGTACTGCTTTGGTTGAACAAATTTTGTAATAGTTGATTGTTCTAATTTCAAATGTTAATTTTCTAATAAGAGTGAGATTTGTATTATAGGGTAGTACAGATTTTTAAAAACTGGTTGGCCATATTTTTGTATTTTGTCCGTTTATGAGAGATTTTTTAATCAAAACGGTTTGAAATATAGTGTCCGCGTCCGGTTATTAGAGCGTCCGCTTACGGGAATGATATTTGTATGGAAAACTTAATGAAATTGCTGTGCCTACGAAATTTTTCCGGTTATAAGGGCTGTCCGTAATGAGGAATTTTACTGTATATTTAAATCAAACTCTAAAAGAACAATATTTAATACTGCGTGAAGAATGAACAGTATTTGAAAAAATTTGGCGAGAGTTTTGTCAAAGCGTCATAAACTATTCCCCATATTTTGCCGTCACAAAAGTTCGTAAAACTTACGTTATTAGTTTTCGATACTTATCAGTATGTATGTAAAAAATGAAAATTTTTGATTAAATTGGTTGTGTGCATAAAAATAAATTACACGAAATACTACTTTGTCCAAAAAAAAGGTGACATTTGAATTTAAACTGCGCGCGTGGAAGGATTTGGAGAATTATTTTTTTTTTTAGTCAACAATCAACAAGGAATATTATTTGAACGTTATGCGTCGTTTGCGTAACGCTATCCGCCTAAAAAGGCCGGAATTGTGGAAAGACAATTCTTGGTTTTTTCAGTTTTTCGCAAAACTAAAGTTGGCTGGTCTACAATGGGTTAAACTTTTTATATGAAAAAACTATAAAAAAAACAAACGTATGGGCCAATTAACTGTAAGTACTCTAAATTAACAAAAATCCTTTGTTGTTGATTTTTCAGTTATTCGAAAATCAAAACCGGACGAGGTCAAAAACGCGTAAAGAGCTACTGATACCAAATTTAGTGAAAGTACCAAAAGCAAGTCATTTCAGAGTTTTTTTGACAAGGAATATTTTAGAGTGGGTTCTGCTAGTGGTCTGGTAATCGTTACTAACATTATTTTCGTTACCAATATAATAAGCGTGGTTTATAAAAAAGTGCCGAGTTAAGATAAAATTAATGTTTTTAGTTTTTCAACTTTAGAGGTTAAACAATAATATCATAATATCGAAAATATTATTTCAATGTAATTATGAAATTCCTGCGAACACAACCGCGGGAAACAGTTAATAAAATATCTCTATGTAATGTCAGAGTAATGTAATGATGATGAGACGGTGGTATTCATTGAATCCCATCCCAGCTGTACTTCCCAATTGCATCAGACAAATTATTTGTATAAATTCATTACCCAAGTCAAAGTTGAAGTCCAAAAGTCTAAAGTAAGTATTTGTAGAACAACGGACGTGGGTCATTTAGCTTTGCCTGTGCATTGCGGTTGCAGATTTCCATACAAATGCATAAATATATTTCCAAAACAAAAAATTTTCTTTGAAATGGCATTCAGTTGGTTTTGGATATTTTGACTATAAATTCACATTTTTGCATATTTTCAATAAAATGCATATTTTTAAATCAATAATAGGCAAATGTCTGTATATTCAAATCCATAATTTGCAAAAAGAAATTGAATTGCAAGTTTTGTGACTCGTCCAGTGAAGGTGAACTCAGGCAACAAAGCGCCAGAATTATAAGTTTAAGAATCAATATATGTAACCTTTTTGCAAAAAGACAGACCACTGCAGTGGCGGATTCAGGGGGGTGTTTTGGGGGTTGAACCCCCCCGAAATATTTGGATCGACTATAAAACTACATACAAATTAAAAGGCATTTTATAAATATTAAAGAATTACTTTTTGAAACCCCCCCCCGAAATATTTTTCTGAATCCGCGCCTGGACCACTGCAAAAATTAATGTGGAAATGTAAAAAAATTTAATTGCAGTTCGTTAGAAAACACTTAAACTAAGAGTTATCAAAACGAATTATTTAAAAAGTCCCATTTCCTTAGGCAGAGTATGCCATTAAAGTTGCTCTTTCTGTAGCAAACTGTAATTCGTTCGATAATTTCAGTTTATTTACTCTAAATGAAATGTAATAGCGGAGTTCACTCTTCATAGCATTTTAGGTGTAATTGTAGCAATTTTTTTAATTTTCGCAATACTTTCGAAAGCAGTTGTAGCGACAGATTGCTATAATAGCAACTTTACACCTACAATGCTATCAAGAGTGAACTCCACTAATGTAATTTATCTCCGGTCAAAAATGATAAACACTTAAGACATGTTTGAGTTAAGGTTGCTAGCATGTTCCTTTAAACCGTGGTGCTCAAAATAGTAATTATGGATTTAAGCTGTTATTGCTTTTGACCATATATTTTAATGTTTTCAATCCAAATATATATAACTTCTATACCCAATAAAAATATAGCTTCAGTAACTCGGAAAATTTTTTAAAAATTTGTTTGAGTAAGCATATTTGAAGTACCGTTATTTTTAATAGAGAAGTCAGATGTCAAATAAAATTTGAGTTGTGTAAACTTTAGAAGTTTTTATAACTTTTAGTGCATTGAATTTTTCATGAAATTTGGTTCACTGGAAGCGAAGTTATTGCGTCCGAAATAAAAGTATGGTTGTGTCACAGGTACAAAGATTCGATGCTAATTTGCAAAGAGTAAATGTTAAGTTTTGCTTTAAAGTTGGTAAAACTTTAACCGAAACATTTCAATTGATGGACTTAGTTTATGGTGATGATTGTTTATCCCGTGGCAGAGTTCATGAGTGGTACATGCGATTTAAAAACGATTGTGAGGGCATAAATGATGACCAATGTGTTAGCCAACTGAAATCCGCGATCACCGCAGACTCCATCAAAACTAGGCGGTAATTCATGAAGTTCTTGAAATTGGATTTAAGCATCTTAATAACTCAAATTTATCGCATTTTAACTGAGCATTAGGCTATCGAAGGACGCCATCTCATCGATCGACACTTGTGACTGATTTTGTGACTAAAAGTCGAATTTTAACCATCAACCCACTCCCCGTTTTCACCTGATGCGGCATCGTGCGACTTTCACCTTATAAAAATAATGCATTTACCCATTAAACAAAGGGGTTTTGAGGACGTAGAAACCATCCCAAACGCTTGTACCGACATCCTGAAGGACATTCCAGCTGACGATCTAAAACACTCATTAGACATGCTTTTAGATAATGCAAATAGCTGTACTGAGCCTATTTAAAAAAACCATATCGGTGTAAGCAAAAAAATTTTGTATTATTCTTTTAAATGTTTAAAGGTGAAAAGACCTTTTTGCTAATGTGGGAACGTACATACCATGCATAGTGATTGAAAATTTTAAATAACTATAGGCCATGGGGAGTTCTGACACCCAACCTCCCCTCATGGCTACGCCCCTGGATAGAAGTGACAGTATGGTTGTCATCGGTATAAAAATGGGCATCGAACAAAGAGCCAATATAATTTTTGTTTTAAACTTGGTAAAACCTTAACCGAAACATTTAGATTGACGAACTAACTTTATGGTGATGATTGTTTATTCCGTGGCAGAGTTCATGAGTTGTGAAACGATCACCGCGATCACCGCAGATTCCATCAAATTCACCAAAGTTCAGCCAAAATCTTTATTGAAATTCTTGAAATTGGATTTAAGCATCTCAATAACATTAACATATCGAATTTTAACTAAACATTTGGCTATCGAAAGGTGTGTACACAGTATGTTCTCGACCCTTGTTATATAAATCGTATTTAACCCAGCATTGGTGTGGTGGGCTATACCATACCCCAGAGGATGTACTTTTGTGAATAATACGGATATCAGTTTTATGTGGGCACTATAGCTACTAGTAGCTGTTTATAATAGTCCAACCATACACATTTGCTATCCTAAAACAACTTGAGTGTGACCAGATTTCAGTCACATCCCGCTAAAGTTCATTGGGGTATGACATACCCCACCACAACAATAACGTAACTTTTTGTGTAAATGATTTTGAATTCAAATTGATATTTTCGATTTTAGTAGTCAGCGATTTATTCAAAAATTCACCGTACGGAAAAATAAGAGGCAAATACCAACTGCCTTTCTATATACTTATACGTGCAAGAAAAGCTCCCAGTTCGTCGCCGTAGAAAACGAATGTCGTATGTTCCATTGAATTTAATCGTATCATCGTATCATATGTTCCAAAAAATATCATTATTTTTCTACATCATCATGATTCTGTAAATCCTTGAGATAAAGCGAAGCTGTACCAAAACGTCGTCAGTGCAGCACACGATGTTCGGTTTGTCCGAGAGCAAAAACCTCATACGACTTGCGAAAAATGCGCAAATTTTGAGACCCTGTAATTCGCTACTCTTTCATGGTAGCTACCAAAAAATTAATGTCACACGACTATATGTATTTCGTTTTTAAAACTGACTATGTTTTTTGGAAAATTATATAAAGAATGTTTTTTAAACCCGATTATATGGAGTCAACTTATAAATATCAGTATTTTTCGTTAATTTTTGTTAAATTTGGTATTTTCTTTTACAAATTGCTTGCACATGAAGTGTTTTTGTATTTTCTTACGTAAAAGTAAATGAAGAATAATATATGTATAATTGCTATCTTTTACATTTGTGTTGTTTCGTGAGGTTGCTGCTATATAAAGTTGTGTCGTATGTCATACCCCACCACACCAATAACGTAATTTTTTCCACCACACCAACGCCGGGTTAACCATCCTGAAGGTCATCCCGGCTGACGATCTAAAATACTCACTCGACATGCTTTTAGACAGTAAAAATCGCTGTCCAAAAGGGACCATTTTGAATAAAGAAAATCGACAAAAAAATACATGTATTGCTATTATAATTTTTTTTATTGTTTTAAGGTGAGAAAACCTTTATGTTATCGTGGCATTGCATTAGCATGCATAGTAATTGAAAATGTTGATTAATGATAATTAGGCTATGGAGAAGGTTTTTGACACTCAAAATCGAAGCTCCTGGGCTGCCCCACTAATTTTGATTTAAAATACACTAAGTAATGGTTTGTATTACTGCTTTACTGTTGTTATTTCTTACTTCATACCATGTTTTTCAATGTTGTGTGCATATTTTTAATTTTTTTTACATGTGCACATTATTAATTTTTGTTTTCTCGGCCAGGTTTCGATAATATTCGCAAAAACGTTCAAAAAGCTAAATTTAATTGGGGTAATTAATACATATTTACATCACATACATACGTACATCACATTTCTTACAAAAAGGAATAAATTCGAAAATAAAGATCGAGACAGTCGATTTTGAAGTATATGCAATCTATAATACTTTCTTGGTAAGGTTACGAAACCCTAAAAAGCGATATTCGACTTCTGTTTTCGCATTAAAATTCATCAATCAATAGCAATCTATCTCCTAACCTTTATATCCTTCCTGAACCAACGCAATGCTTCGCATTAATAGGGGTCATCCCCTGCGCGTTTGTTCCTGTTTAAAAAAAAAAAAATCAATTCATAAATTTTCAAAGCAAATTAACTCGCCTGGCAATTTGGGGTATATTCACATCCATTTGGGATATATTCACACCCGCATTAGTTTACCCATATCATTTAGTTACCGAAATCAACGCTCAACTTATGTGGTTTGTGTAAATGACCCACCGTAAGGTGAATTAGCCACTGTATCATAGTTAACTATCGTATTTTTTATTTTAAGTTTTCTTATAGGTACATATATTATTATTAATTTCATAGTATGTATTGTATAGTATTACTTATGCTAGCGGACGCCGGGACTCAACTGGTTAGTACATTGGACCACGAGTATAGGGCTCCGGTCGACCTAATAATTATTTATTTATTTATTTAAATTCATCAATTAGAGTACAACTCACAAAGATTACTAAAAGCTAGGGTATATATATTATGTACATAAATATGTTAATCACAATTAATCGCAACTCAAAAAGTGTGACAGCAGAATAGGTTTAGACTTAAAACTCTCTCTAGAATTACAAAATATATCTAAATTTTTACAAAATTGGTTTGTCTGCCTTAGGCAGCGTGTAAGCGGTTCGTTAAGACTAAAGTTAGTCTTATGACAAGGTAGGTAGAAAATGTTGCTAAATCTGAGGTCACGTGCAGGACAATTGAAAAGTATTAGCTCAAGCAAGAAGTGGCATTTGATATGGCTCGTGACTATGTCTCTAATAATCATTACCGAGGAAATTTTTCTTCGCATAATTGCTCGAAAACATAATAATATCCATAGTTTGACATTATTGTAAAAATGTATCAATGAATTCATTTATTGTCACACACATTCCAATTACAACATTTTTTTGTTTGTTACAAAATTTTAACACAAATATCAACCTAATACAAATTAACACAACTGTAGCCGTGATTCATCTACAACAGTCATTCTTAATAATAATTAAAGTTTAATCGAATAGAAACGAATACGAATTGGTATGTGTGAGTATTTTCGATTTACTTTCCCATACATATTTGTAAATGTGTATTGTTTGTAGGTAAGTCTCTCTAAATACGTATGAAAAGTTAAGCACATCTAGGCCACACAACGGAGTGCTTTCGAGTTGGTACTCAAGAGGGCATGCATTGTTATACTGTGTGAAAATATCGTCCTCAACAACCATTGCTATTATTGTGACCGATTGCGACTGAGAGCGGGCCGAACAATCTCGGCAAAACCATCGAACGAAAGATTTGAGGCATGCCCCTTTGTTGCAATACGCTGCAATATATTTGTGCCTATGTAGTAAACTCACAGTGCGTGACATGTGGCAAGTAAGAATGATGTGTAAAGAAGATAATGCGACTCGCCAAATGTAGTTTGTCGCGCTCTCGCACATGCTGCATTGCAAGGGGCCGTGCCAAGTAGGTACTTTGATGCAGCACTATGACCGCAGGGCAGACTTGTTGGGTAGAACACCTTTTTATAGGCTGGCTTGTGCAAGAAGTGCGTCGTTAATTTGCAGCTGCTATTTATATTGTAGTAGTATAGGTCTGTACTCGACCTATCATTTTGCTTTGCGCAATGTAGCAGTGGTAGACAGTCAGAGCGAACGGGAAGGAAATGTGCTCTTTTCAGCGGTGTTTGCAGATACATTCATTTCAAATATGTATGAGTGAATAAGAAAGTGAGGCTATTTTTGTACTTACGTCAGCATCAGCAAATATACTAGTAGCCAAGCACCAACTGGAATACACCGCTCAGCGTTAATGGGAAAAAGTTATTCGAGGGCTATCCAGAAGCCATCTGAGAAGCACTCGTCAGTACTGTTCAGACCTCTTATTTCATTTGACGGAATCGTGTCGAGTGGATATTCATAATAAATTCACTGATGTGGGTTCTTTTTCAATGTTCCTAAAATTTGAATTGTTTTGAGAAAGTTTTCGTTCCCCCGTAGTTGATATTGGCGTCGTCAGGCAGTTTGACTTTCATTTCGTGTTTTTTGCAATGCTTTTGTAAACATGTTTTTGTTACCAGTTATTCTAATACAACAGATTAGATTGTTCTTTAGTTAAAATAGTTTCGTGCATAATATTGAAGTTCGCATGTTGAATAAATAGATATGCATATGCGACATATATGGTGCTTCTGAAAAGAAATTAAAGTATATAGCTTTTTGGCACACAAAAGAGTGTTAAAAAATTTGCGAATACTGGCACTGGCAGTATTCAACTAAGTAAAATTTGTGCAACAACATTAAATGACACTTTTTAACCTCACAAATTTAAATGTGTTGAATTCTATCACAAGACATCGAGCTCTGAGGGTAATCGGACTTTTAAGGTAATTTCTTTCATTATTTGTTGTGTTATTTATAACTTTTTTCAGGGATTGTTGCGTTAGATTAGAACTAAGTACCAGCGACTATACTATCAAAACAGCAAGAAAAGTTGCATCGAAAGTTTTCTGACATCATATACATAAATATGGGAATGATACCCGTATTTATGCAATGGAATGTTTATTTCAGTGTTTGTTACATTTAATGTGTACCAAAAAGTCATTGAAAAGTGAGTGAGAAATGATGGCGCATCTGAGGCTGTAGGTCTTATTGTTCTACAATCTTTGTACATGTTTATACATTACGGTGAAAAAATATACACATACATTTTGTATGATTTTAAAATATTGATTTACATGAAGTTAATATTTTAAATTAAAGATTCGCTATACAATAATAAAATAAAAAGTTAATTACGGATCATTTGAAAAAATGAAAATAACGGTAGAAACGGTGTTAACTGAAATTCAAGTTAGATAAGTGAGTTTTTAGTTTCTAAATTCATTCGGGTATAACAATGTGGGTATCAAAAGAAAGAGAAATATAACTATATACCATACATAAGTATACATATGTCAAATGCGTAGGTGTTTTACTCTTTTTGTAAATCCTAAGTTATAAAAAGTTACTATAATATTAAAGATTACATTATTATGAAGGAATTCATTGCGTTAAAGAAATATTACTCGATTTTCCTTTGCTTTAAGAACCCTTAACGGTTTTAGTGATTAGTATACGGAACGAAATGTGTGAATATGTGCATAAACTTTATGAAAATATTCATAAATTTTGAACCAGTGAACGCGTTCATAAAGAGTTTATGAATGCATTTATAAACCTTCAGGTTTACCGAACTCTTATGAATGGTTTCATAAATTTGATGAGTGCATTCACAAGCCTTGTTCATTAAACCAAACGACTTTTTTAAGACTTTCGTTCTTAAAATTTTTGAATCTATTCATAAAAAAAATCCCTGAAAATGAAAATCCCTAAAAATTAAAAACATTGGCATATTATTACATTTTTATTTTATTTAGACAATTCTAAAACTTTTTATCATACATCATACATTTTTATCATACATACATCATACATTTGCCCAACTTTCCACAGCTGCAAATATTCTTTCACTTCTTCTTCGTCCTAATAAAAACTTATTGCAGGGGCGTAGCCAGAACTTGGTCATGGGGGGGTTTTAAAAAAAATTGTTTTGCCAGTTTAGTATTACATGTTTTTTAAAGTAAAGTGCACTTTCCAAATAGGGCATTTTGTTGTGGCTTATGTGACTTAATGCATTAAAAACTAAATTTGTTCCCTGATTTTTAGTAAAAATTTCATAAAATTTGGGGGACTGAAAGCGAAGTTATTGCATCTGAAGTGGAAGTATGTTTGTGTAATCGTACAAAAATGTGCCTCTAACAAAGATCCAATATTAACTATTGTTTTAAAAATGTTTAAACTTTAACCGAAGCATTTAAATTGATGGACCAAGTTTATGGTGATTTTTGTTTATACCGTGGAGGAGTTCATAAGTGGTAAAAGGGATTTAAAAACGATTGTCAGAACATAAATGATGACCAAAATGTTAGCCAACTGAATCCGCGATCACCGTAGATCAAAACTGGGCGGTAATTCATAAAAGATAAGCCAAAATCTTCATTGAAATTCTTGAAATTGGATTTAACCTTCGCTTTACTTATACCCACCCGGGTGATCTTTTTAATATTCATGTTTAATATCTGCACAAAATTTTAAGGTAATTTTCAATAACATGAAAAAATATTTTTTTGAAATTTTGTTCATGTTTAAAGTTGAATTTTGTCATTTTTTATACAAATGTATCTGGGTGATCCCAGGCGCTTTCGCTACCATTTTGATTAAAACTCACGATAAATTTGTTTTGCGTACCTCATTATGTGTTCAATAAACCCTCTGGAAAGAAATCTTCTAATATTTTCCATAGTCTCAAAATAAATCATTAAAGTTAGGCCTTTTTTCCAAATACGAACTATCGCCAAAGGAAGATACTAAATACTGAAGTATGAAAAAAATTTATAAATTATTATATATTTATTGTGAGTTTTACTCAAAATAGCGGCGGAAGTGCCTGGGATCATCTTTAGTAAGGCGAAGGTTAAGCATCCCAATAGCATACATTTATTGCATTTTAATTGAACATTTGGCTATTGAAGGATGCCATCCCATCTATTGACACTTGTTTTGACTGTTTTTTTGTTTTCACATGATGTGGCACCGTGCGAATTTCACCTTTTCACCTTAACTGCCGACGATGTCAAAAAGGGCATCAACAATCTTAAATTTTCAATGCATACGGATCCAGATGGGCTCTCCGCTGTACTCTTGAAGAATTGCAGCTCTCTTGTTGAGGCACTCCTATTGATCTTTAACAAATCCCTTTCGTCCGGTATTTTTATAGATGATTGGAAAAAAGCATCAATAACTCCAATATTTAAGAGTGGCAATAAGAATGATATCGCAAATTACAGACCCATCTCGAAACTCACGTCGGTGTCTAAACTTTTTGAATGCATAGTCAATGAAAAACTTATGTTTTGTGTCAATAATGCAATTTGTCAAAACCAGCACGGTTTTGTTAGGGGCAGATCTACTGTTTCCAATCTCTCGATTTTTGCCGAAGATTGTCTGTCTGCTTTCCAAGAAGGGAGTCAAGTAGATACTATCTACACAGATTTTGCTAAAGCCTTTGACAGAGTTTGTCATTCAATTCTGATATCTAAATTAAATTGCTTGGGCTTTCACTCATCATTTCTTGATTGGGTGAAATCATACCTTTCCAACAGACAGTGTGTTGTGGCTGTTGATAATCATCTTTCACAACCGTTTGTTGCTACTTCCGGCGTTCCTCAAGGTAGCATACTTGGTCCTCTGTTGTTTGTTTTATTTATTAACGACATTGGCTCCTGCTTTTCGTTTGCAAAATTTTTACTCTATGCGGATGATCTGAAGATTTATGCTGCGATTAATAACGTGGCAGACTCGCTGGCTCTGCAGGGTGACCTAGACAGAGTTCAGGCATGGTGTACGAGAAATCACCTTTTCTTAAACATTAGTAAGTGTTTTCATGTAACTTTTTCTAGGAAACACAGTCCTTTGCACTTGTCCTACTCCCTGTCAGGTTCACTGTTGCAGTCAGTCCAAGAAATCAAAGATTTGGGTGTGTTTTTCGACACAAAACTTTGTTTTTCTAGTCACATCGATTTCATTATTGCCAAATCAAATGCCATGTTGGGGTTCGTTCGTCGGAACAGTGCGTCATTCTCTGATCCATATACGTTTAAACTGTTGTTCACGGCTTTCGTTAGATCAAGGCTGGAATATGCTTCGTTTATATGGAGGCCATATCAAGTGACTCACATTAATCGCATTGAGCGCATCCAAAAGGTTTTTATGCGGTTCGCCCTAAGGTCGCTGAACTTTACTGAACCGTTGCCGTCGTATATTTCCCGCTGCCGCCTTATAAACTTATTGAGTCTAAGCTCTAGGCGAACGTATCTTGCATGCTCCTTCATTGTTGGGTTATTAAACGGGTCTATAGATCGCCCGGCCCTTTTGAGTAAAGTGGGTTTTAATGTTCCTGTACGTAACCTACGGCACGTAGAGACTTTCCACATCAGCTTTTTCAGGTCAAACTATGCTAGGAATGCGCCTCTGGCTAGAGCCCTCGCGGAACTGAATAGTGTCACCGACCTTGATGTATCCCTTCCCAGAGGGACTTTGTTAACTTTGTTAATGAATAGTTTAAGTTGAAGCTGTTTTCTTCATTTGTGTTTTTTTTTCTAATTGTTCCTATAGTCAGTAAGTTCTTTATGTTCATTGGCTTATTAAATAAAATAAATAAATAAATAGAATGCATTTGCCGATGAAAAAAAGCGTTTTGAGAACGTAGAAACCATCCAAAAGGCTTGTACCGACATCCTGACGGACATTCCGGTCGACGAACGAAACTACTCTTTAGACATGTTTTTAGAACATGCAAATCGCTGCATTAAGCCTAAACGTGACTATTAAAAAAACAAATTAGTTTCGGTAAAAAAAGGGTTTTGTTAATATTCTTTTAAATATTTAAAGATGAAAAGACCTTTTTGCTAATGTGGGAACGTACATACGATGCATAGGGATTGAAAATGTTGACAAATTATAGGCTATGAGGGGGTTCTGACACCCTAAACCCCCCTTGGCTACGCCCCTGACTTATTGAATGTGCTCTAAAATGGAATCGTGACCATCTTCACATATTATATCATTAAAATTTCGATCGTCGCGTAAATTGGTTGATATTTCGAGTGCCGTTAAAAATTTATTAAAATTTTGCCGGAAAGTTTTCCTTGAGTTTAATGATGGAAAAACCTCTTGCAGATTTTATTAATGTAACTGGCGGGCCATTTAGTTATATCTAAAATACAAATCATTTCTGTATTTTTATTATTTTTCAAACAAATACTTTATAATATTTAGAATTTATTCGAATAAATTTTACTTACTCGCTTCGCTGCTCGTTACAAGCTCTTTGTGTTCTCACAAAGACTTCATGTCATCATGTCAAAATTTGAACTGAGAATGAAACAAATCATGACTAACTTTGAAATTTTATATTTACATGTTTAGTATGAGCATGCCGATCGCCTGCCGGCTCGTTCCCGAACAAAAATGTGACATTCGTTTTTTATGAAAATGGTTTATGAATGAAGTTTCACAAAATTTACGAACGCTTTCATAAACATGTGTGAACGGATTCATAAAGTTTATGAAATGATTTTAAAATTTTATGAATTTTTCAAATTTATGAATTGAACGCCGTTCATAAGATTTTTATGCATTAATTTTATCCGTATAGATACAACTTATAATTACGTCCCTAAAAATCACAGATCGAGTGGGTATCGAGTTTGAGAGTCGCAGATTTGAATTTCCATCAACACCAAATACACCCATACCTCACTTTGCGTCGTGGTTACGTTCCAAAAAAACACGACGCAAACTGAAACGACGCAAAGTGAATTATGATTTTCTATAGCAAACCATGTAAAGATCGAAGATAGGTTCAAGGGTTATGAAAATACTACTTTTTAAAAAGAAAATTGAACAATGTAAGCATTTAAAAAACAAAAATAATATAAAATTTTATTACATACATACAAAAAACAAAAAAAAACAAATTCAATTAAAACAAAATAAAATATTAAATTAATTTATAAGAACAAAATAAAAATTAATCACTGTCTGATGAGTCCATAGTCGCTGTTGTCGTAAGTCGGCTTTCTTTCACAAAAGTTAGATAGAGAATCCCCGAGTTTTGATGGCATGGCGCAATTAAAACCAAAAGTCGTCCCATCTTTTAGAAAAAAAAAGAAAATTTCAAAAAAAAATTAAAGACTCGAACCCAAAACAACGCAACTTCGAAAATCTAACGACGCACAGTGAAAATTAGTACTAATTCAGCAGCGACGCAACTTCGAAAAAACGCAAAACGAAACGACGCAAAGCGAGGTATTGGTGTATACAAAAATTAATTTTTATTTCGACGGCCGCCATCTGAGCATGAGACGGCATTTTTCTTAGATTAACAAATATGTGTTGATAAAATTTAATGTCGCCGTTTGAAACTGACATAAAACTAATCATCCGATTGATTCATCTAGTAGTTGTTCTCTATTAATTGTAGAAAAATTCATACTAATTAGCATTTAATAACAATTTTAATACTAATTGGTCCTATGACTTTAACTAAATATTAGTTCTTCCAACTTCCAACTTCCAACTCTCATTCATATAAAAATTAAATTAAATCTAATCAATCAAACCGATGTATTCTAAATATTGTTGAGTGCAAGCTTTTGCGAAATGTTTTTTTTTTCGTTTCGCTTGTGAGAGGCTAGCCGTTTCAGGTTAGTGCTACTCTAAAGTGTTCAAAAAACATTGCTAAGCCACATGGTTATGAGATGGTCGATGGTTATTAGAGTGTGAAGATTATAATAGATGCTCTTGGGCATCCTCCCCCTTTTTAACTTAGGGGTTTAGCAAAATAAGCATAAAGCTTGCATACTATTTTTATGCGGCTCTTGATTTTTGAAATTCAGCTACTCCTCGGTTAGAGGGTTAATTGTGATGGGTCTACAACAACTACCCAACAAAAATTTCGAGTACTTGCAATGTCTAAAGTAATTGAGAAACTCAGCTTCATGGCTCTACCTTCTAGTATACATAAGGCATTACATGAACATAGGCATGTACCTGGAAATAAGGGCTTTGGAAAGAGTTATATAAGTTCTTCTAAACGATTCTACATATAATCGTTTCTAGGAATTGAATTAAGTAACTTTTTACGCTTAATCCCTCCAGTAATTTCTAAAAAATATGGAAATATAAAACCACCCTTTAATTTTTTTGAATAGAAATGCATTTAATTTATAGAAAAAATATTAATAAGAACAAAAATAAAAATGTTCATTCTATCCATGCTTCCATCTCTAGCTTTCCTTGATGATTGTAGAAAGAGCATAACATTTTTAAGTGAAATATATTTATATGATGGAAGAAACTATGATAAATGAAATCATTTCTGCAACCTCTTTTTATTTTTCATCAAGGTTGTAATATATTTGCTTTTAGGTTTATTAAGTTGATCACTTGACAGTTCAAATTCTCAAATGCGAATGAGCGCCCTATTTTTTAAAAGGATCCACTGCGCACAGTTTTAGGTTGATCTACATACGTAACTTTTAAGTGAAAGAATAATTTACACGTATGTATGTCGTTAGTATCCCCCAATTATTTTTTGCATTGCCAGTAATCAATCAAATACTTAAGCATCTTATACATTGCAATACAAGTAAGTGAAAGAATAATCTCATTATTCTATAAGTTATTCATAACTAATAAACTGTTAGTCGTGACTCTGGCATCTGCGTAATGCATTTGAAAGCGGTTGCGATCGCAAGGTGTTACAAATACCGTCAAAATGTTTGATGGGTGGGTAGACTCTCCTTGAGTTGTACGAAATACCATCGGAATAATAGACACAATTAGATCTGGCCCATTTCACATTCTCCTACCAACTACCAATTAGGGTTGTGAGATCGGATATTTCTCCCGGAGTTTGCAAGTTAAGGAAAAATAATTTTTTCATACCTATAGCACTGATATATGCTTTATATCTAAAGCCTTGATGACCATTCTGCTACTCGCGAGGAGCAGCGACGCACTATGGCCCATCTGCCGGCAAAACGTTGCAAAAATTAAAAATATCATGAAAGCGTTCGATAAAATGAATACACGCATCTTATTGAGAATTTTCCAGGGATTACGAAAATGTAACTTTCTTGAAATTCGGATTAGTAGTTTGGGAGGTAGAGCCGCTCAAAGTTGACAATTTTTCCACATCGAGAAAAATGTGTATTTTTGGTTTTTTTTGTCATCTTTAAGATTGAGTTGTATGTAAATGAAGCGACCAATCGGTAACTTGTTGGTTTTTCTAAAAGGTACGTTAATTGTTAATATAATAAAAATAAAAAATGTTTGTTTTGTCTTAAAAGTTTTTCGATCTACCGATTGCTCGAAAAGTGTATATTTCGACCTTTTTTCCAACTTTGATCGAGAGTAAAAAAAATATACCAAAAATAACCTCCGCGAAATTGAGGCTGAAATTGAGGGTGAGGTGAAAATCGCGCACATTTAGTACGGTCAAAAACCCATTTTGTGTTGCTGGCATCTATCTATATTTATATATCTAATCACGCTCACACGGACAGGCCGATTTCAATGAAGTTTTCTTTGTTGGATTCGTCTTGAGTCAGTTCAGGTTTGTGCGGATAGAAAATTCTGGAAAATGTATTGGAAAACTCGGAAAATCCCTGTCTTCTTTGACCGTGAATTCTGAAAATTTGCAGACGATAACGTTGGAATCATAAGTCACACATCAATTAAATTCACTACGAACTTACTATTTAGTAATGTCCTTCGACAGAGGGAATGGGGCGGGTATTGGGCAGTGGGGTGTGGCACCGCCCATAAAAGCCAAATCTTTTTAAATGAATATCTTTGAAATTGTGAGGTGCACAACATTGAAATTTAGTATTGTGTCGTCCCATAGATGAGTCGTTCTATTGGTAAGATTTGGTGGGCGTTGGAAAAAGGGCGTGGCACATTTGTTGTGACCCAAATAAGTCGCACAGCAATGAAACTAAGTACGAACCTACCATTTATTCATATCTTTCGACAGATTTAATGGTGCGGGTATTATACAAGGGGGCGTGGCACCGCCCATTTAACTTAAATCTGGTTCAAGCGCAGTCCATTTCTTTACTGAAACTTAGCAGTCTCGATTGCAGCCTCGATTGAGTTAATAAGAGAAGAAACTTACTCCTACGGTACATAAAATTTTAGCACATGGAAAGGATTTAATAGAATACCATTTCTTACCCATAGGGGAATTGTCTGAAGAAGCTCAAGAATGCAAAAATAAGGACTACAAAAGGTATAGATGTATGAACCACTTGCAAAATATCACGATCTATACAAAATGAAGACCTTTTCAACATGTTAGCAGTCTCTTCTGATCCAGTTATTTCATCTATGAGATCTGTAAGATCACAAAAAGAACTTACAGATACTTATAGTTAGAAATGATTTCATTATTAGACATTCCTTCCAGTGTAGATAGCAATTTTAAAAAAATCTAACTTTTAAAAAAAAAAAATTTGTTTGTAAAAAATACGTGTGAATCAATAAATTATATTAATTTATTGGAAAAAATATATAAACAAATTTATTTTTTAATGCAAACAAAAAAATCATTTCCTTTTAGTATGAAGTTTTAGTAAATCTTAACTTTGGCAACGAATTTTAAAGCCCCCTGTTACTGTGGCACCCTGTTTTATGCTCATTTTAAAGCTTGGATATTACACTTTCAGATACAATTTTTTAAATATCTTTATTGGTTCAGAAGTTATGATTTTTGCAACGACAAAAGGCAAAACGAGCCATAGTGCGACGCCGACGCTCAATACGAACACAAAGCATCGTCGTAACGAGCGCAGCTTCACTGTCGTTTCAGACATCATGCCAGAGTCATCACGTTCGTTTGTCGAGTGTTTGTTCCAGTGACAACGTGACGCGACTCTGGGAGGGGTCACAGTTGTTAATTCGGTCAAACCAGGCCCCCGGGTGCAAATTCGGTCAAACCAGGCCCTAGAGTTTATTAGGGATCGTAGAACAAATTCCCAATACAAACGCCAAGGCGAGGGTTGCGTTTGTGTTCGAAGCTTACATACATAGTATATGCAAATGAAATAATTTGTATTGTTTGTTCTAATTCTGTTATACCCCCATAGTAAATTGATTGCAAAAAATACACTGTTCTTACGCATGTCGAAATGTGAACCGATATAACTTTATTTGAGTTTTTACTAACTGCCTTGAATGCCAAAATGTTTGAGTTGCTTGAATTGCAAACTCATCGGACTGTTTCTTGCAACAGTTAAGAAAAACAAAAGTATTTTATTTTTTATTATTATTATACCTATTATTAATATTTTTTAAATTTATATATATAAGCTAAATAAATTCAATATCTAATTTGGTTCAGTGTTCTCTGTGCATTATTCCCAAAATGATTCGTTGTGTTAGTGTCCACCACTTATGTATCTAAAGTATATGTATATCACAGTACATACATATATTTGCAACAAACGGTGTTTCGCTGTTTATGCTACATACTTTTGGTCGGTAGCTTAGCTGGTAAAAACCGCAATTACCTAAAGAAATGAGTTTGGTCAGCTTAGGGTAAAAAGCGTATCTAATTTTTTCAAATTAACATATGTGTGTTTTTACTCATACACCAATAACTAAACCAATAAAATAAGAGTTCGATGCCAATTGTGTCGATGTTCTTCAAATGTACTCAGTGTACGAGTGACAATCACAAATAATCGTTTTACCTTATGCGAAAAATGTGCAACCGTAACTGATGCCTAAATTTCATTAAATTAGTTTTTGCCTACCTTTTGGTAAGTTTCTCTTTATTTTCTATAAGCGAACATGTTTATGTTTATGCTTGTTTGTGAAGAAAATAGGAATGAAGTGGATTTTACTCTCAATCGAATAAATCTTTATTTTTAAGGCATTCCTCGAATACAAATATTTGGTTGCATTATTGATTATGTTTTTCATTAGAAACGAAACTACTTACTTTAGTGTGAATCTGACACTTTGAATCCGAAATCGTTTCCAAAATACTTAGAAGTCGAATGAGGGTTAACTTAACATCGGATAATAGTAGAACTCTAGCGTGAATTGTAAATATAAATAGGTATTTATACGAAAACGTTTCTTTGCGCGTAACAAAGCGCGTTTCATCACACTACTCTGATATTGTGGATGAGACTAAGACATGGCACTAAGACGTCTTCCTATGTACATACCTAAGTATGACGCATAACTATGCCCATTACCGATGATAAGCGGTCCCTACGACTTTCACCCAGTTAGGTGTCACATAGACAACTGCTATTGGGCAGAAGTATTGTAAGACACAGTAAGAATTTGGGGGTTTTCAAGAGGATGTGGGGTTGGGATGCCTTAAAAAGAAAAACGGTTATTTTTATACCTATCCTAATTTAGTTATGTATTTATTAAATACAAATTATCAGAAACACATTATTCTGCATCACCGCCATGGCACCAGAAGCGTATCCAAGGGGGGTTTCGGGTGCTAAAGCCCTATAGAAATAATAATAATTGACTGGCACGGCAGCCCGATTACGAGGCTAAGGCCTAGCTACCCGCAACCATCCGTGTTGTGCGTTCGAATTTGAATCATTGAAGACTGCAGCACCACACAACTACAAGAAGGCATCGGTTTCAACCGCCGCCTTATAGTCAACTAAGTACGTGGTTATAATGAAATCGGCAGCAACAGCACTACAATCATATGTTGTACGACTTATCTAATACATATTAGAGGGTGCTTCCACACTTCCTCGGGCAATATTGTAATTACTTATAAAACAGAAAAAGATTTCGTTTTGTCGTTCTAGTTCTAATGCGATAACTTTGGTCAGTGGTCGTGTAGCCGTCAAATGAAATAAAAAAATGAATATAATATGTATAATATCGAAAATGTGTCGCAGACTGTGAATATAAATAATAAATTTCTAAATAGCTCTTTGCAAGAGTTTGAAAAATCAACAAGTGACAGTGCTTTGTGGAGGAATTTTCACATATACATGTACCCAATCTTTTTCTGTAGCAAAAAGCTTAAAATTTGTAAAGTTTAAATCTTAATTGACTTATAATACTTAATAAATGTATCATTTTTTTCAGTTTAAATATTTTTCCCTAAGTCTTAACACGTTGAAGACCGCATTGAAAAATCGTATTTCTCACATAGGGACCGGCATCTTAAAAACTCGTCAATTTTGTTTGATTAAAAAAAAATCGTTTTAAAATGAGGCTATGTCAAATTAACTAAGTCCGCTATATGCAGTATCTCTTCGAGGGATCGGCGAATGGACAATAATACCGCCCATATAATTTAAATCTGGTTCAAGCGCAGTCCATTTCTTTACTGAAACTTAGCAGCAACATTGCTTATTTGTGGGCCTCGATTGCGTTAATCAGTAGCTCCTTCTTTTCTTTTAGTTGGTTTTCTTCGTCAATTTGCATCGCCATAGATTCGCCATCTCGCAATTTCATTATAAAAAAACAACAAATGTCGTGCGAGACGAAGTTCGCAGGGTCAGCTAGTTTTATATATGATTCCATTAAATTGAAATCACTTTTTAAATTGTTATTGTTAAAATTTATGTATGTTTACTTTATATAAAATCAATGATGATAAATGATAAAAGTAGAACAAACAAACCAAAATTTATGAATTTTATCGTACAAAATTTTGCTAAATTTTTTTACTAAAATTTTTGGAAAGAGTTGATATTTTGAAGGAAACAAATTTTATGTCAAGAAATGCGAAAATTTACCATGGTCTTCTTTGAATTTGCAATATATAAAGGTTTTGCAATTTAATTGTGAGACAAATTGGGATTTCCAATGTCCGATATCATTAAGCTCTTTAAACCCCAAATACATTTCAAACAAAAAATAATACAGTAATGTTAATCAAAGCCTACGCTAACAGTATTTCTAAATTTCATACTTTCGGTATTATTTTTGATGAAAAAGCATTTAAGTTCATTTATTCGATATGCCAATTCAATAAGATTCTTTCCAAAACTTATAATTAAATACTTACTTACTTAACTGGCCATAACAACCCATTACCGTAACGCGGTCTGCCTCAAAAGCTTTCTCTCCAGGCGCCTCTGCTTTGCGCGCACCTCCTCCAGTTGGTCACACCAAGAGAAGACAAGGGCCTCCTCAACTTGGCCCTTCCACCGAAGACACGGACTGCATCTGCGCCATCGACCTCCCACTACTGCATCGGACACCTTTTTCGCCGGAGCTTCATCGTCCATGCGGCACACATGGCCAAGCTAGCGTAGCCGCTGGACGTTAATTCGCTGCGGTACGTCCATGTCTTTATACAGCTCATACAGCTCGTTACAGGTTCGTATACGATAGTCGTTGCCAATATGAACAGTGCCGAAGATTTTGCGAAAAACCTTCTTCTCGAACACCCAAGCGCCGCTGTATCCTTACGCGACAGTGTCAATGGCAATGTCCTGTTCAGACACCCAAATAAATTGATCCAATTTTGTTTTTAATTGAGTTTATCGCTGTTGTTCTTCACACACCTCAATTTAGCTTACATCTCAACTTAGAAGTTGTCGAAAATGTTATTGTTTTGATGGAAGAAACGTTTTTTTTTTGTGTATGTAAAAAAAAGTTCTTTAAAAAGTTCAACATCACGCACACAATTTTTAAGCAAACAAACGTCTTGCACTTCTGTAAGTTTCTTAATTTTGTCGCAAAATAAATCGTTAAAGTTAGGCTTTTTTTTCAAACGCTAGAGTTTTACCCCTTAATTGATGCTAATTGTGAATGTGACGAATTAAGTATGAATATGTAATATACACGGTGGACGGAAAGTTTCTGCATACGTCGTTTCAATTGTAATATACTATACTTAAAATTCTGATTGCTTGGATTATTTGAAAACGAAATGGGGAAATCCCCAATAATGTGATGGTTTGAAAATCCTAAGCAGTTCCCTCGTAGATCTACAGCGATTTTAATGCAGGACGGTGCGCGATGTCATACGGCGAAACAGTCAATAAGTCTTGCTAAAAGTCTATTTAACCCATTCGAGACTGATTGCACACAGTGTGTACAATGGATTCCCGAGGCTATAAGACAGCCTGCACACCGTGTGTACAATGGATTCCCGAGGCTATAAGACAGCCTGCACACCGTGTGTGCAATGTGTGCAATAACAGTAATGTGCAATTATCAGTTATTCTGAGTAAACTAGTCGTCGAAATACGATTTTTCTAGAACTAATGAAATCTGTAAAGGACAGGAAAACAAAATTTGGCATTGGTTTTACTGTGTACCAAAAAATCTAAATATTATCTGAAGCCTTTCTTACATTTAAAATACTATGAATACGCATGCTCGCTCTTGGGGACCGTGTTCGAAAAAAATCGTCGTCTCTGGCCGGGAAATTCGCCAGATCTTAATCCTATTGAACATATCTGGTCCAGGATTCAAGACTTAGTATTTCGGAGTCCAAAACCTGCCAATAGACTTCAACTCATTGAGAGAGTAAAACAAGAGTGGGATGCCAATCATTGGCCGAAACGTCGGTCTTGTGCGAAAGTTTCCGAAAGCGAGTCCTAGAGGGCTACGAAAGAAATGGTACACATACACAATATTAATGATCAATTGAGTTTTGCTGGGATATGATTTAGTGGTTTCAATACAAAAAATTTTGAAAAGCAATACAAATGATCCTTATCGGTGTTTTTTTTTTGTATGCAGAAACTTTCCGTCCACGGTGTATATCAAAATGACTATGGCTTACTAACTACACTGTTAATGCATAATCCATACTTAACTTGTTTATGGATGGAAACAATTTTTTTAACAAATAAAGATAGAAAAATATAATTTAGGGGTATGATGCTACAGGCTGAACTTGTATTTTTTAAACGTTAAAGTCTATTTAAAAGGACATCGGAACACAAAATCAAAAACTGGGTATGCCAGGTTACTATGAATGACCTCTAGTTTCACGCAAATGAGTATATCCAAATTTTTTCTACTCTCCTGCTCTCTCAATTTTCCTTTTTCACATTAAAACAACAACTGTGCCCGTGACCGTCAGCATATCAACGAACTAACTAAATCAAAATCATCACTAACTAAATCGAAATCACCTGATTTTATTTGTTGACACAGAGAAAGATATCGCCACTCAGTTTTAATCCATCCATGTAACACAAATTAAATCTTTTTCAAGACATGGTTGGTTGTAGTGGTTGCCTCTATATGAGACACATTTAGGCCTCTATATGGGCCCGTTGTGATACCACAAATTCCACCCGTTTGAATTATGTATGCAACACTCTTTTTTCAACATGTGTTACAACAAACATTTCAAACGGATGATGGAAGGAGGGGAGGACATATTTCAGGACATATCTTCAGTTAATATTACTGAATGCATTAGCATCAGACGATTTAAAATATTAATATATTTACAAAATAAGAATAATTTCATTCCATTTTGTATATTTACCAAACTCTGGTAATTTGTTCATTTTCCTCTTCATTCAGAACCAGTGTTTGAAGTTCTCACTAGAAAATAGCAAACAACACAAGTTTCTGCTCTACTCCCCGATTACTGCTATCGAAAAGGAAGTAGCAGTAGCAGGAGCCGGAGCACGAAAAGGAAATGCAAGCACTCGGCTCTACTACGGAGCCGCGATAGCAACAGTGATAAAGTGATAGGAAACTGGGAGAACTGGTGCCACTACATGCACGGAATTTCACTTATATATTGGGTAATTAACGCTGGAAATTAATGAAAACATACATTAAAAAGCAGACAATTGAGAGGCAACTGGCGGCATTTTACTTTGCATACTCATCCCTAATATAGGGAAAAGAGCGAAAACAAGCTGATGAATGCTAGCACACACAGACTGTGTACGTGAATTGCAAAAATTGTACAAAAATCTGCTTACTCTGACAGTTTCCTATCACTTTATCACTGGTAGCAACACGAGCAACCCCGTAACCGTAGCCGTTTTCTAAAATTAAATGATATGGCTCTCAGCAATAGCCGTTCGTTTCTGAAATACAGCTCCCGGCTACTGCTCTGCTACTTCACGTTATGTAGTCGGTAGCTGAGCAATCCTCGTTTGGCTCTTTTGTGGTAACTTTTGGAGCCCAAAAATAAGTAGCCGAGCAATGCTGCCTTGGCTCTTTTGTGACTACTATTGGGGCCGTGTACGTGAAAATGCAGCGGCAGAATCCTTTGCTTAAAAATGTATGTCAATTAGGCATAATTATTGTAAATACTCCAACCAACAAATATCTGTACAAAACATTATTCAGAAACTAATAGTTTAGTAGCTATGGCTTTTGAAACTTGAAACATTTTTTTCACATAAAATTTTTTCATTGGGTGGTGGAAAATAGTAGAAGCAAACAAAATTTGTTAAAAAAAACCTAAAACTTTGCAAATCTGTTTAGCATTATTGTAGCTATGTGGTAGCACCAGTTTTTTGTATTTGCTTTAATCGTATGTTAAATCCCGTTACTTTAAAAATTCATAAACACAAGTAGAAGGTGTATTAATAAGGTGATAGCACTACGGCAACAACAAAAACCCCATGCATATTGTTAGTGCTTTTGGGCATGCTTATTGTCAAAATCAAATCAGAACCCACAGCGGTGGGCGGCCGTTTTGACAATTAGCATGCCCATTCGCGAATAATCAAAAGGAAGTCAAAAGAAAAAAGTTTAATCAGCTGTGGTGCCACCACTAACTTATATAGGGTTTCCTAACAAGAGGTGTTATTTTGAATCACCCGGTATTTCGGTAGCTGTCACTTTTGAAGCTTTTATTCTTTGACATTTGACAAGTAGAAACTACGCCATTACTAAAAATGGAACGATACACGCTTCAACAACGCATTGAAATTATTAAAATTCACTACAAAAATGGTGAAAATCTTGCAGTCACAGTTCGCAAAACTAAAGCATTTTTGGGTCGTCGTGAAGCACCTTGTCGGACCGCAATACAGAAATTGGTGGAAAAATTCGAGCTGTTGGGACAAGTTAGTGATGTGAAGAATAAAACCCGTGCACGTCGCTCAAGAACAACTGAGAATATTGCTGCTGTAGCCCAAAGTGTTGAAGAAAACCCAGGTTTGTCGATTCCTCGTCGTTCTTTGGAATTGAGCATTCCAAAAACGTCATTACACCGTATTTTGCATAAAGACTTGGGTCTTAAGGCTTATAAAGTTCAGTTAACACAAGAACTCAAGCCGACCGATCATCAACAACGTCGTGTCTTTGCTGATTGCGTCCTTGAAATGCATGAAAATTATCCGGAATTCCATCGAAAAATCATCTTGACTGATGAGGCCCATTTCCACCTCGGTGGCTACGTCAACAAGCAAAATTGTCGCATCTGGGGCTCGGAAAACCCAAGAGTTATTGTTGAGAAGCCTCTCCATCCTCAACGTGTGACTGTTTGGTGCGGTTTATGGTCCGGCGGGGTCATTGGACCTTACTTTTTCGAAAATGAGGTTGGATCAACAGTTACGGTGAATGGATTGCGCTATCGAGAGATGATTAATGATTTCTTATGGTCGGAGTTGGATGGTATTGATTTGGACAACGTTTACTTTCAACAAGACGGCGCTACGCGCCACACAAGCAACGAAACCATTGCTCTTTTACGGGATAAGTTTCCGGACCGTGTTATCTCTGGAAGAGGTGATTACAATTGGCCACCGAGATCTTGTGATTTAACACCTTGCGACTTCTTCCTTTGGGGCCACGTGAATGATAAGGTGTACGCCAACAGCCCAGCATCGATTCAAGACCTCAAAGATAGAATTCGTGAGGCTATCGAGGACATAGGGCAGCCACTTTGCGATTTGGTTATGGAAAATTTCATGAAAAGGATATGGTCCTGTAAGCGTGGTCGTGGTGGCCATTTGGCTGATGTTGTTTTTCATTATTAACGGCATACCTTCCTCTTTATTATGAAATAAACATCCGATCATTTATCTCAAAAAATTGCATTTTTCTTTGAATACCAAAATAACACCTCTTGTTGGAAAACCCTGTACATTTGCCTTGCACAAGTAGTGCAAAGTCAATATTTGATTGTCTCTATTAAAGCTGAAAGTAATGGGCCAGTCGCCCGAGACGTAACTTACAGCCCTATTCTGGCGAAAGTCTGACAGTTGATATTCTATTCAGCGCTTGTTAGATTTTTAATCAGAAATTTTTGTTAGCCTATTCTTACGCATATCTGACAAGCAGGAAGCAGCGTTGCGTTTTGGTTATTTTTAACCAAACTTGGTACATTTTTTGCTCTTTTGAGTTTTTGGTAATTTGGTAGCACACTCTGCGATATGGTAGTTTTTTTTTGCTTGGTTTACCGAGAACGCACAGAGCGCGAGAGTGTAAAATGAGAAGCTGTGAGAGCGAAAAATCAAATGTTCGGAGAGCAAACAGATAAAAGTATTGATTGCCGGTGTACAAAACAGTAACACGCCATAATGTGGTTGTGTTGTTGGCCAACAAAGCGATGTGCCGCATGCATGATGATGGAGGAAACGCGTACAGGGGAAAGGCGACAGCTGGCTAACAACTGAAGTTAGAATAAATTTTTGCTTTGGCTGATTTCTGTAAGGAGCTCAGCGACTCACAATACTACGATAAAAAAAACGCCAATTGTGGGAATAAGTCCGGGAATAAGTTTGGCCAAAATAACCAGAGTTTATTACGATTTTAGGATTTTAAGTTTTCGGGGTTTAGTTACATTTTCTTTTCTGAGGCCCATGAAGAATGCTTCCTGAGAAGAACTAAGATCATAAAATCCAAAATTGTGTTTTTATGATCAGGACATGTGGAAAACCATTGTGGTGTAGCATTTGACATTTAACTTTTATTACATTTTTTATGCCTACAATTTGTGGCTGTTTTTCAAAAATGCTGCGGAAAATTGAAATGTGTACTTTGCTTATCTCTAATAGAATTTGCGATGGACTAATAAAATTGCCGAAATCTTTGAGAGAGTTAAAGTTTTTGTGAAATATGAAAAGTTCACTAGGAACTTTTAGTACCTCATCTTATTTTCTCAATTCACCTGCACATGTTTAACAGTTAATTTGGGAAGTATTTTGTAAACATCATAACCCAAAAAATATCTTAAAGACGCTAAATCAATGGTAAATTCAGAACAGTTCTGAAAATTATCATTTAATATGAAATTGGCAAGAATGGCTGTATTATTATCCACTTCGAAATCATCGGTTTGACTAGTTTCTTCGTTATGTTCAGGAGCTGAGTCGAGATTTAATACTCGTACGATATTAGAAAGCGTTTCAAAAGTAGTATCATTTAATTCTTCACAATTGCTGTGGGAACTCAATTGCACAATTTTGGCGGCCATTAAGCGTGCTAATATATTATTAATATCAGCCACTGATGGATTTATATTATTACCACCTTTTTGTCGTAGTATAGAAAACATATTTTCAAGTTTGTCTTGGTTAAATGTCCTTGTCATCAAAAAAAAATTTCGGATTTTTTCTCAAAAAGCTCGTCTACTAATAGCAAAACAGCTTTTAGAGTAAGTTTTATCCCATCTAGAAAAAATACTTTTTTCTTTTTGTAAACAAATGAGATTTCATCCAGGTATTTAAGGAAGAATTTTATGTACTCATGTGATAAGCTGTTGAGTTGAATCGCAGATCAATATTTTTTTTAATTTTGTCAATATTTTTTATAAAGCTGGCCGTAGATAAAGCCAATTCTTTAGAGCAACTTTTGAAACCTATAGTTTCAGCAGTTGTCCTAATACAGTACATTCCGTTTAGCTGCATTCACCTTCTATGCACATGATTTGCGGCACTTAAGCGAAAAATGCAGCTAAGCGGAATATCTAAAAAGTTTTTGGAAACAACTAAATTTGTTTGATGTAGATCCTTAGCGCACCTATACAAAAATGTCAAAATATATCAAAATATATATAATATATATATATTATGTCAATATTGATATATTATATATCAAAATTTTGCATGAACGAATCTATTGAATTAGTGTAAGACTGAACAAATTTTTATTAGCAAATAAACCGCTATCTTACAGATGCTTATGCATACATAATATGTATGTATACACTGGATATAACGAAAATATTTATGTACATATTCTTACTGATATGCTTTTATGCAAAATAATCGGTAATATTACCCTGCGAATATATCTTTTTTGACAATTTCACAACTATTGCCTCCATTTCGAAAATGTGGAAATTTGTTTCGATACTATTTTCCAAAAAAACTTTTCAAAATTTTCCAGTGCTACTAAACGAAGTATTTTTCATATACAAATCAAAGAAAACTTGCTCAAAAACAGGGCTGTTAAACGGGATAGTGCAGCTAAGTGAAATGCAGCTAAATGTGAAATTTTCAAAGAAAATTCGGTTGGTGAAGTAGTATTTTGGCCAAATCATGCAGCTAAGCAGAAAATGCACCTAAGTGAATAGGCAGCTAAACGGAATGTACTGTAGCAGCTTGAACAGTCCTGCTGAAAATTTGGGTTGCCAGTTTTACTTTCATTTTCTCGAAAGAATTTGGAAAAATGTGTTGGCTGGTTAGTTTAGGACACATTTTTGTTGTTGATTTAAGTTCCATTTCAAAAAGTTCCTGAACTACCCTAAAACTAGCAATTCCATTTGGTGTAGCAAGTCGCATTTGAGCCAGCCATTTCTCAATGATTTAACAAGGTGCGGGAAATCATATATACAGAACACTTTTCCATCATTATGCATGAAAAAAGGCCTTTCCAAAGTTACACCCATATCCGAAAAGCACTTCCTATTGGAAGACCCTTGGTCACAAGTTATAACTTTTACTGTGATGCCAAAACTATTAAGAATTTTTAAATTTTCCAGAATTATATTTTTTAACATAATTGCAGAAAGTCCGTTTTTGGAAACAAAGTAATTTAGTACCAATGACCAGTTAGAAAACATTAATTTGACCATAAAAACTTGGAACTAGCCTCGTAAATATATCTGTAAAAATTTTAAATTTGGATCAACCACGTCGAAAACAATTGCAATAAATTCAAAATTGGAATCAACCACGTCAACATTTAGACAAATAATTATACTTGGAACTAGTCTTGTAAATATATATGTAAACATTTTTATTTTGGATCAACCACGTCTAAATATTTGCAAAATTTAATATCAATTAATCTAAGCGCAGCATGAACAAAAAACGACCATTCAGCTCGAAGATTCGATTGATAATGACAACAGTGTTGCCAGATGGATTTCAAGCAATCCCCCTAAAATGAAGTCCATTTCCCCCTAAAAACTAAAATTTCCCCCCAAATTTATAATGCACACATAAAATTAATATTTCATGAAAATTGCTCATTCTATTTGGTACATGAAATTAAAAAAGACCCACTAGCCATTATATCTGAACAAGGTGTTGATGTAACAAAAATGCAAGCTGGTTGGCCATAGACTTTTTAAAAGGCGTAAATTAAAAATGTCTGTAAAATATTTCCCCCTAAAATATTTATCATAAAATTTCCCCCCAATCTAAACAAATAAACCCCAAATTTAGGGGGAAAACCCCTAATCTGGCAACACTGAATGACAATCAACAAATTCGCCGGCACGTGCTCGCTCTGCGCTTGCTTTTTTACAAACAAGAACAAGAAGCGGACAGGCAAAATTTGCATAGGAAAAAGTGACTGGCAATCGCTTTGCCAAAACAACCACCATTTCAAAGTGCCCGAGTAAAGCCAAGCTGGCTTGCTGCGGAAAACAACAACATTGCGTGTTGTTGTCGAAATGAGAATAATGAGAATAAACAAATCCATCGAATGAATGCGAGAATACAAGAGAGGATCGCAAAGCAGCTCTCCGCTCGCTTGCGCTTACTCTCTCGGTTCCATATACATTTTCCTCATCTTGCTGCATCCCGCCCGCGGCCGAAATGAAATCGCAAAATTATTTCAGATGCGCCTTCTGTATACTGTTTATTCTGTGCTTGTATGTTACATGCATATTTTGCTCTCTCTTTCGCATAAAAAATCATATTTGTTTTCGCAATGACAATAACAGTGATGCCAATACTTATTAGATTGTAAATTTGGTTACTATTACATATGACGTAAACTGTAATAATCGAAAGTGGCATCTTCAAAAAAGTAACGCTTTTACATTTCACAAATAAAGAAAAGCGCGGGCGAAGCGGCTGATTTGCCGGTATTTAAATTGCTCGCCAAAGAGCTTTTGCCAAGAAACATTGAATTGAATATGTATGGACTCCAAAAGGCGAACTGCAGTTGGAACTCTGCTTTTTTGATTTATTGCAATCAGTTTTACTATAAGTCCACCAATTTCCTGGTTTTTATTTATTTTGCACCTCAAAGTTTTCAAAAGAATTTACAAATGTACTAATGGAGAAATGCTTTAAGTGACAAGATGTGATTGTTTTTTGTTTTATTTAAATAATTAAACGCATATTTATAAAAAAAATTTGGTAGTTTTGGTAAGTTTTTTTTTAGAAATTTGGTAATTTTTTTCCGTTTGGTTGTGGCAACGGTGCCAGGAAGCTGTAAAATTTCGCCACAGCGCACAGTGATTCGTTCCATAGACAAAATTCAAACAATTTATAGTCTCAGAATTTAACGATTTTGATGTCATTTGAAAGGTAAAACTACAACTAAGAAAACCCCAAAAAATTAATTAGTTTCTGTACAAAAGCGGCTCAATGTTGAAACTTTTTTCTCAAAAAAATGTAAACACATATTTTCTGTTTTTTAGTCTATTGAGTAAAAAAAATTGTAAAAATAAATGGTTACAAAGAAGTTGCTAAAACTTTCAATATAGATTAAGAAATGAGGTGGCCATTTTCGCTTTTAATGTTTTCTCCAAATTTGCAAAGCTGAGGCTTTTACTTCACTTTTAATTTAAAATATCTTTCTAAATTAAAAATCCGAAAATTGGCAAAACTTAGAGGAAAATATCTAAAAAGTATGTGAAAGTATGTTCCTGGATTTTATTTTATTTTAAGAAGCATTCTTTCTTTGTCGGATAATGTAATTACATCCTCTGATATCTTCCGATCTCAGAAAATAATTCAATTTGAAAAGTATTGAATTTTTAAGTTTTTAATTTTATTTAGCATTTTAATAGTTTTCAGTATGCGGTCAGCATGAATGGCTCGCTACATGCGGCGTCAATAGGCGCGCAAAGAGGAAATGTGGAAATTTGGAAATTTCTCGGAGAGACAAATTTCACTTTTCACTCCAAGCAGAAAAGAAGTGTGAAACTTTGCGGTTTCGCGACTAAACTGAACAATTCGTATTGTTTATTAACCCTTTCGAGCCCGAATTTTACCGTGTCTCGGTATTACTTTTTGGTATTTAATTCATGAAAAACTTTCCTAAAAAGTGTGCACACGGCATTTGAAGTCGCCACGCCTCTTTGTTAGAGTTTTAGAGCTAGTTTACTTTTGAAAAATTTTACCTTAAAACGGGTTGAATAAATTATGTATCAATATTTTTTAATTACAGAAAAATTACTTATACAAAATTATCACTTTTTGATTTTATTTAACCATTATTAAAAAAAATGGTTTTGATCAAACGCGCCCAATTCGTAGACTTCAATTAGAACACAAACTTTAGCTGAAATTGCTGCAAATTATTGGAAATTATTTTGGAGATAACAGTAAAATGTTTGTAATTTGCTTTGAATTCACTTCTAAAAATATTAGGATGATGTCTTCCGGGTTGAATAACTGAATAGCCCCCACAAAACGGTGCAGAATAAGTTTGCGTACAAAACTCCGTCCGTACAAAACTCAAAATTCCGTTGCCAATGTTGCCAAATTGTTGCCATATTGTTGCCAAAGTTGTGTTGCCAAATTGTTGCCATATTGTTGCCAAAGTTGTGTTGCCAAATTGTTGCCATATTGTTACCAACGTTGTGTGTTTGAATGTGTTTGCCAAAAAAGAAATTGTGTTGCCAAATTGTTGCCATATTGTTAATCTGCTGCCTGAAAGTATGCAGCAATACCACACGTATTTTTCGACAAAATGTATTTTATTTATCCCTAAAAGTATGCAATCAGCATAAAAAATGAAAAAATCTGCACAAATGCAAAACATGCATCTATTATTATCGTTTTTATTGCAAAACCAGAGGGTCCTGAGACAATTTCTGTTACTCTTTGGAATTATCAATGTTGATGTTACCGATGAAATGTAAAATCTGAAAAATCTAGCCAACACAGTCGTTGCTATAGCACACCAAAAATGACGAAAATTGCAAATTTAAGTCTCCGGCATTGCCAAACTACAAAATTTTAAGAAAAACAAAATGGAGATTTCAATTTAGCACACCATGATTAACTAGTGTACCAAATTTTATGAAGAACGGACCACTCCTTCTAATTTTGTCCCGCGGTTGTATGGAGTCGAATCACTGTGCAGCGAGGTGAAAAGTTATGTTTGTTTTGGTTTCACTGTAAATAGCAAATAAATGGAAAAGAAGAAGAAGCTGTGAAATTTGAACATTTGAAAATAAATTCAAATAAAATGTCCACTAGGAAGTAAGCATTCTTTACAAATTCACCTGATTTGATTATTAAATATTTATTATGTTACAAGATTTGAGTGAACTAAGCAGGAGCAGTTGAATTTTTATCTGCAGTTTTTGAGGGACCATCCCGAGCTGCAAGCTGGGAAAAACAGCCCCAATGCACCGCGCATTATCCAAAATTAATGGGAGCAGATGGTAGGCCGCCTCAATGCTATGAGGGGGCCAACGCGTACCTTAGCTTCCAGGACCCTGTATTTTAGAGTGTTTTCCTATGAGAGCAACCACATCGCTGTGGCTGTAATAATTACTTAAACATAAAGCTTTTTACGCATAACGAAAATTTGAATATTTCTTCATTTACTTCAGCCAAAATTTAAAAAAAAGTATCTAAATTGAAAGAAAACGTCAAATTAAAAAGTTCCTTTACTATGTCAAGATATACCATTAAAAAAACGTCTATACTTCTCTTCTTTAAACTTAAATATTCAGTTTATTAATTTCGTATTTTTCCTAAAACTTCAAGCTATTCTAAAGACCAACAAAAAATGTATTCTTGCAACCATAGAGGATGCAGACGTCCACAAAGTAGCATGTTGCCATATGGCAATAAAATAGCGAAAGGGTTAAATGCATTTAAGGTATCATTGCACGTTAGAAAGGGGAATTTTTAATGATTTACAAAATTATTTATTTTTCAGCTCCTTTATTATCAATCTTTTTGAAAATTTTTTTACAATATATTGATGGTTTAAGGAATATAATTTTGTAAATCATTAAAAATTCCCCTTTCTAACGTGCCATGATACCGTAAGGGCTTTGTTAAGCTTGAGAACTGTCAAGCGTTTCCACCGAAACTGAGTTAACTCCAACAGCTGGTTTTTGTTTAAATTTTTATTTGGTCAAGTCAAATTCTGCATTTATTTCTGGGCAGCCACAGCTTGCATGAAAACCACTCCGTTTTCCTTCTCAACAGTCTAGGAATGTCTGCGTTCTCATATTTGTGAAAATTTATTTCATTTGTCAATGTTTATTTCATTTATGAAAGTTGTCAGCTGATTGATACCAGAGCTGTCTGAATTTTTAATGTCAAGAGGGTTAGTCAGAAGATACTAGGAAATCTATTGCAGATCAGTGGCAACCGTGACCTATGTAGCAATTCAACCAAGGAGGATCACTTCAGTTGTCATGTAAAATCTAAACAATGATTTTTTAGCCTAACATTTTAGTGTTATATAGTTGTTAAATGAAATATAGTGTTGTGTAGCACTGCAGTTTAAAAAAGGAAGAATTAAGGAAGAATTTTTTTAAGGAAGAATTAGACTTGGTGTCTTTTAAATAAAATAAAATAAAAGCACTAAAAAACGCACCAAGCACCAAGCTCAATATTTTCCGCGTTTTGATTTTCAAAAAGCACTAAATTTAGTGCGAAACGCACTAAGTTGGCAACAGTGGTATAATGTGCATAATTCGCGTAAAATGAGCGCGAACAATTGAAATTATGCTTTTGCTGGCTTTTTTGGTGGTTGATTGATTCGATTAGGGGCGCACACAGGGCGGGAACATTTTGGGATTCAAACCCACCCAAATACAAAAAGTGCTATTGAAAAACCCCTCCAAAATGAAATCCTGTCTGAGCCGCTGATTCCAATGCGTGCAAACTGAGCGCACACAATTTTGCTTTTGCTTTGTAACGAACGAAGCCTTTGTGCTTTGTGTGAGCAAATCAGGGAGCGTTAATATTATCACGCTCTCGTCGTGCCGGCGCTTGCTTGCTTTATGCTATTCGAATGTATGGACGTAGGACATCTTATAGAGTTACATATATGGTATACATTGAAATTCCTCACAATCGGACACTCACCGTCGCCGTGTTTTTGTCCGGTTACGGGAGATGTCCGCTTATGGGGGAGGGGGGCACAAAAAAATTAGTAAAATTAGTCCAAGTGTTTCTCGTTTATTTATTTAATATTTTGTACGAATTTATGAATGTTGAATATTTAATTAATATTATTACATGTATAGGTAAAGTACACACATTGTACAAGTGTTTAAATTTTAGTACTACTTTGGTTGAAAAAATTTTGTAATGGTTGATTGAACACTGATTGTTTTAATTTCAAATTTTCAATTTCAAATGAAAGATGAGATTTGTATTATAGGGTAGTACAGATTTTTAAAAAACTGGTTGGGCATATTTTTGATTTTTGTCCGTATATGAGAATTTTTTTTTAACAAAAAACTTAATGAAATTGCTGTGTCTGCGAAATTTGTCCGGTTATAAGAGCTGTCCGATTATAAGGCTGTCCGTAATAAGGAATCTCACTGTATATGGTTATACCCTTTTGCATTAAATTTTATAATGGCACCGCGAGTGACAATTGCGGAATTATTTGATCGTAATTAGTAGCCACCAATTTGGTTTCAAAGAGGGTCTTTCAACAAAAGATGCTCTTCTTAAATCTTGTAATAATGTCTACAACGCTTTCAACAACAAAAAACAGTCCGCCGAACTTTTTATAGACATAACCAAAGCCTTCGATATTGTTAATCATAAAATTCTTCTGAACAAAGTTTAAAAATGTGGTCTAAGAGTATCGGTGCATAAATAGTGGAGTACAAATAAAAAGGCGATTTCAGTTCTTTTGTTACAATTGACTCAGGCGTACCACAGGGCTCTTTTTTAGGGCCGGTACTATTTTTAATATACAGCAGCTGACCCGGCGAACTTTGCCTCGCACAACATTTGTTTTTTTTTTTAATTAAATGCGCTAGATGGCGATGCAAATTGACGAAGAAAACCAACTAAAGGAAGAGCTACTGATCAACGTAATTGAGGCCCAAAAATCAGCAATGTTGCTGCTAAATTTCAATAAAGAAATGGACTGCGCTTCAACCATGCCAATTTCAAAACCAATTTTTATAATTTTTACTTACGCCACGCCCCGTGGTTCAATACCCGCAGCATTCCCTCTGTCGGAAAGGAAAATGGTAGGTTCGTACTAAGTTTCCTTGCTGTCGACGGGGTAATAAATTTCAATGCTGTGCACCTTACAATTTCAAAGATATTCCATTATAAAGATTTTGCTTGCATAGGTGGTGCCACGCCCTCTTGTTCAATACCCGCACCACTCCCAATGTCGAAAGGTATGAATAAATGGTAGGTTAGGTTAGGTAAAGGAAGGGGAGTGCGTAGAATGCACTTCCACCCGAAGACTCTATTGGGTCCATTGTGAATCCCTTCGTCGTTGAATAACCGGTGTCCTTCCCTATCTGTTGGGATCCCTGTAGATTCAGGCGGGATCTTTTGGGAACCATTTGGTCTGGTGCTCGATTGATTCCCTGCATCCCTTTCTCCGCAACTTATTTGTTTATGCAGAATCGTCGGCCGCCACTTGCATAACATTACGCCAATGACGCAGTGACCTGTGATTACCCCCGTCACCATGTAATAAATTTCAATGCTGTGAACCCTACAATTTCAATGGTATTCTATTATAAAAATTTTGTTTGTATATTTGGTACCACGCCCAACAGTGTCGCGAGTCCATAGTAGCGAGGGACAAAAATAGAAGGAATAGTCGTACGACAATAAAATTGTGTACATATGATTTTGTTATAAAGAGAAGTTAATACGCCAAAAATTACTTCAATCGCCCCACGGACACGCCCACCTCCCATACAAACCAAATACTAAGTTGACAGTACCTCGGAAACTATAAAAGATATATTGATGAAATTTGGTACAGCAACTCATATCATCAATATAAAGGTACATACCAAAAATCGTATCGATCAACCTACAAATACGCTTGTCATAAAAAAAGGAAATATTGAAAAAACTACAAATATCTGTGCATACCTATGCGCACCTAAGTAATTTCAAACCCAAATAGAAAATAATAACATATACTACTGTTTTTTCAGCTGAAATAATTGCCATTTCAGAGGCTCTAACCTATACCAAGGGGAAAAAAAGAAAATATGTCATATGCACTGATTCCCTTTCAGCCCTGCTTACCATAGAAAATGTCGAAAACAACAACTACTACCCCAGTCTTATTAGAAGTTTTCTAATTGATCATCATCCTAATATCGTCCTTATTTGGATTCCTGGCCACGTGCAAATCTTCGGAAATGAATTCGAAGCCGCCAAATCAGCACTCAAATCACCGCTTATCACAACACCAAATTTCAATACCTCTGACATAAATTCATTTCTAAAAAGGACTTATACGAACAATAACGAATTAATATGGCCCCATACATCCAACTGGTACAAAGAAGTAAACAAAAATAAAAATACAATAAAGGACTTCCTAAAATTCAACCACACAGACTCGCTTTCCAGACTCGACCTAATAAAATACGAGCGTCTAAGACTTGGCCACTCAAAGCTTACGCACGAGCACATACTTAATAAAAATCCCTCACCACTTTGCCCCTTTTGCAATAATATCAACATTACCGTTAAGCACATACTTGAAGAATGCAGCTACTATCAGAGCGCGAGATATAGTACATTTCAAAATATTTCACCACTATCTGCCCTTTATAACCCCAATCCAGAAAACAAATCTAAAATAATCACATTCTTAAAAACAAGCAATTTATATCACGCCATATGAATTTGTATATCCTAAGAAGATACAATTGTATAAAGCCTCAAATAATTAAAAAACAAAACCTCCAAATGCAACCTTCATCCCTTCACATCATCCTCCATTATTACTAACTTGAACTATATCATACCATGCACGAGTATAAATATGTAAATAGATGTATAACTCTTCCCAATACTTTAGTTTGACATCCAAAATATACACACCTGCAGATAGCGGAAGGCCATCGATGCTATTGCTGTCTCCCCCCCTAGTCGTTAGTTTGTAATTTTAATTATAAGCTAACTTGTAATAATAATAATAATAATAACACCCCTTATTAAACTCAGTATAGCATATACTTTCATTCAAAATTACAATTTGTTAATCTGTACTGCTAGGACAATCGGTTTCCGATTTTGAATTATTGCAAATTAAACCCTCTACATCTATTTTTGACAAAATTTCAAAACTCCTTTCTTCAACTTCCTCAGATATTATATATTGCATTATATCACAGTTTCGGTTTTCCTGTTTAACTGTAATTTTCCTATTAACTGCTATAATTGGTTCTGAAGACATTAACAAGTTTTGCTTCTTTTCGAAAGTTACCTTGATTCGATGGCAAGCCACCCAGTATTACCGAAGCCTTCCATCGAATCTACCCTTGTTTTTTGTAATTTTACTAAATCAAGTGGTGTTTGCATATTATTACAAACAAAAACTTATAGCTCAAGCGAAGCGCAGCAGTGGTCGCTATGTTTTCCTGCCAACCATGCTGCAAAAAGAACCCTATTTTTGACTGCATACGGCACTGAAAATGCTAAATTTCTTAAAAACGTGCAAGTTTGTGCAGCTAAAGTCCATGGTTTCTATTAAAACATACTTTCAGCTATATCACACTGTAAAATCTCGAAGTAGTAAGAAGTAGTTTTTTTTTAAGTTTATCTAAAATTTGATGATATTGCTTGATATTTTATTCCTACGAATTGACGTTTCTTCAAGAAGCGGTACAAGGAATATGGAAAGCAAAACAAAAGAGGAAAGCTTTCACAGAGTTGCAAAAATAGTATATTTATAGAATATATTTACTTAACATAAGGTTCCATGGGAAGTTTTTCAATAAGAGTCCTCGAACTTACATTCAACAAATTGCAATCATTTCTACCCAAGCCTTCACAAAGTGCAAGTTTGGTGGCCTGCCATCGGTATATAAATTGATATTTTTAAAATTCTTTTCCACATTTTAGTAAATTGAGGTATTTACTTCAGTACTACAAATTTTTTTTTCTACATTTACGACATTCATTTTTTTAATTTTTGTCCCTAATCGCGACACTGTGCGCCCCCTCGTCCAATGCCCGCCCATTCCATCGGTCGAAGGACATGCCTAAATAGTAAGTTCGTAGTGAATTTAATTGATGAGCGTCTTATGGTTCCAAAGTTATCGTCTAAAAATTTGGGCTGGTGAAAAAGTGCCACGCTCCGTTTTCATAAAAGTTTCTTTGATACAAACCTTGTTCTGACTCAACGAATCCAACAAAAAAAACCCCATGGAAATCGGCCAGAAACTCATGTAATACCATGCTTGATTTAACAGCAAACATCAACTATAATCTTAGTCTCGAATTGTAATAAGTTTTTATTCGTTTGCTCAAACAAACTTCTCACTTGCGTCTATTATGGCATTTTCCACTCAAAATTAGATTAGAATTAGAAATTAAGTGGTACGCGCAACAATAAAGTCGGCCCGTTACTCAACTCTCAAAATTCAAATGTCTCAATTTCTCTCAAATTTTGGAAATTTTAGACGAAATAAATTTATCAATTTAAAAGAAATTGACTGTTCTTGCGATGGAGGGGACAGAGGGCGTGTTTTGCAAGAGGCTTATACAGTGAAATTCCTCATTATAACCGGACAGCTTCAATAGCCGGACAAATTTTGCCGACACAGCGATTTCATTAAGTTTTCCAGTAGTATTAAAATGTAAAGCTTTGTACAATGTCTGTACTTTACTTACACTTACATGTAATAAATATGAAATAAACAATCTATATTCATAAATTCGTACAAAATTTTAAATAAATAATCGACAGAAACACTTGGATACAATTTAAACTAATTTTTTTTGTAGGCCCCTCTCCCCCTCCGCGAACATCTCCCATAACCGGACAAAAACACTGCGACGGTGAGTGTCCGGTTATGAGGAATTTCACTGTAAATATTTACTAAGCATTCAACCACCAAGTGTTGAATCTGAAAGATGTTTCTCTTCAGCAGGGTTTATTGGCAATAAATTTCGTTCTAGATTAGAGGACAAAACACTTAATGCCTTAGTATTTTTAAGATTTCAGTTTTCATTTAATCAAAAGGATTAACTTTTTTTTATCGAAATCGAAATAAAACTAAAAGTACAAACAAATGAGCTATTTTATTTTTTATCAAATATGCATATATACGCACGTTATGCATATATACGCACGTTATACAGATGTTACAAATCAATTAGTATGTTTAACACGTTCACGTCGGGGCCGATTTTCATTAGCTTTGCTGTGAGGCGGCGCTCAAATTAATGACGCGCTTCATCTGGCGGCGCGCGATTTTTTCATTCATTGTCTAATAGCACAATCGAATGCGTACCACCGGTGGAACGCGCCGCCCGATGAAACAATCTAGTGCGGGCCACCGCCCGCGCCGCCTCATGAGACAGTCTAGCGCCGGCGTGAACGTGTTAAGTGTTATTTTTGGATAAAACGAAATGTTATCAAACTGAAGTTAAATGTTGAATGAAAATTGTTAAAGTTAAACAAGTGATTAAACTCAAGATTAAAAATCTTAAAATTAACATAAATATGATGAAAGTGTGTCCATTTTTATGGAAAATATATGATAAAGATGTATTTATGCAATTTGGGAAAATTGTTTTATTTTTAAAATTTGTTACATGATTAAGGATTAAATCCCGGGATCCCAGGATTCGAATTTTCAATTCCGAATATCCCGGTATCGCAAAATGGCCAAAAATTGCGATCCGTAGTACGTACATATATGTGCAAAATTTGAAATATGGTTTGTCAACTCTTTACACATGGCTTAAATGTTTTGAATGTCTTCTGCATATAGGTTATAAGATTCCAGCAAAGGGCAAATGGTTTTTAAGTTTTGAGAAAAAAATATTCTCGACGAAAATTAGAATGAGATGAAATTAGCATTTGAAGAGCAGTTGGGATTAATAGTGGACAGGGTAAAACCAGGCTTCAGTACTTCCAATGATGGAAATACAGACAAACGTTTCTTTAAAAACGATCTGCTACAATCTTAGGGCTAGAATGCTTAGTTAAAACTGTTATATGATATTGAAAATACTTTCATGTGGGGAGAAAATGAATTTATTTTCTTTCAGCGAAATTTAGAAAAGTTGTCATGGTATATATATAAGTTGTATATTCATGCCGTCAACTGTGCACAAACTTCTAACACACACAGCTATGAAATTGTTAGAAATTTGACATTTGACAACATTAGAAAAACTGTTTAAAAGCAAAACATGAAGACATACATATGTATGTAAATACAGACTAAGTCATACCAGAAAACGTTCGCGTGAAAAGTGCAAGTTTGATTTCATGGATGCTTTGTTAATAGTCTCTGAACCTCTAATAGTACAAAAAATAAAGTAAATTAAGAACAGAAAGGTAGATAGTAAGGATTTTATTCTCCAACAAGAATGTTATAACGATGCATTTTACCATTTCATATGCGAAAGTTCTATTGAGAACGATGATTAACAAATAAAAATTGTATGTAATTTAAAGTGTTTTTTATCTCTTGTGATTAATTCGTTGCAAGAGTAGTGGGCATGGCAGTATTGCAATTTGAAGAAACACCCATGTAAGCAAATAACGTAAAAGCGCCAACAATATAGGTGGGCGTAAAATCTGACCATGCCCATGTTAATATGAGTTAATGGTCGTCGTCCGATTCTTTTAATTTTTTCAAATAACATTATGGTTTCATAAAATTCATCTGTGCAAAATTTCTACAAAATACGACCACTCTAAATAATTTCAGCCACTTACAATGTGAAACGGCGCCACTGTGCGTCGGGTTTTCACTGCTTTGTTTTGTAAAACAATAAAAATTACAACTACCAAAGGAATTCATGAACTATAGTGTAAAAAAATATGTGTGCAAACCATTCTACAGAGAAAAGTTTATAATTTTTTATAAAAAAAAAAGTATTATAAGGTTTCCTGTTGTTTTGGTTTACTTTTGTTTTAATTCATCCTTCATAAAAGCATAATTTTTTATTGGATCTTCCTTTTATTAAGAACTTCCTTATTGTACAGCTCACATGCAATGTTTTCGTAAAAGTACTAAAATAAAATAAAATATTGTAACTTTAGGGTTACATCACTTGCCATGGAATCGTTGAGGTGTTGAATTTTACGCAATTCTAAAACGCATGTCTTAATTGTATGCCAGTTTTTTTAGTTTCAGTTCCTTCGTTGTTGCTTAAAGGATTTTATGAAAAACTAGCAGGGCCCGACGGCTTTGCACGCAAGTTTGAAATCAATGAGCCCAATCAACCAAGTTTTCGTTAGATTTTTATGAACAAATACTTGTCAAATTATATCGCACTTAAAGTGCTCTTACCATATTTTAAGTCAATAGACAAAATCTCTTAAATCATGTTTCCCCCCTACAAATTCTTAACCCGTCGTTAACCACGTCAGAATTCGAAAAAATTAAAAACACATGTCGGTTAATTAATTATTTGGAGTACCTACTCTCATTACGTTTGAAGTCAGAAAAACCCATTAAATCATGTTTCTCTATACAAACTTTTAACGCATCGTTTAGACCGTCAGATTTTAGTTTTTAAAAAACCTATCTAATATTTTTTTGATTTCAAGTGTTTTCACAAATTTTGAAGTCAATAAGCCCATTGATTAATTTTTTCATAGTCAAATTTTGATTTCCAAAAATTTAAAAACACGTGTCGAATTATATATTTTTGATTTGGAGTATTTTGACCAAGTTCAGAATCAATAGGCCCAATAATTTCTTCATAACATTTCTTCATAACCCCAGTTAAGCTACTTTAGACATCGAGTTTCATATCACGTCTTAGCGGAGGTTAGTTTTTTAAATGTACCAACTGTTTAAATTTCATGATTGTAGCTTCAGCGGTAGCGAAAATTCAAATTGGGATCAACCACGTACAAAAAAAGTTGCAGAACGTTCAAAATTGTTATTAATCACGTCAAAATATAAACAAATAATTCTACTTGGAACTCGCCACGTAAAAATATTTGCAAACATTTTAAATTGGGATCAACCAGGTCTCAACATTTGCAGGTTTTTAAATCAATCAAAGCGCAGCATTGGCTATAGACACTGTTGCCAACTTGGTGCGTTTCGCACTAAATTTAGTGCTTTTTGAAAATCAAAACGCGGAAAATATTGAGTTTGGTGCTTGGTGCGTTTTTTAGTGCTTTTATTTTATTTAAAAGACACCAAGACTAATTCTTCCTTACAAAAAATTTAGTTTTTCTTAAACTGTAGTGTTAAACAACACTATATTTTATTTAACAACTATATAACACTGGAATGTTGGGCTAAAAAATCATGGTTTGGATATTACATGAGAACTGAAGTGATCCTCCTTGGTTTAATTGCTACTTAGGTCACGGCTGCCACTGATCTGCAATAGATTTCCTAGTACGTTACACGGAACATTAGGACAACTAACACCATTTGCTTGTTTTTTTGCTCATCAGTGCTTTCTGAGTGGAAAAAACGCGGTTTTTAGTGCTTTCAGAAAATGAAAAGTTGGCAACCGTGGCTATAGACCACCAATTCCATTGATAGTAACATAAGAGCAATTTGTGCAGCAAAACCAATCGGCAACACAAAAAACATACACACAACAAAGGCTTGATTACACGTAACGAGTAGTGACGAGACAGCAACTCGAACGAGTACTCGTTTCGTCTAAACAGTAAAGCGGCCCATGCACGATACAATCTGGTCGTGCGAAAGGTTGGTCGTTAGGACACACACGTTGCGATTTCCGACACAACTCGTTCGCCCAACTTCATTTTTCTCATAAATTTTGTTGAGTGCAGACGCAATGACAAACAAAATAATTGCGCTTCTGATCATCAATGAAATTATAGAAGAGGAAGAGAGCAGTGGAAATTCAAAATTCAAATGCAGTGTTTTCTTAAACGCAGTGTCCGTGGAAATATTCTCCAATTCATCGTCCGAATTTTCATTTTGGTGAATTTTTTTCAGCTTATTCATCTTCACGCCCTCAATAGTACCATTGGGATCAATTTTTTTATGGGCTGTCAAAAGTTTTTCATGTGCGGTATGACGAAAACTTTTATTTTTGTATTTTCCACATTTGCTGTTCCATAGTTCCAGCAAATTCCGATAAGCTTCGATAAAATCGCTCCACTTTTCGTTGCGCTCGTCCATTTCGTTCGTTCGCAACGCAAAAAAGCTGAAACTCGCATGAACTCAGAAAATTGCACGAAATTGTACAACATACCCATACACGTTGCGACCGCTCACACAACACGACCGAAATATCAAAATATTTTGATTTTCATGCAACCGGTTGTGCGACACGTACAACTGCGCTACACACGATGCGATTTTGTGTACAACTTTGTCCAGTTGTACAACGAATCGCAACGTGTATGGGCCGCATAAGGCGAGTTGTTGATTGAGCCAGTGACCGAGTAGAGTAGCGAGAAAGTCACTAGAATCACATTTTGTTTACTAGGCCGAGTACTACTTTACCGTTATATTTTTCTTCTTTTCGCAGCGATTCGCTGAATCGCTCGTCACATGCGGAATGCGTCACACACCACTTTTCGCTCGGTTGAGTTTAATTGCGCGAGTTGCTTAGTTCATTTTGTGCATTGTAAAACCGAACTGACTCACCACGTGTCAAAATACGTTTTAACAACTCGTCGCTTTTGCTCGCCATCCCAATTCTCTCGGCCTAGTACCATTTTGATGTCTCGCCACTCTACTCGTTACGTGTAACCAAGCCTTAAATGACCACAGAAAAAACCATTAGCGATGTTCCGAATAATCTTCGTTGAAACGACGATGCCGTTGCTTTGGTTCGTTATATGATCTCCGCTTGCGTTTCGACAAACAAGATCAATAAACATACGTGCAAAAAATAATTGAACGATCGCTCGCCAAAACAACCACCATTTCACTGTACACGAGTGAAGCCGCGTTGGCTTCTTGCGGAGAACATTTTTGCTTTTTGTTGTTGTCCTTCGCAAATCTAACAGAAAATGTTATGAACATGCTAAAATGTCTACGCTTCGCTCTTCCCCCTAGCACCGTAAAGCGGCACATACACGATACAATCTGGTCGTGCGACCGGTCGTGCGAAAGGTTGGTCGTTAGGACACACACGTTGCGATTTCCGACACAACTCGTTCGTCCAACTTCATTTTTCTCATAAATTTTGTTGAGTGCAGACGCAATGACAAACAAAATAATTGCGCATCTGATCATCAATGAAGTTATAGAAGAGGAAGAGAGCTGTGGAAATTCAAAATTCAAACGCAGTGTTTTCTTAAACGCAGTGTCCCTGGAAATATTCTCCAATTCATCGTCCGAATTTTCATTTTGGTGAATTTTTTTCAGCTTATTCATCTTCACGCCCTCAATAGTACCATTGGGATCAATTTTTTTATGGGCTGTCAAAAGTTTTTCATGTGCGGTATGACGAAAACTTTTATTTTTGTATTTTCTACATTTGCTGTTCCATAGTTCCAGCAAATTTCGATCAGCTTCGATAAAATCGCTCCACTTTTCGTTGCGCTCGTCCATTTCGTTCGCAACGCACACAAGCTGAAACACGAATGAACTCAGAAAATTGCACGAAATTGTACAACATACCCATACACGTTGCGACCGCTCACACAACACGACCGAAATATCAAAATATTTTGATTTTCATACAACCGGTTGTGCGACACGTACAACTGCGCTACACACGATGCGATTTTGTGTACAACTTTGTCCAGTTGTACAACGAATCGCAACGTATATGGGCCGCATAAGAGACGAAAGCACTTTTGTGCCCGCATGCTCGTTCTTATTATGTATGTATACTCTTTGGCTGCACGCACTTAATTTGCAAAACGCTTTGTATAAAAATTGTATTCTTCTCCTTCCCAATTCCGAATACCATTTGAACAGTATAGCGTAGTTCACTCTTCATAGCATTTGAGGTGTAAATTTGTAATCGTAGCAATTTTGAAATTTTCGCAATGTTTTCGAAAGCAGTTGTAGCGGCAGATTGCTACGATAGCAACTTTACACCTAAAATGCTAAACCTCTCCCCCCCGAAATATCTTTAAGTTAGTACAGAAATGTAATTTATAACCGTCGCATATTTATTCAATAATCAATAACACTACTCGACACAAAAAATGCACCTAAAAATAAGTGTTTTCTAGACTAACTTTGGGCCGCTGAACACGAAACTGAAGATCAAACAATTTTTGTAAGAAGCGTTTTGGAAAAATCTTCGAAAAACCAGTTTTCCCCCTGTTGTTTCAGTTATGAGCACATATCTCGTAAACGAATCATTCGACTAACACAAGCTGTCGGAAGATGTCCGACGGTCAGAAGACAATGCCTTAGTCTTTCCAGAGATATACAGATTGTCCACTGAGTGAAATCACCAACTTTACATTTATTACACCGTGCGAAAAAAAAAAATTTTTTGCCGAGACCCATCCTAATGACACCGAGACCCAGCCTATATCAAGGCGTGAATCTAGAGGTCATTTATAGTAACCTGGCATAGTCAGTTTTCTATTTTCTGGCCCAAAGTCCTTTTTAAAGGACTTTAACATTTCAAATATTTTTTAAAATATTTGCGGTTGTGCAATGATGAAGATATGGGTATCAAATGAAAGAGAAAAATTGTCTCCTTTCAACTAAATTTTCTATTTTGAACTTTCAGGACCAAAATCTGTAAGGTAGGGTAAAATTACATGTTTTGGATCTCAGTCTGTAGATTCATACATCTAAATTTTATTCTCTTTCAAAGTTCTCAACAAAATTACACAAACCTCCCCCGAAACAAAATCCTGCGTGCGCCACTGGTATATGATATTTAATTAGGTAGATATTGCCTATTGTTTCTGTCATTTACAATTTTTACAACAAGAAAATTAATAGTTTGAATAGTTTGTATTTACTTAGTAAGTACAGTCGTGTCTGGGTATAGTGAACCCCCTATATAGTGAACACCTCGATATAGTGAACACCCAAATTTTCACATGGAGTGCTCTAAGTAGTGAACAATCGAAAACATCTAAATAGTGAACAAAATAGTGAGCAACTAAAACCAGTTTTTGAACAAAAATGTTAACCTTGATGTAGTGAACAACCTCAATACTGTGAACAGGCCTTGCACTAATTAGTTCACTATATCAAGACAGGACTGTATATAATATTTTCAAAAAAAAAAAAACAATTTGGATCGTTATTTAGTTTTCTTGCTAAAAATATAATGTCTATAGTAGAAACGTCCTTTGATTAGCCACTTTTAATCTACAAGTCTTGAAATAGGAAATCACGGTGCTAAGCATTTATACGGCGGCGTATGCTTGCATCTAAGTGTAGTATAGCTAACAGACACTTTAAGGGTGCGTGTAACAATAGTGCATCCCATAGATGGGATGTAGCTATAGCTACAAAACTACAATGTGTGCGTATGTAGATACATACACATGTATACAAAAGCAAGCAATGTTTTTGTTAGGTCGCTGTTACTCTTGCGGTATTGAGTATTTCGAAGGAACCCTATTTCATCATTTTAAATTTGAAAGAGAATGTGCGTGACATATGTGAAGTTTCTGGAATTGGAGAAGCCACATAATGTAAAAACTAAAGAAAACATATAGAAGAAAAATATTATTTTTTGTAATTGCTTGAAAAATTTGCAAATACAAATCGTTCATATCACACAAAGATATGGCAGAGCAGCTGCTCGAAACTGGACAATTTAAAGTTATCAAAGGCATTAAAGGTTGTTGGGTGGATATTATAATTTTGTAGAAAGCATATTACACTACACAACAATTTTGTAAAAATTAAAAGGGATAAGTTTTAATTAGTATGGATGAAAAACAATACCACAGATAACTTATCAAGCAAAAATCTCGCGGCCAAGGGAAAAATGTGCCAAAAAGTTCGACAAAATTGGACTCCGAAATAAAGGTTTTGGCCTCTAATGTCACTCGCACAAATATCGCTTCACTCAATGTACTCTATTTTAAACCCTTCTGTTAAAACGAAAAATTTTCACCTACCATCAATACGAAGGTTTCCGGGTACCTTTAATTTAAAGAAATAAAACATATCGTTATTTATTGATAATTCAAGTTAAAAACATTAAACTCATATTAATAGTGCAATAATTGCAGCGTTTTCTTGTTTTGCGTTTTGGCTTACATTGATCGGAACAGATATAGCACGAGTCATGGACTTTTGGCCGGTGGCCGGAGACTCGTTTTGTTCATGCTGACGCTAGCAGAAACGAACATAAGGGTGTCAGTGCTCCGCAAGCTGCTTCAAAACCGTTGTTAGTGTAAAAATTGGGACAACGAGGGCATTGTTTTGTCTTTTTTTTTATCAATCTGTAGCTAGCAGATATTTTTAGGGGTTTGAATCACCTAAACCCCCTTACGTTACCTTCTCAAGATATTCTCCGCGCCTCTGTCTTTCTTTGTGGTATCTAATTTATATTTGCTGCGAATAATATATGCTGCCAAGCAGTAGATATTGAGCATATCAGCCAACACTTACCAACTGTTCGTACCACGTTTAGTAATGAAATGGGTCAATATTTGAGCCATAAAGTCAACCGACCTTTGTACTATTGTCAATGCGAACGATTTTTGGTTTCGGGTTGTCACCTAGCACTGCACTGAGCACTGAGTCGATGTGTATTGACTCATAGCGACTTGAGCTGTCGTATAAACGGGGTATTAATCTCATTAGACGGTGACAAACAACAACAATTTTATCCGTGCCCGTAACCGTCAGCATAGGGCGATGTTATGCTGGCGGTCACGGGCACGGTCACGGATAAAATTGTTGTTGTTTCAATGTAAAAGAGAAAATTGGGAGAGCGAGCGAGAGAGTCAAATTTGACCGCGCCGGTCACCGGATAAAGAGGATTTCGATGCCAAATGAAGCGATCAAATCAGTATTGCGCTGTGAGATTATTCACAATAGTTGTGTTTTATGAACACCTTTGTTCCCCTTTTGTGAAATTGTGTATGCAATGAGCAAGAAAACGGTTGGTAGCAACCCTCGTCACTAGCGTGTGTTTATATTTGTGTTTTCGGTGAAAACGAAGAAAGAAAAATGGAAATTTAAATGGTAAATAAATATTGTGTTACTTTCACACACATAGTATATTAATTTCATTTATAAATTATTAGCTCAGAATGCCAGAAATTTCGGCCCAATCAAATTCTGAGGCGCTGATAACAATTTTCTAGGATCAGGAATCCCTTTAGAAATGTGTGCTATTCAGACCGATGCAAGTGCGCAAAATACTTTTACATTTTAATTGAAAATTGTATTTGAAAAAGTATAATATAATAATAATTTAATAATTTAAAAATTATAGCCCCAATAAAAAGTGCGAAAAAAGTAGTAAAAGTAAGCGAAAATCGTAGTGGTGACCCGCGGTCAAATGACCGTCAGCATAACATGCTTTCGGCACGAAGTAGAGAAATCAACACGAGAGCGTAAAAAGTCACGTGACCGACACACGGTCAGTGTGACCGCAGCCTTGTGAAAAAATGTAGCACAGAAGAGACCTAAAATGTATCAATAAGTATCACCTTCCCTTGTTTTAAGTATCAAAGTATCAATATGGAATAAACCCAATAATTTTTATGAAAAAACACTTTCTAAATTTTTTTAATATTTCTTAAAAACAAAAAAGTACACGTATCGAAGACATATTCAGTTTTACTTGGTACTAGTATTATAATAACAAAAATGTCTTACATGTAGCAGTTAATAGCTCGGTGTGAATACCCCTATTGTATATTACTTTTTAAGAAATATTATATATTACTTTTAGTAATATTATTACCAATATTTTGGTAGTAATACAACTTGTTACAAAAGGGTATTATACAGAATTCCTCGCTTATTTATTAATTACTATCGGAATCATCATCGTATTCACCCACGCTTTCACCTTCGCATCAATCGTTATCATCATCATCATCAGTGTTCATATCATCGCGTTCTTCTTCCGCAATTATCAACAAATCCAATGCTTCCTTGGCATGCGCGTAAGTGCTTTATGCAGCAATTTCGTTTCTGTCGATATAATGGGATCAGAACTTATAAGCAGCCTATTTAGAACGTCTTAGTTGGTTTTTTCTCGGCTACTTTTTCGAGAAAAATATTCCCTGAAAGCCTTAAAATCTTTATTTCTCGCTTCCTGCGCTTCTTCAGATAATCAGTGAATTGGCAACAAGGCGTGAGTTATGACCTCTGGTCCATGAATTAAATATTTATCGTAGGCATGTTATACCAGGGATAGTTCTGAACGAACGATAGTTCTGGCACAATTTAAGGCAAAATTACGAAACTTTTCTGCTTCAATTTGATGGCCACTAGAAAGAACAATTAATATAATGTGCATATTTTTTATTAAATTGATGTCGATTTTCTTCGGCGTTTCGAAAGAAGCGCCTAGCCGTATTGCCATCATTTGAATTATCAAATCCGGGCTTCGGTACCAGTGTTGCCAGAATATTTTTGCGGAAGCGGCTAGATGACCAAAAAAAAGGGCTAGAAAAGGCTTGTCGATTTAAAAAAAGGCTAGAAAAAGGCTAATTTTTTATATTAATTTTTATTTAAAACATTTTAATGCACATACATATCGTACTGCTGGTGCTACATAAAATCACCATCAAAAACTTACATTCAAACGTATTTTAGATACATAAATACAATAACAAAAAATATTACATTTCAATAACAATTCACAAAATTTCAATTCATACACATTTACAATGCATACACTCCAACTAAGAAACTTTATTGCTCAAAAACGATAAATATCGATTTTTCAAAACGATTTAGTGTTTTTTTAAGAATGAAAAAAGGAATAAATTTCTGTAGGAAACAAATTGAAGTTATGAAACCAAATATTTTGTCTTGTATTATAAAAAAGAATAGTTTAACTTCTCGTCAGATCAATTTGCATTTATTGAACTGCAATGGCAAAATTGTTAATCAGCGTTCTTAATCTAAAGAGAATATAAAACGCTTGGTAACAATGCCGTTCCGTGAATTGAACGATTTTGCTTTCGTTTTTTGGTTTTGACTCTTAGTTACATAGTATTACAAAAACAGTTTCTTCCTTACAACTCAAACTAAACTTCCTCGTCATCAGAGGCATCAGAATCACTATATGCAGCACCGTTTTCAGATATTTTAATAATATCGTCGGTAATTTCAAAATTGTGATATGTCATGAAAGTTCTGTTAAATTTCAGAAACAGTTTTGAAAAGCATTTACTTTGTAAGATTTTTTATGATGATTTTTAATTATTCTATTATGGTTTTTTGGATTATAGAAAAAGGCTAGAAAAGGGAAATTTAAAAAAGGCTAGGTGAAAGGCTAGCGGCTAACTCGCGAATTGTGCGGCTAGATGACAAAAGAAAAGGCTAGTTTTAGCCGCAAAAAAGCTAGATTGGCAACACTGTTCGGTACATCAATTATAATTGATAATTATCAGCCCAATCTTTTCTTTGAATTCTTGTTGTATGCGTGCTTTAGTTGAGACACTAAAAGTTTCTCACTCTCTGAACGAGCCTGCCACTTCTTTATGGGCAGTTTGTATGCTAAATGCAGTAAGCACTCAAAAAATCGAATCCAGCCATGAAGTATAGATAGCCCAAGTTGTAAATTTTCGGTATTCACCGGTCTATTAACCATATTATCAATTTTGTTAAAGTCTTTAGACGTGGCTCCACATAAGTAGCATTTTTGCGTTGATTTTGTGTCTGTCAATGCATTGCATATTTTCTCGTCAATCATTGTACAAATCGAATAATGATTCACTTCTATACATTTCTCACCTTGAAGCACAACCGTGTTTAATAAATTTTTTATTTCATTGCAGACTCTTTCTGTTCAGTTTTAGAAACAATTGAAGACTCTTTGACGAATTCAATCTTTAAGGGTTGACAGAATGTAGTCGATGATGGCCTCGGATTTTGCCAGATTATTTTATTTCTGAACAATAGATGAACGCAAAAGAATCTGTTGCATTTGAGTCAACATAAGCTTGCTTATATGAGCTGTGGCCAGCACTTCCGTCAAAGCCCCACTTCGTATATAAGCAAAGGTTGCGCATTTCGTAATCGCTTAGTGTAATAATAACGCTTGTTTGTAATAATATAATACGTTCAGCAGTATGATTCAAAAGCCCTTGCAAACTTACTTGTGCTGAAATTTCGCTTATTTGAATGCATTCTTGTTTTGGGTAACAATCCTTCCTAGCTAATTGCACACACGAATAAGAGGGGAACTTTTCTGGAGCGGACTGCCTGATTACATTATATTGATGACGACTCAATTTCGCTACCACTAAAATAGATAACGCCTTTTCTTTAGATAGTTGATTTGATTTATGTGCTTCAACAGCTGCCTGCCGGTATTTTGTTGCTTTCGATGCCGAAGTTGTTATATCTTTAACTAACTTCGACGCATCTACATACTTGCCCTGAAGCTCTCTAGCTCATTTGAGTAGCATGAGCTAATACCGGTAAACTTATAGAATCTCCTAAAACTCTGGTTTTCTTTGCTTTGGTTTTCTCTTCACATTCTTCAAAAGGCACTTCTTTGCGGCCATGTTTGCCTTGTCCAGTAGTAAAACCTATAGAAGTATCTAGCCATGTTCGGTTTACACTAAGAAAACGTTCTTCGTGTCTGTGCCATCTAGTCCAGCGTATTTTAAATTGCGAGATAAAAAGTCTAACAACAGCAGAAAATTGTTCTATACATTCGCCTGAAGGTTTAATGCGCCTTTTTAGTTCCTCATGCAAGAAAATGAATTTCTCATTAAATTCGGCACAGCCAGAGTTGGTCATTATGTCATAAAGACTTTGACGAGTATACCAAATAACATTGGAATTCGTTCCTACATGAAAAAAAATCACTTTTTTTTAATATCTTGAAAAAGTAGTCATATGCAGTTACCCTTTACCGAATTAGTTTAATGCACATCACAGCGGTTATTTCAATCGATTACACATAAGTAATACAGACAATAACAATGCCCAATACTGCAACTTCTGATAAATAAGGTCAGTTGACCTAGTTTTGCACACACCCTACAACAAAGACAAATGAAATAATCTAAGATATCGAAATTTTATTTGATTCTGCATCATTTGAGATGATTTTGTATTGTGTTTCATAAATATCTTAAAAACCAAAAATACTTACGTGTCGCGATATCCCGCCTTATATGTCGGCTAATATGCTGGCTAAAATAAATCTAATATGCCGGCCCCCCGTAATGTAGGGTTAAAAGCATAAAGCAATACTAAAAACCATACATTGAACAACAACAAAACTAACATAAAACATTTCGCTTGTTGCTTTTCTCATATTTTTTGCATTTACATTTATTTCTTGTCTTTCCTTTCACGGACCGCGTGCATATTTTGCCAAGACTTCACATACAAAAATCGAAATGCTGCAAAGGTGCGCAACAATAGCGCAACTTTTTTTTTTCATAGAAAGTTGCTAGAATATCCACAGATTACGATTATGACAATATTTTAGGTGAAAATCACTGAACAAACAACTATATGTCTATGAATAGGGTCAAAATAAGGCAATTTGTAAGCTTTTTTTTTTAAATAACAAAAATATTTACGAACACTTAAAAAAAAAAATTGTATTTTAATACTTAAATACCTGAACAAGAACCCTCCATCATCACTTTTATGCTACTTTAAAAACTTGTTAAACAAATTTGATTTAAATGATTGAAAAATTCACGTTTCACGCTGTGCGTACGCCAAATGAAAAGAAATGTCAACTTTCAGAGTGCTTTGCGGGAAAACGGTGAACTATTTTACAACAATTCTTTCACCCAGTGATGCGGAATTTTATCTACTTTAACCCGGTACCAAAAACATATTTGTATCTTTATTTCTCGTTTTTGAATTAATCGCCACTTATGTATATATTACCCCACTGTGCGGCGGCTGCTACACAAAAAGTAGATAGCAAAAATTGAGAAATGCATAGCCCTAAGTCATGAAATACAAGAAATATGGAAACGTAAAGCACATATCAAACCCATAATAATATCTGCAACTGGAACCATTCATAAATCACTAATACGCTCACTTAAAGAACTAAATATAGACCCAGCGATCCACCAAAAAATACAAAGAGCGGTAATATAAAATATGTATATAAATACTTGCAATATGTCGCGAGCATTTCTAATCCTAAGTATATAAAAATATATGGCCCTAATTCCTTGGTAATACCCGGAATAGGTGAATTCCAGCCCATGGCTGCGAATGTAAAATTCATAATAATAATAATAATAATAATAAAGCACTTTTCATAAATTGTATTGCCCCCAGTGATATTATTTAATGAAGTTGTCATACAAATTGTTTTTTATTTTATTAAGAGAGGACTTCTTAGGGTTTTTTTGCTTGGAGACCACCGCCTTATTTACTAACGGAACATATTTTTTTTAAAGACACAAAATTTTTTCTCTGAATTCTCTCAAGCAATGCAAGCATTTTGTGAAAAAATATTTAATAAAGGTTTAAACACAAAACCTTTTTATTTTTTCGTGTGCATACAAGAAAATATTTAAATTTATATTATTTATTATACGATTATTTATACGATATCTTCTTTCAGAAATACTATTGTGGGCAAAAAATAGTAAGACTTTTTAATTTAAATTTCGCGCGGAAACCCATTCGTCGAAATATTTTTTCTAGGTTGGTATGACTGTCAGTGACATCTGTGCCAAATGTCGCATCAAAATAATCATTAGTGTTTAGTATACGCTTGACTTTCTGAAGTACAAAAAGTGCATACGGCGATTTTTACAATGAGTGAAATTATTCAACAAAGAAGTTAAATTAAATTTTGTGTGCGGAATCAAATTTCTGGTGCCGAAACGTTCAATAGCGAAGCTATTCGTAAAAAGAGGCCGGAATTATGGGCCAACAACTCTTGGTTTTTGCACCACGATAATACACCGTCGCATACTGCATTGATCCTTCGTGAGTTTTTCGCCAAAAATTCAACCAATATCGTTCCGCAACCACCGTATTCGCCTGATTTAGCTCCGTGTGACTTCTGGATGTTCAGCAAACTCAAACGACCGCTCCGGGGAAACCGTTTTGATTCAATTGAAGACATTAAACGTGAATCGTTACGCGCATTGAAGGCTATTCCGGAAATTGACTTTAACAACTGTTTCGAGGATTGGAAAAAACGTTGGCACAAGTGTATTGGGGCCGGGGGGATTACTTTGAGGGGGACGAAATAGATTTGGAAGAATAAATAAAGAATTTTAAAATTATGAACAAAGTCTTACTATTTTTTTACCACAGTAGTATACAATGGCTACTCTGCTGCACATAAAAAATTTAAAGTTACAAAAATTGCAATACTACTCTAATTTTTGTTAATTGATCTAAGTACTTGTCTTTTAGGGCATCTTATTACGTGCGTATTTTTTTGAATATATATGTAAGAATTATATTATTTTATTCTAATTGTTTTGAAAACTCTACTTTCTATTTGCAGAACAAAGATATATTAAAATTTTCTTGCGTATGTCATCTAGAATTCATTTACAAACAAGTTCAGATTCCTTTGTGGGGGATCCCGACCATGAAGGTAGTGGTCACTTATTAACTGAATTTAATGGAGTGGATTTGGTTATGAGTTTATCTCCAAAAGTACCAGTATCTACAACAACATCTCAACAGCATCAACTGGAGCAGCAACTACTTAAACATACTTCAGTTGTAGGATCTACGCCTCATGCTGCTACAGCAGCAGCAGCCGCCGCAGTTGCTCATCACCATAATTTTTCTAATATACATCAATTGCAAAATTTGCATAGCCAGCACAATTCCATATTTAGTAGCAATCACTCAACCCCATTCAGCGTGACGGATATATTAAGTCCAATAGAAGAATCATATCGCAAACTGGAGCTTAACGGCAATCCACCTTCACCATACAGGTAATATTGCCTTTTTTTATTCAACAAATTTAATTATTATTCAACAACTTTGATTAGTTATAAACCATTCTCATCAGCGATAAAACGGGTATTTATATTTACATATGGCAAATGCATTTTTGCGAATATTTCAATAAATACACCATTTAGACAATCTTTTGATTAAACAACGTAAAAAGTGCAAATGTTTATATTTAATATAATACGAGTGCCATTTCGGTAGTCACAAAAGTAAGAGAGAAATCTACAATAACTCATATATAATACCTGCTTGGTTTTAAGGAGGCCCTTCTAGGGGCTGTAGGCTCATTATGGGTAAAGCGTATGAAAAGGATATGTATAGGGAATAAAGATGCCAGTCCCGGGATCCCGGCCTTCTTGGAGTCCCGAAAGTCACGGGATTGGCAACGACAAATCCAGGGATTTTCGGGATTGTTGAAAAAGAAAATCTTAAAGATTTTTCAAATTTTCTTTCCAAACAACTGTTAGTATAAATTTTTCATCAACGTTTTTCAACAATACACACGAACACATGTAGCAAATATAGCTTCCTCAGAGACCAACAAGGTGGCATTTGGCTAATTAATCGATCAAGCCTAAGCAACCCTGATTTATAAAAAAACGTAACACCTAAAGCTCATGTAATCTGACAGCTGACATAATTTGTGAAGCTGTCGCGTGAGCTCAATTTGCAATTTTAATTTTATGAATATACAAATATAATTTTCTTATATTCTTAACTTAAACATAGTTAAAACTATAGACAAAATGTGATATATAAACAATGTTTCAAGAAAGTGCTAGGAATTAAAAAATGTGTAGGACTGTATTCTAAAAATAATATTTATTTCCTTTTCTCTTTATTTATTTTGCATGTTTTGTTTGTTCTCATTATCTGGTGTTTTTATAATAACACAAAAAAAAATAAATTGTAGGTTAAAAATATGTTTTATTTGTGATTTTGTAAACAATTTCCCAATCTCGGGATCCCGGAATAACAAAACTCAGTCCCGAAATCCCTGGATTGGTAAAAGTCACGCAAATTAACATCCCTAATAGGGGGCAGTGTTTTTGCTAGTTCAGTAGGCGAGCATAAGTTGCATTAAAAATAATATATGCTTAAAGTCATTGTCGAATATCAATACGTTTGTTTTAATTCCTACCTTCCTGGAATCATTCGCGTTGTAATTGTGAATTTGTATACAAATGGAAGAGACATTCAGTTTTATGCCAACTCCAAAGAGCTAGTTCGGATGATTGTCAATATTTCATGTCATTTATTTTATTTATTATTCAAATAACAATTGTTTGATTACTGACAAATAAAGAACAAGATATGGATAAGAAACACAATAGTATACAACAATCAATAATTTAATTATTTGCTGACAGGATAGCCACCGAAAAAACAATTTTTCGATATACTTTCGCTTCAGCTTAGTAATATGTAAACTGAATTCTGTACAACATGTGCATTTCATTTAACCTTCCATCCTCACACACTTCCGTTCCAAACAAGACAGCTTCTCATTTTAGGTTTTTAAGCCATCTATCCACTATAGAGCTTTTGCGTAGAGCTAGAGAAAACTTTAGCGTATACACCCCGTAGAGCTCTATTTTAGAGTTCTCTCGCCTAAAAAACTCTACAGTGTATGCACAATTTTTGTATGTGCGAGAGCTCTTCATCTTCTCTATGCTCTATTAAACCTGTTTGATAGAAGTTTTCGCTCTACGGTAGAGCTAAAGGCTTGATTACACGTAACGAGTAGAGTGACGAGACAGCAACTCGAACGAGTACTCGTTTCGTCTAAACAGTAAGGCGAGTTGTTTATTGAGTCAGTGACCGAGTAGAGTGGTGAGAGAGTCACTAGAATCACATTTTGTTTACTAGGCCGAGTACTACTTTACCGTTATATTTTTCTCTTTTTCGCAGCGATTCGCGGAATCGCTCGTCACATGCGGAATCGCTCGTAACATGCGGAATGCGTCACACACCACTTTTTGCTCGGTTGAGTTCAATTGCGCGTGTTGCTTGGTTCATTTTGTGCATTGTAAAACCGAACTGACTCGCCACGTGTTAAAATACGTTTGAACAACTCGTCGCTTTTGCTCGCCATCCCAATTCTCTCGGTCTAGTACCATTTTGATGTCTCGCCACTCTACTCGTTACGTGTAATCAAGCCTTAACGGTATATTTCCGCGCGAGTTGAAAAACGTGCGTGCGTGTCTATTGTTGGGCTTCTGTGGGACAAAACTTAAATTGCATCAGCAGCGAAAAAATTGCGCGGCAAGCTTAATTTAAATTCGCTCCCAACATTTTTTTCTTCTTCAAGCAAACATAGAACGGCAGCAGCAACCCTCTCTGGGCGATAAGTATTTTTTTTATTTTCAATTATTAAATAAAATGTTTTCCCATGTCCAGACGGCAACCTAAACCTAAACTAAACTAATAAATTGTTTGGTTCACTCAAAAAATTGTGTACGCACGCACAACTGAATGACTGCGAAATGAAGTGAAATGTCAAAAGATCTTGCTCCATCATGCCACTATACCATACTGTTACGAAAATTAGTTTTGCAGGCTTATTCGCCTCTCTGGATTGTGCTCTAAAATAAAACACACTTCAAATCTTAAGTGCAGTCAACAACCAGCAATCACTTTATTTTACACTTTACTGTCTTTACACTTGTTACTTATTGGACTACTCCGTGTTGCACCTTTGCTGGCTAAAACCAAAGAATATGTATAACACTGTGCGACACTGTTTGAAATTTTTTGATTTTTGTCGCACGGTGTAATAAGAATAACATTTTCTGTTAGATTTGCTTAGGAAAACAGCAAATAGCAATGTTGTTGTTCGCAACAGCTTCACTCATGTACACTGAAATGGTAGTTGTTGTGGCGTAGTGATCGCTCAATCATTTCCCTACAAGACGTGCCTGACCGAAACTCCACTACATTCATAACATTTTTTTAATTTACCAATACATTTGCATGAAATTTGGCCCATATGAGAAAAATATTGCTGCAATTTGTCTTTCATTTAAACTGAAACAAACCATTTGACAACCATAGAAACATTAATTGCTTATACACGCATGTGTAAGAATGAGACAACAATAGAAGCACCTGCTGAGAAGAACTCCGAACTGAGAAGAAGAGCCGGTAGCCTACGGCGGCTGCCGTAGCTCAGCTGGCTAATGCGTGGTGCCGCGAGTCAAATGCGACGCTCGAACCCAGGTTCAAGACTCCGTTGCTTCTAACACCAAAAAAAGAAAAACAGAAAGAAGGTAAGAATTCGAATTAAAATTTAATTTAAATAATATTATTTGAATATTTAAATAATTCTGTACTTTCAGTAACTTCAATATTGGGCCATAGCAAGTACCGAAGCGCATGACCAAGGAAGCCGAAGCCAATGATGCCGGCAAAGGAGTTGAGTTGAGCCGCGCTAAGCAAACGCCTTCGATTGCGACAATATGGGATCATCCAAGCAGGACCGCAAATGAATTTTTTTAATTCAATTTTTTTAATATTAATTCATTTAAATTAATTTTAAATAAATTTGGGCAGCAGTAAAAGCAAACGGTTTTTCCAAAAAAATTCAATAAAAACCTGAATTTTTTCAATATTGAGTATTGGTCATGAATGACCGATTTATACATCACATTGTGACCGATATTTGCATCAGCTTTTCAGTCAGAAATTTCGGCACATGACCGGTCAACTAACTGATATTCCCATCAGGAGTAAGTGAGATAGCTATACAAAACTAAATATTTGGAGGTGGGAATAGGTATGCATTAGAGCAGAGCAAAAACACTTTGCACTGGAGCACGCGCTATACTTTTGTAAATATGTGAAAGCTATGTGTTAGAGTGAAACAAAAAAATCACACGTACACGAGAGTTTCTATCAGTTTTTTCGCACCGTCTGTATAAAAATGACCGTCATGCTCATATGACCGTCACTGTTCTTGTAGGGTTTTTACATGCATATTTATTGATCTTGTTTGTCGAAACGCAAGCAGAAAGCAAACAACGAACCAAAGCATCGTCATCGTCGTTTCAACGATGATGATTCGGAATTCGCTAATGTTTTTGCTGTTGTCGTTTATTGTGTGTATGCTTTTTTGTGTTGCCGATTGGTTTTGATTGAAAATCATAATTTTTGTGGTGTATGGCTTTTTGCTGCCTAATGGTGCGCTTTGATTGATTTAAAAATTTGCAAATGTTTAGAGGTGGTTGATCCCAATTTAAAATGTTTACAAATATTTTTACGTGGCGAGTTCCAAGTAAAATTATTTGTTTATATTGTGACATGGTTGATTACAATTTTGAAAAACACGGGAAGACGATTCAAAATTGATAAAAACACTTGAAATCAAAAATAATTAGACACGTGTTTTTCATTTTTTAAAATCTAACGGGAAACCAAGGGTTAAAAGTTTAAAAAGACTAAATCCGGTTTTTATGCGAGACTATGATTAGTTTTAAAGGGCATTTTCAATACTTATTCGTTCTTTCGCATCAAAAAATTAGAATTTTTTTAATTCTAGGGATTGTTTTATTTCATTTGATACTCATATTGATGTTCTACATTACGAAACATTTTTTAAATAATTTTTTAAAAATTATTTATGTCCTTGAAATTACAGTTTTTAAAAACAAAGGCGCATAATCATAGTCCCGCATAAAAGCCGGCTTCAGTTAGCAAAAGACTAAAAAGATAAAGTCGACTTTAATTTTGCAGTTACCATAGTCAGTTTAGAACATGCTTCTACGTAGCAGCGGTTTTTTGAAACAGCAAACGAATACAACGGCAACTCTACGAAAACTAGCGATTCGGAGTTACAAATGAGAATTTATTTTCGGAATTATGCCAATACCGATTTATTTTGTAATCAATTATTTTGCAATATTTGTTTTCCTGAACACTTATTAGCAATTAAAACTGAACATCTATTTTTTTTGTTTTTTATATGTTTTTCGCCGTCTCGACACACTGTCGTTGTTCAAAAAATTAAAATGTTTTCAATTTCTTTAACACGAAACATTTTACTTCGTTTTCTTCCCTTTATACACAAAAACACATTCACAAGAAACTGAATATTAAAAAAAATTGATATTTCTGCTCATTTTGACTCATTGCTAACTGGCTTAGCAACAGGTTTTTGCTTGTTTTAAAGTTAGAGTATACTTTAAGCGTTAAAGTATGCTCTAAGTCGACTATGATTGACTTTATTTAAAAGTATACTTTATTGATCTTAAAGTGTACTTTATTAGGACTATGATTATGCGCCAAAATTTTTACGGTAGAAAGCAAAACTGAAAACGCAGTTTTACTATATTTGACCACTAGTTTTGCGTGTATATCGATTTGTACGTGCGTTTTCAAATTGTGTAATTTTTGTCGCACGGTGCTATCCAACGCAATAACCATCTAAGCTACGGCAGCCAGACTTAAATTGTTTAGCTGAAAGGATTGGTTCGCAAAAATGTCTTTACGTAAATGGTTTCAAAGAAAAAATATTGTTAGTTTACAACTGAATCGTCGGCCTCGATAGCTCAGCGGGTAGCGCGCTGGCTTCTCATACCGAGCGCCCCGGGTTCGATTCCTGGCTTGGGCTGGAAAAAACACTCATCTACTTCTGTCGCTATCCACATGAAGGGAATGAGAATTACAAGAATCGCACAAGTGCGCTCTTGGCAGGCAATGGCAAAAACCTCCAAGTGTGAAAGAAAAACTGCCCATCGCCGTTCGGATTCGGCGTTAAACTGTAGGTCCGCTCCCCTCCCCTCCCTTTCCCCATCCGTTTGAAATGTGTGGTATATCACATGTTGAAAAAAACAGTGTTGCATACGCATTTCAAACGGGTGGAATCTGTGGTATCACAACGGGCCCATTAAGAGGCCTAAGTGTGTCTCATACAGAGGCAGCCACCTCAACCTAACCTAACCTAACCTACAACTGAATCAATGCACAGTTGGCTCAGTTGTTTAGCTTCGTTAAATATATCAAAGCATAATATATGAAACTGTCGAACAAAATTTAACTAATAAACGCAAAAATAGAGAAAAATATTTTTTGGGAGAAAAATTAATTTTTTATAAAATTGTTTACCTTAAAACATTTTTTGTTTTGTATGTATAATATTTTTATTATTTAATAGTTACATATTGTTACGAAAATCAGTTCTGCATGAGTATTCGTCTCTCTGGACTGTGTTAAAAAAATAAAACACACTACAATTCTCTAACGCAACTCAAACTAGTAGTCTCTTTATTTACAATTTTACTGTCTTTACACTTATTACTCATTGCACTGCTCCGTGTTGCACCGCTGCTTGCTTGTACCAAACTATTCCCTCTGCGTTGTACCCGACTGTCTTTTATACTTGTTTGCAGATCGTTCTCGCACATTTCAATTGGACTCAAAATTTCCAGTATCATCGCGAGTCATCTTTGCGAATGTTCTAGCGAAACTATCAGGCTCCTAACAGTATGGCACGCAAGTCGGCCGTATTCTAAAAGCACGTCCCTAAAAGCACGACAAGTAAAAGCATTCCAGTGCTTTGCACAGCGACAGCGTGCAGTATCGTCACAATATATTACTAAATAACATTGTGTTATAATAATTTCATTGCAGTTGCATTATTTATTCTGTCTAATTTCAGATCAAATTCTAGTGGTAGTAGTATAAATTCACCTAGTGCATTAGGATCAACAGCAATGGCAAATCCATATGCGATGGGTTCGCTCTACCATAGCCCTGGTGTTCAAAGCTATTGTGGACCTACAGATAATTTATCCCTGGCCGGACACTACACGGACATGCGTAGTTCAGCACCATGGTATGGATCGACGGCTAACGATCCACGTTTTGCAAGTATGTAGTATTTAATAATTCTCTACCCTCTGTATAGGGGTTTTCAGCAATAACGGTCGATGTTAAAATGTAAATTAAACTGGTTTTATGGGAGATATCTACTCAATTTTTCTTCATTGGAAAGTATATTTATTTGCATAAAGTGTGGCATCGTCGTTCAAATGTCTGCCGCGGCTTTGTTTGGTGGCACGTATTCGGGAGATCCAATTTTAAATAACTTTGTCGCATAACTCTGGCTGAATTTGCTGCTTGCCGTTTGTTTGTTTGCGGCTTATTTGCATAGACCTGCAATTTAAGATAACCCCGATGTCCACTACGGCATGTGCTGATGACACGTAGCACTGTCATGTCGCAGTACCATGTTATAGGTCATTTTGAGGCAGTGGCCCAAGCACTACACAAATATCTTGCAAGCCATCAGAAACCATAGCCTGTGTCACTCATTCGAATATACGCATACAATTTTGCGAGAAAATTTTTGAGCAATTTACTATAAAGCATAATTGGAAAATTACATTTTTTGAGTGCATGTTTTGACCATATGACCACGCTAGGCGCTACCTGGTTAATTCATCATTCCCACCAATATTTTGTTTTTCTTCCAGATGTTTCTATATTCTTGATCTTAAATAGGATATTTTCGCACCATTTCTATTCTTCGTGCTGAACATTTGTATTTTGTCTTCATGCCCCGAGTAAACATAGGCAACGACACGACTGCATCTGTAAAAATATAGAATCAGAACGTTCGTATAGAAATGAATATTTTGACGCTTTAAGCAACAATTCTCTCGACAAAAATGATAAATGCTTAGGTCGATGTAAGACATCATTAAGTTAAGGGTGCTAGCTGCTCAAAATAATACTTATGGGCGATTATTGCCGCCACAGAATCACAAGTTTGTTAGTATTTCAGTTACATTTATCAATTCTAAAAATTATTAGTTGACTACATGGCGACGGTCGATTCGAGTGCGGTAAAAAACAAAGTGGAGCATGTTCGAAAAATTTCTTGCGACAAATTCGCATCTGTGTGCGAAAATCGCATTGTTGGTGCGGCAAAATCGCATGTATATATACTTGTATGTATATGCATGTATGTATGCACAGGGCTTACTCGTAATGTAGTATTATAAGTATTTACCCCGCCGGACCTGAGACAACTGGTTCCCAAAATTCATTGGTTTTTCAACTGGTGTTTTGTAAGTCAATTTGACAACTAGTCCGAGTAACTGTCAGCGAATGCAGAAGTCAGTCAGTTCGCGTCTAATCGTTCACGTTCTGTGTGGGCGTTCATAGGCGAGAAAAGACATGAAAATACGAAAGACGAAACAGAGGTGAAATAATCAACAAAATACTGTTAAGGCTGATCTTAAAATACTTTTGTTACAACAACAACGTAGAAATGTTTGCATTTTTCGCACATGTCTGTTCTATAACTCGAAGTTCGCTCGATTTGCACGTTTTGCCTTGAATGACTTCAGTTAGAATTTTGCGTGGTTACGTGAAGCAACGAATTGCAGCAGCAGCTGAATGGTATGTATTAATAAATTTGTTTGTTTATTTATGTAATTATTTATTAATTCATTTATTTATTTATTAATTGCAGGCGAAGTCAGGATGTTGTATTGCGTCAGGCCCCAAACAGTTTCCACAGAAGTGTTTCAGCAAGTCCAAGTTGATCTCGGCTCATCTTTACGTGAACCAATATTTCTTGTTTTTCATTCGCGACAGAATTTTGTTGTTTTTAGAAATAAAATAATTGTTGAAAATGTTCAGTGTTTTATTTTCCCCCATAAAAATCAACTGGTTAGAAAACTAATCCAGAATAAACTAGTTCGCAAACTACTCGCTTCGCAACTGGTTTAGAAACTGTTTTACTTAGGACTGACTTTGGACTAGTTGCAAATGGATGCAGACGGGGACAATTGACTGTCGCCTAGGACACCGCCACGTTAAAAGGGTGAGGTTGCTACAAGAAAACGAGTCGATTCTGAGGTCATATATGACTGTCAAGCGACCAGTTGAAAAACTAGACTTGGACCAATCCGATTTCCCACAGGGCTATGACTGGCAAACAACCAGTTGAAAAACTACATTTGGACCAGTCCGAATTCCTACAGGGTAGTTATGTTGAAATTTTCAACTTTGCTTTCAGACCTTATTTTAATGTATTTTTGTGAACTTGTTTTGTAACAAAAGTGCTTGTGCTATGATAGTTTTGGGGTTTTTAGACTAGCTAATGTTTCCCTGAAATTCGCTGTCATATCCGCGCCGATGTTGAAGCTGCACGAACTAGCAACTCTGTTTTATAGCAGTGACTTCTCGAGAGATCTCCTGCTTTTTGCCTTTTTGATCGTTTATATTTCTCACCATATTACTTCATTGGACGCTCTATTAAAGATGTTGTTGATTGAGGTACAGACCCCTTTACTGTCAAAACGAAGTCGGTGTAGACATGCGTTTCTTTTCTGAAAGTCATCTATCCTTCTGTGCGCATTCTTCCACCCCAGATACATTTTTGCAGAATGTTCATAATCTATTTTTCAGCGAAGCTAATTCCTCGTTTCAATCAAAACCATTTTTAATATTGCCAATAAGAAAATTGTAAAAACCCGCAGTTTTTCTCTTGCTTTAGCTCATCGAACGAACTTTTCGTTAGCTTGCTATATTGCAAGAGAAGCCGTTTACGAAAAATTTTATTTTTCAAAAACCGGAAAACCGAAAAATGAAATTGATGGAACAAACTCAAAATTGTTCGCTTTACACGTTTTTATTAATTTGCTCACTTGACAAATTCTCAAATGCGAATGAGCGCAAGATTTTTTAATAGGATCAACAGCGCACAGTTTTAGGTTGATCTAGATACGTAAGTTTTAAGTGAAAGAATAATTTACACGTATGTATGGCGTTAGTATCCTCCAATTATTTTTTGCATTGCCAGTAATCAATCAAATACTTAAGTATCTTATCCATTGTTTCCGCATGACACCACTGTGGTGTCCCCGGACAGCATAGTGTTAATCCTTTGATGTCAGATTCGTACGGGAAAATAATTGTCTAATTATATCATTTTTAAAGGGCTTTCGCCATATTTTAAGTAATTTGACCACTTAAATCATGTTTCCCTATACAAACTCTTAACCCATCGTTGACCCCGTCAGATTTCGATTTCCGAAAAAATTAAAAACACGTGTCGATTTATTTATCATTTGGTGCCCATTGGTCCCATTAATTCATGCTTTTTCACAGTTTCTTCATACACTCTTTTAACCCTTAGTTTACCCTGTTTGATTTCGATTTTCAAAAACCTGAAAAACGTGTTGGATTATTTCGCATTTGAAGTACATACTTTTACCAAGCTTGAAGTCAAACGGGCCAAAAAATTTGGTTTCTCCATACAAACTTTTAACCCTTGGTTTACCTCGTTAAATTTCAATTTTCAAAAAATTAAAAAATATGTGTTTAATTATTTTATATTTCAAATGTTTTCACCAATTTTTAAGTCAGTAGGTCTATCGGTTCATGTTGTTTCGTAGTCATTCAGCCCTGTTCCAGAATCCGAATCGGATTCGAATCGAAATGAAATCCGATTCCGATTTGAAGAGGTGTTCTGCAATCCGAACGAAAATGTCACATTCGAAGTTTATTTCGAATCCGATTGTTAGCAAATTAAACAAACCTTCAATCAGCTGTTTACTTGAAATGTTCAAATGAAAAAGGCATTTGTAAAACTTTGTAAGATATTTTATTTTATTAAATGAGTTCGGTTATTTTATTGGCAGTATTGCTTGAGAACGAGCAATCCGCCGTTGAAAAAGTAAAGCGTAGAATTTTGCGAGACCACAGCAATCCGATGGAATTGCCAGATTCTTCGTAACTAGGACAAGTTATATCAGTTATATTCAAAATTTCCTATTTAAGGTTTATTGCTCAGTACCGCCTTAGCAAAGCAGAATTCAACATGATCTTGACCGAAGTGAAACGTTTTCTTCGGCAATGCTCCATTCCGCCAGAATTGAAATTGGCGACGGCTTTGCGATTTCATGCCGAAGGAGGCTATCAACGATCGGTAGAAAAGGCAACCGCCTCTTCCGTTTTGGAAAGTGTGTGCTTCTTAAAAGGTCCACCGCCGGTCGTTAAAGCTTCTCTTCTATTATGCGCCAGCTTCCTTCTTACCTCACTTTTCCAATCAACCCAGGTCTATGATTGAGGAAATTTTACAAAATGAGTTGATTTTTGTTGGTGGTCCTTGCCCGTTCAGCGACTGGGTTAAATGCTTCCATTTATTTTCAAATTCGACTTTGTCGCCTTTGCAGAAACCTTTCGCGATGTCCGCATTCTCCTCCATAAAATCCAAGAGCATTTTGCTCTGGTCAGCAGTCTTATGCTTTCCCTTGATTAAAAATTAATTTATTAGTTTTATTTAACACGATGTTTAATTTATTTGCTTACATTTTCGTTATTTGTTTTCGTTTTGCTGCTTTCCGATTTCAATTCCACCAGCTTTTTGTTTAACGGAATATTTCCGACAAAAATTTCCGATAATCGGAATGCAGAACACCAAATTTCCGATCCAAATTCGTTCGAACTTAATCGGATTTGAGAACAGGGTTGCATCGGAAAATATTTCCGATAATCGGAATGTACAACACCGACGGTCGGAATCAAATCCATTTCCGATCCGGATTCTGGAACAGGGCTGAATCAGCTTTGAATTTAAAAAAAGAAAAAAATATGTGTTTTCACCAAATTTGAAATTAATAGGCTCATTAAAATGTTTTTCTTCATACAACACCTTAACCCATGTTTTGCCCTTTTAGACCCCGAAACTCAAAAAATTCCTTTTTATTGAAGGTTCATTTTTCAAGATGTACACTGCAAATTTAATGTTTGTAGCTTCAGCGGTTTGACCTGGCTAGTGTGCATGTTTTGCATATATTTTGCATATTTCGGGCATATTTTGTGTGCATATAAATCCGATACCTAGTCATAACATTTCAACTGGAAATCATATCGATGTATCCACAAGATAATTATTGCTGCTATTTTAACAGTCCTGTTTACTTTGGAACGTACCACTAATTGAGTCTCTCTTGTCATCCAATTTTACTGTTAATTCAAGCTATCGTAACTCAGTAAGACCTTCGTTGTATTATTCATACATAACTCACATAAGAGAGTTTACCTAAGAGTTCTATACATATGTATTAATAAGGTTAGTGCTGTTTTGTATTACCTTGCAGCATTTGATATTTGACTTATAGGTACAATTGTGAAAATTTGATTATCATGCCACACTGTAGTCTGCCCTATGCAGTGATGAAATGTTAAAAGGCAGAAATAAGAAAAAGCGCTAAATCATCGGCGCACTGTTGATGTGGTACCTCTTTTAACTCGTAAACAAAGCAGTAAAAAATTGTATCAACAATTTATTTGTCATTAAAGCTGGTCATTGTTTATTTAGGGAACTCTGAAATAAATGCTACCTTTCTTTTGTAAATACAAGTGTTCTGTACATGTAAATGAGTAAAAATGCTGATGATGATATCGCAACTTGGCGAACACAGTTACTTCTTTATTCAAAAATATTTAAATTTTCATATTTTTTCAACTCATTCTAAGCCCCGACATTCAAGTGTGCCGTAAAAACTGTCATTTATTATCGGAATTCAATTGAATCACAAAATTTCATGTAACTAAACGAATTTTGAAAACATATTGTTGTTTATAGTGGTAGTGTGAACACGTAATACTTTGGCACGTAACAAACTAGGAATTGTTAATTTTTTTGGTGAACTCATACTTAACAACTAAACGTAATCTTTCAAAGAAAAATATCTTGAAGCACAACCATACGAAGTCAAAAGAATACATCAAAGAAACACGTATATTCTGAGAGTTACAAAAGCATTTTCAATAACAGTTCCAAATAATTTGCGAAAAACGTATGAACGCAACTGTATATGCAGTTCAACACATACATAAGTATATCTGTGGTCACATGGCGGAATAGCTTAAGTCGAAACTAGAAAAAGTTGCCTCTCTTAATACCAAAGAGAAGTCCGGTTGCATCGAAGTGGAGCTGCCGCTGCTGCCCATTCCAGCCGGATGGGGTAAAATTCCACCCCCTTGGAAGGTGATTTTCCTTTGGCCTCCCTGACTAAGGGCCGTTTTCTCATCTTCCCGTTAACTTTAAAGTTCACTTTAACGGGCCGATAAACGCATTTTCGTTTTCTCAACTGCCCGTTAAGCTATCCTCCCGATAAAATTTACCGGGAGGATTGAGTGCCTGTTAAACTTTAAAGTGAACTTTAAGTGGAAGTGGTGCCAAGTACATGCATATGTTTGTTTACAAACAAAAAACCAATGACTACATGACGCGAAACTCGGAGGGGTCACGGTTGCTAATTCCGTAAAACCAGGCCCCAGAGTCGCAAATTCGGTAAAACCAGGCCCCAGAGTTGATTAGGGTTCGTACAAAATATTCGCCATACAAACGCCAGCGCAAGGGCTGCTGGTGCGTTCGATGTTTATTTGCAAATAAAATAATTGGTTTTGTTTTGCTTTCATTCTGTAGTACGTTTATAGGAAATTGATTGCAAAAAAACGTTGTTGCTGAAAAACGTCATAAGTATGTTGCCTCGTGTTTTAATATGATTTTACTTCAGTTTTTGCTGACTGCCCTCAAAGCCTTAACGTTTGCATTGCTTGAGTTGCAGCTCTGCGTTTGAAAAGAGTTCAACTTGCCATCACTGTTTCTTGCTGCACTAGAAACGGCAAACTCAATGAGACATGAACTGAAGGAAAAAGCAACCGAATATCTGCTGACTTCAGCGTATGAAATAATTTATTTCTGCTTTTTTTTGTACGCGTTACAATCAAAATTACTTAGACCAGTAAAACAAGTTGGCTTGCAATGCTATATTTACAGCGAATAAGAAAAGTTAGCACTTTAATATGCATACAATTGACTGGTAACCGGTGCTGTGCGAATGTTTGGGTAAAAAAACCCGTACACTATCGGACGATTGGAAAAAGCAAAAAATGGTCTGAAAATCATTTCTCCTCCGAGTTTCGCGTCACGTAGTCACTGCAAAAAACAACTGATAATGAAATTACAATTTCAAATGAAATTTGCATTTGAGATCTTTCGGTATGGAAAATAGGCGTGTTTTTTATATTCATGCACTGGAAGACGCTTTTGAAGGTACGGAGTCGCAAAATGCGGCAAATAGAACATATAACAGCCGATTGGACAATTTCACTGCTTTGCACTGCTGACATTTCCAATCGCTGCTGGGCCGCCACCTGTGCGATACGTCTCGCTCTTCTCCGCTGCAAGTTCCAGCTTGGACTTGCGCTTCAAGCTGTCGAACTTGTCCCTCAACGATTTCCAACGTCGGGACACGCCCCATTTGGCAGTAAAAGCATCACAAGATTTTGCCAGGCAAAATTTTTCTTTTTTTCCTTAAAAAATAATTACAATTTTTCACAAACAGCTGATTGCGCCGCCAAGTGCTGCCCATCGTAGACCAGTGATGCAAAAAAATCAGACTTGTTAAATTTATATTTATCAGGAAGATGAGAAAACGAAAATATTTACCGGGCACTTTAAAGTGACCTTTAGCTAAAGTTCACTTTAGCTAAAGGTCACTTTAACGGGAAGATGAGAAAACGGCCCTAAATGTGTTGAGCGATTTGGCTGAAATTTTGTAGAATGAGGGGGAATAGATGCAGTTTCATTTCGTTTTTAATAATATTAGGGGTATTCTCGCAGTCTTGCAAACCCCTTGCAAGGTGCACGATATGCAAAATCTTGCAATCCGTGCAATGATACAAAAACAAAATACAAGGGAAAAACGTTTTGCACTTCGTGCAATGTGTACAACAGTGATACCCACGTTTTATATGAGGGTGCAAACGTGCGTCAGCTGGTTGCCAAAAAATTCATTAATTTTATTTTGTGTGCGCAAGCGTAAATTCTTCACACAATTTTTGTTTTATTTACTTTTATATACACATTTTGAATTTTTCAGTTATAAACGAATAATTTAAACCATTACCATCTTCCAGAGGAATATTAAGTGCAGCATTTTCAATAAGAAAATTCAACATTTTTTTTGTTTTCACTGGTCCGCCACGTTGTTTGCAATATTTGCAATAATTTTATTTTTGTGCGTTCTCGCACTATTGCAAGTTAGGGTCTTGCAAGTTTGCATTTTCACAAACTTTGCAACGCTGCAAGACTGCGAGAATACCCCTAATGTAGAATTTTGACATTATGTTATCCTGATCCGTGTTTAAGGTTGACTCACTTTTTTGTGCACGTTATACAGAAGCTTTAAATTCTGAAAAATCAGTAAATGTTGGAACTGCAGCAGTTTTCTATGGAGTATGTAGTTAGTTGTACTGTCTATCTTACATAAATTTTTGGGTTTGATTGTACTATCTACCTATGTACAATGAATGATTATCCTCAAAGGGGTGAAATTTCACCCGTCCGTTATGTCATTTATTTCGAGGGTGCTCAAAATTTCGCGATGGCGAATCATTTTCACTGATTTTCTGCAATTTATCACTTTCACTTACAATTTCACGTGCCAAGCATTGAATAGAAAAACGATTTTTAATTTTGGCGCTAATTTCATGCGACGGCATTGCCATTCATATTTTCTTTTGTCAGTAGTCTAGATAATAGATAATTCTTACCGTAATTACGAGTAACTAACTGTATCAGCAATTTTCGAGAGGTAATAAAAAGTCATGCAAGCATCTTTCAATATATGGGTATTTCGGCACATCGGGTCCCAGATGGATGAAGTCCTCCTCCATTTTTCAGGTGTTATATCAGTTAAACACCTGAATTCGCTGGTTAGAACGATGTGCAGGCAGTAATGTATTATACATATAATATACGAACAAAATTCCATACAAATTTCACTTTGTTAATGCTGGTGATATGTGTGGTGGAAACCAATCAGCTGCTTGTTGCTCGCAACAATCTACCGCGGAACAAGGATTTATGTGCACTTTTGATTCTAACGGAAAATAGATATAGTGTATCATTAAAAACTAATATAAGGTCCTGACGAGCGTATTACACTGTGCGACAATTTTGGGGTCATGGAATCTAACCCGGAACCAACCAATACCAATCGATAGTACTCTTATAGAGTAACAAAACCCTAGCTGGGTTTTGCAAAGTTAGTTGCCTTTTAAAAGTTACAGCTGTGTAAAGTTTGTGTGTATTAGGGTTTTTATAACCAGTTTTTTCTTTATAAGTCTTAAGATATTGTTACGAATATGAGTTTTAGTGGGCTAATACGTATCTCTGGATTGCGTAATTTGAAAATAAAACACACTTAGTTCCTCAACCGCAGTCAATAAAATAAACCAACAATCACTTTATTTCACAGGTTTACACTTTACTGTCTTTACACTTAATTATTTTCTTAATTACTCCGTGTGGCACCTTCACTAGTCAAAATCAGACTGACTCGCTGCGCCGCACCCGGCTGTCTTTTATACCTGTCCGGCCATCGCGCAGATCGTTCTCGCACATTCCGGAGTGGACTAAAGGTTTCCATGATGATCGCGACCATCATTGCCAGATTGGACTAAAAGTTGCCATCATTGTCGCGGCCGTCGTTGCCAGATTGAATTATAGCACGGCGCGTAGCGACAGGGTTGCTTTGCACAGCGACAAACTGTCTTATCGTTACACTGCCCACCACTTAGACTTGTTCGTCCCGAACAAGTGCCGAGGTTCCGCTGTGATAAGGCGCCAGGCGCTGCAAATGGACTACCTTCAGCTTAGCGCCTTTATTGCTGCAACGTTGAATCCTGTATACCACGTCGTTTATCCTAGTCACGACTTCGTAAGGTCCTTCCCATGACGCTTGAAGTTTCGGAGACAAACCTTTCCTCCGCTGCGGGTTGTAGAGCATTACCAGCTCGCCTTCTTGGAACCCTGCTGAGTTGGCCCGTAGATCATATCTGGCTTTCGCCTTATCGCTGACCAGTTTGGTGCGGCTCCTTATAAACTGGTGAATCTCCTCCAGTTCCGCCCGCTTATTGGCCACGTAGTCCGTCTTAGCGCCTCCCGTCGTGCTGACTACCCCGAACTTCAAGTCAGCGGGTAACCGTAATTCTGTGCCTAATACTGCTCGGGCTGGAGTGAGTGATGTCGTGTCGTGCGGGGCTGACCTATACGCCATTAGGAACAAGGGGATATGCGTGTCCCAATCCTTTTGATTCCTGCCTACCACTTTCCGCAGGTATTCCTCTAGTGTCCGGTTAAAGCGTTCCACCATGCCGTCGGACTGTGGGTGCAAAGGGGTGGTACGCGTTTTCTTAATCCCCAGCAGCTCACACACTTCCTTGAATACCGCAGACTCGAAATTCCGGCCTTGATCCGAGTGCAACTCCAACGGAACTCCGAACCTGGCTACCCAGTTGTTTACCAGCTTTTCCGAGATCGTAGTGGCCTCCTGGTTAGGAATTGGGTACACTTCGGGCCATTTGCTGAAGTAATCCATTACCACCAGCACATATTTGTTGCCTTGAGTACTAGTTGGGAATGGGCCGGCGACGTCCATAGCAATCCGGTCGAAGGGCGCTCCCACGTTGTACTGCTGCATGCGGCCTCGAGATCTTCTTGTTGGCCCTTTCGCAGCTGAACATCGGTCGCAGCTCTTAATCCACTCGGCTACAGACTCCTGACATCCTACCCAGTAGAATCGTCTTTTTATTTTGGCGACGGTTTTGGTGATGCCTAGGTGCCCTCCACTGGAGTCGTTATGGTATGCCTGGATGACCTCGTTGATTCTGCATTTCGGCACTACCATTAGGGAGTTGCTGGTCCGTCCATCCGCGCTCTCCCATTCGCGGTACAGGCATCCTTCCTTCAGCCGCAGACTTTTCCACTGTGCCCAGTAAGCCTTGGCGATCGGGCTTCCACCGGCCATCTCCTGCCAGTCTGGACGTGCGCCTTGCTCCTTGCCTTCGACGATTTTTGCAAGATCCGCATCCTCACGCTGGTCCTTTTGTAGCTTCTCCGCAGACCACTCTTCCTCTGGCATAACGCTCACCAACCGGACGTCCACTATCTGTTCTTTGCTTTCGGCTCGCGAGCACGCCCTGCATTCGACTTTGCACGGACGGCGTGACAAGGCATCGGCATTGCCATGGCTACTGCCCTTCCGATGCTCTATCGTGTAGTCGTAGCTCTGCAGTCGCTCGATCCACCGCGCCAATTGGCCTTCAGGATCCTTAAAGTTCAGGAGCCATCTCAATGCCGCATGATCTGTGCGCAGGCGAAACCTTTGTCCATACAGATATTTGTGGAAGTGTTTTACGCAGTCCAATACCGCCAGCAGTTCTCTCCGTGTCACACAGTAGTTGCGTTCCGGTTTCGACAGAATCCTACTGTAGTATGCTATCACTTGTTCTTGGCCGTCTATTATCTGTGATAGCACACCGCCAATACTATGCCCGCTCGCATCCGTATCCAGCACAAACATCTCTCCAGGCACGGGGAAGGCCAGAATTGGAGCAATGCACAGTTTTTCCTTCAGACGTGCAAAAGCCTGCTCCTGCTCTTCGTTCCACTCGAAAGCTTGGCTCTTTTTCGTCAGTTTGTGCAAGCTGCTGGCTATGTTCGCGAATCCCGGAACAAATCGGCGGTAGTATGTGCACAGGCCCAGGAAACTGCGGAGTTCGTGTAGATTGCGTGGCCGGGGCCACTCCTTCACCGCCGTGATTTTGCCTTCATCCGTATGTACTCCGCGGGCGGAAACCGTATGACCCAGATACTTGACCTCTTTTTGGAACAGCGAGCACTTCTTCGGGTTGAGTTTAAGCCCAGCTTTTTGTATCCGCTCGAATACCTCCTTCAGCTTTCCCAGGTGGTCGTCGAAGCTTTTACCCATCACGATTATGTCGTCGAGGTACACCAGGCACGTCCGCCAATGCAGCCCCTTTAGCACGCGTTCCATTAGCCGCTCGAATGTTGCTGGTGCGTTGCAGAGTCCAAACGGCATGACGGTGAACTGCCACAAACCATCGCCAACACTGAAAGCCGTTTTCTCCTTGTCTTTGTCTGCAAGCTCTACCTGCCAATAGCCGCTGCGTAAGTCCAGCGTGGAGAACCACTGTGTGCCTGACAGTGTGTCCAAGGTGTCATCGATCCGAGGTAGTGGATAACTGTCCTTCTTGGTCACATCATTGAGTTTCCGATAGTCCACACAAAACCGGGTACTGCCATCCTTTTTCTTGACCAGCACGACCGGCGAGCACCAGGGGCCCGAAGAAGGCTCTATGACCTTTTCTTTCCGCATGTTTTCGATCAACTTTGTGACCTCCTCCCTCTTGGCCAGAGGAACTCGTCTTGGCGGTTGGCGAATCGGTTTTGCACTTCCGGTGTCGATGTTGTGCTTCACTATGGCTGTTCTTCCGCCTGCTTCTGCCGCAAATATTGACCCATAGTGCTGCAGGAGTGACCTCGCCTTCTGTTTCTGATTGGCCGTCAATTCGCTGCTCCACTGGTTCTCCTGCGGTATGGCGTCCATGTTAAAACCGCTCTTCTTATTATTTCCAGGCGGGCTATTCTCGCAATTGACCACTGCTACAGCTTCCTTACACTCGCCAATTACCTCATCTTTCCCGACATATCTGGGTGCATTCAGGGGGTTCAGTATTCTGACTGGTATTCTGCCATTCTTAGGTTCCACTAATGTACGTCCGATGATGATGTTGTCGTGTCCTTGATTCGGTGCTTCTACAACCCACAGCCGACTCGTCCCATCGTCCTCGTCCACCTTTGCCCACACAATCGCCTCGGAGTTCGCTGGTATCCTCCTGTGTTGACACGATACAACCTTCCTTACCGCCACGCTTCGCTCATAGCCGGTGTGCAGCGGGAATTCAACGTTGGCATATCTCAGCACATTTTCCCTCAGGTCCAGCGTAAAACCGTGCCTAATCATGAAATCCACGCCGATAATCACGTCGTCCATTATATCCGCGACGATGAACTCATGTTCCAGGCTGCTGGTGCCGATAGTAATCGTTTTTGTAACTTTCCCTCTTACAGGCGCGCGCTCGCCAGTCGCAGTCCGCAGCTGTATGCCATGCAGCGGTTCCCAGTTCTTCAGTAGCTTCCTTTTTATGATCGAATATGACGCTCCAGTATCCAGTGTCAACACGAACAACTTTCCATCTATCCTTCCTTCAATTGTCAAGCTGCTGGGCTGTCGTTTCAGCTGTGAGACAAGGACGGTGGGGCGGCAGATTGTGGGGATCAGCTCACGCCCCTTTGGGCTGACCCGTTTTAGTTTAACGACTCGCCGTCCTCAGCCCTGCGCTTGTTGGCTGAGCCTCGATTGTCAGTATTCCTTGCTTCAGGCGATTGCGATCGAGAACGGGAACGCCTCTTTCGTTGGCGGCAGTCTCGTGATATGTGGCCCTGCTTGCCACATACCCAGCAAACAACTTTAGAGGAGACCACCCGTGGCCTGCCCGGTGGCTCAGAGCTTGTTGCCTGGATCGCAATGTCGTTGTCCGGCTGGATCTGGCGTATCCTTGCAGGTGCATACCGAGTGCTCCCAATCCATGTCGCCTCGTATGTCATCGCGCTGGTCACCGTCTCCCTAAATGTCGGCTTACCCATCATCAACGCACTGCGACGTGTCTCCGGATCATGAAGACCTTCAATAAACGCCTCAATCTTCATCCTCTCGAGATCATCAGCGCCGAAGGACGGGTAGCACAGCTGTACGAGCCGCTCAATGTCTGCTGCATATGCCTGCAGCGCCTCGTTGGCTCTTTGCCTGCGGTTCTTCAGCTCACAGTAGTACAGCGTTCTGTTGTGCTCGTCGCTGTACTTCGCTGCCAACGCCCTTATGACGGTCTCGTACTCACTTCTTAAACATTCTGGAACTGATTTTATTACCTCAGCCGCAGCACCTTTTAGAGCCAGCGCCAATCTCCGACCTTTCCTTACATCGGTCCACTGATTTTCCAGAGCAGCCAGGTCGAATTGTAGCTTGAATGTATCGAACGGCGTAGTCCCATCATAAGTAGGCACTTCTGCTCGGGTGGCAACACTTTCCGGAACCGGCGGCAACCATTCTCGCGGCTGTACCTCCCTAAGCCGCTCGTCCATTTTTCTGTTCATCGAATCTTCCAGACTGTCAACTCGTTTGTTCAGGGAATCGTCAAGATCGCCAACACGTTTGTTCAGGGAATCATCCAGGTCGTCGACTCGTTTATCCAAATGTTCCACTCGAGTTCCCAGGTGCTCCACCTTCACATTCAGCTGGTTGGCGATTTCTTCCACTTTCTGCTCCCAGCGCGCAGAATTTTCCTGAAGCTTGTTTTCCATTCGCTCTGCCATTTCCCGATTTGCAGTCTCGACTTTTGCCGAAATTTCGAGATTCGTAGTTTCCAGCTTCGCTGCCATCTCTTGATTCGCAGTTTCCATTTTCGCTGCCATCTGCTGATTCGCAGTTTCCATTTTCGCTGCCATCTGCGTCGACATTTCGCGATTTTCATTTTCCATTTTGGCTGCCATTTCACGGTTGGAAGTCTCGAACATGCCTTTAAGTGCAACCATTAGCTGGCTCATGTCCAATGCTTGTGGTGGCGCAGCCGCTGCAGCCGTACTTTGCATCGACGCAGCACCCGCGGGCGATTCCTCCACTTTGGCTGACGAATCTAGCTCCTGCGTCCCGAACTCGTGCGCAGTCCAATCAATGCCTCGTGATTCACACGCCTCTCGCAAGCGCAGCTGCAACTCCACCTTTCCGCCAGCAGTCGGCAAATTCCAAGCGGCCAGCTCCTTCTTCAGCTGGTCCACCTTCAGTTGCTCCAGTCTAACCATGTCTGCGTTTTATAATTAATTTTTATTTTTTTTTTTTTACTTTCAGTAACACAATCCCACTTCTGACACCAAATGTTACGAATATGAGTTTTAGTGGGCTAATACGTATCTCTGGATTGCGTAATTTGAAAATAAAACACACTTAGTTCCTCAACCGCAGTCAATAAAATAAACCAACAATCACTTTATTTCACAGGTTTACACTTTACTGTCTTTACACTTAATTATTTTCTTAATTACTCCGTGTGGCACCTTCACTAGTCAAAATCAGACTGACTCGCTGCGCCGCACCCGGCTGTCTTTTATACCTGTCCGGCCATCGCGCAGATCGTTCTCGCACATTCCGGAGTGGACTAAAGGTTTCCATGATGATCGCGACCATCATTGCCAGATTGGACTAAAAGTTGCCATCATTGTCGCGGCCGTCGTTGCTAGATTGAATTATAGCACGGCGCGTAGCGACAGGGTTGCTTTGCACAGCGACAAACTGTCTTATCGTTACAATATTAACAATTTTGTATTGCTGTCTTCAGCAAACTTGCTGCTAATGCCTAGATGAACAAATTCTCTGAACACTGTGTAACAAAATTATTACACCTTATCGAAATTTTGGGAAATTATTCACAACACATGTGTTTTCGGAGCAAAATGGCACACTTGTCGCGAAAATATGTATCTAATGACGGAAAAAATGGTTCGTAGCAACCCTCATCGTTTGTTTAGTGTACTGGTGACCGCCGATCAAATGACCGTCTGCATAACAGGGTTTTGGCACAGAGTAGAAAAAACAAAACGAGAGCGTAAAAAGTATCGTGACCGACGGTCATTTGACCGTCTGCATAACAGCGCCCTAAGCTGCATCCAAAAAAAACAGTCCTGCGTTCGAACTAGAGCATTTAGCACCAAACGCATATCTGATCTGATTTTATCGTCAACCCTGTGTTAGAGATTTGCTAAATGAAAAACTGCGAAATGAAAAGGACGCTGTCGTATTCAACGCATTTAGCTTTGCGATCTTTGGTATAACTTTCAGTGATATTTACTTAATGAAGCCAAAAAAGTTTATATGTTGTGTAATTAACGCTGGAAATTAATGAAAACATACTTTAGAAAGCCACCATTTGAAAGGCAACTAGCGGCATTTTAGTTTGCATACTCATCCCTAGTATCGGGAAAAGAGCGAAAACAGCGACCGGCTGATGAATTCCAGCACACACAGACTGCGTACGTGAATTGCAAAAATCGCACAACCAGTTTCCTATCACTTTAACACTGACGCGCAGCTCTGTCAAGGTTGGAAGTGACCTCTCCGACCCTATTGATACCGTTCGAGTTACCGAATTTTACTACCATCGAAGTGGTTAACCATCGGATTTTTTCCCGACACATCCTTTGCATCCCTAAGTGCGTTATTATGGGTGATGCTATGCTGACGGTCAAATGATCGTCGCGACGCGTCGGTCACGTCACTTTTTACGCTCTCGTTTTAATTTCTCTACTCCGTGCCGAAAGCATGTTATGCAGACGGTCATTTGATTGCCGGTCACCAATTAGATTTTTGCTTACTTTTACTACTTTTTCCGCACTTTTTATTGGGACTTTACTTTTTCAAATACAATTTTCAATTAAAGTGTAAAAGTCTTTTTCGCGCTTCCATCGGTCTGAATAGTACACATTTCTAAAGTGATTCCTGCTCCTGGAACATTGTTATCAGCGCCTCAGAATTTGATTGGGCCGAAATATCTGGCATTCTGAGCTAATAATTTATAAATGAAATTAATATACTATGTGTGTGAAAGTATCACAATAGTTATTTACAATTTAAATTTCCATTTTTCTTTCTTCGTTTTCACCGAAAACACAATTATAAACACACGCTACTGATGAGGTTTGCTACCAACCGTTTTCTTGCTCATTCCATACACAATTTCACAAAAGGGGAATAAATGTGTTCATAAAACACAACTATTGTGAATAATCTCACAGCGCAATACTGATTTGATCGTTAGATTTGGCATCGAAAGCCTCATTATCCGGTAACCGGCGCGGTCAAATTTGACTCTCTCGCTCGCTCTCCCAATTTTCTCTTTTACATTGAAACAACAACAATTTTATCTGTGACCGTGCCCGTGACCGGCAGCATAACATCGCCCTATGCTGACGGTTACGGGCACGGATAAAATTTTTGTTGTTTCAATGTAATAAGGAAAACTGAGAGAGTGAGATAGTTAAATTTCACCGCGCCGGTTACCGTCTAATGAGATTAAGAAAGATTCAGATTATTCACAAAGTAAGTAAGATTATTCACAATAGTTGTGGTTTGGTAACAAATTTGTTCTTTTTTGGAAAAAGTACTAAAAGTTAGCGAAAATCGTAGTAGTGACCGGCGATCAAATGACCGTCACTATAAGCACAAAGTAGAAAAATCAAAACGAGAGCGTAAAAGGAGACGTGGCCGACGATCATTTGACTGTCAGCATAACATCGCCCTTACTTGTGTCATACCACAGAGCAAACAATATACAGAAGACGTATCGGAAATTATTGTGCGTTTTCAGTTCAAGCAAACCTGCTTGGGTTTACTCTTGCACATTGAAATGGTGGCAGAGCGATCGCTCAATCATTTTTCCTATGCAAATTTGGTCTGTCCGCTTCTTGTTCTTGTTTGTAAAAAAGCAAGCCACCACCAACATGCATGCGCACATCGCTTTGTTGGCCAACAACAAACAACACAACCATAGTGATGGGAAAAACAATTCATAAATCGATTAATGAATCAAATGATTAATTGAAACAGAGCGATTATTAATTGCAATTAATCGAAATAAATGGAAAATAATCGAATGATTTTTTTAATATTGTAATTTAACCGTGTAATTTTAAAGTATGTTAATATGTAAATTTTTACCAATTGCCTTATAAAAACAATAACAATGAATTAATAAATGAAAGTAAGTACATATCAAAGAAAAAAAAATATATTTTATTTGTTCATTGCAGAGTTTAGAAATAATAGTTTTGACAGGCGCGAGATCGTGAACCTGTTCCTCTTTTCGGTGGCAGTTGCACCTGCCTTTGAAAAGAGGCGCTCTGCTGGTACTGAAGTTCCTAAAAGATAACCGACGAGTTATTATATAAAGCTTAGGGTAGACCGTTCGCATTTCTTCCCAGGCATGGATGACGTTGCGCTTCAGTTTCAAAACGGGAGCATTCAAAAAAAGCTTGTAATTCTCATCTGCTTCATGTGGATAGCGATAGAAGTAGACGAGTTTTTCACCAGCCCGAGCCAGGAATCGAAACTGGAGCCTTTGGTATGAGAAGCCAGCGCGCTACCCGCTGGACTATCGAGGCCGGAAAGACGCGTGGGATTTTGAGACTATGAATGGGGTTTTTGTGCCAAGACTGATTTTTGATTCGTTTTCAGTTAACATTGTAAGTAAATTACATTGAAACCTACACATTTTCATGCAACTATGGTATTTTACTCTAAGTGCCATTGTGAATAGCTTGTGATGGAAGAACACGCATATATTAAACCACAGAATAAACAGTATTATGCGGCCTTTAGACGGTCGCACATGTTTGAAATCATGTGTGGCGTGACGAGAAGAATGACCGTGTAAACGCAAGAAATTCGTGTCGTCGGACATGTTTGAAGGTTTTCAAAATTTTTTGATTTCTCTGTCGGCGTGACGCACATGTGCGACCGTGTAAACGGCTGTGTGACGCACATAGTGCATTTTGTCATTTGATCGGTAGACAGCGAGCAATGAGGATGGCGTCGCAAAAAAATGAAGTGTTATGGAAGGAGTTCATTCAAGTGTATAGACAACATCCCGAACTGTGGAAATTGAAAAACGAAGAATATAAAAATAAATGTAAAAGAAACGCAGCATATGAGGTGCTTTTATGCAAATTTAAAGAAATTCATGCGAATGCGCACACCATGTTGCTTCGTCGACCGCAGCGAGACAACTGAAGTATGCGTACATGTTTGACCGTGTAAACGCTCATCGCACATTTCCCCCATCGCACATGATTGCAAACATGTGCGACCGTCTAAAGGCCGCTTTACAGAACGCCTACAGCACCAGTATGTTATCTCATACAAATTTGAAAATGTTAAGGGATTGTAATCAGCGTTGCCACAAGAAAAAAATTATAACCAGAAACAAAAATAAAAATAACCAAAATGTTTATTAGACATAAACAAAATAAATAATTAACACCTTTACGCACAGTAAAAATTTCAGTGAGTAAAAATAGACAGGCAATATTATTTTTAATTAGTTGCGAACGACCGCTAACGAGTTGTTGACTCTTTTTAAAACATAGTTATCGATTTAAACAATGCTGCTTACTTTTTTACGAGAAACAGCAATGGCTATGAGTTGCCACTATCAATCAATATCAATATTCCAAATATTCCACTCCAAATAATATTGTAACGATGAGGCACTCTGTCGCTGTGCTAGGCATGAATAATTCCCAATCCCCGACCACAGTATTTCTGCCAGCATAAAGAGTAATATCGAGAACGTTTTTGGAATTGGGTCCAATATACGTTGGTTCCTCACCCCGATTAGCGATAAAGAGGTTCCTTTATATTATAAAGATAAACAATAACTCACCTCTAGCATTTGTGTCGCCGCTGCCCCAAGTTGAGTGATGTGCATTTGCATCAGCTCCAACTACCAGTCCTTGTCCGCTCCTGCCGGATGTGTATTCCAGGCTTTGGAGCTCTTGCGGGGGAGCGTCAATGTCGTGTGGCATATAGCAGGACGCAAGGAGTATCGGTTCATCCCTGCCGTTCTGTAAGGCCACGACCGTCAGATCATCTGTAGGAAGATTAGACAAGATATAAGATTGCACAGATTTCCTAACTACAATGGCAGTCCTTACGTTGTTCGTGACACTCGGGATGTATGTGTGGAACTTGCGCGACTTCAGTCCAGAGACCACGATTTCCGAGACTGCCAATGGTTTCTGGACCAGAGCCGCATTGTAGCCGGCCTCCCCCTCTATGTTGAGGAGAAGCTCGGCTGAGGCTACCTTACTTCGGTGGAGATTTATCTGAAGGACCTTCAGCATCCGCTTTCGGTGCCCTCACCGGGTTGGCTTCTTCCGCCGACTTACCTATCCCCGACTCGTTGCGTATCGTAAGGGAAGATTCTAGGATTTCCTCGATCCTCTTCAACTTCCCCCGCCTACAGTGTGTTGTAGTTGTTATCGGCTGGGTGGCGCTTCTTCAGATGCAGGTTCACACTACCCACGCCCCAAGCCATCTTCCCAAACCTTGCTTATAATAAATCCTCGGCCGCCTTGTTTATCTGGAGGACGTTGTTCTTTTAATTATTTTTTTAGTAGTCTTTGAACAATTCTGACAGACTAATTAACAATATGGAACTTAAGCTGAAACTTAAACGGGAAAATGAGAATAAACAAAGGAGATGAACAAGGGTTTAGGTCAGGGGTCGGCAAAATTTACAAGATGGTGTTAGTGAACGCAGTGAAATTTCTCTCCACTGTGTAAATTATACCTGAACAACGGCTGATTGAGAGAGCGTACTGTGTACGTGTGCTGAGCGTACTGCTCATAAGAGTAAGCTTTGCCGACCGCTGGTTTAGGTACAGATAGATCAAACATTGAAGAGGTCGACAGCGCGTTTAGCTCGGCTAAGGCTCGAGGAATAGGAACGTTACTATCATAACGTGTTCTGGAGAACTCAACAGAAAAAGGGGAACATGTCTAAGGGAGCGAGATGGCACATTGAAAGCTATTTTGGACAAGAGAGAGGGGCAATCAATGTTTCCATTGGCTATATTGTAAAGCGGCCCATACACGATACAATCTGCTCGTGCGACCGGTCGTGCGAAAGGTTGGTCGTTAGAGGTCGTCCATAAATTACGTAACGCTCCTGGAGGGGGGGGGGGCGGTTTTGCTCGATGTGACAGTTTGTGACGCCGGGGGGGAAGGGGGTCGAGCAGAATGTGACGTAACAAATTTTAAACGTATTCATATAATCTTGAGCGAAATAAAAATGTTTATTATATTATAAAAATCTTTGTATGTTTTGTATTTTGTATTCTATTAAAAAGTACAAAAAAATTCTATTAGTATTTTTATTATGCTTTTGAAGACTCCGTTACGTTACACCTTTGGGGGGGGGGGGGTTCAAGCCAATGTGACAGTTTGTGACACAGGGGGGGTGGGGGTCAAAAAATACTAAAAATTGCGTTACGTAATTTATGGACGACCCCTTAGGACACACACGTTGCGATTTCCGACACAACTCGTTCGCCCAACTTCATTTTTCTCATAAATTTTGTTGAGTGCAGACGAAATGACAAACAAAATAATTGCGCTTCTGATCATCAATGAAATTTTAGAAGAGAACAGTGGAAATAAAATGTAGTGTAAAATGCAGTGGAATAAAATGGAAATATTCTCCAATTCATGGTCCGAATTTTCATTTTGGTGAATTTTTTCATTCATCTTCACGCCCTCAATAGTACCATTGGGATAAATTTTTTTATAGGCTGTCAAAAGTTTTTCATGTGCGGTATGACGAAAACTTTTATTTTTGTATTTTCCACATTTGCTGTTCCATAGTTCCAGCAAATTTCGATAAGCTTCGATTAAATCGCTCCGGTTTTCCTTGATCCAAGTAGCAAGTTAAGGAGGATCACTTCAGGTTTCATGTAATATCCAAACAATGTTTTTTTAACCCAATATTCCAATGTGGTATAGTGGTTAGATGGAATATATACATAAGTATGTATTGCACTGCAGTTTGTAGAAAAGCCAACATTTTTTTTAAGCAAAAATAAGCCTTGGTGTCTCTTTAACCCGGCGTCATTGTTGCCGGGTATCTAATACCCGACGCATTTTAAGTTATGTTCTAAAAAAATTATCGCAGAATAAAAAGATTTAATTTGATGAGTAATATGCTCATTTTATGATAAATAAATGTTTGATTTTTATTAATAATGTATTTAACTACCTATTTCCCTATTATAGAAAACTAATATTGACATAAGCTTGATTCAGTGTACAATAATGTACATGGGTAAAATTTACCCGGCCACAACGGCCAAGTTCTGTTTAGTAGCCACAATGACGCCGGGTTAATAAAAAAGTACTAAAAACGCACCAAGTACCACACTCGATATTATCCGCATTTTAATTTTCAAAAAACACAAAATTTAGTGACTATGAGACGCTAAATTGAGAGGGGTTACGGTTGCTACCAGTCAAACCAGGCCTCCTGGTTGCAAAATCGGTAAAACCAGACCCAAGAAGTGATTAGGGTTCGTAAAAAAAATTCCTCATACAAAGCCAGGATAATAGTTGCTGGTGCGTTCGATTTTTTTCAATCTGTAACACGATTATGGCCAATTGATTCCAAAAATACGTTATTGCTGATCAAATTTAAAGGTTTGTTGACATAAGACATCTGCATGGTTCCATTCACTTTCTCTCCCACAGTGTTGACACTTCTGCTGAGTGCACACTTTCTGAGAGTCATTACAATATGAATGCAGTAATTGCTGCAGGCAAAGCAAAAGCTGTGCACAAAAATAAAGAGTCACAAAATAGAGAGAGTCATAACACTCTCTTTATTGAATATTCATTACTTACTTGTTCGTAAGGTTATCAACATTAGTTAGCATAATTTGTATATAGTAACGGTATATTTCGTTTTTGTTTTCATTGTTGGTATTCGTTGACAATGTATTCACTTGATAGAACTTGATAGAAAAGCATTTTTTAGTTTCATTTTGAGCACATTACTATATTGAATGATTCGAACCATTCATTTGATTACGCTGTATTCACAGCATAAAGTGAATACAGTTTCTGTTTGAGTACACTATAAAATGACTCATTCAATTTATGAATACAGTACAATCTCTCACTCGAGGGCAAATTATTACTCATTCATTCACAATCACAAAAACGAATGTGAGTGAGTGAGTAGGTAATTTAAGAGTGAAAGAGTTACAACACGTTTTGAGTGCAATCATGCAGACTTCTGGTTGCCATGTATTTTAATATGATTTAATTTCAGTTTTTGTGGACTGCCTCGAAAACCGTTTACCAGTGATACCAATACCAGTGATAAAGTGATAGGAAACTGGGAGAGTAAGCCGATTTTTGGGTTTTTTGCAATTCAGGTACACAGTCTGTGTATACTGGCAGTCATCAGCTGTTCACTGTTTTCGCTCTTTTCCCGATATTAGGGATGAGAGTCGAATTAAAATGCCGCATTTCAATTGTTTGCTTTCTAATGTATGTTTTCAGTAATTTCTTTTGACACTTTTGGGCAATAATATATTTTTAACAAATTTTTTAACGAACAAATTAACAAATTTTAACAAATACTAATAAAAAGAAAAGTTTCTTTGGTCAGAAAAAATGACTCACACCAGCAACACCAGAAATTTGAAATTAACTAGAACAACAACCCCGTTTTAGAAATTTACTACTGTGTCCAAAAAATAAGGTGACATTGTATTTATTTTGAAAATTCTTTATTTATTCTTCCAAATCAATTTCACCCCCTCCCGATGCAATGCACTTATGGGTCATTCTTCTACAAACCGTACGGATTTCGAAAAAAAAAATTCGTCGGTCTTTAAAATCTCACCAAAAATTTTTTTCACTTCTAAACCTAAAATTAATCGACACGTATATCAGGATTTCATCGAAAAAAATTTTTTTTTCCTTATGTAATTATTAAAAATTTCGATATTAACGTGTATTTTGCTAGATTCTATCATGTTTAAAATTCAATATCTTCGGTTTGGCTTATCCAATCGACACAATTTCAAAACTGTTTTATAGCTTATTGTGTGCACTTTAGAGGTATATGTTCACAGTTTTTTTATTTTTAATAAAAAAAGTATAATAACAATTTGATTGTTTAAACAATTTTTTGATGATGTTCCCCAAAATTAATTTGATTGAAAAAAATACTGTTATTTTCGCAATGTTATTACCTACAAAACGCATATTTCAAAAAAGTGGAGACTTATTTAGAACATAAGATAGAAAACGATGTTGGTAGCAAGTCACGCGCGACAAATCCAGACGTGCGCGCTACATGACTAAACGCGTTGGTGGTGAACCTTCAGAACACTTGTGTAGCGTCAAGTTTTTAGCCTGGTGCACGACACATTCATACCGTTTTCATTTAAAAACATCGTGATAAGTCAAAGAGTTTTTTCTTCTGATGTTGAGAAAGCAAGTGTAGTGAAGTGCTTGAATTTTATGTCGCGATATGCCGAAAGCATCAAAATCGAAAAAAGTTTTGAAAATCCGTACGGATAGGTGTTTGAATCCATTGAATTTGTCTCCCCATCCAAGTTTAAAAAAAAGGAGTCTCTCAGATCAGTTTCTGAAAAAATTGTATTGGCATTAAATATACCAATAACAAAGGAATCCCTTGAGCAGAAAATTTGCAATACATGCCGCCCTTCAATTTGCCAAAAATAACCGAAATGAGAATGAACTTCAATCGCACAAGGTTTGTTTAATGATGTTTTATATATTACCATTCCAACATCTGAGAAAGTCTTTTTTTTTTTAAAGTGTTGTGTAGAACTTGAAAAATTTTTTATAAACTGAATAGAAGTATTAATTTTATAAAATCTTATATTCTTTGGAAATTTTCAAGATGTCGTGAAATTCAAATTTTATTATTTTTCAAGATCTATGTTAAAATCACATACAATTTATAAATTGAATAACATACAAGGAATCTGCAAAATGTTTTACTTTAGTGAAAATCGTGAATACATAATTGTCCAAAAATTATATGGTTTAAAGAATAAAGGAAAATTAATGCTATCTGAATTAGCTTCTGTAGTCGGAAAAAAGAAAATAAACGATTCATTCTTAAAAAATCTTAATACATGAAAGGATTATTATTTTCTGCGAAATTGAAATATTTTAAAATTCTCAAAACATCCTTCATTTTTTTCAGTCTTAAGAATATATTTAACTAAATATTTCATTTTCTAATATTCAAGCTTAAATATACTTTTGGTAAAATTTAACAAAGAGTTTTGTTAAAATTATTTTTTTAGTGCGGAGAACTTGAAGATTCTGATGCTATTGCCCAGACTAATGATGAAGTTTTCAATGAAAATGATAGAGACATGGACTACACCCCAGAATGTTCAGCTGTCTCATTTGAGGAAGGTGAAAATGTGACGTCTGAAGCAATCGATTTTATGAACAAGGGTTTTAACTTGATTGGAATTTCCCCTATAAAAAAAAATAAAATTAATCAAAAGCGCTATTCGGTTGAAAAAATTCAAAACCTATCTGAAGCAATTTCGAAAAAAATTTTCCATACGTCTGTCAATGTAAATAATGATAGTATTGAGGAAAATGATGGAAATAGTTTACTGCAATCTTTAAAGGACGAATTTAGCTCAACAACAGACCGTGCAAAACAAATGAAAATTTTGACTATTTGCAAAGAGTGGACTTTCCGGAAAGTTCAGCATCATTTTCCCTCTGCTACGAGACACATGATCACTGTTGCAAAGAAAACTGCTGAAGAAAAAGGAATCTTGGCTGATCCTAACTCAAAGAGTCATCCGTCATTAGAAAAAGAAGTAATTGACACAATTACTAAATTCTATCAACTTGATGAGAACAGCAACAAAATTGTTATTAGAAATAACAAATATTTTATATTAAACAAGTATTATATTACACTTCACTTGCAAACAACTGCGATTCGAAAATACTGAACTCTTCAAAGTTTAATTTATATTTACAAATTCATCATCATCTATTATGAAAATAAAACCAAGAGTTAAGATTTTACCTGAGTTTATCTTTATTCCAACACACCGTTTCCCTTGATACTCACACAGTGAGCGCGCGCGACTTGATGGGACTCGTCACGCTTGACTTGCGGTGGAAATTTTGTTCTATCTTATGATCTAATTAAGTCTCCACTTTTTTGAAATATGCGTTTTGTAGGTAATAACATTGCGAAAATAACAGTATTTTTTTCAATCAAATTAATTTTGGGGAACATCATCAAAAAATTGTTTAAACAATCAAATTGTTAATATACTTTTTTATTAAAAATAAAAACACTGTGAACATATTCCTCTAAAGTGCATACAATAAGCTAAAAAACGGTTTTGAAATTGTGTCGATAAGATAAGCCGAATCGGAGATATTGAATTTTAAACATGTTAGAATCTAGCAAAATACGCGTAACTTTCAAAATTTTAAATAATTATATAAAGAAAAAAAAATTTTTTTCGAATAAATTCTGATATACGTGTCGGTTAATTTTATGCCCAGAAGTGAAACAAAATTTTGGGATGAATATAAATTATGGGGTCAAAAAAGTTGTTCCGTTTGTAAAAGAATGACCCTTATGCAAATGGATTTTCCAATCTTCGAAACACTGATTGTCACTTTCCGGGATGGCCTTCAGTTCCGTCTTCGCTGGGGCTTGAATCTCCTCTATCGTATCAAAACGGTGTCCCCGGAGCGGTCTTTTGAGCTTGCTGAACAGCCAGAAGTCGCACGGCGCCAGATCAGGTGAATACGGTGGTTGCGGAACGATATGGGTTGAGTTTTTGGCGAAATTTTTTTTTTTTTTTTAAGACTCGAACAAACGCGCAGGGGATGACCCCTGCGCGTTTGATCACGAATTACGAGTGCAGTATGGGATGGTGCATTATCGTGGTGTAAAAACCAAGAATTGTCTTTCCACAATTCCGGCCTTTTTAGGCGGATAGCTACAAACGACGCATAACGTTCAAATAATATTCCTTGTTGACTGTTTGGCCCGGCGGAAGGAATTCATAATGCACAACACCACGATAATCGAAGAAATCAAATGTCACCTTATTTTTTGGACACAGTAGTATATGGAGAAAAATCTACGTTCTTAATCAACCTGGCGCCAACTTGTAGGGGGCATGGTTGCAATTGTGTAATAATATTAGTGAAATTCTGTGCATGTAGTGGTACCGGCTCTTCCAGTTTCCTATCACTTCATCACTGGCAATACTTTTGTCAAAAAAGGAGATTCAGTAAGGGTATTCTCCCAAACGCGTACAACGCTCGTAAACCTCGGAAAATTACGAGCTTCGTAAACGAACTGTCAAAATTCATTCAGTGTTGCCAATTTGATACTAAGTAAATGCAAAAAAATCTTTAACCATTTAAATAAATTCAACTTAAAACCAACTATAACTATTTGGCTGTAAAGCTTATGTAAATGCAAAAATATTTTTTATTGAGGTCAGTTATTTCCCTTTATACGAAAAATGTTTCGATTATGTTTTATTTTGTGCCACAATCTATGAACATTAAATTTGTGTGCAACCCTCGCCCGACTGGCAGGCGAAAAATGTTGCATGGAACTCTGGTCAAGCTGTTTAACTTCTAATTTACGAATGGCTTACAGAGGTGCAAAAATAGTGTTCCCGGAACAGGCTCGCAAATTTACGCACTTTACATGGCTTACGAGTTTACGCGTTTAAAGGAATACCCTCAGTGCATTTGTATAGAACGAGTTACATAGCACAAAGCGTTGGATGCCATCATGCGAAAAAAGCGGAAAGTAGCCCAACTTTATACTTTTCGACACTTTGCTCGCATCGTTCGAACAAGCCGAACGCGTGGTAAATTTATATTTCATTCTAAATGTTATCGACAAATAGCTGTTTCTCGTGAATAATTTCTTTCAATTTTGGTGCTAGAAAAGATTTTACACAAATTAGATAGCACATTCATAGCACATGTTAGTAATATTTCAGCAAATAAAATGCGTTCAATTAACTTATTGCGCCCAATTCTACAATATGCGAAAATCACATAATAGTTATCGATTACATTCACGCACCGAGTGTGATCTTTATTTATTTGTATTCATTTTCGCGCAATTTGATATTGGAGACAATTGCTATTGGATTTGGATTGTCTGCCCAGAAGGTTTTCCTGACCACTCGCAGCACAAGCATATTTCGAAGTCGATTAAGTCAACTAATTCATTAAATCGGCAATTTTCTTCTCCATTGTCGTCAAGTTCTAAAGGGTTTTAGCTGCATGAGAACTATCGATATCGATAACTATGGTTTGACAGCTGAGAATGTCAAACTAAATTGGAGCGTTGCGTTTTCTGACGCAACGTTCTCGCTCAGTGCGGCATACCGAAATTGAAGCGTTGCGTTGGGATTGTCAAAATCATTTGGCGTTTTTGTTAGTCACAGCCAACTTCGCTTTATCATAATTGGAAATTCGAACAGCTCAGCGTCAGAGCGTTGCAATTGCGGTTTGCCCCATACAATTTGTATGGGCATTAAGCAATTTTTACAGTTGCTTGCCGCTAACGCTCCAATTTAGGTTTCACACTAAGGTTTGGCAAGTAATCATGAATCGTTTAAAGCCAGAACAACGCTTCCAAATTGTGGAAGTTCACTTTGAAAAAATAAATCTCATCGGGAAGTTCATAGAGCGCTTCGGCCATGTTACGGTCAATATAATCGGCCTAGTGAGCAAGCAATTTGTGCATTTATTGATCGCCTTCGCACTAATTTTACTCTTCTCGATTCAAAACCATCAACAAGACAAAAAAATGTGCGTACCGAAAAGAATATTGCTACTGTAGCGCGAAGTGTTGAAGAAGACGGCGAAATGTCGATTCGTCGTCGTTCTCAACTTGTTGGCCTCTGTCCTTCGACTAAGTGGAAAATTTTACGTAAGGATCTTGGCGTACGTGCCTATAAAATACAGCTCGTGCAAGAATTTAAGCCAAATGACCACCGCTTGCGTCGCATTTTTGCTGATTGGGCTTATTGGAAACTGGCCGAAGACGAGCATTTTTCTCGAAGAAGTGTGTTTAGTGATGAAGCTCATTTCTTGTTAAATGGCTACGTCAGTAAGAAAAATTTCCATATATTTAGCGAAAACAATCCTCAAGCCTTTAACGAATCACCATTACATTCATTAAAATTGACTGTTTGGTACGGTTTACACGCTGGCGGTATCATTGGTCCTTATTTCTTTCGAAATGAGGAAGGAACTGCCGTTACGGTGAATGGCGAGAGCTATCGAGCCATGCTGACTAGATTTTTGTTTCCAAAAAGTAATCAGCTAAACATTAGCGACATTTGGTTCCAACAAGACGGCGCAACTTGCCACACAGCGCGCTTAACAATCGAGTTATTGCAAAATCTATTTGGTGACAATTTTCTTTCCAGAAGTGGTTCTGTTCACTGGCCTCCCGGTTCGTGCGATTTAATGCCTCTGGATTACTTTTCATGGGGCTATGTTAAGTCATTGGTTTATGCTGACAAACCAGCAACTCTTGAAGCATTCGAAGCCAATATTTAAGCCACCATTGACGCCATACGGCCAGATTTATTGGAAAAAGTAGTAAACAATTGGACTGATCGAATGGGCCATGTAACTCGCAGCCGCGGTGGACATATGCCGGAAATCATATTTAAAAGATAAATGCCATGAAATTATCTACCAGATTATAATAAAAAAAAATCCATTCTAATAATATTTCAGACTTGTATTATCAGTTCTCAACGCCGTTCGGATTCGGCGTTAAACTGTAGGTCCCCTCCTTCTCTTCTCCCATCCGTTTGAAATGTGTGTTGTAATCAAGGGTCTTGACAATGACAATGGGATGGTGTTAGTGAGCGCAGTGAAAATTCTCTCCACTGTGTAAATTATACATGAACATCGGCTGATTGAGAGAGTGTACTGTGTACGTGTGCTGAGCGTACTGCTCATAAGAGTAAGCTTTGCCGACCACTGGTTGTAATACATGTTGAAAAAAAAAACAGTGTTGCATACACATTTCAAACGGATACAATTTGTGGTATCACAATGTGCCCATATAGAGGCCTAAGTGTGTCTCATCCAGAGGCAGCCACTACAACCTATCAGTTCCCAAGCTCTTAAAAAACACCCTTTATTTTCACACCACAAAATGTAATTGTCAGCTCATTAGACGATGCTTCAAAAGAGCGCTGTGTAAAGCGGCCCATACACGATACAATCTGGTCGTGGTCATTTTTCTCATAAATTTTGTTGAGTGCAGACGAAATGACAAACAAAATAATTGCGCTTCTGATCATCAATGAAATTATAGAAGAGGAAGAGAGCAGTGGAAATTCAAAATTCAAACGCAGTGTTTTCTTAAACGCAGTGTCCGTGGAAATATTCTCCAATTCATGGTCCGAATTTTCATTTTGGTGAATTTTTTTCAGCTCATTCATCTTCACGCCCTCAATAGTACCATTGGGATAAATTTTGTTATAGGCTGTCAAAAGTTTTTCATGTGCGGTATGACGAAAACTTTTATTTTTGTATTTTCCACATTTGCTGTTCCATAGTTCCAGCAAATTTCGATAAGCTTCGATTAAATTGCTCCAGTTTTCGTTGCGCTCGTCCATTTCGTTCGCAACGCACAAAAGCTGAAACACGAATGAACTTAGAAAATTGCACAAAATTGTACAACATACCCATACACGTTTTGACCGCTCACACAACACCTGTGATAAAGTGATTGGAAGCTGAGAGGATTCACGAAATTTGGCCGTTTTTTTTGGTCACACGAACACAATCCGTGTGAGCTAAAAAGAAAATCGTCAACCCCGCCAGTTCTCTCTCTTTGTCGAACAATTTGCATTGTAGCACAGAACAAACAATATACAGAATGCGCATCTGGTGTAAAGAAAATTTTCTTTGCGGGTTCCAGCGGTAGGACCCGTTTGTGGATACGGGGGGAAGCAGTAAAGGGGACGAGAACGCACAGAGCGCGAGAGCGTAGAATGAGAAGCTGTGAGAGCGCAAAATCAAATGTTCGGAGAGCAAACAGATAAAAGTATTGATCGCATGCCGGTGTACAAAACAGTAACGCACCATATATGTGGTTGTTGTTGTTGGCCAACAAAGCGACGTGCCGCATGCATGATGATGGAGGAAACGCGTACAGGGGAAAGGCGACTGCCTGTGGTTGTTGTTGTCGCTGGCTAACAACTGAAGTTAGAATAAATTTTTGCTTTGGCTGATTTCTGTAAGGAGATCAGCGACTCACAATACTACGATAAAAAAACCGCCAATTGTGGGAATAAGTTTGGTCAAAATAACTAGAGTTTATTACGATTTTAGGATTTTAAGTTTTCGGGGTTTAGTTACATTTTTCTTTTCTGAGGCCCATGAGCAATGCTTCCTGAGAAGAACTAAGATCATAAAATCCAAAATTGTGTTTTTATGATCACTTAACTTTTATTAAATTTTTTATGCCTACAATTTGTGGCTGTTTTTCAAAAATGCTGCGGAAAATTGAAATGTGTACTTTGCTTATCTCTAATAGAATTTGCGATGGACTAATAAGATTGCCGAAATCTATGAGAGAGTTAAAGTTTTTGTGAAATATGAAAAGTTCACTAGGAACTGTTAGTACCTCATCTTCTTTTCTCAATTCACCTGCACATGTTTCACAGTTTATTTTGCGAAGTATTTTGTAAACAACATAACCCAAAAAATATCTTAAAGACGATAAATCAATGGTAAATTCAGAACAGTTCTGAAAATTATCATTTAATATGAAATCGGCAAGGATGGCTGTATTATTATCCAATTCGAAATCATCGGTTTGACTAGTTTCTTCGTTATGATCAGGAGCTGAGTCGAGATTTAATACGATATTAGAAAGCGTTTCAAACGTAGTATCATTTAATTCTTCACAATTGCTGTGGGAACTCAATTGCACAATTTTGGCGGCCATTAAGCGTGCTAATATATTATTAATATCAGCCACTGATGGATTTATATTATTACTACCTTTTTGTCGTAGTATAGAAAACATATTTTCTAGTTTTTCTTGGTTTAATGTCCTTGTCATAAAAAAAAAAATTTCGGATTTTTTCTCAAAAAGCTCGTCTACTAATAGCAAAACAGCTTTTAGAGTAAGTTTCATCCCATCTAGAAAAAATACTTTTTTCTTTTTGTCAACAAATGAGATTTCATCCAGGTATTTAAGGAAGAATTTTATGTACTCATGTGATAAGCTGTTGAGTTGAATCGCAGATCTGTAAACATTTTTGGAATATAACGATCCACTGTTTAGGCAATCAAATATTTTGTCAATATTTTCTATAAAGCTGGCCGTAGATAAAGCCAATTTTCTAGAGCAACTTTTGAAACCTATAGTTTCAGCAGTTGTCCTAATAGCAGCCTGAACAGTCCTGCTGAAAATTTGGGTTGCCAGTTTTACTTTCATTTTCTCGAAAGAATTTGGAAAAATGTGTTGGCTGGTTAGTTTAGGACATCAGACATGGTCGTACCGTGGCTGCTGGAGATTTTTGTAGCTATTCTACACCTATCTCATATTCCTACTGTTTGGACTGAGGTAAACGTGGTCTTCATACCTAAAGCGGGGAAGGTCTCACACTCGAAAGCAAAAGATCACAGGCCTATTAGCCTGTCCTCTTTTCTTCTCAAAATCTTTGAAAGGCTCATTGACTTTTACATTAGGGACAAAGTGGGTCATCTACTTTCACCCAACCAACATGCATATGGGTCATTCTTTTACAAACCGAACAACTTTTTTGACCCGATAATTTATATTCATCCCAAAATTTTTTTTTCACTTCTGGGCATAAAATTAACCGACACGTATATCAGAATTTATTCGAAAAAAATTTTTTTTTCTTTATATAATTATTTAAAATTTTGAAAGTTACGCGTATTTTGCTAGATTCTAACATGTTTGAAATTCAATATCTCCGGTTCGGCTTATCTTATCGACACAATTTCAAAACCGTTTTTTAGCTTATTGTATGCACTTTAGAGGAATATGTTTTAAAATTTTTTTTATTTTTAATAAAAAAAGTATATTAACAATTTGATTGTTTAAACAATTTTTTGATGATGTTCCCCAAAATCAATTTGATTGAAAAAAATTATGCTATTTTCGCAATGTTATTACCTACAAAACGCATATTTCAAAAAAGTGGAGACTTAATTAGATCATAAGATAGAAACAAATTTCCACCGCAAGTCAAGCCGCGCGCGACTTGATGGGACTCGCCACGCTTGACTTGCGGTGGAAATTTTTGTCTATCTTATGATCTAATTAAGTCTCCACTTTTTTGAAATATGCGTTTTGTAAGTAATAACATTGCGAAAATTGCATAATTTTTTTCAATCAAATTGATTTTGGGGAACATCATCAAAAAATTGTTTAAACAATCAAATTGTTAATATACTTTTTTTATTAAAAATAAAAAAAATTTTAAAACATATTCCTCTAAAGTGCATACAATAAGCTAAAAAACGGTTTTGAAATTGTGTCGATAAGATAAGCCGAACCGGAGATATTGAATTTTAAACATGTTAGAATCCAGCAAAATACGCGTAACTTTCAAAATTTTAAATAATTATATAAAGAAAAAAAATTTTTTTTCGAATAAATTCTGATATACGTGTCGGTTAATTTTATGCCCAGAGGTGAAAAAAAAATTTTGGGATGAATATAAATTATCGGGTCAAAAAAGTTGTTCGGTTTGTAAAAGAATGACCCATATACGAAGGGCAAGTCCGTCGAGACGGCTCTTCATGCACTCGTGCGGCAAATTGAATACTCCCTCCTTTATAAAGAATTCACCTTGGTGTCTTTTCTCGACATTGAGGGAGCTTTCAACAATATTATTCCGGCAGCCATTACTGGCTCACTGACCAACTTGAAACTATGTAAGCCGATAGTGGACATAGTTCATTTCCTTTTAACAAATAGGGTTATTAACTCTTCGCTAGGTTACTCCTCCGTTAGGAGGTGGGTCACCAGAGGTACCCCGCAGGGGGGAGTCCTTTCTCCTCTCCTTTGGAACCTTGCGATTAATGACCTGCTTTTGCAACTGAGCCGTACGGGGTGTAAGGTTGTTGCATACGCAGACGATGTGGCCATAGCGGTATCTGGGAAGAACCTTTCGACACTGGTCGATCTTCTTCAAGGTGCCCTGAACCTATTGGGATCTTGGTGCTCTAGGAACGGTTTGGGCGTCAACCCGTCCAAAACCGATCTGGTCCTTTTCACAAGGAAGCACCATGTTCCTACTTTTAACCCGCCTTTTCTTAACGGGACTAGTTTAACTATCAGCTCGCAGGCCAAATACCTTGGTCTACTGCTGGATAGGAAACTTAACTGGAAAGCGAACATACTAGAAAGGGTTCGCAAGGCCACTGTTGAACTGTACTCTTGCAAAAGAGCAGTTGGCAAAAAATGGGGTCTCCAACCACGCATCGTGTACTGGTTGTACATCTCCGTGATTAGGCCCATTCTTTTCTATGGAGCAATTGTATGGTGGACTGCCCTGGATAAGGGGACCAACCAGAAACCTCTGGACTCAGTTCAAAGCTCGGCGGCGCTCATAATAACTGGGGCCATGCGATCGACTCCGTCCAAAGGACTCTACGCCCTGCTCCACCTTCTCCCTGTTGACCTTTTCGGTAAACAAATGGCTACCCTCTCTGCAGTGAGACAATCAACATCAATAGATGGACACGTACTGATTTCGGTCACTGCCAGATTCTAGGCAGCTCACCTGACCTACGGGACAATATAGATTACTCGCTACCATCATTTGTTTTCAACTCCAAATTCTCAACCCTCATACCTCACAGACAGGAGTGGGAACAAGACACGGTTCCGAAAACTGGAGTATGTTTTTATACTGACGGCTCCAAATTGGATGGTAGAGTAGGGGGTGGAGTTATGTGTGAAAATCCACCCATGGAAGAATGTTTTCGTCTTCCAGATTTCTGCAGTGTCTTCCAAGCGGAAGTTCTGGCCATTTTTAAAGCCCTGTCTATGCTAAAACAATGCAACCTCCCTAAAGGTATGGTTCGCATTTTCACTGACAGCCAGGCAGCAATTAAATCCCTCAAGAAGGTTTCAACCACATCGAAAGTGGTTACTCTTTGCCGCTCCCTACTAAATGAGCTAGGGCATGCGCACGACATTACCCTTATCTGGGTACCGGGCCACAAAGACATCAGTGGAAATTGTGTAGCTGATGAGCTTGCCAGGCGTGGCACCACCCTCCCGCACTTCAACACCTCATTTACGGCAGGCATCCCTCTCGCTTCCTGTAAACTAATGATCTGTTCCCTCTACCTCGACAAGGCTAACAGGCGATGGCAAGGGGAGAGCACATGTTCCATAACTAAACAGCTCTGGCCTGTTTTTAATCTTAGGCGAACAAGAGCACTTGTTTCGCTTAGCAGGCAACACATTTGTAAGGTCGTCGCAATCCTGACTGGCCACTGTCTTTTTGGACGCCATGCTTCCAGGCTAGGCGTCAACGGTTGGGACTTCTGCCGCAGTTGCTTCAATGAAGAGGAGGAGGAATCTATCAGCCATCTTCTCTGCAACTGTCCGGCTCTATCTAGACGAAGATGTAAGACCTTAGGATCTCCTTTCTTCGACAACTTGAATGACCTCAGTTCAGCCAAAATCAATGACTTGCTTGAGTTCATTCACTCCTCGAAATGGCTTGTATAGGCTTCTCGACTTGCAGTAAGACAGACCTTTCAATTTGTGGTATCACAACGGGCCCATTCCGTGGCCTAAGTGTGTCTCTCGGCAAGTCCCAGGCCAAGACAGCCACTAACCTAGTTTAGGACACATTTTTGTTGTTGATTTAAGTTCCATTTCAAATAGTTCCTGAACTACCCTAAAACTAGCAATTCCATTTGTTGTAGCTAAGTCGCATTTGAGCCAGCCATTTCTCAATGATTTAACAAGGTGCGGGAAATCATATATGCAGAACACTTTTCCATCATTATACATGAAAAAATTCCTTTCCAAAGTTACACCCATATCCGAAAAGCACTTCCTATTGGAAGACCCTTGGTCACAAGTTATAACTTTTACTGTGATGCCAAAACTATTAAGAATTTTTAAATTTTCCAGAATTATATTTTTTAACATATTTGCAGAAAATCCGTTTTTGGAAACAACGTAATTTAGTACCAATGACCAGTTAGAAAACATTGATTTGACCATAAAAACACATAATTTTTTTCCTATTTGGCTTGTCCTTTCAACCCCATTTTCTTCATACCCATCCCAACCAAATCTAATTTAGGATTATATCGTAATTCCTTTCTAATTGCCATTTCATCCATTAATCGAATCATGTTGTTTTTTCGCTCTGGGTCAAATCCAAGCACCGTTTTCTTATAACCTCAAAAGCAGAGTTCTTAAAACCTGGCTGCAGGAACTTAACAGGGGCCCATCGATTAACAGTCGAGATATGTGGCAAATTTAGATTTAGTTTATTTCTTAAAAATTGATATGTCGACTGCGAAATATAATAAATATGTTGAGCCAAATCTTTTACATCTTCCGTATATTCTTTAGGACGGGAACTAAGAAGAAGCTTACAAAATACCTTTGATTCTTTGCTCACGTTATTATATGAGTCGATACGTTGGAGCACATCTGACTTTTTGGAACTTTCTTCTGGTTTTTAATGTTTCTGTATTTTGCCAAAATGTTGTAATACTTCTTCCTGTAAAAATTTACGGATTTAGCATATGATTCGCAATTATTACAATACCCATCTACGGACTCACTTTTTCGTTTCTTTTTAGTTGAACAATCGGGCTCTGAAAACTCATAAGTTTCTTCAACATTTTCCAAATTAAATACAGGAACTGCTCCAGATTTTAAATATTTTTCCCAATGTCAGAACTTGAGAAGTGATTAACGCATATAAATAATGGTTTGGTGTATTCTTTAGTTTTAATGCTACATTTTTCTGGCCAAATTTGGCCCATAGCTGAGTCATAGGCCGGAAATTTAAAAATTTTAAGTTTTTCATCATCCGTCTAGATTTTCGGCAACTTGTTATGCAGCATTGAAGCCCTGACTTTATTAAATTTTTACCCACCCGGGGTAGTAAATTTTTACTCGGAGCCGGATCCATTTTTCGTATACTAGTAAAGTCAATGAATATGCCAAATCAAAGGTAATATGACCAGAAAGGATCAACTACGTCAAATTATCTGTAAAAATTTTTAATTTGGATCAACCACGTCAAAAAAATAGCAAAAAATTCAAAATTGGAATCAACCACGTCAAAATTTAGACAAATAATTATACTTGGGACTAGCCTTGTAAATATATTTGTACAAATTTTTATTTTGGATCAACCACGTCTAAATATTTGCAAAATTTAATATCAATTAATCTAAGCGCAGCATGAACAAAAAACGACCATTCAGCTCAAAGATTCGATTGATAATGACAATAAACAAATTCGCCGGCACGTGCTCGCTCTGCGCTTGCTTTTTTACAAACAAGAACAAGAAGCGGACAGACAAAATTTGACCATTTCAAAGTGCCCGAGTAAAGCCAAGCTGGCTTGCTGCGGAAAACAACAACATTGCGTGTTGTTGTCGAAATGAGAACAAACCAATCCATCGAATGAATGCGAGAATGCAAGAGAGGATCGCAAAGAAGCTCTCCGCTCGCTTGCGCTTACTCTCTCGGTTCCATATACATTTTCCTCATCTTTGCTCTTCCCGCCCGCGTCTGGAATGAAATCGCAAAATTATTTCAGATGCGCCTTCTGTATACTGTTTATTCTGTGGTGTTAGTCAGGGCGAGACACATGGCCGAACTTTGACTTCAATCGATGGCAAACATTGTCATAAGTATGTATTTTTTGACGATCATGATATGTAAGGCAGTTTCTGTCGTCAATGAATATGACAGAGTCAAAACGAGGCATAACTTCGACGATGTATTACGCGGCTGTGGGGAAAGTATGAGGATTTCTTTTCAAAGTGTATATTGTTACGAAAAATTAGTTCAGTAGGCTTGTTCGTCTTTCTGGATTGTGCTTCAAAATAAAACACACTTCAATTCTTACTTACTTACTTAACTGGCCATAACAACCCGTTATCGGGTTACGGCCTGCCGCAAAACTTCTCTCCAGGCGCCTCTGCTTCGCGCGCGCCTTCTCCAGTTGGTCACACGAAGGGATACCAGGGCCTCTTCCACTTGGTCCTTCCACCGGAGACACGGCCTCCCTCTTCGCCGTCGACCTCCAACCATCGAATCGAACACCTTTTTCGCCGGAGCTTCGTCGTCCATGCGGCAGACATGACAGAGCCAGCGTAGCCGCTGGATGTTAATTCGCTGCGCTACGTCCATGTCCTTATACAGCTCGTTATTGGTTCGTATGCGATAGTCGTCACCAACACGAACAGGGCCGAAGATTTTGCGAAGTACCTTCCTCTCGAACACTCTAAGGGCCGCTATGTCGTTTCGTGTCATTGTCCATGCTTCAGCGCCATAGAGGAGCACGGGCAAGATGAGCGTCCTATAGAGTGCAAGTTTTGTCGGTCGAGAGAGGTCTCTACTTCTCAAATGCCTACCGAGGCCGTAGTAGCACCTGTTGGCAAGAGTAATCCTTCGCTTTATCTCCAGACTGACATCATTGCTGCTCTTGATGGCGGTGCCAAGGTAGACGAATTCCTTGATAAGGAATTCAATTCTTAAACGCAGTAAAAAAACAGCAATCACTTTATTTACAAATTCACACTTTGCTGTGTTTACACTTGTTGCTTATCGGACTACTCCGTGTGCACCTTCGCGAATGTTATAGCGAAATTATAGCAAGTCGGCCGTATTCTAAAAGTGCGTGCCTAAAAGTATGCCCGTAAAAGCATTCTAGCCTTGCACAGCGGCACACTGCTTTATCCTGACACTGCTTTATCGTCACAATATTGAACACATATTAAAGTATGGAAAATATTTGGTTAGTAAAACGCTTTAAAATTTCCTTATTTTTCAACTCCCATACGGGTGGACGCATTTCTCGTATAGTATAAGACTTGGAACAAAACAAATCCATTTTATAATGTATGTTCTATTGTTTCCTTTTATAAAGACATTTTCCTTTTAATAAACAAACGGCTCCGTAATATTTCAAACCGATTGATGCAATGGTGTTCGATTAATCTGTCCACCCTGATAACAAGCACTTTTGACAACGGTACTTTTGCCGGGCCATATCGAACCAAGAAAGATAGAACACAATATAGCGCATTGCGCAGATCCGTTCCTTTTTTTCGTTTGACAATCAGCTGTTCAAGTCGTGACGTCACATTGCGCTTTGAGTGAGTTGAATTTTACGTGCCAAGTGATTGAAAATGTGTGCATAGTGAACTAATCTCTAAACGACAGAAAAAATAAAAATTTAAATTTAAAAATAAAAATGTAAAGCTAAATTACATTTATTTTCCTTAAGCAAAGCATACCCGAAACCAATGGTTGCGATTCTGTCTATCCTGTCGGCAAAATTGCAATTTAATACCAAAACATGGAAATTTTGTAGTAAGCATTTTAAAAATGGGTATAATTTTTATAAATAATTATAAATATCTATATTGAAATTCATACACATATCTCCTGGGATGCAATCAAGGCGTGCTCTCAACCGGCTTTAACGTAGAACGCCCGATTTAAAAAGAAAGAAAACGTTGCTGACAGGTAGATATTATTAGAATATTTTTTTTTACCACAAATTGCTTAGTTTACGTATTTTTTCCATTCACAGGTGTAATATTAAACCGTTTTTTAGTTCCCACCTAATGCCGAACAAAACAACGGCTTTCTGAAACTACATTTTATGGCATACGACGGTTGCGAAAATTTAGCCGAGTATATTTGTCACAGATTGAAACAGGATGTCATCACAGTTAATCCGGATGAAGACAACACCTACACATGGGTAAACCACTTAAGTGAACACATTCAGCAATTAAATAAAATTGTTACAGAATTAAAAGGAGACGACTTCCTTGTTACAAGCGGTTTCTCAGAAAAATAGACAGCTTCCGATATAGATTGCAACGACAAAATTCAAAAATTGTTCTTCCGTGCTGGAATGTATGTACATATATTTCTATAAGAAAATTAAAAATACATACATATGTATATGTACGGTGGCGGCATATTGGGAGGGGCGGCAAAGAAGAAACAAACATTTGAAATGGGCGCCAAATTTCGAAAAAATATTGTCTTTAAGTTGCATTCATACAAATATAGCATAAATGCAGTATAGCGAACCCTCGTGAAAAAAAATAAATCTGTATGCTATTACCAAAGACAAATAACAATAAGATGTCTTACGTTCATACAATCGAATGGCGTAGGGCGAGCTCGAATTTGCAATATTTTCAATATCAAGAGCAAACAAGCGTCGGCACAGTGAGCACGGTTGCCAACTTTTCATTTTCAGAAAGCACTTAAAACCGCGTTTTTCCACTCAGAAAGCACTGATAAACAAAAAAACAAGCAAATGGTGTTAGTTGTCCTAATGTTCCGTGTAGCATACTAGGAAATCTATTGCAGATCAGTGGCAACCGTGACCTAAGTAACAATTAAACCAAGGAGGATCACTTCAGTTGTCATGTAATATCCAAACCATGATTTTTTTAGCCCAACATTTTAGTGTTATATAGTTGTGAAATGAAATATAGTCTTGTGTAACACTACAGTTTAAAAAAACCTAAATTTTTTTTTAAGGAAGAATTAGTCTTGGTGTCTTTTAAATAAAATAAAAGCACTAAAAAACGCACCAAGCATTTCCGCGTTTTGATTTTCAAAAAGCACAAAATTTAGTGCGAAACGCACCAAGTTGGCAACAGTGACAGTGAGAGCGTAATAATATTAACGCTCTCTGTTTTGCTCACACAAAGCACACAAAATTGTGTGCGCTCACTTCACACGCATTGAAATCAGTGGCGCAGACAGGATTTTATTTTGAAGGGTTATTGCACTCCTAATTTTTTTATTTGAGGCGTTAGGTTAGGTTAGGTTAGGTTAGGTTAGGGTGGCAGCTAGAAGAGCTCACTTAGGCCAAAGATACGGCCCGTTGTGGTACCACGTGAAGGACGTGGCCGCCCTTCAGGCTTACACACCCCCCCGGGTGTCAGGCAGGAGCCATCCCGATTCCGTAATGAATCGGGCGATGCGGCCGATGCTGGGTCCTGTGAGGTCGGCCAATCCGCTGAAGAACGGCGCTCCCAGCACCCGGAGTCGTCTCCTCGCTAGTGCTGGGCAGTGGCACATCAGGTGCTCAACACTCTCCTCCTCGCCCGCATCATCGCAGCTGCGGCAATGGTCGTTGAAGGGGAGTCCGAGTCTCCTGGCGTGTTCGCCGTTCGTCCAGTGTATCGTCAGCACAGAAACTGTGGAGTAGATGGAATTCCGCTTTAGTCGCAGTAATTCGCGTGTTCTGCCATGGTTAAGCGACGGCCAGGTTTCTCTGGAGATCCTGCAGAGGCTCTCCTCCGCCCAGAGTCGATTAGCCAGGCGGAGATACGCCTGCTTGACCAACAATTTGACGGTCGCAAGGGGGATGCTACATTGCGTAGTAGGTGCTGGAAGTAAAGTGCCTTTTCTGGCCAACTCGTCCGCCATGCAGTTGCCAGAGATGCCGCTATGCCCAGGGACCCAGCCCAGGTGAACCCTGGTATGCTCCGCTAAGTCATTCAGAGCGGCCCGGCACTTTGCTACCAGTTTGGAAGAGGTATATGTACCCTTTCAGGATTTGATTGCAGCCTGGCTATCCGAGAGGATACATATAGCCGAGGGAATGGGGGGTTGCGATCGCAACCGATCCACTGCCAGCAATATGGCCATGGTCTCCGCTTGGAAGACGCTACAGTGGTCCGGGAGCCGAGCAATAATGCTGGCCCCCAATTGCTCGCAGAAAACCCCACACCCGACTCTATTCTCAAGTTTAGAGCCGTCTGTGAAGATTTCGACGGCATTTGGCAGTGAGCGACAGTCCTCTGACCAGTCGCTTCTGCTAGGGATCCCTATCGTAAACTTATGCTCGAAGATAGGGGGAAGGACTGTGTAGTCGATATGTGACGGGGTTGGAAGATCCAGCCCAAGGATTCTAGAGTGGCCTAAGTCCGCCCGTGTCCAACTGCGTATGGCATTCAACCGTACAGCGGCAATTTTGGCGGACTGCCTTACTAGTAGGGTCGAGGGGACCCAATTAAGCATAGTGAAAAGCGCCTTGGTAGGCGTGGAACGGATGGCTCCTGTTATGAGAGTGGCCGCAAGTCTCCTGACTCTGTCGAGCTGTTTCAGGTTAGCTCGGCTAGCCGCCGCAGGCCACCATACAACAGCGCCGTAGAGGAGGATGGGCTCTACCACTGCCTCATAAAGCCACGAAACAACGCGAGGCTGGAGCCCCCATCTTGCACCCACTTCCCGTTTACAGCAGTAGATGGCCCTGGAGGCTCGTTTCGCGCTTTCAGCAATGTTTACGCTCCAGGTTAGCCTGGAGTCTAGTATGAGCCCCAGGTATTTCACCTCCTTACTCAATTTGAGCGGGGTTCCATTTAGGGCGGGAAGTCTGAAAGGCGGGATCTTATATCTCCTTGTAAAGAGAACAAGATCCGTCTTTTCCGGGTTGGCCGTAAGGCCGCAGGAGTTGCTCCATGAGGAGAGGATGTCCAAGAAATGGTTCATCCGCTCGGAGAGCACACTCGGAAATTTGCCAGCTATGGCCATTGCAACATCGTCGGCATAGGCTACGACCTTGCAGCCAACAGCCGCTAGGTTGACAAGCAATCTGTTCAGGGTAAGATTCCACAGGAGTGGCGACAGAACGCCCCCCTGGGGGGTTCCCCTGGTGACTGACTTGCGAAGATGTGCCGTCCCCAATGTGGAGTTAATACAACGGCTGCTAAGAAGGGCGCCGATGAAGTCTACTAATCTACTATCAACGCCGAGATCCGAAAGAGCCACCCCACCCGAAAGAGCCAAGAGGGCAAACATTATTAAATGCGCCCTCTATGTCTATAAAAGACACCAGGGTGTACTCCTTGTATGTTAACGACTTGTCTATGTAGTCGACTAGGGAGTGCAACGCAGATTCAACCGACCTACACCTTGTGTAGGCATGGTGCGACTCGGAGAGAAGAACTGGGTCAATAAGGCTCCTAATATGGACGTCGAGTATCCTCTCGAGGGTCTTCAGGAGAAACGATGTCAGGCTTATTGGCCTGAAGTCTTTTGCCTTGACGTGCGAGGTCTTCCCGGCCTTGGGAATGAAGACAACATCCACCTCCCGCCATGGGAGGGGATGTAGCACCATTCCAAGCATGCCCTGAAGATCGCTACGAGCCACGGCACCGTCGATTCCGTGGTTTGCTGTAATTCAGCCGGAATGACGCCGTCCGGTCCCGGAGATTTGAAAGGCTCGAAGGAGTTAATGGCCCACGTAACCATGGTGTTATCAATGCGGACGTCCGTTAAGGACCACGAGTGTGATTCCTCCGGAATTACCGCTTCAGCAGAGAGGGGGGTACTCCCCGGAAAGTGCGCGTCTACTAACACTTCTAGGGTTTCCCCACTGGACTCCGTCCAGTCACTGCTTGCCTTCTGAATGGTGGTGGGAATAGACGGGGAGCTGCTGAGAATCTTGCGGAGTCGGCCGATGTCAGAGACTTTCTCGATACCGCCGCAAAAGGATTCCCACGATTCCCTCTTTGCCCGCCTGACCTGCTGCTTAAAGGCTCTGAGGTCGGATCTATACGCGTCCCAGGTGTTATCCCTCTTGGCCGCGTTGAAAGAGCGTCTGCATGCACGCCGTAATCTAGCGATTTCGGCGTTCCACCAAGGTGGTTTTGTCTTGCCCCGGTATGTCCTAGGCTTACAAGCAGCAGACGAAGCACGACTAAGTGAATCAGTTAATGTGGCCACCGCGGTCTCAATGTTTCCAGGACACAGGAGCCGCGGAGGAGATAAGGACAAACTAGAAGATACGGACAAGCAGAAAATCTCCCAATTTGTCCTACGCTTATTGCGGAAGGGGGGTCTGGCCGGTGTACTCAGGTCCAAACGGAAACTGATGTACCGGTGGTCGAGAAGGAGCACTCCTCCAAAGCCCGCCAGTCCCTGACCAGGTGCCCAGAGAGCGCGTTGGTCAGTGTGACGTCTAGAACCTCCCTCCGAGTAGCGGTAAGAAATGTTGGTTCCCTACCTCTGTTAGCAATACCTAGGTTAGTATTCAATATAAATTGAAAAAGCGACTCACCCCGTTCGTTGTGGTCGCTGCTTCCCCAGGCATCGTGGTGTGCGTTGGCATCCGCCCCGATTATGAGCGGAACGCCTCGCTCGCTGGCTGCTGCAGTCACCTTCCTCAGTGGCCCGTAAGGAGGTGCAGGTCCGTGGTCGTGTGCCATATAGCTGGATACAATCCAGTAGGTCCGGGAGTGTATCTCAGCAGCTATGGCCACGCAATCCCCGTCGCAGTACCTAGGAAGAAGGGAGGCATTAATGGTGTCTCTAATGAGGGTGCAGGCCCTAATTTTACCTGCGCCGTGGTGGGATACAGTCCTGTACCCGTTGAGGCTGAGCCCTCGAACCCGATCTTCGACGATCCATGGCTCTTGGACTAGCACGACGCCCTCCCTGCTGGATGCCAAACGGAGGAGAAGGGCAGCCGAAGCCGCCTTGGAGTGGTGGAGATTAATTTGAAGTATCCCCACCATCCCCAGGAGCGTCGACCACCGTGGCGTCGCCGTCCTCCTTCCCAGCGAATATATCGTCCAGGTCGGACAGCGAGATGTTCTCGTCCTCAGAATCGCAATCGGTCCTCACCTCAAGGCCTTCGAAAAAGTCGCCGATCATTTCCGAAGCGGAAACAACACTTTCGGCGCCGTCTTCGGAAGCGGTGTCGCGGACGAGGGGCGCCTCAGAAGGCCCCGGTGTAACCCCTAGTGGGTTCTGCGGATCGGAGGGGGACTGGTCACCTCGGTAAACTCGCAGTGTGACCGAGTCAAAACCGTAGCTGACCACTCCTCCGGTAGCGGCAAGTGGCTTGAGGGATTCCTTGTTAAGGATGATCATGACCTCCCTCAGAGAGCCACGCGGTTCGCTGACCCACGCAACCTTCCAGTTGTGAGTGGGGAGCTCCGGATTGCTGGTCCGGAGGTAGCGCAGAATTGCTGCTGGGTCTGACGGTTCAGACGGAACCCAGGTCTTGGAGCGCGGTCTGCTGGGGATCTCGTCCCGGGGCACCGCGCGCAGGTTGGCACCTGGCCAGACTTCTCCCAGCTTGCTCACTGCCAACTGGAACAAGTCCGCAGAGCGCTGGTCGGAGCAGGCCATCAGCTTTACACGGCCTTGGTGCCAGCCTGCATCCCTACACTTGGGAGAAGGACCCGAGTTCGCTGCCAGAACCTCGTCATAGACAGACAGTAGGGCCGACCTGACTGTCCGCCATTTTTCCGCAGAGATAGCTCCGTCCACGTTGCTAGCGTCGACAAGAGCCCACACCAAGCTACCCTTGGTGACTTCACTGAAGGTCCGACCAGACGTCGGAGTCGGTGCCGCCAGCCTCGGCCTCTTGTTGGCCTGAGCTACTTGCGGGGGTTGCTGTTGCTCCTGCGACCTCTGTCGCTTGGAGGCAAATTGGGAATGAGGCGAGGTATTCTTGGTGTGAATATTTTTCCTCGCCCATTCCAAGGAGGCCTGATCCCTCTCCGAGAGTTCACCCGGAGGGATCTTCTCTAGCCTACGCAGGACCTTGTAGGCCGTCTTCCTAGTCCTGTAGGCCTGCGTAGAGGGGGCGACATTGGAATTAGCACCTGAAGGAGGGGCGGCGCTGTGGGATGCTGCAGGGCAGGCTAAGCTGGGCTTTTCGCCGAAGGTCTGCCGCCCTGAGCAAGTGCGGGCCTGGGGGGCAGAATGCGATCGCCCGGCGGTTTCTGCCTGGTAGCGGTCGCATTGCCCGAAGAGGAGGGGTGGCCCTTGGTGCCGACCTGCTGCTGCCTAGCTACTGGAGCCCTAGCTGCAGAGGCGGGTTTCCGCTCCCCTGCGCCCCCCTTTCAGGCTAGGCGAACGCGTCCCCTGTGGGTTGGGCGTGGTTTTGGAATTTTTTGAATTCATGGCTGTTGGGTCCCCACTCGTGGCCGCTATCGCCGCCCGATTGCGTAGTCACTATGGGATCCCATGGTTATCTTTGCAAGCAGTGAGGCCATGCGAAGGGTTGGCAGTTGCCCTTATGGGGTCAGCTGCTCAGAGCCAGATCCAGTGCAAGTCAAGAGTGAAACTCAACTGACGCCTACGCCACCAACTTAACGGCGACGGGCATTGTACGTACCACGAGGCCTGCCAGGGTTTAACGGGACGGCGGCAGCCGTGGCATTAGCCTGAAAGCCATTTCCACTGTCACTCCAGTGTACTCAGGTAACAGAATACCACGACCACCGGCCCAAAAGCAAACGTAGTCCAAATAGAGGTGAGAGAGGTCCGGAGACGAAAGCAGGGTCGTGACAACCGATACGTATATCGGTGGGGGGGTCAGGCAGGTCATTTAGCGTTACCCAGGATGCACCACGCGGAGGCGACCTGCGTTACATCCCAAAGGGGTTTGTTCCCCAAATGTTTCCGCCCCATGTGCGCTACTGATTGAAACAATCAACCACCAAAACAATCAACGAAAGCAAAAGCACAATTTCAATTGTTCGCGCTCATTTTGCGCGTATTATCCCAGCGGGAAATTAGAATGTATAGGAATGCATATTTGCTTGCAAGCTATGCATTACAACTTGCATAAATTTTCTCACCGCGATGTCCTACGAAATGTAATGCTTCCCTTTTTTGCATTACCTGGGTGTATATATGTCTTCATATACTCCCAGGCATCCCAAAAACATGTATGTTTTCATAAATCGCCTAGCATGTAGGAAATCGTACATTACTCGGTAATGCATAAAATGATCTACGAGAAACCTGTACACCCAAAAGAAAATGTGTGTTGTTTTGCTTTATGTTAGTTTTTATTTTTAAAGTAATTCAAGTTCAATCGATTACATTTAAGTATCATACATACATTAAATAAATATATATAAATACATTAGATAAGTAAAAATGAAAAAACTAAAATACACTCACTTAAATAAAAAAATCAATAAAAGCGACCTTTTCAAAGAAATAGTTTTTATTCTAAGAAAGATTGCGCCGCTCTCTCAGAATTTCTTCGGAAGGTGCAATCTCTTTTGTATAAAAAACAAAGCACAATTAGAAAAAACGAAAGCTATGCATTACAGCCTCGCTTACGTGGTAATATATGTTTTCTACTTGGGTTTTTCATATACGAATTCGTGCATGAAAAAGCTCATGAATTTCCAACTTTCCCGCTGGGATGCACATACACAAGACCACATAGAGATCTCACGCATATTCATATCTTGCTTGCGTGGCTTCATCTTTGCTCTCCGAATGTGGCGCTGCTGTAAGCACCATTCTCACGTGGCTTTATTGAAAAAGTCACGGCAAATTTTTGAAGCGCCACTGATTTGTATGAACGTGAGACATCTTATAGTATAATTGTCTTTGTTTGGACCCAGAGTCAAGTTATAAAAAATTAAAAAAATATATTCAGAAAAAACAAAAGTGTACATTTTTATATTTTATTGTAAAGGGAATTCCACAGGCTACAATATAGTAACAAACTCATTGTACTTTAATACTGAATCTTGACGAGAAAAAAATCGGCTTTTAAAAATTTGTATAAAAAAATATTTTTCGCTTAAAACTTATTTTTAGTACATATTACCAACGAACATGAAGTAATATAGAATGCGCATCTCATACAAGCAAACGCGTTCTATGGCGGGTACTGCTGGTAGTACCCTCTGTTACTGACAGCAGAACCCTCTGTTACTAACAGTAGAATTCTCTGTAACTTCAGCGTAACATGTGAGTAGAAGCAAAGAAAATAAACATACAGAAGGCGTATGTATGACATGTATGCATGTATGTATGACATGCGCATTGTGTATGTTTATTTTCTTTGGTACTATCAAAGAATATGAAGTAATATAGAACACGCATGTGGGCACAAAAGTGTTTTCGGCTATTATGATGCGAGCGGGAAGGGCGAAGCGAAGGCATTAGCATGTTAAGTTTATAACATTTTCTGTTAGATTTGCGTAGGACAACAGCAAAAAGCAATGTTGTTGTTCGCAACGACTTCACTCGTGTACATTGAAATGGTGGTTGTTGTGGCGTAGTGATCAGCGTTGCCGTTTTGGTTATTTTTAACCAAACATGGTAAATTTTTTTGCTGTTTTGAGTTTTTGGTAATTTGGTAGCACACTCTGCGATATGGTAGTTTTTTTTTGGTTGGTTTACCTTGTATGTTACATGCATATTTTGCTCTCTCTTTCGCATAAAAAAATCATATTTGTTTTCACAATGACAATAACAGTGATGCCAATACTTATTAGATTGTAAATTTGGTTACTATTACATATGACGTAAACTGTAATAATCGAAAGTGGCATCTTCAAAAAAGTAACGCTTTTACATTTCACAAATAAAGAAAAGCGCGGGCGAAGCGGATGATTTGCCGGTATTTCAATTGCTCGCCAAAGAGCTTTCGCCAAGAAACATTGAATTGAATATGTATGGACTCCAAAAGGCGAACTGCAGTTGGAACTCTGCTTTTTTGATTTATTGCAATCAGTTTTACTATAAGTCCACCAATTTCCTGGTTTTTATTTATTTTGCACCTCAAAGTGTTCAAAAGAATTTACAAATGTACTAATGGAGAAATGCTTTAAGCGACAAGATGTGATTGTTTTTTGTTTTATAAATAAATAATTAAACGCATATTTATAAAAAAAAATTTGGTAGTTTTGGTAATTTTTTTTTAGAAATTTGGTAATTTTTTTCCGTTTGGTTGTGGCAACGCTGATAGTGATCCCTCAATCATTTTTTGCATGTATGTTTATTGATCTTGTTTGCCGAAGCGCAAGCGGAGAGCAAACAACGAACCAAAGCATCGTCATCGTCGTTTCAACGAAGATAATTCGGGATTCGCTAATGTTTTTGTTGTTGTCGTTTATTGTGTGTATGCCTTTTTGTGTTTCGAATTGGTTTTGCTGCACAAATTTCTGTAATGTCACCATCAATCGAAACTTTGTGGTGTATAGATTTTTGCTGTGCGATTCGATTGATTTAAAAATTTGCAAATATTTATGCGTGTTTGATCCCAATTTAAATTTTTTACAAATAATTTTACGTGGCGAGTTCCAAGTAAAATTATTTTTTTACACATATTTTGACATGGTTGCTAGCAATTTTGAAGAATACAGGAAAACTAGGACAAAAATGAATCGATATTCCTATTGACTTCCAAATTGGTGAAAACACTTGAAATTAAAAATAATTAAACGTGTTTTTCATTTTTTTTAAAATAGAAATCCAACGGGGAAACCAAGCGTTAAAAGTTTGACTTCAATATGGTGAAAGCACTAAAATTCAGAAATAACACTGATCAACAGCAAAATGGCTTTTCTGGGTTTGACATCAGTTCTAGGGTAATTAGGGACCGCTGATTTCGAATCCGCAAACCGTTTTCAAAACTTAGTTTCCGTTTTCGCAACAAATGGGCGTGTCACTTTTTCGGATTTTCCCTGACTTTTTTCACGTTTGGGATTGTAATTTCTAAACCAACCAACCGGTTGACATGATTTTCACTTTGTGCCAGTTACAACACCTCACGGCTTCTTTTCCAATGTAATTTATTTTTATGAGTTTTTAAATTCCGCGGTAATTGGACCTCAAAGTCGGAAAATATGGAATTTCAAGGCGTTTTCTTAGATGTTAAAAAACATGCACATTTTACGTAAATCAACTATCGAGTTAGGTATAATACGAAAGCGGAAACATCAAGCAACACAACACAGCCAAATTATTTGGCGGAATACACATTCGCATCGAAATAATAGCAAAAATGTACCATAGTCATTTTCATCAAAATGTGGGTAATTTCCTTAAAAAATTAGGTGCCTCAAAATATGCAAAGCTTTTATTTTTTTTTTGTTTGGAGGAATTCAAAATCATTTTGTTTTTTTGCTTGTATATCAGACTATAAATGGAACATATATGATAAAAGAGCATATTTTGAGGCTCCTAATTTTTTAAGGAAATTACCCACATTTTGATGAAAATGACTATGGTACATTTTTGCTATTATTTCGATGCGAATGTGTATTCCGCCAAATAATTTGGCTGTGTTTTGTTGCTTGATGTTTCCGCTTTCGTGTTATATAGGGTGTTTTTTTTAGAGGTATAGAACTTCGAATTGAAATAAAACACAAGAAAATCGTTTTAATGTCCATCAATTTGGCTTTATTGGAAGGATAATTTTATGCCATTAATGTTTAAATATGATTTCGGGCATGTGGCCGCCGCGGCTGGCTCGAATAAAGCCAATTCTACAGGTCCAATTTTCAACCACTTTTTCGAGCATTTGGGGCCGTATGTCGGCAATAACGCCACGAATGTTGGCTTCCAAGTCCCCTAACGTTTCTGGTTTGTTGGCGTAGACGAGCGACTTCACATATCCCCAAAGAAAATAATCCAATGGTGTCAAATCACACGATCTTGGTGGCCAATTGACAGGTCCATTCCGCGAAATTATGCGCTCATCGAATGTTTCCTTCAATAAATCGATTGTGACGTGCGCTGTGTGGCATGTAGCGCCGTCTTGTTGGAACCACAACTCATCCACATTCATGCCATCCAATTCGGGAACAAAATAGTCGGTTATCATGGCTCTATACCGGTCTCCATTAACGGTAACTGACTCTCCAGCATTATTTCGGAAGAAGTATGGCCCAATGACTCCACCAGCCCATAGAGCACACCAAACAGTCAGTTTTTGTGGATGTAATGGCGTCTCAAGGGTCTCATGTGGATTCTCTTCACTCCAAATGCGGCAATTTTGCTTGTTGACGTAGCCATTCAACCAAAAATGAGCCTCATCACTGAACAAAATTTTGCGATGAAAATCAGCATCGAGATCAATGTCATTTTCGGCCCATACACCAAAATCACGACGCATTGCATGGTCTCGCGGCTTTAATTCTTGCACAAGCTGGATCTTGTAAGGTCGCAAGCCAAGATCTTTGCGCAAAATCTTCCATAAAGTTGATGGACAAAGCTCCAATTGCTGTGCACGGTGGCGAATCGATTCATTCGGGTCCTCTTCAACATTTTGCTCTACAGCGGCAATTGTTTCTTCGGTGCGCACTGTTCGACGTCTCTGCGGATGCGTATTATCACATAGAGTAAACGTAGTGCGAAAACGACCCATGGTTAACCGAATTAATTGCTCTGATGGACGATTATGTCGACCATAAAATGGACGGAGCTTGCGGTAAACTTCGCGAACTGAACCATTATTTTCGAAATAAATTTGCACGATTTGCAAGCGTTGTTCTTTTGTCATCCTGTTCATGATGAAATGGCAAACCAAACTGAACATAAATGACATTAGAGTTGCCAGATTTGACCACAAAATGCCAGTTTTATCTCTATTCGAAAAACAAACCTCTAAAAAAAACACCCTATACCTTACTCGATAGTTGATTCACGTAAAATGTGCATGTTTTTTAACATCTAAGAAAATGCCTTGAAATTCCATATTTTCCGACTTTGACGTCCAATTACCGCGGAATTTTAAAACTCATAAAAATAAATTACATTGGAAAAGAAGCCGTGAGGTGTTGTAACTGCCACAAAGTGAAAATCATGTCAACCCGTTGGTTGGTTTAGAAATTACAATCCCAAACGTGAAAAAAGTCAGGGAAAATCCGAAAAAGTGACACGCCCATTTTTTGCGAAAACGGAAACTAAGTTTTGAAAACGATTTGCAGATTCGAAATCAGCGGTCCCTAATTACCCTAGAACTGATGTCAAACCCAGAAAAGCCGACACAAAGTCGAAATTTGTTGCCCTGTGTAATTAGACAAGTATTTTGTCATAAAAATTTGACCTACGTTTAAGAGTAGTGTAAATATTCTACACCTGACCAAAAAATTACAATATTAGATTTTCTTATTTTACCACTCCTACGAAAACACTGCCTGTGGGTTGTACAAAAAGTAGGATTGAAAAACAAAAATTGAAAATAAATGCTGTCCAATGAAAACTTAAGCATTTTAGAAAGGATAAATTAAAACAAAAGTAACAACATAAACAACAGTCAACAACATCCACTCTATTCCCAGGGCAAAAAACAGTACACCGCCGACTTTTTTTCGCTTGCCAATAATATGTATATACAGTACATTCCGTTTAGCTGCATTCACCTTCGATGCACATGATTTGGGGCACTTAACCCATTAGCGCTCAAAACGTCTAAAATTTTTGTACAACTTTGCGATTGTACCAAGCGATGAAATCGGCGTTACGGATAGTGAAAATAGTCATTCTATATGTTTTCGGGTCCGCTCTACATGATTATGCCATTAGATTTTCATTTTGGTCACAAGGAAATCCAATATGGCGGTGTTTTCGGAAAAAAATGCAAAAATTTCGACCAGTTTTTTTTTCAAATCAATATTTCGTACCGAAATAGATTTTTGGTTGGGGTATAAATATGCACAAAAGTGCACAAACATGTTGAACTTTCAGAAAATACCCAAGTTGCCCCATGGGAATACATTTAACAACCTCAAAATGGCGGAAAAATGAAAATGGCGGAAATTTTTTTCACAATCATTCATGAATTTTTTTTTGGAAAACGACGCACTATAACGAAAAATGTTCAAGAACAAAAAGTGTTTAGAATTTGACAGAGAATACGTCTGAATTTTTTGAAAAAGCTTTGATCAACTTTTGAAACTTTGCAAATTGTCAATTCTTAGCAAATTGCAAAAATTTCTCAAAAAATTCTGAAAACAATTCATAGATGTTCTTAGACTGATTCTAAGCATTTCTGGCTAACAATTATTCTGTTAAATGCATTCTTTTTGAAAATTTTTGCAATTTGTTAAGAATTGACAATTTGCAAAATTTCAAAAGTTGATCAAAACTTTTTCAAAAAATTCAGACGTATTCTCTGTCAAATTCTAAACACTTTTTGTTCTTGAACATTTTTCGTTATAGTGCGTCGTTTTCAAACAAAAAATTCATGAATGATTGTGAAAAAATTTTCCGCCATTTTCATTTTTCCGCCATTTTGAGGTTGTTAAATGTATTCCCATGGGGCAACTTGGGTATTTTCTGAAAGTTCAACATGTTTGTGCACTTTTGTGCATATTTATACCCCAACCAAAAATCTATTTCGGTACGAAATATTGATTTGAAAAAAAAACTGGTCGACATTTTTGCATTTTTTTCCGAAAACACCGCCATATTGGATTTCCTTGTGACCAAAATGAAAATCTAATGGCATAATCATGTAGAGCGGACCCGAAAACATATAGAATGACTATTTTCACTATCCGTAACGCCGATTTCATCGCTTGGTACAATCGCAAAGTTGTACAAAAATTTTAGACGTTTTGAGCGCTAATGGGTTAAGCGAAAAATGCAGCTAAGCGGAATATCTAGAAAAGTTTTTGGAAACAGCAAAATTTTTTTTAAAGTAGATCCTTGGCGCACCTATATAAAAATATCAAAATATATATTATTTATATATATATTATATCAATATTGATATATTGTATATATCAAAATTTTGCATGAACGAATCGATTGAATTCTTGAAAAGATTACAGCAGTGTAAGACTGAACAAATTTTTATTAGCAAATTAACCGCTATCTTATAGATGCTTATGCATACCTAATATGTATGTATACACTGGATATAATGAAAATATTTATATACATATTCTTACTGATATGCTTTTATGTAAAATAATCGGTAATTTTACCCTGCGAAAATGTGGAAATTTGTTTCGATACTATTTTCCAAAAAAACTTTTCGAAATTTTCAAGTGCTGCTAAACGAAGTATTTTTCATACAAATCAAAGAAAACTTGCACAAAAACAGGGCTGTTAAACGGAATAGTGCAGCTAAGTGAAATGCAGCTAAATGTGAAATTTTCAAAGAAAATTCGGTTTACGAAGTAGTATTTTGGCCAAATAATGCAGCTAAGCAGAAAATGCACCTAAGCGAATAGGCAGCTAAACGGAATGTACTGTATTAATGCTACTCGCCTCAACAACAAAATCTAAAATTTTTGCAAGGTACAAATATTTGGGAGGGGTTGACCCTAAAATTTGGTATTGAGGCATATATGTAGGTACATATAGTATATCCGACTAATGCAAGAAATTTACTTCAGAATGGTTCAGTGACGAATACTGGGAAGTAAATTTGAAATCCTAGATTTTCTTATTTTAGTTCTTTTACACAAGCATTATATTTGGGGAACGTAAAAAAAAGTTCCAAACAACGGGACTTTAAAAAATATTGCGGGCTAATAAAAAAGTTCTTCCTTTCTTTCCATTTACCTTTTTAATTGTTATTATTATTTATTTTTTATTGCTTGTAGCGATCATATAAGTCGCCATATTTTATTTTCTTTTCTATGATTTCGAGCACACTACAGTCGGCAGTGAGTTCGGGAGCAATATGCGACGCCGTGCAGACTTATAGAAGAAGAACAAAAGCCGGCCAGAAAATAGAAATTGTTTTATAATTTCATCTTTTCGCCAGCGCAACAACAACAACAACAACATCACATCGTCTTCACCTCCCAATCATCCCACGCCGCAGCTGTGTGCTAACGCAGACTCGCTGCAGTGAGCGCAACCAAAGAGCGCAACACATGAAACTACGTTCTCGCTTGTAAAGCTAGCCTTCTTTATGTTTATTTTCTTTGCTTCTACCAAAGAATATGAAGTGTATAGAAGGCGCATCTGAGCTCAAAAATGCAAATTTTTGTTTGCGAGTTTCATAGAACGGGGAGAAGCCACAAAAGGGAAAGAGCGGTGCCAGCAGGAGAGCGAGCGCTTCAGCTTGCGCTCATTGGCTGTGCAAGCTAAAGCACACTCACCCAACAAACACACATGAAATGAAAGTGCCGCTTGCCTGTATACACATGGGCGTATCAGTGTAGGGAACACGGATCGGTATTTGCGTCCCTAAAATTCGAAATTCAATGTTCTTTAAATATATAGAATTCTATATTCTATTCTATTTGTATTCTATATTATGAATTTTCAAATGTAGTTAGACTCCCCTCTAAATTTGTTCCTGGGTACGCCCATGTGTGTACATTGACTTCTTGGTGGCTGCTTTTGTCGCTCAATCATTTTTTGTGTGAATTTCTGCATTTATTTGTCGCCAGCAAAGGGACGCCACTTAGCAAGCGCAATGATCGCCGTTTCAGCGAACGTGATTCAAAACAGCGCTAATGATTTTTGTTATTGTAGTTTTTGTGTGTATGCTTTTTTGTGTTGCTGTCAGGAGCAATATGCGACGACGTGTTTTATTCGCCAGTCGCCATATTTTATTTTCTTTTCTATGATTTCGAGCACACTACAGTCGGCAGTGAGTTCGGGAGCAATATGCGACGCCGTGCAGACTTATAGAAGAAGAACAAAAGCGAGCCAGAAAATAGAAATTGTTTTACAATTTCAGCTTTTCGCCAGCGCAACAACAACAACAGCACATCATCTTCACCTCTCAATCATCCTACGTCGCAGCAGTGTGCTAACGCAGACTTACTGCCAGCGATAAGGCGATGGGAAAGTGGGAGAGTAAGCCGATTTTTGTGCGTTTTTCGCGATTCACGTACACAGTCTGTGTGTGCTGGCAGTTATCAGCTCTTCACTGTTCGCTCTTTTCCCGATATTAGGGATGATTGTGCAATTATTTGCATTAAATACACAACATATCAACTTTTTTGGTTTCATTATGTAAATATTATTGAAAAATATACGAAAGAACACAAAGCTAAATGCATTGAATATGAGAGGGTCAATTGCCGTCGTTTTTATTTCGCATTTCTTCATTTAGCGAATCTCTAACACAGGGTTGACGATCAGATCAGATCAGGTATGCTTTTGGTGCTAAATACTCTAGTTCGAACGAAGGACTGTTTTTTTTGGATGCAGCTTACAAAACCTTAATTTAATTCAATAAAAAGCATACCCAACGGTTCTTTTGACATTTTTGGGCAATAATATATTTTTATAGTTAGTTTTATACAAACGTATTACGAAATTGCACCAAAAAAAATACAAATAAAAAGAAATATTTCTTTGGTCACAAAAAATTACTCACACCAGCAACACTGGAAATTTGAAATGAACTAGAACAACAACCCCGTTTTAGAAATTTATATGGAGGAAAAACTGCGTTTCTGATCAAGCTTCAAACTACTAGTAGGCCCCAAGGTTTCTGTTTAGATGAGTGCAATCCCGATCTTTCCTTCTCCCTTTGTACTTATGCTCCCCCTAATTTCTGCTCCCCGGCTTCGGCCGTTCGTATCGTTTAACGTTTCTTGTGATACTTGTTACTCGTCATTCGTACGTCGTCCAATAAAGACCACACTGAACCCGAACCACCGCGTATCACTATTTATCCGCTCCGCGCTGATGGATTCATGGTCCTCCGAGCTACCGCAGACCCACGTCGCGAAGCACAAAACAAAAAATTCGAACATTAGTGAAGAAACATTAGAAACATTAGTGAACAAGAAACAAGTTCAAAAACAAAACGATCAACAATCACAAACAATCAACAGGTGCAAGTGCATAAACTTAAAGTGAAAAGACAACAAAAAACACAAAAAAAACAAACACATGGTCAAAACTACACACAAAAGGTGCAACGAAATATTAAAACAGTGCACAAATTACACAAATTAAAAACCAAAAGTCTAAACGAAACGTTGGACAGTGCAGTGAAGTGCAAAGAAACTTACAACAACAAAAACACGCACATCAAAAATACAACAACAATACACACCCACAACGCAGAGCAAACAGAAGAAACGAAGAAAGAGAACTGCCGCAAACAATAACAGCACAAGCCACAGTATCACAACACAGGAGCGGACCACAGCAATAGAGGATATAGCGAGCACTCCCGCTGCTGCTTCCAAGTGCAATTGCACATTCGCACTTCTGCCTAGGCAATTTCCCCACTCTCGCTGGCAGAAGTAAGCAAACGCAAATACAGTGGGACGAGTAGCCTGTTTTCGCAGCACATTGAACAATTTTCAATAGTGCTGCACTTACACACCCATTGCACAGCTGTTGTCACCCCAGGTAAATACAGTGGGACAAAACCACCCCACCTGTACTCAAAATTTTTTAATCATTCACTAAATAAGAATTAATTATTATTACCCACAAACACTAATACACTAATATACATATATTAACTCTTTATATACAAACATATATTCATGTTTGCCCACAAATAAAGACTATATAAAAAATTTGGTGTTTAATAATAATTTTCCCAATTCTCGTTTACACATTTTTTGTTTATATATATACCAATTTCTCGACGCGTTTACACACACAGTTGTAAACTTTTATCCTCAACAGAAACACAAATTCGTACTGAAAATTTTTTACACTTTCGTGTACATTTTCCCAGTTCTGAATTATCGTTCGCGCGGACGCTCCCCATAAGCCTTATATATATATTCAAACGAATTTCAAAGCACTTTCGAGCTTTTTTTAGCCATTTCAATGCCTGTTGAGCGATCCCCCAAGCGTCAAATTAACAAAATGGAGTCTCCTGCTCCAAGATATTCAAAGTCGACTGAGGCACATTTGACAGTTCCTCTCACTCGCGAGGCACTCAAAACTCGCTCCAAGCCACCTGGTCACATAGCAACCGATCCCAGTGTTGCCACTTTTGGTTTTGAGTCCGAGAGACTCGTGCAATTATGCACAACGTTTTCATCGGCTCCCATTGAGGATTTGACCAAATCACTGGTCCAAATTAAGCAGAAAAATCTGCTAGCCCAATGGGAGAGGCTAATGCGTGCACATCATGCAGTCTTCATTGCTGAAGACAACAGCCAGCCCGACGGTTTCAAAGAGTCGGCTAGGCAAAAGATCGATGCCTGCACAGATCAATACGAGTTGTGCATGGCTAAGATGTTGGACATCATTAAGATGCTCCAACCTCAGTCCCTCCAGCCTGCTACGCATATGGAACCGGTTCAACCCCTAGAACCAGCAAATACTTCCTACATTTGCCTCCAAGTTCCTCCTTGCGACACCGAAACATTTTTCGGGGGCTATGAGCAGTGGCCGTCCTTTCGGGACATGTTTACTGCGGTATACATTAACCACCCCCAGATCACTCCAGCCCAAAAACTGTATCACCTCCGATACAAAACGCAAGGCCAAGTCGGTGCTATTGTTAAACAATATGCATTAACCGATGAGAATTTCGGACTCGCGTGGGAAGCGCTAATATTCCGCTATGAAAACAAGCGCATCCTCGTTGACAACCAAATTCGAACCCTATTGAATATCGCTCCTGCCCACACCGAAAATAGTGAGGCACTTCAGCGGATCCAGAACTCTATAAACAATTGTCTGTCCGTTCTCAAGTCTCAAGCCGTAGACACTGACAATTGGGATCCGCTGCTGGTATATATATGCTCTACCGAATTGCCCGAAGCAACCCTGGCTTTATGGGAACAATCTTTGACATCCCGGAAGGATCTGCCACCCTGGTCACAGATGAATGAGTTCCTGACCTGCAGATACGAGGTAGTGGAACGGCTGAATTTCTTTCGGCCTACCAAGTCGAAACCACAACCCTCATCTTCCAATGTCCTCAAAAATCGGCCCCACAGATCCATAAATTTTCACACTGAAGTGAAAATGGACTTAGCGTGCAAACTCTGCAACGCAAATCACTCCGTACGGACTTGCCAAAGCTTTAAAAGGCTCACCCCCCAGAGTCGATTAGCATATGTGAAAAAGCACAAGATCTGTGTAAATTGTCTTGCTACATCTCACCTAATTCAGGACTGTACAAGCAATTTCACATGCGTATACTGCCAGAAAAAGCACCACTCTTTGCTTCATCTCCCCAAAGGCAACCCACTCACTCCCCCAATCGATCACCTTCGACAACTTCTCTGGTCTCAGCGGTTATCCAACAACCGAGCAACAATTCCACCACTAATTCTCCCCTTTCCGATGCGCAACCCAGCACATCTTCAAGGCAAAGTACGCTCCCAGTACCAGCCCTTCACTCAAATAATGGTACCCAATTTCTTCTGCCTACGGCACTGGTGTCCATTAACCATTTAGGAAAGATGTTCAGAGTTCGAGCGTTGATCGATCAAGGCTCTCAGCGCTCCTTCATTTCCTCAAAGGTCCAGAGACGCCTAAAATTGCCAATCGAGAAATCTAACCTCCAGATCTCGGGCATGGGCGGACAGATTGTGAAAACCGCCAACCATACATGCTTCTTGACATTGGCAGTCCCCAAAACGAGCACAAACCTCCCGTGCAAGAAATCGTGCTTAAAAAGTTAACGGAAGTTCTCCCCGCTTCCAAAATAAACCCCCAAATTTGAACGATTTCGCCATGCTAGATCTCGCTGATCCTAACCCCTTCGAGGCAGCGCAGATCGATATAGTGATTGGCAGTGATCTCATCCCGCAGATCATGCTCGAAGGTTTCCACCGAAATGTATGTGGCAGCTTACTTGCTCAACACACAGTATTCGGTTGGATATTAAGTGGTCCAGTACCCCTGTCATCACCTCTGACATACGTCGCCGCGGTGCCAAATCACCATACGCACACTGGTCCCGCTCTTCGAAAAAAACCTCCTACTTTAAACGAAGCGCATTCTGACGTGAGTGCCGCCCTCAATTCCGTAGGGTTTCCACCCAAGGAAATAAAGGCAAATCACGCGGAACCCACCATCCCTGCACACTCAGATTCAAAACGGCAAACACCCCCCTTCGTTGCCACACGATTCGCCCCCGCAGGATAGATTTCGCCCCCAATGAGACCGCGAAAAAGTGTACGACAAAACCGTTGGCTTGACGCCACGCGGTCAATATGCAAAGCAACTGATGGAAACTGCAGCCCCCTCGCATTTCCACATTGCACCCCCCATACAATAAACCTCGAGCGCACCCATCCCGGGTCCAAGTCAGTCGCCATTCCCGTGCGACCTGTCCCAAGCGCCTTCACTCCTCTGACGGGAACTCAAGCGAACCCCATCGCTTGACAAACCGATCAGACCCCACACCAACGATGTCAACATCATCACTTCTCACAATTGACATATCCTCTTTTGCAGATCCGGCGCTAACGACCACCCCAGCAGTTGCCCCGCACCGAGCATCGACAGCAGAGAGGCCCTCAGCGCACTAACCAGCGCTCCGGCATCGCGGAACGGCGACAACCCTCTAGCCGTCAGCCCACCGTACAGCTTGTCAGTCGCGCATCACCGCCAGCCAGCCGTCAGTTCAACTCTTCATCACACATCCGAGGACGCGGGGACGAGCAACCCCCACTAATTATAATTGCAATCTGCAATGGCGGCCGCGATGTTTAGATGAGTGCTGTCTTCAGTGATCCGTCGATCCCATCTCCAATCCCGATCTTTCCTTCTCCCTTTGTACTTATGTTCCCCTATTTTCTGCTCCCCGGCTTCGGCCGTTCGTATCGTTTAACGTTTCTTGTGATACTTGTTACTCGTCATTCGTACGGCGTCCAAAAAAGACCACACTGAACCCGAACCACCGCGTATCATTATTTATCCGCTCCGCGCTGATCGATTCCGTTGCAATTTTGCAATAATATTAGTGAAATTCTGTACATGTATTGCTACCCGCTCTCCCACTTTCCAATCGCTTCATCGTTGCTTACTGCAGTGAGCGCAACCAACGAGCGCAACACATAAAACTATGTTCTCGCTTGTAAAGCAACGCTCTCACCACGTGATCTGTGCGAGCAGAGCGCGGGTTCCAATGTTAGAACCCGCCATACAAAATTTTTGCTTGTATGACATGCGCATTCTGTATGTTTATTTTCTTTGCTTCTACTCACATATTACGCTGAAGTTACAGAGAATTCTGCTGTTAGTAACAGAGGGTTATGCTGTCAATAACAGAGGGTACTACCAGCAGTACCCGCCATACAACGCTTTTGCTTGCATGAGATGCGCGTTCTATATTACTTCATGTTCGTTGCTAGAACGTGACCTCAGTGTTAGGCCAGGTTTACCTGTACTAGTATGTACATCTTTTTCAATTGGAGCAAATTTTAGATGTGTGGTGCATAAGAAACGTAAGTTTTCAAAAAATTAAAGTCGATTTCACGTCATCACCATCGTTTCCAAACGTGAAACTTTTTTACCTTTTTTTATTTGAATATTTGTACTGAAATTTTCTTGATGCATAAATGTATGTATGTATTTCAGTATTGTGACTTATATATTAAAGTAGTGTAACTAATTACGTAGTATATTACTTTTGCTTTAAAAATGTAGTGTAACTAGTTACTTTTCCCATAAGTAATCACCTTCAGTAATATTACTACTTTTTTTCAAGTTACTTATTACAATATTACTTTTTAGTCAACAAAGTTATAATTTTCATGTAAAACAGCAGCACTGATAACATGATTAAGATCTATTACAATTATACAACGCTGCACTTGTTCATACCAAACATAGCTCGCGTGTTTCATTTCCAACTGAGTTTGGTAGTGGAGAAACAATTAACATTTGCAAGCAAATTCAAGCGGTTTTAACAAAAAAGGTAACGAAATTCAAATTGTAATTCAAAATATATAAAATTCAAAAATAACTAAACAAAATGCCTGCTTTTATAAAATAAATATCAAATAGGTAAAAAAAATCTTCGTTTATTTTTTTGGAAAAAATCTGTAGAAATCATGTATTTTAAAAATAATATATTACTTTTTGTTATACATTACTTGACATTTCCAGTAATAAGTAATGTAACGATATTACTTTCAAATGTCAGTAATGTGTAATAAGTAATATGTTACTGTCAAAAGTAATAAGTCCCAACACTGATGTATTTAGATATGTATTTATATCTGTGGCATTTTGACAAAACAACCTAAGTCTAATTTTCAAATTGTTCAGGAGAGCGAAAATACTGATAAGGTGCAGAGCAAATCTCATACAAAAGAAAAGTTGAAATGCTATACATCATATCTCTGTAACTAAATGTCGTAAAAACAAGCCGATTCCACCAAAAGAAGCGTTTTGAAATTGTGTCTTTATGACTGAAAAAACTGGAAAATTTCACTATTTCGACATAAGTTGTTTTGTCAAAACGCCACAGATATGTACTTGATTGTTTCTGTTTGTAAGATCTGCTTTATATAAGCAGCATGTTTTTGTATACACTGAAATAAAATCTCGTGAATTTTATTTTAAAAATTAGTTTTGTTTTCATATTTGTTTAATATTCATTTACGAGTATTTTGATAATTTATTTTTTTAATTTTTTATGAAAGAAAATGGTGGTTTTTTTAAAAGCTTATATATCATAAATTGAGTAAGTTTTCAAAGTTTGCATTTTGCAACACATTCAGCAACAGCGCACAGCGTTACGCAGGAAAAATATTATACAACCAGGGAAAAAAACGGAAATAACGGAAATGTGAGCAAACAAAAAAATCAAACAACGACAAACAACTCAGGCATACATCAAATTTTAAGGTACATTTGTATGGCCTCTCACACGTATCAGCCAGGAATAATAAAAAACTCCCGTAATCGTTTCCTTCAACAACACCCATGCAGCACTTAGTTTTGTTCGCCGGCAATAATAACAACGACAGTGTTTCATTTGGGATTGCACTTGCGAACTGCAACCGAAAGTGTGCTTTTTGATAAATCAAAAATCTAATTGCGAGAAAAGCAATAAAATGGAATGTAAAATATTGTAACGATGAGGCACTCTGTCGCTGTGGTATGCGTGAATGAGTTTACGGGCATACTTTTAGGCATGCACTTTGGCGTACGGCCGACGATGGTAATAGGCTGTGCGAGAACGATCGAGAGAGAGAGTCCAACTGGAATGTGAAAGAACAATCGGCGCGATAACCAAACAAGTATAAAAGGCCGCCGGTTGCAGCGCAGACGGTCGAGTCTGATTCGAGCAAGCAAAGGGAAAACATGCAATAGTAGCAGTGTAAAGACAAACAAGTGTAAATTTGTAAATAAAGTGATTGTTGGTTTCTGACTGCGTTTTGCGCTGAGTAATTGATTTAGTTTTATTTTCAAGCACAATCCAGATACGACCTTAGAGAGCTCATTTTCGTAACAATATCATTAAACGCACAAATGGTTCACATCACTTCACTGAATTTAAATGAAGTAGGTATTCGTTTACGAATGATTTTGGCACAATTTGAATATTGAAAATCTGATAATGGTCAAAAGTAATTTCAAGTGGATTTTGACATCAACAGTCTCGTTACGTCATTGATCTTGTAACCGAAAAATCACGAATGTGTGGCCAATGTTGTTGCTTTGAAAAGGGCTTTTCTGATTAAGAATTTCCAAAATTAGAGCCCTGCCGATTATGTTTAAAATAAAAAAAATCCGAATCATAATGTAATGGATATCAATGTGTTAGAATTTTCCGATTTTACAGAAAGCATTCCCCAATTTTGAGCTTTGTAAAATTGTTTAATAAATACTACGATCAAAATGAAAACCAAAATAAATTTTTTTCGAAATTGCCATGGGCTTTACAATTTTCTCGCCAAGCTTCTTTAGGTAAAAATTGAACACAATAAAAACACGACAGTTTAAATCGAACGATCCGTTCTAGATTTATGCGAAGTTCCTATGTATGTTTCGAATTTTCCGAAAAACGTTTACCAATTTTACGCTTTGGCAACCATTTGAACTGTAATATTACAATCAAAATGAAAAAATATAATTAAATTCTCCAGACAGAATGTATGGAAAATCGCGAATTAACCGGGAAAAGTTTTTGTCGGCGCATAAAGCTTCCTTGGGCGGAAACAAATACACAATAAAAAAAAGACTTCCGTACGCTACTCTGTTTTATGTATAAGATCCCACTTGGATTTTCGCTGGAAGCAAGTGTTATATGGCAGTTGTTTAGCTTCGTGCTGCATTATCTTTGCTTCAACAAAAAAAGTTCATCTATTAATGGTTAGTCATTATAATCAAATGAAAGATTAAAAGGAAAATAAATGTTCTATCATGTAATATAGTATATAGTCATAGTATTATCTGTAAATCACAAAAGTGTCTACATGAACTATTGGAAAATAATATTGTTTCCTTTGCAGTATCAAGATTAATGGGAGGTTCGGCCAGCGGGTCCATGGGACATATGAGTAACATGGGGAGCTTAGCAGCATGCAGTGTTAGTGACTCAAAACCATTACAATTCCCTCTAACGCAGAGGAGAAAGCGGAGGGTTTTATTCACTCAAGCCCAGGTTTGTAAGCCCAATTTTGGAAATATATACATAAGTATTTTAAGAGAGTGTTGTGAAATTAACATATTCAATTGATTAATACTGTAGTAAGTAATACTTATATACTTTGTTTGTTGTTGCTTGGAGAAATTAAAAAAAATGTTTCCCCATAAAGTGATAATAAAAAATAACAGCAACCGATGGCGGACATAGCTTATATGCCGCCCGAGGCAAATCGCCAGAGTATGGCCCTAAGTTTTTGTATTAACCCTAATTCCCAGAATTTTAAAAGTAACGTAAACCCAGAAGTGAGACTGTCAGGCTTATATGAGCTAAATTACTGAAAACATTTGTTTAAAAAGTACAAAAACTATCTAAAATGTTAAATTTATAAATGCAATAAAATTCTAACATTCCATTAGAGGATTACATAAAATAATGGAATCGAAAATCTTTTGGATTTATCACCATTTGAAATCTTTAGTGAGACTGTTAGGCTCACTTCTGGGAATTAGGGTTAAAATACTTACGAAAATTTACGGAAATTTTCAACCACATATCCGTTTAAATTCAATATTTTTCAAAATTATAATGAACATGCGGGAATATTTATGTGAATGCAACATAAAGACAATAATTTTCTGAAATTTGGCGCCGATTTTATTTTTTTCTTCACGCAAAATATTGCTCGATTCGCTTGCAAAATTTTGCCGCCCTAGGCATTTGCCTCATAAGCCTCGTGCTTTGACCGACACCGGCACCAACAACTTTTTTGTGGTAACGATACATTTTAAAAGATAATTTAAAATGTAAAAACTCTGTTTTAAAGCTATAAAGGCACTCATTTTCCTGTAGAAAAATAGAGCCAGTGACGGGTTTTCGGTCAACTTTGTAATTCATTACTCGATTAGTATCTATACATATCTATACCACTGATGACCATTGTGCTACTCGCGAGCAAGGTATATTAACAAGGTACGCCAGGCTGAGAGAGTCGTCAGAATAAGGGGACCAAATTAGAGTTGCTTTTTGTTAGGAAAGAATTGTTGGTTGCATCTTTTAGTATTTGTTTGCTTTTGCTTTTCGCATAATTTGGAACTTTTTTTTAAGCTTCCACCACATACCATATTCCACTGCCTGGCCACATCTTCTTTTGCAGGAACACAAAACATGCCCGCCTTTCCGCAACTTACTTTGGACAATGTATTATTTCACACCGAATTTTACACAATAATAAACACTGTTTTATCACACGATGTAAAAAGATGCGCACGTTATACGCGATTAATAAAACAGACGCGCACTTTATACGCAGTTCGCATTACGTATACAAAGCAATTTTACCGTTAGACCCGCTATTCTTACGGCATCCGTGCAAAACGGAGTTGACGGAAACTCCGACGTATGCAGTCGAAAAGGGCATCATGTGGACAGATTGCTTAGAGCCTATTTACACGAGGGCTTTTCCCCCTGCGTTAAAAGTCATGCGTGACGAGTTTGTAGGCGAGAAGTGGTGAGAAGTCAGCGGGGTAGGCAAACACGCACGGTCAGAGAATTCCAGGGGTTTTTTTGACATTTTGCTTTGCTCTTTTTCTCACTTTTCTTCAATTTTCAAACCGGCCGGACGTTTTATTTTTTATTGTTAAAATAAAATGTGGACAAGGGAGTTGGTGGAGCTTCTCTTGATAAAATATCAAGAGAACGAAAACTTGTTCAATGTTAAGCATCCGGACTATATGGATCGCGTGAAAAGAGCAAATTCACTGTTCAAAATATATGAAGAATTAAAACAGATAAACAGCAACGTAACAGTGGATGCCATAAAAAGTGCATACTTTGAAAAGCCAATATATTAAAGAATTGCGCGAAGTGGCTAGCAGCAAAAAAAAGCGGTGTTGGAACTGACGACATTTACCAAAGCTGTGGTGCTTCGATCAGCTGAAATTTTTGAATTGATTGCGCGATAAGAAATTTAACATCGAACATTTTCAGCGTAAGTTGTGATATTTTTATTAACAAACTTCTTTTAATAAATGCATATTTACAGAGTGATGAATATAGTGAAAATTTCATTTCAATTTCGGAAACTAAAAAAAAATTGAAAATGACAATGAAAAATAATATGAATTTTTTATGTATTTCAGAAAACGGCTACAAGTTTTGGTGAGAGCATTACACAGGTGAAGAATTTGCTTGTGAAGCGGCTAGAAGATAGGTGCGACAATTATTGGCTTGGGCAACAAGTTGTTTTCGAAATGAAGTTCATTAGAAGTGAAGAAATACGCAAAGACGCAGCATGGAAAATTCAGAAGATCTTGCGAGAAGCTGCATTGAAGGATAGACCAAAAAGTGGTCGATCTACTACCGAATCATATGAGAGCGTATTTCTGAACGAATCAGAATCAAGTTGCTGTAGTACAATGTCATTTCGTCCAGTATCGGACAACGCAAGTACGGCGTACTCGCAGGATATTCTGGAACAATCTTTGGTTAAAGTGCTGGACGATGAAGATTGCTTTTAAAAGCAGTGGTTGCCTAGCTAACGATCTCTCTCTCTCCTTTATGAGTACAAACAAATGAAATATTTGTGATAAATAAAGTATTATTACAAACCTTTAAAAATTCGTCTTTGAAATTATTCCATATTGCTTGGCAGACCTCTGGAATAGCACCACAAAGGAATGGATCCGACAAACGAGTCTGAAAACCTGTGCTTTTGAATGATTCGCCTGTAGCAAGATATCGAAGAGTGGCAGCCAACTTTTCTGTTGGCGATATCGATTCCCTCATTCAAGTATCCTGTTTTTTTATATCTTTTTCAATTGACAAAAGAATATAGTTAAATGTTTCTTCATCCATGCGTATATATTCGAAAAATGAGGACTTGTCAATAGACAGCTCTTTCGCCATAAAAGTAAATGACCCTTTTTCTTTCCGCTGTAACCTCCATGGTTTCACCCATTCCGCCTTCCTTTTTTTATTTGGCAAATCATTTGCACTTTCGCAGCAGTCCAGCAAACTAACAATTATTTTCACATCTTCCCTATTATTTAAATCTGAACAGTTAATAGCAATTTCGGTGGCTTCTAAAATATTTTCCGATTCCATAGAAAAAACACAGGTTATTTTATAAAATAACAAAAGGAACTATTACATATTGTTTGTAATATTCATCACAAAATAACAAAAAAACGAGAAAAGAAATAATTAAGAACTAAATAAAATTATAAGAGAATTCAGAATTCTAATACATTAATATGTATTAAAAAAATTGCATACAAATTCAGTTTCTTTTTCAACTTAAAATTACGATTTCTATATTAAAATTTGTACTCTCAAACTGCGACTTATTTACTTAAACGTAGGGTATTTCAAAAATCTAAAATTTGTCTCTATATTTTTAAAAAATTGTATTTTTCTGTTAGCATATAATTTATTTTTGTGATTAATGCGTTAAAATTTTTTCAATGTGGTAATCTTGGCGAGTAAATTCTTCATATATGCTTGAACACACCCACTGGCTAGCAAGGCTTTTCATGTATTTTGCCTATGCTTGAACATACACATTTGTCAGCATATTTGCTTAATTTTAGTGTCCGACCGAATATTCGATTTCGGTTTCGGCCCAAAAAAGATGTTTCGGTCGGACACTACTTAATTTCAATTTTGCCGCGTTTTCTTGTAAATTTTTCAATTTATTTTATTTATTAATCAGATTCTTAATTAAGGAGAGAAAATCGTAAGTTGCTTCAAAAGTTATACTTTTTTAATTTTCTGTAAGACTTGTTTCAATATGGCAACGCCGTAGTTTTAAGTCGAAAAACTTGGCAGCACCGGAGTTCAGGAAATACGACTCTGGGCTTCGGTGCTGACCAGCAGGGACGCCATTTTCACTTCTTGCGTGACCATTCAAGTATACGGACGTGATCGTACGAAATAAAGACAATTGTATTCTTAAAACTCAAGTGTGGGGTCAAGAAACCGGAAAATAAATAAAAATGGAGAAATGGGAAATGGCGGAGACGCTAGCAAAAGCGGAGATCGATTTTTCCCCAACGGCCACGGTTGGTCAGCTGCGTAAGCTGAACACAAAAATGGTGGGTGCTCCACTGGACATCAGCGGCGAGCCGACCGCCGTCAACACTGCCGTTGCAGCCGACGGTACTGCTGCCACCAAAACTGCCGCTGCAGCCAACACTGCTGCCACCACCACCGAAGCTGCCACCGACCAGACCGCTGGCGCTGCAGTCAACACTGCCGCCTCCACCGACGAGGCCGCTGCCACCAAAACTGCCGCTGCAGCCAACAATACCGCTGCCGCCCGAAACGAAGGCTTTGGACACGGTACAGTAGACGACAAACCGCGTTGCCAAGATGGCGGCGCTTTCTCTGCCAACGCCATTAGTGCTGACAGCAATGGCGTCTGCTACGACGCTGCCGTTGATGAGGAACAGGCGATGTTGAAGAAGCGTTTGGAGATCCTCAAGTTGCGGCAACAAATCCGCGAGTTGGAGAATCCCGCGCCGACTCCGATGCAGGAACGACCGCCGAGCTTCACTGACGTCGAGCACGCTATCCCCAAATTTAGTAGGGATGGCGTTGCTCATGCCGTAAGACATTTCCTACGTGACTTCGAGGAACTTATGCGTTCCACCAACGCCGACGAGAGCTTCAAGCTGCTCTGCCTGCGCCGTTCGCTGACGGGCACGGCACGGGTTTTCTTATTGATGACTGCCGCGCTATGCTACGCCGACCTCAGGAGGGCTTTAATTGCCGAATTCGACGTCGCAGTCTCGCGCCAGGATGTCTATGGCATGCTTCAGCGGAGACGATAGAACAAGAAGGAGGAGTCGCTGCATCGCTAAATCCTGGAGATGCAGGCCATTGCAATGCGGTCTGACATCGGTGAATTGGAGGTCGTCGATTTCATAATCGAGGGGATCGGCTATGGGGCGCGTAGCGTTGGGCTGCTGATCGGAGCCAACAGCGTTGCAGAGCTGAAGAGGCACCAGCGAAAACTTGTCGAGGGACCGACAGAGCGCCGCGACACACAACCGCCAGCCAGACGAACATCTGCTCCGCCAGGGTCAGCGGGGCCGGAAGAGCCGCTATGCTACAACTATTCGCAGCGGGGCCACATCAAGCCACAGTGCCCGTATCCGCTGCGTCGAAACGGGTCATGTTTCCGCTGCTGGGAGATGGGCCACGACCACCGTTCGTGCCCGAAGGCCCTGAAGCCATCTGCCGTTGCCGCTGCCGTCGCCGAGGAAGATGACTACTACTCCGTCAACAATTTCAATAATGTAAGTATTGCTTTTGGAGTCGATTCGGTTGGGAGGCAAACATTTATAAAGTTGTTCTCCTTATTTGATACGGGTAGCCCAGTTAGTTTCATACGGAAATCCTGCGTGCCCGAGGACCTGCGAGCTTCGGTCTGTAAACCGAAACGGTCGAAATATCGTGCCGTGGGTGGACACACCATGCATGTCCCGGCAGAAAGCCACTGCAAAATTTTTAAAACAAACAAAACGAATTTCCATTGTTATAGTACCCGACGACGTGGTGTATGTACCTATTATTTTAGGACGAAATTTCTTACGGGCTTTTAACATTCAATTAACAAAATCGAAACTGCGTTATTCTAAGACGCAACTGCTAGAAATCAAAGATGAAGTTAGCCTTTGCTCCTCCAAATCGATCGACTCCTTACGAATCCTAAGTAAACACAACCTTTTGAGAAATACAAATACTTGCGTTGCCGATTACTGCCGAATTAATTAAGATTCTGCGACAGCTGGGTCGGTTGAGTCAATAAACCGTAATATCAATGACGGCGTACCATATATATGTAATATTAATATTCCGTTTGATGACCAAGCATTTGACGTAAATTTCGAATTAAGCCGGGTACAACGTGAGAAACTCATAGAGTTGATAACGAATTGCTATTTAGTGCCGAAAGATATTTCCGTTACCCCTTACGAATATGAGATGAAGATTCATTTAAGTTCCAACGTACCCTTTTATTGTAGCCCTAGACGATTATCTTACAAGGAACGGACCGAGGTTAAAGAAATTGTAAAGAAATTACAACAGGAGGGCATTGTTAGTCCAAGTAATTCTCCGTAACGGATAATATCCGATAGAGGAACTTGCTTTACGTCACTCGAATTTGGGGAATACGTGCTGAGACATAATATTAAACATGTAAAGGTGGCTGTGGCATCTCCACAAGCCAACGGGCAGGTAGAAACAGTTAATCGAGTAATCAAAACCATGCTAGGCAAGATAAGCGATCCAATTACACATTCTGATTGGTGTAGCAGATTGCTACAGGCCGAACATGCTTTTAATAACGCGGTTCATAGTGCCACGAAAACTACTCCGAGTATCCTGTTGTTTGGTGTGGAACAGCGAGGTGACGTGGTTGACGAGCTAGCTGAATATCCTGACGAAAATAATGACATTACTAGGGATCTAGTGGATATACGCTCAAAAGCATCGCAGGCGATAGAGGATGCACAGGAATATAATCTAAAGTATTTTCTCGAGCATAGTACTGACGCTAAAAAGTATGACGTAGGTGATTTTGTAGTTATTCGGAATGTTGACACTGTCGTCGGTACGAATAAAAAGTTTATGCCCAAGTACCGAGGCCCGTATGTAATTCATGACGTCTTAGGAAACGATTGTTACGTCGTACGTGATATTGATAACTGTCAATTGACTCAGCTGTCGTATGATGGAGTAGTGGAGGCGAATCGAATACGTAGGTGGACCTCAAAGCCGAGTGGAAAGGTTGCCGTTGAAAGGGATTCGGACAATACGGTAGGCTAATTATCGGGACGATAAAAATCGACGTACAGTAGTCGTGCCGTGCGGACGTGTTTTTCGGAGCTCTGTTACCATGCCTTGTGTGTGCGGCCATAAAGTCGACCGCGGCCAGTCAAAGACTCAATGTGCCAAGTGTAACATTATTTTTCATTTGGAGTGCGTGAACCTTTCGCAAGCAGACTTGGATTTCCTGCAAAAAACAAACAAACAATTTGTGCGCAAAAGCTGCACTTCGGCGCGTCGAAACTCGATTCGGCCACCAATTCGTTCGGCTACCCCGACATCCAACGCAGCATCAGTTAACTCTCCGCAAAGCGAATGTGAAAAAAATGAAAAAAAAGAAATCTCTTTACAAGCTGTTTTTAACGAACTTACAGCTGTAAGATCTGAGAATGTTCATATGCTCTCTTTGATTAGCTCCTTGCTTAGTGAAAAAGAAGCTCTTCACAAACAAGTTGAGCACCTACAATCGGAAGTGCAAGCCGTTCGTCGTGAATTGCAAGATTATGCTCACTCGACTGCAATATCTGACCTAGCTGATGACGTCAGAAGCCTGCGTAATGAACTTAAAATCAACCTGCCTACCGCGAATCAATTCCAAGCGCATAAGCCTGCTCTGAGCTCAACCTCATCGTTGCCAGCCTCGTCTCCTTCTCACTCTTCTTCGTATGCCGCCGCTGCTGCTGCTGCTGTTGCTGTTGCTGCTTCTCCAGCTCTTGCAGTCTCAAATGCCTCTCTCACTTCGCCTAACTGCAGTGCTGTCAAGAATGCACCGTTGCTCCCACCACAAAATAACATGCCAGCCCATTTAGATAATGCTGATGATGCCCGCTTTACTTCTGTTGTGAGAAAGAAAAACCCCAAGCAAATTGTTGTTGGACGCAAAACTAGCAGCGAACTAAATGTGATCGCCCAAATGAGATGGATACATCTGTCATCGTTTAGTCCCACTGTGACTGAGGTAAACATCACGGATTACGTCCACAGTCATGCTAATATTGACAAGAATCATCTCTCGTGCTACAAATTAGTGAAGAAAGACACTGAAACTAAGAACCTAAAGAGAATATCATTCAAATTAGGTGTAGCTGAGCAATTCTACGAAAAATTTTCGATCCTTCTCTGTGGCAAGAGAATGTAAGAGTCCGACCGTTTAAAAATTTTCCAAAAAGAGACTTGAATCTACCGCAAACTTAGCGGAGGCAGGCTCTCCTAGTGGATCATTGAGTATTGCTGAATTTCTTCTCTACTATCAGAATGCTGGTGGATTAAGAACTAAAATTCTGCCACTGCTGTTTTTCTCTTCTTCCTGTCTATACGATATTATAGTGTTAACGGAAACTTGGCTCACATCAAGCCATAACACTGCTGAAATGTTCGATTGCCGTCTTTACAACGTTTTTCGTAAAGATAGATCGTCAAGTACCACTGGACTCTTTAGAGGCGGCGGAGCACTCATTGCCGTTCGCTCTTCTCTGCCTTGTACACAAATCAATTTGCCAACTGATGTTACCTCAGACATGAGAGGTTACGACATAGACCAAATTATTATAAAAATTGTATTTGATAAATCCCATATTATTTTTATTTCTGCTAGTTATATTCCACCGCTCAGTCCTGTTGAATTATATAATGCACATGTAAATAATTGTTGTTCTTTACTCAGTGACTGTAGGGACAATCAGAACATTATTATTGTTGGGGATTTTAATTTGCCCAATGTTAAGTGGAGTTATGTTAGTGATATAAACCAACTGATACCGTATGAAGTCTCGAGTGAGAGTGAATGCGCGGTTCTCGACACATTTGCTGAGTTTAATCTCAATCAAATAAATAAAATCCACAATGAAAATAATCGGTTACTCGATCTGGTTTTCGTAGACAATCAATTGCAATCTGTTGTCGAGCCTCTCTCTTCACCCCCACTGCCTAACTCAATTCACCACAAGGCATTGTGCATAAGCTTCCGCTTTATTAATTACATTAAGCCCACTAAAAATAGTTGCGATATCTATAATTTCTCTAGAGCTAAGTTCAATGATATTTCGCATTGCTTAGATTCTGTGAATTGGAAGTCGCATTAATATCGCCTCTATTGTCGGAGAATTACGACTTTTTCAGGGATAAGCTCAATTCGGTGGTTGATAGGTTTGTTCCAAAGAAGCCCAGAAGAAATGCCACTAAACCAGTTTGGTTCAATGGTAGGCTTATTAACATCAACAATAAAAAAACAAAGGCATATAAACGGTACCGTAAATCTAATAATGACATGGATTGCTATGAAACCTACTGTCGTTTGAAAAATGAATTTGACGTTTTAAACAAATTCTTATATCGGAATTATATCCTAAATATGGAGAGTGAAATTAAGGTAAATGGTAAACGTTTCTGGAAATTTATAAATAACAAAAATAAAAGTACTGGTATTCCTACAATCATGGAACTATCTGGCGAATCTACTGCTGATGTTCAAAAAATTTGTAATTTATTTGCAAAATTTTTCCGTTCCGTATATGTTTCTCCCTCTGTGGTAACACCTACAAGTAGTACTAAGTCTCATGCCGTGCTAAGCATTATCAGTCCGCAATTTTCCGTTGAGGAAGTGTGTCGGGCTCTTATGTCATTACCCGATGACCCTGTAGCTGGTGAGGATGGTATTCCTCCAATATTGTTGAAAAGATGTGCCTCAGCGCTATCCCTTCCATTATCAATAATCTTTAACAGATCACTGGCTCACGGTGAATTCTTGTTGGAATGGAAAAGATCCTATCTTATCCCTATTTACAAGTCTGGGAACAAGTCTGATATTCAGAACTATCGTCCCATCTGTAAAATTTCTTGTATACCTAAGCTACTAGAGAAAATGGTACACGATAAGCTGTTATTTTTGATAAAAGAACACATTTCTCCATATCAGCATGGCTTCATAAAGGGTAGATCTACGTCTACAAACTTGACTTTATTCTCTAATTTTGTCCTAAAACAACTTGAGTACGGTAACCAATGTGATGCAATATTTACTGATTTTGCAAAAGCCTTTGATAGGGTTAATCATAGCATCTTACTCAACAAACTTGATCAGATGGGATTCGACTCGACCATCCTCAAGTGGCTCGCTTCATATCTGAGTGACAGAACTCAGTTCGTCCGCATAAACAACACAAATTCGGATGTTATAAACGTTACCTCTGGAGTGCCTCAAGCCAGTCACCTAGGCCCACTTCTATTTCTGGTATTTGTTAATGACATCCCTGATTTCATCTTAGAGTCGTCCTGCTTAATGTATGCGGATGACTTGAAAATATTTCGTACCGTGAAATCATTTTCCGACTGCGTTAAACTTCAGGATGATTTATCCAAGTTGCAGGCTTGGTGTGTGACGAACTCATTACCTCTTAATGCCGCCAAATGCCAATATATGTCATTTAGTAGGCGTTTAGACGTAATCGATTATCAATACTCAATTGGTAATGTTACTCTTTTTCGAATTTACGAAAAAAAGGATCTGGGGGTCATATTCAATCACAAGATGTGCTTCTCCAAGCACATAGACTTCATGATTGCCAAAGCAAGGTCTATGCTCTGGTTTGTAATAAGAAACTCGAATAAATTCGGTGATATTTTTGCCCTCAAAAGCCTATACTTTTCTTTCGTTAGATCCAACCTCGAATACTGCAGTATAATTTGGGATCCTCTCTATTCTGGGTATTCCTTAAGAATCGAAAGAATCGAGAAACGTTTTACCAGGTATGCCATTCATCGCCTGCACTGGAATGGTAACGTACCCGAGTACAAAAGCAGGTGCCTCTTACTTGGACTGCCAACATTGGAAACTCGTAGGAAATTTTATGCTATAATGTTTATTAGAGACGTGGTGAAAATCTAATAATGACATGGATTGCTATGAAACCTACTGTCGTTTGAAAAATGAATTTGACGTTTTAAACAAATTCTTATATCGGAATTATATCCTAAATATGGAGAGTGAAATTAAGGTAAATGGTAAACGTTTCTGGAAATTTATAAATAACAAAAATAAAAGTACTGGTATTCCTACAATCATGGAACTATCTGGCGAATCTACTGCTGATGTTCAAAAAATTTGTAATTTATTTGCAAAATTTTTCCGTTCCGTATATGTTTCTCCCTCTGTGGTAACACCTACAAGTAGTACTAAGTCTCATGCCGTGCTAAGCATTATCAGTCCGCAATTTTCCGTTGAGGAAGTGTGTCGGGCTCTTATGTCATTACCCGATGACCCTGTAGCTGGTGAGGATGGTATTCCTCCAATATTGTTGAAAAGATGTGCCTCAGCGCTATCCCTTCCATTATCAATAATCTTTAACAGATCACTGGCTCACGGTGAATTCTTGTTGGAATGGAAAAGATCCTATCTTATCCCTATTTACAAGTCTGGGAACAAGTCTGATATTCAGAACTATCGTCCCATCTGTAAAATTTCTTGTATACCTAAGCTACTAGAGAAAATGGTACACGATAAGCTGTTATTTTTGATAAAAGAACACATTTCTCCATATCAGCATGGCTTCATAAAGGGTAGATCTACGTCTACAAACTTGACTTTATTCTCTAATTTTGTCCTAAAACAACTTGAGTACGGTAACCAATGTGATGCAATATTTACTGATTTTGCAAAAGCCTTTGATAGGGTTAATCATAGCATCTTACTCAACAAACTTGATCAGATGGGATTCGACTCGACCATCCTCAAGTGGCTCGCTTCATATCTGAGTGACAGAACTCAGTTCGTCCGCATAAACAACACAAATTCGGATGTTATAAACGTTACCTCTGGAGTGCCTCAAGCCAGTCACCTAGGCCCACTTCTATTTCTGGTATTTGTTAATGACATCCCTGATTTCATCTTAGAGTCGTCCTGCTTAATGTATGCGGATGACTTGAAAATATTTCGTACCGTGAAATCATTTTCCGACTGCGTTAAACTTCAGGATGATTTATCCAAGTTGCAGGCTTGGTGTGTGACGAACTCATTACCTCTTAATGCCGCCAAATGCCAATATATGTCATTTAGTAGGCGTTTAGACGTAATCGATTATCAATACTCAATTGGTAATGTTACTCTTTTTCGAATTTACGAAAAAAAGGATCTGGGGGTCATATTCAATCACAAGATGTGCTTCTCCAAGCACATAGACTTCATGATTGCCAAAGCAAGGTCTATGCTCTGGTTTGTAATAAGAAACTCGAATAAATTCGGTGATATTTTTGCCCTCAAAAGCCTATACTTTTCTTTCGTTAGATCCAACCTCGAATACTGCAGTATAATTTGGGATCCTCTCTATTCTGGGTATTCCTTAAGAATCGAAAGAATCGAGAAACGTTTTACCAGGTATGCCATTCATCGCCTGCACTGGAATGGTAACGTACCCGAGTACAAAAGCAGGTGCCTCTTACTTGGACTGCCAACATTGGAAACTCGTAGGAAATTTTATGCTATAATGTTTATTAGAGACGTGGTGACCTACCACATTAATTGTCATTTCTTGCTAAAATTAATACTTTTCAACTGCCCCTCGCGGGAGTTAAGATCATGGGATACATTTCGCATTCCCCTTTGCAGAACTAACTATTTCTTGAATGAACCGCTCAACCGCTGTTTAAGGCACGTGAATGAGTTAGGTCGTCAGTTGGACCTATTCTCAGAAAGCAGGGATAGTTTTAAGGCTAAATTAATTGCATTACTGCATAATCATTATTGCTTATAATTACTTACTTAATTTCTAGTAATCTACTTGTGTAAAAACTAATTGATGAATAAATAAATAAATAAATAGATAAGTTGACTGGTTGCCCGAGTTGTAAGACTTGATGTTTCAATATGGCAACGCCGTAGTTTTAAGTCGAATAACTTGGCAGCACCGGAGTTCAGGAAATACGACCCTGGGCTTCTGTGCTGACCAGCAGGGACGCCATTTTAACTAGTGATGAGCAAAACGGCGATTTTCAAATCACAGTGTGATTTGCGATTGCGATGTGAAAATCGCTGTGATTGAAAACTGCGATTTTTAATCACTGTGATTTTGAATCACAGTTTTATTGCAAGAACTTATCTATCGCATGCGGCAGCTCGCGGACTTGTATGAATGCGAAAAAATGAACATGGTTTTCCATTCAAATGTTAGCCGGAAGAAAATGTCTAATATTAAGGAAGTTACACATCCAGTTCTAAGCAATTTACGTCCAAAAATATTGACTTTATGATTTTATGTCGCTACAGTTTTGCATTATAAATGACTACTACTTTCCATACAAATTTCATTTTGATGATGGGGTTGTAATTCGTGGTGGAAACGAAATAGTAATATCAGCGGTTTCTTGCTTGCGAAAATTTCCGCGACTGGAAGTTGGGCCATAGAATTTTCTTGTATATTAAAATCTGTGCCGGAAGCAGATTATATGTTATTTTTCAAACTTATGAGAAAAGGTAAGGAGGTTATCATCATTAACCCTTATTCTCATACCCAAACTTACTAACGTCGTTTGGCACCCGGGGTACCCGGGTACCCATTTCATGAAATTTTTAAGTTTTCAATATAGAAAACAAAATTTTTTAAATATATGATTTGTTCGCTTTTCACCTAAATAACGAGGATCCGGAAGGTAAAAAAAAAATTTTCATTATTTGTCAGTTTTTTTCACGAAAATACATCGCAGTGGGCACCCGGGTACCCGGGTATGAGAATAAGGGTTAAATGTTAGCCGTTGTTGCTTGTATTGTTACATTTCTGCATTATTCCGACGGCTTTTCTCATACAATTTTCATGCTGCCAATGTGCAAAAGATATGCTGGATGGAGACATGCGTGCAAGCGAAAAAGATATACATAGTCTCTCAAAGCGATATCCACCAGTTGCCTGTAGAGGAAAAAGGAGCACTAGAAAACGTAATAAATGTTAGCAGCATTGTCACAGAGCAGAGAAACGAGTGCTGAAATCGTTGTATATGTAGGTGCGTTTCGCTTCTCATTTGTTCACAGCGATTACAAAATCGCAGTGAAAAAATCACCGGTTTGGATTTTTTGCTCAACACTAATTTTCACTTCTTGTGTGACCATTCAAGTGTACGGACGTGATCATACGAAATAAAGACAATTGTATTCTAAAATTTAATACTTAAAATTGTTTATAAAACAATGAGCGATTCTTCCGATTCATCTTCTTTTTTGGGAACGGGTTCTACGAAGCGAGCAAAAGTAAAGTATCGAAAGAAAAAATGTATCGACAGCTGGCTGGAAATGGAAGAATTCAAGGAATGGCTTGAAAAAATCGAAACGAATAATTTCCAATGCAAGTGTACAGCTTGCGACGTTTGATTTCGATGTTTGAAAATATATGTAGGGAAAATTTACATTTGCGTAAGGCAAAATAGTGATTTTCTTAAGATGCGGTAGGGATTTTTTCAAAAATTTGTTGGCATTACTGCTTCAGTGTCGTTTCAGACTTCATCCGAGTAACATTACGTTCGTTTGTTGAGCGGTTGCTCGCATTTCTGCACACTGAGGGCCGTTTTCTCAACTAACCGATAAAGTGACCTTTAGTTGTCGGGCCAATAAGTTTTCCTCACTTTAAAGTCCCCATAACTATTTTCGTTTTCTCAACTGCCTGATAAATATAAATTTAACAAGTCTGATTTTTTGGCAACTCTGGTCTACGATGGGCAGCACTTGGCGGTGCAATCAGCTGAACTCGTTGTCATTGTATTCGGCAAAAATAGTCCAATCGGCTGTTATATGTTCTATTTGCCGCATTTTGCGACTCCGTACCTTCAAAAGCGTCTTCCAGTGCATGAATATAAAAAACACGCCTATTTTCCATACCGAAAGATCTCAAATTCAAATTTCATTTCAAATTATAATTTCATAACCAGCTGTTTTTTGTTTGTAACCTAACATATGCATGTACTTGGCACCACTTCCACTTAAAGTTCACTTTAAAGTTTAACAGGCACTCAATCTGACCGGTAAGTTTTATCGGGCCGATAGCCTAAGAAGCGTTTGAGAAAACGAAAATGCTTTTATTGGCCCGATAAAGTGAACTTTAAAGTTAAAGGTAAGTTAAGAAAACGGCCCTTAAATGCCTACGCTTCGCTCTTCCCCCTCGCATCATAACAGCCGAAAACACTTTTGTGCCCACATGCGCGTTCTATATTACTTCATATTCTTTGCTTCTACTCATATGTTACGCTGAAGTAACAGAGTATTCTGCTGTTAGTAACAGAGGGTTCTGCTGTCAATAACAGAGGGTACTACAAGTAGTACCCGCCATAGAACGCGTTTGCTTGTAGGTGCGTTCTACTTATATATTACTTCATGTTCGTTGGTAAGACATAATAGATTTTGCATACTTCCGTACTAACATACTACCGATCCTAACAGGATAGTGTGGAGTTTACATAAAAGCCGCGGTTGTTACCCTTATTAACAAATTTTAGCTTCAAGCCATTGAGGAAAATTGTCGGTAAGTCAGAAAAAGAAAAAAAGCTTGGAAATTGGCAAGACGAATGATTTTAGTGTGTCATTATCTGCTATTATGCATAGGTCCTCGTTTACCCTAGCGCATAAATCTTCAACGAGACCAACTGGCCTTAACAAATACAACTGCAGATCATCAGCTTACGCATGCATATTAACATAATGGTACTTATTAAAAATACCTGTTATGAACATCGTAAATAAAACCTTTGGAAAACTCCAAAAGGCAAAGCAAAGCTATGTGTCCCATATCATATGACACTCTGATATCATCCAAAATCTTAACAACAGCTGTGAAGCAGCTATGCCCTTGCCGGAAACCAGACTGAAAAGGAGACATACATATATGTAGTACTTCTATATTGGCAGCAACCTATCTTCACAATAAGTTTTCATTCAGAAATCAAAGGGAGACAAGCGATGAGACAGAAAACACGAAATTTTGTGAATGTATTTCTATACGTGTATACATGAGCACTTCTACACCTGAACAACTGCCAAACTGCTCCAGGGGCGGTTGAAGAAAAACGTACTATTTTCAGTTAATTTCGACAAATTTTTATTTTTTTCCAGTCAATTTTTTCCCCCCTGAACGCACTTGACTTTTTGACACTTTTGACATTTGTCAAGGTACATTCGTTTATACGCTTTCTCGCTCATATTTCACTATTGCTGTACTGTGATGTTGGCGAATGTACCCTGAGCTTACTGCCAATATAGAAGTACTACATATATGGAGACATAAGATCGAATTTATTGATATGCTTAAAAATCTGCTCCGTGATGAGAGAGAGACTCACATACTTTTCACAATTACGATAACAAACTACAGGATGCACGGTTGCCAACTTTTCATTTTCAGAAAGCACTAAAAACCTCGTTTTTCCACTCAAAAAGCACTGATGAGCAAAAATGACCAAATGGTGGCAGTTGTCCCAATGTTCCGTGTCATATATGTACTAGGTTGCATGTAATATCCAAAGAATAATTTTTTTTATCCCCACTTTCCAGTGTTATATAATTGTTAAGTCTTGTATAGTGTTGTAAATCACTGCAGTTTAAAAAAAACTTAAATTTTTTGTTAAGCAGGAATTAGTCTTAGTGTCTTTTAAATAAAATAAAAGCACTAAAAAACGCACCAAGCACCAAACTCAATATTTTCCGCGTTTTGATTTTCAAAAAGCACTAAATTTAGTGCGAAACGCACTAAGTTGGCAACAGTGAGAGTAGTAGAGTCGCGCTGTATTGGACACACAACAGGTACAGCCTCTACTCTCTACACACTACCGAAAGAACTCTATAGTGGCTTGGCTTTACCGTTGTTGGTCATGATTTTCTGACCAGTGAATCGCGCGAATGCTGCGTGGAAAGCTTCGTGGAGAAGCAAACGAACACTGCAATATAACCTTTGATATTGGTTGAGCTACGGGGGGATTGATGCCTTGATTTGGAATGGGCCACCAAAGTCAATTCCGGTTATGGCGAATGGGACGGAGAGTGTGCATTGGGAGTAGCGCTGCCATGATTTGGGTTCGCACCTTTCGTTTATGGATGCCACATGTTTTGAATTGGAAAATGTAATGTCACTGTTAGTTTTATTTGAGTAGCGGATTCACATTGGCTCGAAAGACCATGAATATTTTAGTGTCTGGGAGCCGTCGGCGAAGCGGAATTCAAAATATGTGTTTATTTTTCGTATTTAGAACACGAATGATTAATAACAATGGACAACAAAAATGGCCGGACTCCGTCCGCCGGAGCCGGTGGGCTGGAAGTGTGGAACATAAGCACTTGGGGGAACTGGAAGGGATGGGATTGGAACTATGCAGGATCCACAGAGTGCACAACACATTTAGCCACACAACACATTTTATGCCTAAAATAAAATTTCCTACATGGGTAGCCGAAAGATATAAATAAAACTTCAGAGCTGGACAGTATTTCAGCCACTTTTTAGAAAAATGCGTTGCCACACTGGCATGCCCTTTATACAATTTTTTCAACCACGTCATACACTACAGTACAGTTTTCTAAATAAAGGTTATTGTTTTAGTTTAACATAGTGTGGCAACAGTGACTACGTGACGCGAAACTCGGAGAAGAAATGATTTTCAGACCATTTTTTGCTTTTTCCAATCGTCCGATAGTGTACGGGTTTTTTTACCCAAACATTCGCACAGCACCGGTTACCAGTCAATTGTTTGCATCTTAAAGTGCTAACTTTTCTTATTCGCTGTAAATATAGCATTGCAAGCCAACTTGTTTTACTGGTCTAAGTAATTTTGATTGTAACGCGTACAAAAAAAAAGCAGAAATAAATTATTTCATACGCTGAAGTCAGCAGATATTCGGTTGCTTTTTCCTTCAGTTCATGTCTCATTGAGTTTGCCGTTTCTAGTGCAGCAAGAAACAGTGATGGCAAGTTGAAATCTTTTCAAACGCAGAGCTGCAACTCAAGCAATGCAAACGTTAAGGCTTTGAGGGCAGTCAGCAAAAACTGAAGTAAAATCATATTAAAACACGAGGCAACATACTTATGACATTTTTCAGCAACAACGTTTTTTTGCAATCAATTTTCTATAAACGTACTACAGAATGAAAGCAAAACAAAACCAATTATTTTATTTGCAAATAAACATCGAACGCACCAGCAGCCCTTGCCCTGGCGTTTGTATGGCGAATTTTTTGTACGAACCCTAATCAACTCTGGGGCCTGGTTTTACCGAATTTGCGACTCTGGGGCCTGGTTTTACGGAATTAGCAACCGTGACCCCTCCGAGTTTCGCGTCATGTAGTCATTGGTGGCAATTGTGTCAAAACTGATAGTTTTCTGGGGTCTATTCAGAGGAGGTGAGCAATCTAATACCATCATACGGGTTATTCCTCGAGCAAGTAGAGCTGCGACATCGACATCGATGTTTTTGAAACATCGATGTTCTATATGAACATCGATTAATTTTTTCATCGATGTTGCGCAGCCGATGTTTTTACAACATAACATGATATTTCGTCGATGTTCAGATTTTTTTTTAATGGGTAACTAGAATTTAGAATTTCACCTAATCTGGCAAACACATTTTCAAATCAAGAAATTTTCAGGAGTCTCCTTTTCTGAAACTGGTGAAAAAATATTTGTGCGTTATGGCTACTTCGGTTCATACACCGGAAACATTGCCACCTGTAGAAGAAGCTGCTTGGATGGAGAAAAATTGCACAAATTGATGTTCCTGCAAACCATTGACAAAACTCTTTGGGGGCATTGAACAGTTGGAAACCAATGCAGACAATTCTAGGCTTAAAACGTATTTCGTAACATGTCGTCATGTGGGAACAATATAAGCACTTTATTCTTTCCTTTTTTAATTGCTGTCTATTTGAGACTTTTATTACTATACGATTGAAAAACACACTAAAATAACAACTATGTCCACTTTTTTAGTTATTCCGAAGATCTTGATATATGTTTCCTTATATTTATAACAGAAAATCATTACATACCAATTTAAATTCCACTCGTTTTTCAAAATGTTTAATTAAAAGGGTAATAAACAAAACCATCGATGTTTGCAAAAATCGATGTTTTCGTCCCGATGTTTCTTTAACATCGATGTTGCAAAAAAATAAACATCGATATTGGAAAACATCGACGTTTCTCGTCGATGTCGCAGCTCTACGAGCAACTCGTTCAAACACTGGAGCTGACGTATTCCCAATTTATACGATGTTCGCTGGTTCTAGCGCACTACACTTTACAGAGAGAGTTCGTTTCTGGCCGTACTGCGCTATTGTGGAATAGCCTTCCCACATACGTTTTCTTTAGCATCAATGTCCTTGATGATTTCAAGTCAAGTGTCCGTAACCTTTACATACACTAGTCAGAATAAGTTTGCGTACAAGGGGTACATAGTTTTTTGATATGAAAAATAAATCACTTAAAGTAATTTTTCAAAAAACAAAATATTTTTTATTTTTTCCATAAACTTAGTTCTTTTATTCTATTAAGATAATAATAACAAAAACTTGGCCAAAAACAAAATGTGTTATGAATTCACCTCAAAAAAAGTTTGCGTACAAGATAAGGTTATGTAGTAAAGTCCTGCATGAATAATTCATTTTGGTGGCTACACTACTGTACATACTGTAAGGGTACTTGGTATTCGAAGAATGTGTACAACGAAACGAATAGAAACGAGAACCAGCGAGCGTCGTTTCTCGTTTCTATTCATATTCGGTGAATAGCGAACACTACAGTGCTCGTATTCGGTGAGAAGCGAATACTGCAGTGCTCGTATTCGGTAATCGAGAACTTTGCGAAGTATTCGAAGAGCTGTACTCGTATTTATTCGGACTGGTCCGCAGAGATGAAGTGAAGTATTCTATTCAAAAGCATTTGAATGTTTTCGAATAGCAAAAATGCATACTCGTGCAGGACTCTATTATGTAGCAAAAATTTAATTTAAACTAAGTTTTGTCCAAAAATTAATAACTTTTTGGACATGCTTCTCTTATTGGAACTCCCTGCAGAAGTTTCGGCATAAATTTTATTAAATTATGTGTTTTTTCAGCTGTTCTTTTGTTATATCCTTGAATTGTTATATTTGTTTACTATATCTTTGAAGATGGAGTGTTGTTGGGCTCAGGGTTCAAGTAAACCTTTATATGTATATTTAATTAAATGCACGTTAGCTGACTAGGGAGGAACTTTTTCAACATTTTTGAGCCAGTTAATAGCAAAGATAGCTTCACATCGTATGCATTGCGCCTTAAGGTCATCGTAAAGTTGAAAAGAAATGTTGGAACCTGATCCAAAATTTTGAAACCTTTGCTTGCATAAACTTTTAGAATATGTAAATAACCCCTCGGAACCATTTCTGATAAAAAAACACAGCCTGCTCACTCCTTTACTAGACAGCCCCATACCATATCCCCACATATGCTATGCTTCACTGTTAATTTCAGATTTGTGTTATTAACAGGATCCTCTTCAAATTAGTTGATGCCTTTTAATGCCAAATATGCCAAACCATTATCAGATAATAATAAATCTTCCCACTTTCCATAGATAACAACTCATCGTCCCGGAAATCCGGTTTTCTAGACTCTTTGATGGACTCTTTCACGAAAGCAATTATGTGCTCCTTGTTAATAAGCTAAATATGCTAAATATAGCTTCTTACATGCTATTATGTAGGGGAAATATTTTTTTTTCATGACTTTTCTTATAAAGTCACTGCTACTGGGGTTTATAAAACATTTCTGTACATTTCTGAAGATATTGGATGCAACTAGCCTAAGATTATGATGGCCTGATCGTAACAAAGAAGCGAACAGAAGAATTTATGTTTTTTTCGAAATTTAAGATTGCTTTTTGAAATGGCGAAATGCCCTTCGAAAAGTTTCTCTAATTTCACGAAATTTTTTGTCAATTTGGGAAAGATTTAGTATGATTATCCTTTTATCCATTTTTATTTTTTTTCGCTTAGGTTCTATTGCTTTCTATATAATTTTAAGCACATATACGTTTAAAAATAATTTACAAGTCCGATTATTGCTCAATGGAATACAAATTTCCAAATAAAAATTAAAAGCATAACTGGAAATTTTCGTTATTAGTTTTGTACGCAAACTTATTCTGCACCTTTTTGTGAGTATATTGTCAATAAATACGAATATATGGAAAATTATTATTTTATTGCATCGAAAACACAACAAAAAGTGCAGTTAAGGCATATATGAATAATGTGGATAAGTTTTGGTAAACAGAGAACCCATTTTTGAGGTCAAAATTGATGATAACATAATTTTGACTTGCCTGTACGCAAACTTTTTCTGACTAGTGTATTTCAAGAACCAATGCAATTTTTCGCTTGCACGACGTGCTAGTTCGTATAATAAAAAAGAGAAAGAAATAAATTCATTTAAAACCGTTTAAATGGTCCCTTTAGAAAGGGGGGAAAAAATAGGCGGATACCCGAATAGTAGGAGTTGGCCTAAGGCGTAATTTGATCCCATACTCGAGCTAACGCGCCTGACTCGCGGTCACACTAACCAAGTGATCCGTAGCGGACGAAGTTTTATTGTAATGGAGGCAAATAACCTCTCATTACGAATTACTGCTTGCACAACAGTAGTCACAATCAAAAGTACTTTGCTGTATTGGTTTGTAGGTATAACTATGTATCGTATGAGTATGTTTGTATAAATGTACATATGTATGTACTCCTAAATAAATTTGTGCTGAATAAATATTGTATATCAACGAACTCATAAAATTGTTTGTTTTTGTGGAAGACTTGAAAGTTGAAGTGCTCTGTAAATACAAAATTCATTTTCATAACAACTTGCAAACTCTTCTAAATAATCGAAATGCATTTGTTTGTGCATCCATTTGCTCATAAGAAATAAGAATAAAAATGTCATTATTCCTGCTATACTCATTGATTTGAGTCTTTGGTTTTGTGAAATACATATATGTATACATAAATAGGGGTGGCACGCTAATTAGCACACCCTACGAATAGTAGCGGAAAGATTATGAAACACAAGTAAAAGTCGAAATTATTGATAAGGGACAATAATATTTTCATTTATTTTTATTATTATTATCAGGCTCCTCGCATGGAAGTAAATTACATTAAATCTCGCTAATTGTTTATACAAGATATTAACTATTTGTTTATGATTTGCATTAGCGCCAGAGACGGTTATATCAGCCCTGTAGGAATTCGGACTGGTCTGAATGTAATTTTTCAACTGGTTGCTTGTCAAACATAGCTGACTGTAGAACCGATTCGTTTCCTTTAACATGGCGATGTCCTAGGCGACAGTCAATTGTCCCCAACTGCATCCATTCGCAACTAGTCCGAAGTCAGTCCTAAGTAAAACAGTTTCTAAACCAGTTGCGAAGCGAGTAGTTTGTGAACTAGTTTATTCTGGATTAGTTTTCTAACCAGTTGATTTTTATGGGGAAAATAAGAGAATGCAATTTTTCAACAATTATTTTATTTCAAAAATATTTTAAAAAAACAAAATTCTGTCGCGAATGAAAAACAAGAAATATTGGTGCCCGTAAAGATGAGCCAAGATGAACTTGGACTTGCTGACGCACTTCTGTCGAAACTGTTTGGAGCCTGACGAAATACAACATCCTGACTTCGCCTGCAATATTTAAATAAATAAATGAATTAATAAATAATTACATAAATAAACAAACAAATTTAATAATACATACCTTTCAGCCGCTGCTTCAATTCATTGATTCACACAACCACGTGAAATTCCAACTGAAAGTATTCAAGGCAAATCGAACGAGCCTGGAGTCAGAGAAGCAGAAGCTGCAAAAATTTCTATGTCGCTACTTGGACAACTAGTTGTCCAACTGACTTGCAAAAAACCAATGAATTTTGGGAACCAGTTGTGTCAGGTCCGACAGGGAGAGCTACGGAAGAAACAACTAACATACTGAAACGAGGAGGCACTCTGTGCTGTGCTATGCATGAATGCATAGCATGCTTTTAGGCATGCACTTCAGAGTACGGCAAACTTGCTATAATTCGCTTGCTATAATATGGCGAGGATGGTTAGCGAAAGGTGATAAGCTGTGCTAGAACAATCGAGATAGAAAGTACAACTGGAATGTGCAAGAAACTTCGGCGCGATAAGAAAACTAGTATAAAAGCAGCAGTGTGCAGCGCAAGGAGTCGAGTCTTAGTTGAGCAAGCAAAGTAGAAACACGTGTAGATACAAGCAAAGTGTAAATCTGTAAATAAAGAGATTGTTGGTTTTTTGACTGCGTTTGCGCTGAATAATTGAAGTAGTTTTATTTAGAGGGAAAGTAACAAAAACAATTGCTATCAGCACCAGCAGCCTGGAACATGAGTTCATCGTCGCGGATATAATGGACGACGTGATTATCGGTGTGGATTTCAGGATTAGGCACGGTTTTACGCTGGACCTGAAAGAAAATGTGCTGAGGTATACCAACTTTGAATTCCCCCTGCACACCGGCTATGAGCGAAGCGTGGCGGTAAGGAAAGTTGTCTCGTGTCAACACCAGAAGATACCAGCGAATTCCGAGGCGATTGTGTGGGCAAAGGTGGACGAGGACGATGGGACAAGTCGGCTGGGGGTTGTAGAAGCGCCAAAACAAGGATACGACAACATAATTATCGGACGTACATTAGTGGAACCCAAAAATGGCAAAATACCAGTCAGGATACTCAACCCACTGAACACACCCAGATATGTCGGAAAAGATGTGGTCATTGGCGAGTGTAGAGAGGCTGAAGCAGTTGTCAATTGTGACAGCAGTCCACCCGGAGGAAGTAGGAAACGCGGTTATAACATGGACGCCATACCGCAGGAGAAACAGTGGAGCAGCGAATTGACAGCCGAACAGAAACAGAAGGCGCGGTCACTCCTACAGCACTATGGGTCAATATTTGCAGCAGAAGCGGGCGGAAGAACAGCCATAGTGAAACACAACATCGACACCGGAAGTGCGAAACCGATTCGCCAACAGCCAAGACGAGTTCCTTTGGCCAAGAGGGAAGAGGTCACCACTTTGATCGAAAACATGGGTAAAGAAAAGGTCATAGAGCCTTCGTCAGGACCTTGGTGTTCGCCGGTCGTGCTAGTCAAGAAAAAGGATGGCAGTACCCGTTTTTGTGTGGACTATCGGAAGCTCAATGACGTAACCAAAAAGGACAGTTATCCATTACCTCGAATCGATGACACCTTGGACACACTGTCAGGCACACAGTGGTTTTCCACGCTCGACTTACGCAGCGGCTATTGGCAGGTGGAGCTTGCAGACAAGGACAAGGAAAAAACGGCTTTCAGTGTTGGCGATGGTTTATGGCAGTTCACCGTCATGCCGTTTGGACTCTGCAACGCACCAGCGACATTCGAGCGGCTAATGGAACGTGTACTAAAAGGGCTGCATTGGCGGACGTGTCTGGTCTACCTGGACGACATAATCGTGATGGGTAAAAGCTTTGACGACCAACTGGGAAAGCTGAAGGAGGTATTCGAGCGAATACAAAAAGCCGGGCTTAAACTCAAAAGGAGGTCAAGTATCTGGGTCACACGGTTTCCGCCCGCGGAGTACATACGGGTGAAGGCAAAATTACAGCGGTGAAAGAGTGGCCCCGACCACGAAATCTACACGAACTCCGCAGTTTCCTGGGCCTGTGCACATACTACCGTAGATTCGTTCCTGGATTTGCGAACATAGCTTGGTAGCTTGCACAAACTGACAAAAAAGAATCAAGCCTTCGCGTGGGGTGCAGAGCAGGAGCAGGCTTTTGCACGACTGAAGGAAAAACTGTGCACTGCTCCAATTCTGGCCTTCCCCGTGCCTGGAGAGATGTTTGTGCTGGATACAGATGCAAGCGGGCATAGTAATGGCGGTGTGCTATCACAGATAATACATGGTCAAGAACAAGTGATAGCATACTACAGCAAAATTTTGTCGAAACCTGAACGTAACTACTGTGTCACACGAAAAGAGTTGCTGGCAGTATTGGAATGCGTGAAAAATTTCCACAAATACCTGTATGGGCAAAAGTTTCGCTTGCGCACAGATCATGCTGCATTGAAATGGCTACTGAACTTTAGAGATCCTGAAGGCCAATTGGCGCGGTGGATCGAGCGGCTGCAGAGCTACGACTACACTATAGAGCATCGCAAGGGTAGTAGTTGGATTAATAGCTGTAATCGATGTTCGGCTGCGAAAGGGCCGACAAGAAGATCTCGGGGCCGCATGCAGCAATACAACGTGGGAGCGCCCCTCGAGCGAATTGCCATGGACGTCGCCGGGCCATTCCCACTTAGCACTCAAGGCAACAAATATGTGCTGGTGGTAATGGACTATTTTAGTAAATGGCCCGAAGTGTATCCTATTCCTAATAAAGAGGCCACCACGGTCGCGGAAATGCTGGTAAACAACTGGGTGGCCAGATTTGAAGTTCCGCTGGAGTTGCACTCGGATCAAGGCCGGAATTTCGAGTCGGTGGTATTCAAGGAAGTGTGTTAGCTACTAGGAATAAGGAAAACTCGCACCTGTCCTTTGCATCCCTAGTCCGACGGCATGGTGGAACGATTCAATCGAACGCTGGAAGAGTATCTGCGGAAAGTAGTAGGCAGAAATCAAAAGGATTGGGACACGCATATTCCGCTGTTCTTGATGGCGTATAGGTCAGCTCCGCACGATACGACATCACTCACTCCAGCCCGAGCAGTGTTCGGCACGGAGCTGAGGTTGCCTGCTGACTTGAAGTTCGGAGTGGTCAGCACGACGAAAGGCGCTAGGACTGATTACGCAGTCAATAAGCGGTCGGAGCTGGAAGAAATCCACCAGTTTATAAGGGACCGTACCCAACTGGTCAGCGATAAGATGAAAGCCAGATATGATCTACGGGCTAACACAGCGGGGTTCCGAGAAGGCGATCTGGTAATGCTTTACAACCCGCAGCGGAGGAAAGGTTTGTCTCCAAAACTTCAAACGTCATGGGAAGGACCGTACAAGGTCGTGACCAGGATTAATGACGTGGTGTACAGGGTTCAACGCTGCGGCAACAGAACCGCCAGGTTGAAAGTAGATCATTTGGAGCGCCTGGCGTCTTACTCCCGTGGAGCCTTGGCACTTGTTCGGGACGAACAAGTCTAAGTGATGGGCAGTGAAACGAGGAGGCACTCTGTGCTGTGCTATGCATGAATGCATAGCATGCTTTTAGGCATGCACTTCAGAGTACGGCAAACTTGCTATAATTCGCTTGCTATAATATGGCGAGGATGGTTAGCGAAAGGTGATAAGCTGTGCTAGAACAATCGAGATAGAAAGTACAACTGGAATGTGCAAGAAACTTCGGCGCGATAAGAAAACTAGTATAAAAGCAGCAGTGTGCAGCGCAAGGAGTCGAGTCTTAGTTGAGCAAGCAAAGTAGAAACACGTGTAGATACAAGCAAAGTGTAAATCTGTAAATAAAGAGATTGTTGGTTTTTTGACTGCGTTTGCGCTGAATAATTGAAGTAGTTTTATTTTCAAGCACAATCAGATACGAACTAGACATTTTCGTAACAATACATACTAATGAGGTTTAAATGCTCATAATTACAGACCAATAAGGAAAAAGTATAGAGCAGTGATGGGCGCTAGCACAACCAAGCATTTTGGCAATGTATGTGTAGGAGGCACTAAACAAAGTTAGGGTCTCAATTAATTAGTTTTAATATATTGATTTGAAAAAATTATCTTTACTTACAACATTTTATGTGTAGCAAGACTTAAAAATGTTTGTGTGATAAGAGTTATTCGAGAGTGGTTCGATTTCATACATTTTATAAAAAAGAAGCAAAAAATACTGAGTGCGCAAAAATGAGAGCAACCGCTCAACAAACGAGCGCAATGCTACTCGGGTGAAGTCTGAAACGAACACATAGACGACGGCAGCGACACGACTACATCTGTCAAAATATAGAATCAGAACAATCGTATAAGAACGATTATTTTGAAGACAGCACGACAACACGAACACAGATGTCACTGTCGCCAAGGTGTATTTAATTCGTAGGCGACAAAACCAAAGCAAAGGGTATCACTGCTTAAATTAGCAACATCGATTGTTTGTTTGCATACTTTGCTCAGCTGTTTCATGAGACAAATGCGTGATATTTGTTTGGTTATTACGTTAGCAAAATTAACGAACGATTTTAAATTATTCATTGTTCAACTTTAACACATCCAAACATATACGAACTTCGAAAATTCAAGCGTCACAAAACATACGTTCGTTGTGCTGCTGCTGCCGCCATCATTGTAATCACGTTGCCAATTACACCGCGACCATTGAAGCCAACGCCATCGTGCGGTCGCGTGGCCGTGTTGCTGTTATCGTCTAGGTGTTCGGGCACAAAATAAACAGTATACAGAATGCGCATGTCGACCAGCGAAGCAATCTAAATTTCGGATGCGGGCCGAAAGCAGCAGGGGGAGATAACAGAGTTTGTTGAACAGAACTTTTGTCTCTGTTAATTTCTCGTGCGACGATGATTTCTGTTATTGTCAACTTCGGTAAAGCGGCCCATACACGTTACAATCTGGTCGTGCGACAGGTTGGGCGTTAGGACACACACGTTGCGATTTCCGACACAACTCGTTCGCCCAACTTCATTTTTCTCATAAATTTCGTTGAGTACAGACGAAATGACAAAACAAAATAATTGCGCCTCTGATCATCAATGAAATTATAGAAAAGGAAGAAAGCATATGCGGTATGACGAAAACTTTTATTTTTGTATTTTCCACATTTGCTGTTCCATAGTTCCGGCAAATTTCGATAAGCTTCGATAAAATCGCTCTAGTTTTCGTTGCGCTCGTCATTTCGTTCGCACAAAAGCTAAAACACGAATGAAATCAGAAAGTTGCACGAAATTGTACAACATGCCCATACACGTTGCGACCGCTCACACAAAAGGACCGACATATCAAAATATTTTGATTTTCTTACAACGGGTTGTGCGACACGCACAACTGCGCTACACACGTTGCGATTTTGTGTACAACCGAGTCCAGTTGTACAACAAATCGCAACGTGTATGGGCCGCATTAGTGAGCGCAGTGTAATTTCTCTACACTGTATAAAATTAAACCTGAACAACGACTGATTGAAAGAGCGTAAGAATGCGTGTGCTGAGCGACCTGCTCAATCGAGTAAGCATTGCCGACCACTGGATTAAAGAGAGTTTGTAAATTGACACGCGTAATTAAGGAGGGAGTTTAGTAAAACATTTTAGTCTGTGACAAAATTCAAAATAAAATGGAGGTTGATCATGTGAGTTAATATAATATTGTTACGAAAATGAGCTCTTTTGGGCCTATTCGTCTCTGGATTGTGCTTGAAAAATAAAACCACTTCAATTACTCAACGCAAAACGCATTCCAAAACCAGCAATCACTTTATTTACGAATTTACACTTTGCTTGTCTTACACTACTACTACTACATATTTCACCTTTGCTTGTTCGAATCAGACTCGTCCCTCTGCGCTGTACCCGGCTGCCTTTTATACTTGTCGGCCTATCGCGTCGACTTTTCTCGCACATTCCAGTTGGACTATCTCTCGATTTCAAGCAAAAAACTCAAGAAGGAATCAAAAATGAAAGAGGGTATTCCCCTAATTTGAATTTTTAGTGTTGATTGCAGTGTTTCCAGATCAGGAGATTTCCTCCTAGATTTAGGAGATTCTTGGCCTTTTAGGAGAATTTTTAGGAGGAAAAATTGTTTAGGAGAAAGTTTCGGAGATTTATATTTTATGTTAGGGGATTTTTCGAGTCCTTAGTGGATTTTTGGGAGATTTTCGAATAACGAAGTATGATGTATTGGGAACACTGGCAACAAAACATATTTTAGCAACTATTTTAATAGTCAAAGCACCCTATTGATGTTAAAAATTTGTAAGCTTACAAAATGTAAGCTCATACTATCTCGTTCTCAGTTATTGCTGTCACAATGAAATCCCGCCAAAATTGACCCTTTTTGTTTAATTCATTTGTTTTTGTTTGTTAAGTTTTTATTGTTAAGCGGAAGATGAATAAAAAAAGGCTGCATTAAAAAAAATTATATGTATATATTTTTATTGTTTTATGAGAAGTTTAATTCCTTTAAATTTAGGAGATTTTGTTAACTTTTGGGAGGAAATTCCAGTATTTTTTTAAGATTTAGGAGAAAGTAATTTCAGGTATCTGGCAACACTGGTTGGTTGGTTTTTGTCGAATGCAAACTGATGGTGGTTAAAAGTGGGCTTCTTTATGTGTATTTAAAAAATTGTGAACGAAAGAAGCAAACGTCTATTCGCCAATACTTTCAATAAGCATACATTAATGTTTTCCTACTAATTTATTTTAATTATCTCTTGAATTTATATACGCAATGTGTATTTTGAGCAAATAAAACGAGTTTTTGAACAAAAATGTTAACCTTGATATAGTGAACATCCTCAATGCTGTGAACAGGCCTTGCAATAATTAGTTCACTATATCCAGACACGACTGTATATAAAAATGAATGTATGTTTGTTTGTTTGTTTGTTGGTCACACGACACTAAAACTCAAAACCTAGACGGGCGATTGAGCTGAATCTTTCACGGAATGTTCGCCTTGACTAAATCTCGATAACTCACACTGTGTGAATACGACCCGACAGATAGGCGTGGCACCCTCCATACAATCTAAATTTGTAATACGGAATATCTTTTGAATTATAGGTTGGACAGCATTGAAATTTGGTACAGGGCTACCGTCTAGGGGTGTCGTTTTACTGGTAGATTTTCATAAGGGTTGCACAAGGGGCGTGTCACTTTTACAGGTCACACATCAATGATATTTGGCACAGACTTACGATTTAGACGTGCCCTTCGACAGAGGGTATTGGACGAGGGGTCCTGGCACCGTCCATACAACCCAAATTTTTAATGTGGAAAGCTTCGGAATAATAAGTCGGAGAGCATTGAAATTTTGTATACCTTCATCCCATAAATGTGTCATTCTACTGGTAACATTTGATGGGCGTTGGACAAGGGGCGTGCCAAATTTTTGTGACCCAAATTTTCCGCGTAACTTTGAAGCTGTAAGTCGCACATCAATGAAACTGGGTCACACCATACGACTGGAGGAATGGATTGCACACTGCATGGAAAGGGCATGGCACCGCTCATACAACTTAAATCTGTATATGATAAACTGACTGATTCATCACCGCCCAGCCCAAGCCGATAAAACTACTAACATGAAATTTGAACTACATTTACATTTACGAAAATAAACTTCCTTTAAGACGGGATTTTTTGAAATTGGGGGTCTAAAGGGGCAAAACATGAGGTAAAGTGTTGTATGAAGAAACTTGATTTATTGGGACCATTGACTTGAACTTGCGTGCAAAGCCGCGGGGCTCTGCTAGTTTGAAATAAAAACATTTCGAAAAAACTCAAAAATATGCGTGATTATTACAATAATAACAAAGCACTAATTGTTCTGTTAGTATAATTTACTGCATTCAGTGTCATTTCAGTAAATTTCATTGCCTTTACTGTGCATTGCCTTTAATGTGTTCGCACACACTCATGTTATAAAGCAACAAAGTCTCAGCTCATATGTCATGTACACTAGACTGGATTTAGTGCACGATTTTGCGATTTCGATGCTCCGCAACCTCTCATTTTATGCGGTTTGGTGAAAAAGTGCATGAGCTAAAAAATTTTGGGGCTAGGGTTCACAAAAAAGCTGGGAAATTCGACAAATTGCTCCACAGCTGGTCAGAAATTGCTCTGAGAGGGTTAAAATATATGAATGACCCCCACTAGTTGTCTCTACTAAAGATTTCTTTCAAACATATTTATACCCTATCTCCAACCCTTGATGGGGCTCCCATACAAAATGATCATTTTTATAAAATAGGCTCCCACTGCTCCCAGGTTGCCCCCAGACGTGTCAAATGTATGACCGACATCCATTTATTTTCCCTTCCGAATATTTCTTCTAAACATACTTTCCCGCTATCTCCAAGTCTTATGGGAGCTGCCATACAAACTTGGCCATTTTCTATGCCATTGGCTCCCCACTTGTAGATGAAGTAGTTAAGTAAGCGAGAAAGCATCGTATCTCGGAAACTACTGAACCGATTTAAATGATTTATTCAGCGATAACCAACATGCTTGAGTACAAAAAATACAAAATTAATTAAGGTTCAGAAATTCACCACCAGAGGGCGTCTCCCATCGATCGGATTTGTGACGTTGTCACCTTTTGGGTTTCTACAAAGCAAAAATCAAAATGTATTGTCGAAACCCCATTAACCTCCCATTTCGAATACAATTGTAACTTTAGATTAGTGTTTGGTTTGATTAGTTTCAGAGGGCGTGTATGGGAAAACCCGTAAATTTATTCTGAGGCATCAGTGCCTATTGTGAGTGCCCTCTATGACTGCCAGGAGGATGCACATCGCTCTTACTGGGGTTCCTGTAAAAAGTCAAGGTGCTGTCTTTGTTAAACCATCTGCTTTCCCAGATCAAATTGAGAGGTCCGATAATTTTACTATTGTTATCTCTGTAAGGCCTGTGAGGAAGCGTGAGCTTGAGTCAAGTAGCCCTGTACACCGACATAGAGAGTTCTAATGTGCACACGTTTTGCTTCTTTTCGCTGCTACCTCTCAATCGATAAGTTTGCACTGAGCAAGTGCAGTGCAGTGCAGTGCAAAAAGAGCGAGTGTCTTGCAACCAGTTTCAAGTGCACAATCGCAGCTCTCTAGTTCGTATACAATAGCCGCCGCCGATACGAACAGGGCCGAAGATTTTGCAAAGTACCTTTCTCTCAAACACCCCAAGAGCGGCTAAGACGTTTTTTTTTTTTCCTTTGTCGGAACGATCTAGCAAGCGCAGCACTCAGACAATTATACGTCCATTGTACTACGACTTGTTGTTCCGTTAATATGCTTTAAATCTACCCGACTTCCGAAGAAATCTTGATAGATCCTGGGGTGCCAAGGAGCCAAGGTGGTCGCTTCTTAGCACATCAATGCCAAACGTCTCAAACCTGAAACGAGCGAACGCGGGGCAGAGACACAGGAAGTGTTCCGCCGTCTCAACGTCCTCCCCGCAGGCAGGACATAGGGCACTGTCAGATATGCCTACCATTTCCATGTGCTTAGCCCATAGAAAATGGCCCGTCATTAACCCGACCATCTGCCTGCAGCCCCCTCTGCCTAGTGACAGAAGAAACTGTGAGCATTGTCGGATATGGCGGGAAGCATAAGTTTCGTCCACCTGCAGCCGCTCTCAGCCTGCCATGCTCGCTCCTGGGTCATAGTGACCCATTCGTTAACAGTGGCTTTGATGGCCGCAGATGAGATTGGCAGAACAGGCTCAGGGCCGACAAAAGCAGCCTCAGCCTGCTTTAAATCTACCCGGCTTCCGAAGAAACCTTGATAGATCCTGGGGTGCCAAGGAGCCAAGGTGGTCGCTTCTTAGCACATCAGTGTCAAACGTCACAAACCTGATACGAGCGAACGCGGGGCAGAGACACAGGAAGTGTTCCGCCGTCTCAACGTCCTCCTCACAGGCAGGACATAGGGCACTGTCGGATATGCCTACCATTTCCATGTGCTTTGCCCATAGAAAATGGCCCGTCATTAACCCGACCATCTGCCTGCAGTCCCCTGTGCTTAGTGACAGAACAAACTGTGAGGCTAAGACGTTACGCGACAGCGTCCATGCCTCTGCGCTATAGAGGAGCACGGGCAGAATAAGCGTCCTATAGAGTGCAAGCTTTGTCGGACAATGAAATGGATGTAGATAAATGCTATATAGAGGGAGGCGTACTAAAAATTAATTGTTATGATGTTGCTGCTGCTTTTATTGTAGTCAAATATCTTGAAGTTGTGTGGCTTCGTCGTTGCCGTCTTCAATGTGTTTCGGCCAACACACAGTTGGTCATGCGGATGTTGTTTTTGTAGTTGCGTTGTAATTATTGTGGGCGGGAAGTTCTTAATCAATGAATGTTTTTGGTGTAAGGATGTGGGAAGTCCTCTTACCATTTAGTCCTCCAAGCATTTAAAAAAAAATATATATCTAGAGGTGACCCTCGACAATTAGTTTATTTTCATGGATTTATCATATTAAGGCAGGTTCTCACCTTGTGGGGGAAAAACAAACGATTTTTTTTGCCTTATCGTGTAGATATATGTTTCAAAAATGTACTCCAGAAATTTCAGATCAAAATCTGAAAAATTACAAAAGTTACAGGCCGTTACATAGAGCAGTGTCGAGCACCAGCCGAGCGAAGCCAAAACTTTAAACGCGTTTTTCTGAGAACCACATTTTCGGACCTAACGGAAGTGATTGAAGGCGCTGGAATGAACCAATCGTCACCAAATTTTTTGTAAAATGTTCCTTAGGGTATTTTCTAATAAACGAACTACGATCAGCCAAAAATATTGAAAATTGTTTATTTAAAAAAATAATAAGTGAACAAAAAAATGCGAAAATCGTAATTTTTTTTTCAAAACCTCATAACTTTTGTAATTTTGATTTATTTTTCATGATCTTAGTTCATTCAATAGATAATACGGTACACATTAAGAATGTGTTCGATTTTTGTGTTTCAGATCACGGGTTTTGACGGAATCACTTCCGGTAGCGGGACACCTCCTCGCCAACATGCCGCCACTGATGGGCGCCCCCTCCCCCCCTTTTTTGATTCATTCAGTTTGAAAAATTGATTCTCTAAATTAATGTGTGTTCATATCCAGAAAAACTTTTCAGGGGATTAGCTCCCAGTTCGGTGTACTGGATCCACACAACGACGATTAGAACGCTGTTGATATCCGCGGCTGTTATTTGAAGGGAAAAAAGCCATACAATGACGTTTAGGGTGGAGGTCGACAAGTTGCAACGTTTGGCATGTCTTGGTATAAGTAGTCTTTAAGTAAGCCTTTCGCACAATTTCAACAGTTGGGACTTTTGCTGCTTGAATTAGTGATACTGAGAACTACGGCACTAACTGACGCAAAACAAGGAGACACAAATACCAGGCAGAGATACTTGAATTAAATCTCAATTGAATACGGTTTTCGTTTACTTACAAATTACTAGCTAGCTGAATTAAAAAATTTAAATTTAAATTTTTTTCATTCAATGTGAATTTCGTGCTTAAATTACACAGTGCAACAAATTCACACAAATTTTCGAAGTCTACATATCGCATTCGATAGAGGACCTCGGTACATGAAAAAGTACCAAGGGATTAGGTATGGTATGAAATCGAAGAAAACATATCCTTTTTGGAAAAATTTTAAACAATAGATGTTAGACCTTGTACCTTTTTTTTAGTGTCGCTCTGTGTTATTTATTATGATGGACGTATTTATTAAATTCAAGTTATTAATGTTTCAATATCCTTTTTACGATATCCATCTATACTGTTCCATCTACTTGTACTTGACACATGAGAACTATGAATAACTACCCGATTTGCTTCTTTTATAGCGTTTTAGAAACGTCTATTCGGTTACAACACGCAGAAATCGTGAAATTGTATTTTGAAAATAACTCTTCGAACTCTTCTTAACTCAACGTGCGTTCCGGCGAAAATACCGCAATCGCCCATTGCCTTCAGTCATATATGTAATACTAAAGTATTACATATATGCCTTCAGTGAACACAATAAAGTCCCTCGTGAGAAATTTCGCGCCTTGAAGGTGTGTTTGTACTGTGTACCCTACAAGGAGACTTTCGGTCATGTGACTAGTTATATGACCGAAACTCCAGAAAAAAGTTCAAAATTTTTCTAAAAACTAACACATGCATAAACATTTCTCAATTCTAACTAATTCATATGTACATATCCGCACTTCACATTTTAGAATTTTATCCAGTATATGGGAATGAAAGAATATATTCGCATTAGTACCTTCCATATTCTCTGTATGAAAGAGTGACATAACGATATAAACGTGGCGTGCCACCCAATTTTATGCACAAAATGGCGTAGTGCTGCGAGAAGATTTCAACTGGTACGTCAGATGCGGCAAGTGTCCGCTTGTTTTTCTGGAACGTTTTTAAGGTGATAAAATCTTTACCTTACAAAAATAACATTACATTTAATTATTATTTCATTATTGTTTTATATAGAAATTGCTTCCGAAGTTATAGAAATTGCTAATTCAACAAAAGCACGCTGGAGGGTGAAACCATAGGCGCCGGAAGAAATATTGTGTTGTTTTGTGTGTTTTTTCTCGCTTTTCTCTTATCGTGCAAATAGTCTTAATGTATATTTACGTTATGACTATCAGGTACATCTAACTGATGATTTAGTTAGATGTAGCTGATTGTTATGGTAGACATGTCGAATGTATCGTTTTGGCTACCAGATAGTTCTGACTGGCTTTTCGGTTAGACGTATCTGATTGTTACGGTAGATATACCGAATATGTACGTTGCGTCTACCAGATAGATCTGACTGGATTCTTGGTTAAGTGTAGCTAATTGTTATATGCGTATACATTTGTCAAGATTTCGCAGTTCTCGCAGCACTACGACATTTTGTGCATAAAATCGGGTGGCACGCCACGTTTATATCTTAATCTCACTCTTTCATACAGAGAATATGGAAGGTACTAATGCAAATATATTTCATTCCCACATACTGGATAAAATCCCATAATGTGAAATGCGGATTTGTATGTGTTAATTAGAATTGGGAAATTTTTATGCATGTGTTAGTTTTTAGGCAAATTTTGAATTTTCTGGAGTTTCAGTTAGGCATTCCTTGCGGGGCGAGGTGGTCAACTGAATGTGTGAATTAGTGCGCACGTGAATGGGGTCAAGTGCAGTGCGGTGGTCACCAGTCCACGAGCAAAATGGGGCTAAACTGGTAGTAGCATGGCTACGCAGTCTGACCAGAGACTTTGTCTGGTACCACGGGGATCAAGGTGGCCCAGGAGCATTGTACTCCAGCCTGATCTTGGGACGGGCCTTCGGGGAGTTTTGTGCAGGTAGAGTTTAATCTCGGAGTTGGAGTTGCGTTTACAAGCAGGTGCCGGACCCATAACACGGTAGAAGTTTAGATAGTCCTCGATCCCTACTAAGGAGGAGGGTTAATGTCCCATTTGTATTATCCCAATTGGTACCGGGAGCTAGTCTCTCGGGGCGCTTATCAACGCTCAATTTTGATACGCTTTGCTTTTGAGCAGCGCGAGGTTTGGCCACACTGTGGCGGCACTCAATTCAAAAATTCGACATTTCACTGTGTATCAACCAATGCGAATGCGTACATCGCGGAGTTTGGAAAACATAGAGGCTGTTCGTGAAGATGTCCGTGAGAGCCCCGGGACCTGTTTTCGACACCGTTCGTCACAATTGAAAATACCGAAACCACTTTATGGAGAATTATGAGTCATAATTATGACGAAAGATTTGCATTTGTTTCCCTACAAAGTGTAATTGGTTCAAAGTTTGTTGCTTCTGGACAAGCAGCGTCGTTTGGAAAATGGCAGAAAGATGCTTGAATTGGCGCAAAATGAACCCGATTTCTGGTACCGAGTCATCATGAGTGATGAGGCACATTCCTCTCAGTGGAACGATAAATAAACAAAATTGTCGATTCTGGGGCATTGAAAATTCTCGAATCGTGCTTGAACAACCTTTGCGTGACGTTAAAGTTACTGTTTGGTATGGTGTGTGAACTACACATCATCGGACCATTCTTTTTCAATGGTGAACGATATCGTCCATGATCACCAAATTTTGCAGCCATTCATCGAGGAAAATCAATTGGAGGATTATTGGTTAGGGCAGGATGGCAATGTTTCCTCGACGTTTTATCTCCAAAACGGCGATTTCGACTGTCCTCCTCGCTCGCCCGATTTAACAGCGCCGGGGTTTTTCTTGTGGGTCTACTTAAAGGGAAAGGTGTACACTATTAAACCTCAAATACTAGACTCTCTGAATATTCGTGAGGAAACCCCAGAAATGCTCCAAAATTTTATGAAAAATGCAGAAAAAAACCCAAATGTGCTTCACTGGAGATGGTGACTATGTTTACGCTTATTGATTCATTAAATTGTATTGATTCAAATAAAATTTTAAACGGAGGATATCGAAATTGGTGAATTTTTCAATAAGTTTTTCATAGTTATCATATGTCAAGTATTGATGGAATATCTAGTATTTGATTGAATTGCTATGTGTTTTGTTTCAATAAATATTCAACAAATACATATTTATCTTTTTAATCGGTAGCAGCATCGGTTCAATCAGAATTAGCCATTTCTTATGAGGCCGATGTATCGACATTGGTATCGGCTAAAAAATGGGTATCAGCCGAAAACTAAATCGTATCACGACAGTCAGACATTTTATCCTTTAAACTAGCCACAAAGCCACAAAATAATGATTATGACTATAACTTTTAGTTATTTGAATCTTATAATATATAATTGTAAATTGTGACGCCTGAGGCGTATATATTGTTGATTTAATTTCATTTTTCAAATTTAATTTTTTAGGTATACGAGCTTGAAAGGCGGTTTAAACAACAAAGATATCTCTCTGCGCCTGAACGAGAACACTTAGCAAGCCTTATTCATCTGACACCAACGCAGGTAACGACATAAATCTTACTAACTATACGCATGTAGATACAGAACTCTCTACATATAAGTGATTATAAGTAAGTGCCCGATGATGTCTAATATAATTTTGTATAAGAAAAAGGGTTGTGCAACAAAAACTTAATATGTAAATATGTGTTTGTTTAATACTATATTTCCACGGAGCGCTTAAATGCATTTAAGAGTTCTGTTAAGTTTGAGAACGGTCAAGTGTTTCCACGGAAACTGAGTTAACTCCAACAGCTGGTTTTTGTTTACATTTTTATTTTGAAGTAAAATTCTTTCTTTCTTTCTGAGCAGCCACAGCTTGGCCATCGCCGCCAACGCCGCCATCTCCTCGTATACGTATGCATGTGTTGTTTCTTGTAGCCCCTCCACTGCATGAAAACTACTCCGCTTTCCTTCCCAACAGTCTAGGAAGGTCTGCGCCTTCCCATATCTCCACTATCGTCGTCTCATATTTTCATATTTTTGAAAGTTTATTTCATTTGTCAATGTTTATTTCATTGGTGAAAGTTGTCAGCTGATTGATACCAGAGCTGTCTGAATTTTTAATGTCAAGAGGGTTCATGAGAAGTGTCACGTTTTTTTTTGCTTTTTCAGTATTTGTTATCTGCCAATAATAAAGGATGATTTTTTAGCAACTTTTTTTTTGGCAACACTGTTTTTGGCAGCTCAGCTGTTTTCGTGTAAAATGTTACTGTGAAACATGTTCAGTTTGGTCTATAATTTAACCATGAATCGACTTACAAACGAACAACGCTTGCAGATTCTTCTTCTTCTTGACTGGCACGACAGCCCGATTACGAGACTAAGGCCTAGCTACCCGCAACCATCCGTGTTGTACTCGCGAATTTTTTACAAGGTTGGGAGAGACCTACAGTTTTATGCCGATTCCGAACGGCGAGTTGGAAGCTTTTTCATAGGCAATTTTACTTTCAGAGGTTTGCCATTTCCTGCTGAGAGGACAGCCGCCGAAAGAAAAATTGTTGTTTTTATTTTTTATCGGTGTTAGCAGCAACGGAGTCTTGAACCTGGGTTCAAGCGTCGCATTTGACTCGTGGCCCAACGCACTAGCCAGCTGAGCTACGGCGGCTGCCTAAAGCAAAAAAGTGGCTCACAAAATTTGCAATAAATAAATGTCTTCAACCATCCATGTTGTGCGTGTGAATTTTTCAAGGTTGGAAGGGACCTACAGTTTTATGCCGATTCCGAACGACGAGTTGGAGCTTTTTCATAGGCAATTTTTTTTTACTCAGAGGTTTGCCATTTCCTGCTGAGAGGACAGCCGCCGAAAAAAAATTTTTGTCTTTTCTTTTTTTCGGTGTTAGCTTGTCTTGAACCTGGGTTTGAGCGTCCTATTTGACTCGCGGCCCAACGCACTAGCCAGCTGAGCTACGGCGGCTGCTACGTACTACGTACGTACTGGTACTACGTAGTACAAAAACCAAATGTGTGTCAGCATGCTAGTATGAGTTTTTAGAGCTTTGATTGTAGTATTCTTCGTATCAGGGGTTTAAGCTGTGCTTAACCCTTGTGTTAATACCCGGACACCCGGGTACCCACAACAGGATATTTTTGCATGTTAAGCAAGTTATGCAAGCTCTTTGACAACTTTTTCCGCCTACTTTTTGAAGAATTATAAGCAGAATAATAGCTGTGTTGCATTTGCTGCAGCTTTTGTGAATGTTATATAACTGTATTATAATTTTTCAAGGTTGGCAACTTGTTTTTGCTCACAGCTAGTGCCCACAGTACATAAACATTGGCGGGAACCAGGGTACCCTGGGTGCTAGACAACGTAAGAAACCTTGGGTATTAACACAAGGGTTAAGTGAGCTTTTCACGTAGGAGGCTGCCACTCCCACCTAACCTAACCTAACTTTTTACTTAATATTATTCGATGTATGAGCATCCAACGACTTAAAATATTAATATAATTACAATAATAAAAAGTATTTAATTAAATTTTGTGTATTAACCAATTTTTGGAAATTTTTCATTTTCAAATTCATTCAGAACGGAGTGGCAACATTTCCCTGAGCGCAACCATCAGCTGATGGCATTTTCCGTAAACCAAGGTGTATTAATAAGGTGATAGCACTACGGCAACAACAAAGACCCCATGTTTTTTGTTTGTGCTTATGGGCATGCTCATTGTCAAAATCAAATCAGAACCCACAGCGGTGGGCGGCCATTTTGACAATCAGTATGCCAATTCGCGAATAATCAAAAGAAACAAAAATTTATCAGCTGTGGTGCTGCCACTACCTTATAAATTTGCCTTGCCGTAAACCATATATGTAATACTTCTATATTGGCAGCAACCTATCTTCACAATAAGTTTTCATTCGGAAATCAAAGGGAGACAAGCGATGAGACAGAAAACACGAAATTTTATGAATGTATTTCTATACGTGTATACATGAGCACTTCTACACCTGAACAACTGCCAAACTGCTCCAGGGGCGGTTGAAGAAAAACGTACTATTTTCAGTTAATTTCGACAAATTTTTATTTTTTTCCAGTCAATTTTTTCCCCCCTGAACGCACCTGACTTTTTGACACTTTTGACATTTGTCAAGGTACATTCGTTTATACGCTTTCTCGCTCATATTTCACTATTGCTGCACTGTGATGTTGGCGAATGTACCCTGAGCTTACTGCCAATATAGAAGTATTACATATATGCCGTAAACCTTATCTTAGAAACCAACACGAAACAGATTTCTAATATGGCGTTCAAACTGACTCATTTAAACTAATTTAAGTGAAAAGAGCTTTTTGTTTAACACAACCGTCCAGACTGCTCAATGAAGTTAAATTTTACAGCAGTTTGTTTACAAACAACAAATAAATATTTTTGCCAACTGATGAACTGGGAGCATGAATCGAGCGAAATATTGGCGCATATTTCACAAACTACGGCAACATACTCAACTTCGTCCAAATATTAGACGCCTTGTATTCAGATGCCATAAAAAGGCGATGAATGGAATGAAAGCAGTGCGTGCAAAACGATTATTTTTATTCATTTCAAAATTTACAAATTTTCAATGTTTGTTTGGTTTTGGTTTGATGAAATGACAGCTGAATTTGTAGGGATGTTTTTTCTGGTGTGTGGTTAGTGTGTGCGCTGTGCTCAGTTGACAAAAAAGCTTTTTCATAGAAAGCTTTCGGATGCAACCCTGCGTTAAACTCGTTTCAAAACATATTAAATGGTTTAACACGTTTAATTTCCAATAACAATTGCATGCGAATAAACAGGTTTTCGAACTCGTTTTGTTCATTTAACTTGTTTAAGCACATTAAACACGTTTAAGTCGTCAGTTTGAACGCCATATAAGTTTACGGTTAAGTTCTAAAGTTACGTTCTACGTCTTGGATAACCAGTTGTACAACTTTCGGGTATGGCAGGTCGCGTCAGCTGACAAGTCAAACTAAGTAACATCTCGGGTAGCTGGCCAATTAAATGCCGCCAGCTGCCTTTCAATTAGTTGATTTTTAAAGCATGTTTTCATTAATTTCCTGCATTAATTACACAACATATCAGCTTTTTGGCTGCAGTAAGTAAATATCATTGAAAACTATACCAAAGAACGTAAAAATAAATGTGTTGAATACGACAGGGCAAACTGCCGCCCATTTTATTTCGCAATTCTTCATTTAGCAAATCTCTAACACGGGGTTGACGATCAGATCAGATCGCGGATGTTTTTGGTGCTAAATGCTCTAGTTCGAACCCACTTCTTATGCAGCTCATAAAGCCTTAATTTAATTAAATTTAAAGCAAACCCAACGTTTTTGGGCAATAATATAATTTTATATACTATAGTTTTATACAAACGTATTACGAAATTGCACCAAAAAAATACAAATAAAAAGAAAACTTTCTTTGGTCACAAAAAATTACTCACCAGTAACACAAGAAATCTGAAATAAACTAGAACAACAACCACGTTTCAGAAATTTATATGGAGTGTAATCTACGTTCTTAATCAACGTTGCGGCCTATTAGTAGGCTCCAGGGTTGCAATTATGTGATAATTAAGTGAAATTCTGTGCAGTGGTGTGCAAAGAGTCGCAGGCGTGCGAAACTTTTTTACGCTCTCACACCGACGAGAGCACACGCACAGGGCGAAAACTCTCCATGCACTGTGTGTAAATTAGTTATTTGCCTTCATCGGCAATGCTTACAGCAGCAAGCAAATGTGCGATCAATTGATGTGAAACTGCTGAGCTAAATGGTTGGTTGTTTTTGCTTGCTGCGTTATGCCGCTTTGGTTTACATTGCTTTTTCCGAAAAACTACACTCGCAATTTCTTTCAGTGATGAGATTTTCGCTCTTCTCACACAAGTACAAAATGTCGAGGGTTCAGTGTGCACACCACTGATGTAGTGGTACCAGCTCTCCAAGTTTCCTATGACTATCACTGGCGAAGCCCCGCATGCATGGTGGCTCGTGCTTGCTCTCCGCTTGCTTTTTTACAAACAGGATCGCCAAGGCGCATTAATAAGGTGGTAGCACTACGGCAAGAACAACAATTCAATGTATTTTGTAAGTGCTTTTGATGCTCATTGTCAAAATCAGCTGACAAAGTAGAGTGAAGAAAAACATGGAACCGATTTTTGCTTTCCTCTCGCTTCCGTTTAGGTTTTGCTCAGCTTTGGTGCTTCTCGCCGGTGTCTGAAGTGAAAGTGAAATTTGTGACAAATGTACAAGTGCCACACCCTTTTTTATTTTGCTAGTAACAACTAACTAACTTCTTGACAACTAAAAATTAATTCGAAACTAATATATGCGCGAGTGTACGCAGGCTGACGCATAAAACATCTTGATATTGGAGGTTTTATCCTCAAGCAGTACCTCCGTGCAGCGGCATAAAATAGCACCAAACACAGGACAAACCAGTTCACAGATCCTACTTTCCTACAGTAACCGTACAGTCATTGTTAAATATAGGTATAAACACAAAATGTTGAATTCTGACCACACACCTTAAAACAAACAAAGTGGAGGCGTGAAGATAATAATCATAAGCACTTACTGTTATTGTCATTAAGCTGGGTTATTTCAAGTAAATTGCTTTGGCGAAGGAAAGAACGTGTTTTAACAATGCAATAACTATGCTTTGTCACCCCCATCGGCAATTCATGAAGCCCTCAAAACTGAATAGAACGATATGCTTATGTGCCACTGAATAAAACATTTCAAGAACTTACATCCTTCATCAAATCCTGATTTGTTTTTGTAGGACAACAATGTAAACTCTGAATAAAGTGTGCGCAAAACAATATACAAAAACCCACCCTAAAATGTGAGTAAAAATTTACCTATTGTGTTGACATGTCTTCGCATATAAGGATTTGCAACCACACGCTTAGAGGCATGGGTATTTTATTGTATGAACAGACCAAACCAATAAACTGCAATGACTGCACATAATAGCAGCCAAATTGATTTTAGAAATAATTCAGGCAATTGTTAAGTAAATTTAACTGATGGTAGTACGTGAAGAGATTTTTCGCTTCGTTGACACGATTATTAGTCCCCTTAGCGAGTTTGTACTTGAAAATATTTTGAACATCATTTGCACGCATTTGGATTTTCAAAAGAATACAAACAATGGGATGTAGATAGATACAATAAGGGATGATTTCATTGTATAAGTAAGATAAGAATAATTGTTGACAATTTGTGGTGTTTGGTTGATGTTATTAACCGATAAAAAGCAGTTTAAATTTAATAAAATTATCATTCCACTTAGTTTTGTGTTCCTCGTTACGTGAAGTGAAAGGACTTTCTGTAGGTCTGTCTGTCTAAGCAGAAATAAGGTGGGCCTACTGAGTACCTTCCTTGTTGATGAATGTTACCTATCTCCATAAGTTAAATAACCAGGAGTAATCCTATGTTATAAATAGGGAGCGGATTCTCATGAACTAAAAAATGGAAAACATGCATCCAAAATTGAAAAAATATGCAAAAATATTTGTTTATTTATTTATTGCGAACACAAAAAATACAATATTAGCAAAGCATAACTAATGAATAAACATTGAAAACTAAATTCACATTGAAATTATTTTGTTTACGAAGCAAAAAAGTAATAATAATAATAATTGACTGGCACGACAGCCCGATTACGAGACTAAGGCCTAGCTACCCGCAACCATCCGTGTTGTGCTCGCGAATTTTTTACAAGGTTGGTAGGGACCTACAGTTTTATGCCGATTCCGAACGGCGAGTTGGGAGCTTTTTCATAGGCAATTTTACTTTCAGAGGTTTGCCATTTCCTGCTGAGAGGACAGCCGCCGAAAGAAAAATTGTTGTTTTTATTTTTTATCGGTGTTAGCAGCAACGGAGTCTTGAACCTGGGCTCAAGCGTCGCATTTGACTCGCGGCCCAACGCACTAGCCAGCTGAGCTACGGCGGCTGCCTAAAGCAAAAAAGTGACTCACAAAATTTGCAATAAATAAATGTCTTGATTTTTAGTACTTAAGTATATAAGAAATATACGAAAATTCGAATACGCTTAAATATTCATTTTGTTTTAAATATGCAAAAATATGCCTTCAAAGCGAAAAAGCTAAGAATATGCTTACAAATATGCATTTTGTTTCATAACGTAACATAACAGCCGAAACATGCATTTAAAACGAATAATGCAAAACATGCACTAACAACTACCTAAACGCAATTTTAGAGAAAATTTTCTGATTTTCTTTGTGCTCAAACAATATCTTAAAAACATATCTCAAATACAGTTCAAGTGTATAAATTTGTGCGCTCGAGATACCCGACTCTAAGAAAATACAACACAAAAAGAGTGAGTATTATTTGGAAGATGAAAATCTTTTCTAAAAATGCAATTGAACTCTATCGACACCTTCACACGATGTATATCCCCACACTTGTGCAGCGTAGCTTTGTATCGCCTTAGTTACAGCCGAAAACAATTTTCATTTACTAGACAACCTAATTTTGTTTTTAGCTAGGGAATTGCGCCAGGTGGTGTTGATACTGTTCTTTGCCAGACTGTTTCTGTTGCTCACATGTTTTTTAAAACATAGTTGCAGCGACTACTAAAGCTCCTAAATAGTTATATTTCGCTTTAATGGGTATATATTCCCCTTAAAATTTTCATGTTTCCCTATTTGCCAAATTTCCCCCTTGCCTGAACACTATAATGGCCGACTTGGAGACCTACATATTCCGCATATCGCAGTATTTTTCAAGATATATCATTCGCTGCAGCAGGTCAATATCATCCAAAAGAATTGCGATGTAATTTTCATACAGAAGTAGTCTGATATTCAATTCATTTATCCAAATTCCTCTTTCTAAACTGCCGTGCAGGTCATTTAAATAAAAGGAAAAGAGCAATGGCGACGTCAAACATCCCTGTTTTACCCCGGACGAGATATTAGGTCTGTTGGGGCCCGAAAAATTTGTACGAATTTGTACAAATTTTTACTGGATGCTCTTTCATTCGTGAGAACTTGCAAGTTTTTACTGGAGAAATTTTTACTAGTAACTTTTAGGCCCGATTTCACAGTAATCGATTAACCAATAATCGATGGTTAACTACCCTTTTTCGATTTCACAGTCTCCGGTTAACCAACTATTAACCAGCCAATGTTGAATGGTTAAGCATCGGTTAGCCAAGAAATAAATCAGCTGTTTTCACAGCGCTCAAAACATTGAAAAATTTGGGGCTCTTTTATTAAAAAAAAAAAACCAAACAAAAAAGCGTTTTTCTTTGTCTGTTTTGTTTTGATTTTAACAGCGTCAGAACAATGCTGCCAACAATGTGCAAGCAATGTTACTAATTTTAAGCAGTGCTGCCATACATAATTTCTCAAATCATCTGTTCAGATAACCAGCTACTGTGAAAGCCTAACCCAGTGATATTTAACCCTAATCATATTTTACATACGTTGCACAGTGGCTGATTCTGCCGACGCAGGTTGCAAAAATCAATTTTGTCATGTTCGATTTGGGGGAAACCGTTATACTTTTCCGATAGATAAATGCTTGGACCTAAGAAATCCGAAAACCTTAACTAAATTGGACAAATAGTTTTGCTTGTAGAGCCCGTCAAAGTTGAGCAATGTTTGTGTGAAAAAATATCAGCAATGTGCACTTTTTCGGCAAAGCTGAAGTTTTAAAATACGGAAAGGAGCAAATTAATTGAAACTTTTTGCACCAGCATCGTAAAAGGAGGCATTTGTAGTAAATAATTAAATATAGAAAAAAAAAGTTGGTTGTTGTTGTTGTCTTTTCATAGGCACTCACTTGAAGCACTGTTTTTATCACACTTTTTGAACTTTCGATAGACTTAAAAAAAAGGCCATACTTGCCAGAGCTCCGTCTTTGGGAAAATTGTTCACTAGTCTTCTGTGAGTACTGCCCTGAAGAGATCGGGTGCCCGATTTTGCCCGACTGGATTTCACAGCGATTTTTCTGTGGCCACCTTGTGCAATTTTGTGCTTTCGGGTGCGTGCGTTCGAACAAGTTCGTCAAGATTTTGATAGTGAATCAATTACACGCGATTATAATCGTTACCAGGGCATGCAAATTTGGATTTTGGCTTCAGTCGACTTTTTTTTGGCGTATATTGCTTTAAGCTCGAAGTAAAGAGTACTTTTGCTGGATGCGCAGTTCGCACGTACGAAAAACAAGTTGGCTTTCATTTCCGGCAATCATTTGAGCAAAACTCAGTCAGTCGCCATTAGTCTTTGAGTTGAACCGCGCCAATGAAACAATTAGTTATTGAAAAACAAAAAACAGACTTATATCTATGTGCACTGTCTAAAACGCACTTATGTGTCTGGGCTGTTCAAAAATACCAAAACGCGGGAAAACTTAACAAATGTTTAGGTACCTGCTAGTACTAGAAGCTTAGTACCTGCTATTTGAATGCATATGCAAATCCTACTTATAAATAAAGGAGTTTGGAGTAAGTGAAGTTAGTTTCGAATTTAATTTGAACTAAACATCACTTCAACTCCGCCACTGCAACTAAACCGAAGAAGGAGCACAAAGATGTTTTTGAAAAATTCGAAGCTGTTTGAAATATTTACTATTTCGAAGACAAAGGAGAAGTTCGTTCTGGCTGTCACTAAAGAAATAGGTTACGTCGAAGGAAGTTTGCCTGCAGCCAACATATCTACGACTAAAGAGAAGATATCCAGGACTTATTGCACTATCAAGTTGAAATGGATTGCAGCAAACCGTACCAAATTCAATTTTGTCCAGAATAATGAGGAGAGGTTGGAAAATTTACTTCGATGCAGGAGAGATGCATGTAGCATAAGCGATGACCAACCATCGACATCAAAGGCGGCAAAAGGAAGGCCGAAAAAGTCAATTCAGGACTGTGCGTCATTCACTAAAAAAAGGAAGCTTATGGAGGCAACGGGAAAAATAACTACCACCCACGTATCGGAAGCTTTGGCTATGAAATATAATAAGGATCAGGAGAAAATGAAAGGCATTATAGTGAAAGCAGTTTCACTAGCAAGCCCGAATCGAGTTAAAAGAATAAAGGACAGTATTCCCACCCCACCCAATATGGTACCAACCTAATATAGTCCTAATGAAGCTTTAGCATTGTTTTTAAACTTAGGATTGTCCAAAGAAAAATTGACTTTTTATGTAAATTTTTCGAATTCTAGTTCTCATTTTGAAAGCAAAACTTATGAAGTTTTATCTTTGAATTTGACTCTTTCAGCTTATTTCTTATAATTCTTATTACTTTTCATCTTTTTTAATGAATTTTCATTAATTTTGCAACTAAAACTTAACATTGTTGCTCTCATTATTCTTATTTACAGTAAGTATTTGTTGGAATACAATAGCCTGTTGATTTTGTATTCAACAGCAAAAAAAATTTTCCAATTATCTCTATTCGTTCAGAAGTTATGATTTTCGCAACCTAAAATGCCAAATTGAGCCACTGTGCGTTGTTGGTAATCTTCGTCGAATCGTATTCAACTCCGATTTTCGGAAGAATTATTAATTAGAAATCGTATAAACTCCAACTTCATTATATAATTATACTAAAATTATTATTATAAAAATTATTTGTGTATTTTTAAGTAATTTTTGTTGAGGTATTTTTATTTTTGAGAACAGAATGAGTATCAGAAATTAAAAAATTAATTTAAATTAAAATAAAGTGAAAAACAAAACATAGGTTTTCCATGAAGACAGAAACACAATTATAATTCCTTAAAAAGTAATGAAAAGCAAAACAATCAATAAATTTAACTAATTTTTTACAATTCTAACTAACTATTTAACTAACTTAATTGCTTACTAATTAACTAACTAACTAATTAACTTAACTAATTAATAATTAATTAATTAACCAATTCAAAAAATTTTGCAATTCTTCTGATAACCCCGCAGGAGGGGCGCTTCTACCCCCTTCGTCGGCCCAGAACCTTTTTGTGGCTTGGGAAAGGAGCTCTATCGGTCCTAACCAGGAAACATGAGATAATCAATAGGAATCAATACTGGGATAACCAACCAGGACTAGAACATTCAAAGGCGATTATCGGGACGTATGATAAGAAAACATTCGAGGAATGCATGAGCTTTTCAAAGAATAATCTAAGGATTATTACAGGTATCCTTACAGGGCATTGTAGATTAAACTGTCATCTAACTATACTAGGAATTCGCGAAAACGAATACTGCAGGTTCTGCTTGCAGGAAAATGAAACCGCAATGCATATACTAGGAGAATGCCCTGTACTTATGCACAAACGAAAGAAACACCTGGGGACCTTATTATACCAGTTACGGACTGGGTTTCCAGAGGTTTAGGTAATATATTAAAATTCCTCTCGGATACTGGACTTACGGACGAACTGTAGGTCCATGAAGGGGGTAAAATTGATCTTTTAGGTCGCAGTGCACTATTCCCCGTCAATAATAATAATAACCCCGCATTTCGAGACATTTTGAAATACTGAAATGCAATGTACAGTATTCGTATTCAATTGCAAAAAGTCACATTAAAGGTAATCTTCGTCGTTTCGACGAAGACTAGTTTTGTTTTTTTATAAAAAAAAGAAAATTTACGCTGCGCTCATGCTGCGAAATGTGTGTATATCGCGAAAGCACATCGGCAACTGAGATCACACGAAAAGAGAAAGCAATCAGAGCGGAGAATAAGGAAAACTTTGAAGAAATGTATGTGGTGTTCGTCGAATCGACGCAGGTTACCCTTCTAGGGTTAATAATAATGATAATAAATTAATGAAAACATACCTTAAAAAGCAAGCAATTGAAAGACAACTGGCGGCATTTTAATTTGCACACTCATCACTAAATCGGGAAAAGAGAGAAAACAGCGGATGACTGCCAGCACACACAGACTGTGTACGTGAATTGCAAAAAATTAGTGTCCGACCGAAACCACTTTTTTGGGCCGAAACCGAAACCGAATATTCGGTTTTTTTTTAATATTCGGCCGAAACCGAAACTTTCTAGTTGAAATAAAAATTACCATATCAAGCACTTTTTTCAACAAACGAATTTTACATTAAGTAAATAAAGAACAAACAAAGAAACATAGCATAAATAAATAAATACTTATTAATAAAAACAAATTTATTAATTTTTTAAAAATGTAAATAAGAAGAAATCACCCTTTCGTACCTTACTCGCTAATATTCAAAATTAAATAATTTAATATTATATGTTAAAAAAAAAGTTTATTTACATTGCTGGCATCTAAATTACTCCTCCTTTTACTATATATCTGCTACACAATTAAATGTAAAAAATATTCTAGAAAGTTTCGGTTTCGGCTATTCGGCCATTATTTGGCCGAAACTGAAACCGAAACCACTTATTTGGGCCGAAACCGAATATTCGGTCGGACACTACAAAAAATGCACAAACACTTGCTTACTCTCCCAGTTTTCCTTCACTTTATCACTGGCGAAAACTATTTGACCAATGGTTAACGGTCGGTTCTTGGTTAAAGCTAACACTGTGAAATTGGGCCTTAGCCAGTAAGATGAAGAACAAGAAGAACATATGATTGGCTGCTATATGATCGCAAAATATTTTTTGCAAACATTTGGAGGCAAATGGAACCAGCAAAGATATTGTGTTGCTCAGCTTGCGTCTTGCTCCGCTTTACCTGCTGCAGCTGAAAGAGAACAATAGCATATTGAGCCCAATACTGTGGATGTATGATAAAGCTAACTAGAGTGGACGTAACGATTTTTCGCTTTCGGAGCATGGCAGGCAAATAAACATGCCGCCATTTAACGGCTGCGTAGACCGGCTAGAAAACGATGCAATGCCATCCTAAGGCGCCAAAAAATTCAACACGAACAGCGCCAAAGGAAAACAGTTTTTCAATGCCAACGTGGTAGTGAGAACTTTCGGGCATTCGGTAATAGGGTGAAGAACCAAACATCGTCTTCAATTCCAACTCTTCTTAACAATGATCAAATCATCACTCACTCTATTGATAAAGCTAATTTGTTAGCTCAAATTTTCGCAGAAAATTCCTCTCTGCCCCCCCCCAGCGATTAACCAATTTAGAAAAAAACAAAAGTATATATTTGTATACTTCATTGTAAAGGGAATTCCACAGGCTGCAATATAATAACATACTTATTGTACCTTAATACTAAATTTTTTCGAGAAAAAATCCATATTTCAAAAATTTGTATAAAAAAAATATTTTCGCTAAAAACTTCTTATTAATTGATGTTGTACATCAATAGAAAGGTATGGGAAAGACCTTTCGTCTTCCCATGTCGTGTGAATCAATTGGAAATTGATTGTGTTTTTTTTTTATAAAAGCTTTGAACTTTGACCCTGAGCCACGTCTTTTGTAGACGTTCCCCAGCCAAAATTTTTAGTTTGTTAGTTTCACGAAAATAAGCTCTATACAGCCAAATTTTTCATTTTTTTCATGAGGGTTCGCTATACTGCATTTGTTCCGAATTTCCTTTGAGATTGTTTTTGACGTGGGTTATTTATTGCCGCTACTTTGGTCAAACTGTGCCAATCAGGAAGTGGTGTTCGCTGGCGCACCAGCCTGGAAATAGCCTCCAATGATCAGGTTGTTGACACGAGATCGGAAGCGCGCGACAATGATGCGGTCCGGGTGAGGCTTCCACTCTATGAGTGCTATACGTGCTTGCTTGGATAGTAGAAAACCTACACCGCTCGATCGAGGTTGACCACTGGGCTTGCCGGAGTATAGACAGGTCAAGCCGTCTGCTGTTGTTAATGTTCCGGAGTTTGGCCATCTGGTTTCACTGAGTCCTAAAAAGAGAAGTTTAAAAATTCTTTGCTTACTTGAGCTAGGCGTGATGCTTCCAAAAACGTGCGAATATTCATATTCCAAATCTAGTCCTGTTTTTCATGCTAAAGGTCGTCAAAGTATAAATAGTTTGTTTTCTCTGAGGCTTTTTCGTTGTGGTTTCGCTGCTAAGGTGGATCTAAGATTAGCAGGCTATCAGCCAACCTTTCCGATTCTGGTGCCGGATTGCCGACGAAGCTTCCAGACGAGCTGCCAACATTTGGCTATTATGCTATTATGCGACAGCATTTCCTCAGTCGCGGATGGTAAGGTTATACCGGGTTTGCTCGGTCGTCAGAGCCTCGTTTGTTATCAACAAGAGGTACCTCGTGAAAGATGGAACAAAATGGTCAATCGAATATTTTTTTTTTATTTATAGCCAACAACACCCACTGTTATGTACACTGGTGGCAATTCCCATAAACTCACTTTGAGCTGAGGTATGAAAAGTCTTGTTGGAGTAGAGGAGATGATTTAAAAAACAAATAAAGGTTGTAATTTACATTTCCATAGTTTGCTCTAAGAAACGGCAGGTGTGTCATAATGCACTCTGTTATAGTTTGCGTGATCGTACAAAACATTAAGAGGGACTAGTGTTTTCTCAGAGTTAAAATGTGGCAGTTCACATAAACTCAGCGATTTAAATTGATCAGTGAAACAAAAATATAAGTACGAGTAATTCGAGATAAGTTATGCCTTTATAAACTGATCTAGTCGATTTTTGTACTATTAAAAAAGTAAAATTTTTATTTTCTTCAGACCTGTGAAAATGCCAAGAGGAAAATAAATGCCACTTGGAGAAAAGGGAAAAATTAATGCATTCAATCAATAAGAGTCTTCGATACAGAAAATAGCGGATAAAATAGGCAGGTCTGAGACACCAGTGTGTCATTATTCAAAATTACGCGGATCTTATGGGAAAAACGTATGATATGACCGAAACACGAAAATAAGGCAAAAACGTGTGATAATGGCATTGGGAATAAAAGAAAACCGAATGTGGACGGAATTTGTTCGCAGAATCGATCGGTCTATAAAGCCCCGACATGTTCGGAAACTTTTACAAAATTCAAACCGCGATGTTTAAACTAAACGCCTCAAAAAACCCCCTTTGACTGTTAGTCTTAAACCCAAAATAATGGAATTCGCGCAGAAGCTACTTAGAGGCGTGAACAGTTGTAAAAAGTTTTGTTTAGTAACAAAAACGGTTAATTTAAGGTAGAACTGACGGCTTTTAATACTTATAAGTAAGATAAGTTGGTTGAAAAGGAAGTCTATATGAGCCGAACATAATCAGGTGATGATATAATGGTTTGGGCCTGTGTTGCCATGCATGGTACGACTTAACTTGCGTGGGCTTCTAAAAAAATTAACTTCTACATTTACTGCGAACTTTTAAACGTAATGATAATAGAATGATCAGAAGAATTTTATGGACCTGAATTTATTTTTCAGCAGGAAAATGCTGCAATTCACAGTTCTAGAAAAACAATGAACTTTTTCAAGAACAAAAATATTCAAGTTTTTGATTGGCCAGCTCGAATTCTTGACTTAAATCACATCGAGCACCTTTGGGTTCTTGCTCGAGGTGCTTGCGCAAAAGAACGACAGTTTTATTCAAAGATTGACTCTAAAAAAGCGATTAAATAGGTTGGGGCTTGCATACCGGTACAAACTCTTCATAATCTTATTTTATTTGTGCCTAAAATATTTTAAGCCGTAATGGAAAATGGACAAATTATTTTTAAAAAACTATTTAGAGTACCTTGAGCTATGAAAACATTTTTACTTTACGCAATTTTATATTTTTTATGTACTGAGTTTATGTGAATAGCCACCTTAAATTGTGCCATTTTTGTGAAAACAATAAATAAATTGGCAGAAAAGTTACTTAATTGCGATTTCTTCTTTTAGTTCTTATAGACTATATTTTCCAATAAATATTTCAGTAAAATTTTAACTGAATCAATTTTATAAGGAAAATTTAACAAAATCCAAGCAGATTTAGGTGAGTTTATGGGAATTGCCACCAGTGTATGAAATAGCTACCTTTTCGACTTCATAGCAGAATTGTCAACAGTGCAAGGAATCCAGAAACAATAATAGATATATCAAAACACGATTTGTATGTGTCCAATGGAAAATCTCATTGTATTTAATGCATTATATCGTTGCAACAACTACATTGGTCAAGCAGTTGAAGCAGATCCGTATTATCGCGTTCAAACTGACGACTTAAACATGTTTAATGTGCTTAAACAAGTTAAATGAACAAAAATTCAGCTGTCATTTCATCGAAACAAAGCCAAACAAAATTTGAAATTAATCGTTTTGCTCGCACTGCTTTCATTCCATTCATGGCTTTTTATGGCATCTGAATACAAGGCGGCTAATATTTGGGTGAATTTGAGTATGTTGCCGTGGATTGTGAAATATGCACCAATAATTCGCTCGAATCATGCTCCCAGTACATCAGTTCACAAAAATATTTATTTGTTGTTTGTAAACAATCAGCTGTCAAATTAAACCTCATTGAGCAGTGTGGACGGTCGTGTTCAACAAAAAGCTATTTTCACTTAAACTAGGTTAAAAGAGTCAGTTTGAACGCCATATAAGCAAAGTGTTTTACATTTTATATTTTTTGATTTTTTCCTTGCTTGACTGTCGTATTTTTTTAATTTCAATATTAATTAATTGAAGTTGAAACTCGCTATTTATTAAAATATTCAAATATATTTTTACCGCTTTACCTAAATAAAAGCAAAAGAAATCATTGTGCTCACACTTTCTGGTTTTTTGTATATCCGTAACAACAATCCTCGACTATCCTCTTGTTTGCACCACGGTCTGGCCAGACCATGGGAGGTTGAACTATGAGGTTTTAAGTAGGTGCCCACAAAAGAGATAAAGGAAATAATAAATGTTCCACAATTCGATATTGTTACATTAAATTGGATAAATTAATTTATCCATCAAGAGGAATCTATCCCTCAGTGGGGCCACCACTGGTTCGTAGTATTTTTTGCAGCCTTTTAATTAGCAATCAAAATAAAATACCTAAACCAACAAATATTGTGTGCGATGTTCTATTTAAAATATAAATTTCAAATAAGAAAAATAAAAACAGGCAAATGCAACTATTTTGTTAGCAAATTTTCGGTTTTAAAATTGAACTTTTTGATACTTGTGGCGATCTTCATTTAAATTAATTAAATTTCAACTGCAGCACCACCACCCTGTTCAATGAGAACATTTGGCGACAACTGTCATTTCTCGTACGCCAATTTTCGTGGCTCTCCGTACTTAGTTTACCTTGTATAATTGTATCATGCTCCCAACCTATCGTTCAAAGTGAATACAAGGTGCAACCCACCATTCAATTAGTAATATTTGTCAAATATTAATTAAATACAGATCAGAATTAAAGAATTTTGCAATGACAAATTTCTAAACAAACGCCAAACAACTTACAATATTCTCATGATTATTTTTATTAAAATTTTAGGTTAAAATCTGGTTCCAAAATCATAGATATAAATGCAAAAGGCAAGCGAAGGAAAAGGCAATGGCAGAACAAAATCAGCAAAATCAGGTACGTAACATTAAAAAAATACACAGAAAGTCAAATTTAAAAATAGGTAAAATATTAAAGTAAATAAAATACATAAAAGCATATGTCATACAAGCACAACTTATGTATAGCGGGTTCCAACATTGGAACCGGCCACACAGATCACATACCTATGGGAACGTTAGGTTATGGTGGCTGCTAGGGTCCGACCGATTAATCGGCATCGGCTAGTATCCACAAAAATTACCAGACTTTTTGGCTGATGCCATGGTGAAATGATTAGTTTGTATTTGACACTGCCTTATTTGAAAGTTGCATTAAAAGGTAGCAAGAAAAGGGAAATAATACGGCCTTTCCACTAGATGGCGCTAATAACACTGTGCTAGTCGAAAAAAGTAACAAGCGGGGTACCTATGAGCGACTTTTTTATAGGTATACTGAGTTCAGATCCACCAAGCGTTTGGCTGGATTGGCTCTATTTTAAGAGAAATCCGACTTTGAATTTTGTTCATTTCAGTCGGGTTCGTCGCTTAAGTCTTCGAAAGTTGACTTGCTAATTGGTCCTAAATCATTCTGAATATCGCTTTACTGTCTTCGGCAAGTTTGTAGATATATATATATATCTTCATGTAAGGAGCCAAGTTGTTCTTCGTCGCTATAATCCAAGTCCTCCAATAGCTCCAGGGGAATGTCAACAGCTTTGTCCGTTTCGCTTAAATATTCTTGGAGGGAATCGCCTTTACCAAGAGCCACCGGAAGTCGTCGTGGAAGTTTTGGAAATGCTGAAGATCGAGGCTTTTATCGAAGGCATTCTTGACCCGGAGACATGTGTGAGTACGTTGATGATGATGAAGCCGACATTCAAGGGGACGGTGGCAAGCGCATTGACGTATGAGGCGCTATAGATGGGAAGCTCTCAACATTCATCTGCGGAAAGGCGTCGAGCCCAACCTGGACGTGTCACGCAAAGCCAGACAGTAAGCTCCGAGGCACCAGCGAGGTCGCGGGCAGTTTCGCCTAGAGTCAGTTGCTGGCTATGTGATAAGCAAGGCCTAATAGCACGAGACTGCTATCTATTTATTTTTATTATTTATTTATCTATCTGCGCGAGCAGCGCTCCGGACATCACACAGCGTCAAGATGGGCTGACGCACTGCCATACCATTCTTGCAAAACCGAGCGCAGGCATGATTCGCAAGCCGAAAACAAGGGTCAGATTGTGGATGTTCGGTCGGTAGGAGTTCTACAAGAGGAAGATTGTCTTGCGGAAAGGCTACAGAAGGACCAGAGCGAGGATACGGATCTCGCAAAAATCATCAAAGGCAAAGCGCAGGAAGTACAGCCGGACTGGCAAGAGATGGCTGGTGAGAGCCCGATCGCGAAGGCTTACTGGGCACAATGGCAAAGTCTACGTCTGAAGGATGGCTGCCTATACCGCGAGTGGGAGAGCAGGGATGGCAGGACCAGAAAATCCCTAATAGTGGTCCCGAAAGGCCGGATCGACGATGTCATCAAGGCAAACCATAACGACTCTAGTGGAGGGCACCTAGGCATCGCAAAAACTGTCGCCAAGATAAGAAGGCGGTTCTATTGGGTAGGATGCCAGGAGTCTGTCGCCGTGTGGATCAGAGGCTGTAATCGGTGTTCGGCGGCGAAAGGGCCGATAAGGAGATCGCGGAGCCGCACTCAACTGGTCAGCAATAAGATGAAAGCCGGATATGATCTACGGGCTAACACAGCAGGGTTCCAGGAAGGCGATCTGGTAATGCACAACCCGCAGCGGAGGAAAGATTTGTCTCCAAAACTTCACATGTCATGGGAAGGACCGTACAAAGTCGTGACCAGAATTAATGACGTGGTGTACAGGGTTCAACGCTGCTGCAACAGAAACGCTAGGTTGAAAGTAGTCCATTTGGAGCGCCTGGCGTATTACTCCGGCGGAGCCTCGGCACTTGTTCGGGACGAACAAGTCTAAGTGGTAGGCAGTGTAACGATGAGGCACTCTGTCGCTATGCTATGCATAAATGCTTTTACGGGCATACTTTTAGGCACGCACTTTAGAGTACGCCCGGCTTGCTATAAATCCGATATGGCAAGGATGGTTCGCGATGGTAATGGGATGTGCGAGAACGGTCGAGAGATAGTCCAATTGGAATGTGCGAGAACAATCGGCGCGATAACCAAAGAAGTATAAAAGGCAGCCGAGTGCAGCGCAGGGGGACGAGTCTGATTTAAGCAAGCAAAGCGGAAACATGCAATTGTCCAATAAGTAGTAGCAAGTGTAAAGACACACAAGTGTAAATTTGTAAATAAAGTGTTTGCTGGTTTATGACTGCGTTTTCGCTGAATAATTGAAGTGGTTTTATTTTCAGCACAATCCAGAGAGGCGAATAAGCCTGCAGAACTAATTTTCGTTGCAGTATGTTAAAGTTGCAAAGCTAATTAAAATTAATGCAAATACATTTTTTAATGAAGGGAAATATAGTTTTTGTTTTATAAAAGCTTGTTTGTTTGTATTTTATTGCATTTCTCATTTCTTCTAAAAATTTCAGAAATTCGTTTGTTTTTTCACTGATTCACTTTCACAAGCATAAGTGAGTAATTTTGACAGAAAATTTCTTCGCCCGTCGAGTAACATGATGATTTTTTGCCCCCCCTTAAAGTTCCCGTAAATTTCGAAATTCCGTCCAGTTGCGTGGTTGCTTTTCGGAGTGAGTTCACAATAATGTTTTCGGACGAGTAACGTTACTGAGCTGATTATTTTTTACACTGCCGCATAGAGGGCGCAAGTAAACTCGGTAGCACAATTAAAAATAAGAATTACTAGGCGATTTTGTGTTTTACTGGGCAGACACATTTTATGTGAGGTTAGACATGCGTACTTGCCACTCCCACTACGATAATAAGAATCGGTTATATTCAGTATCGTTCTGTAAAGCTATACGAAGTTTAATTGATTCTGTGTTTTATTGAGGGGAAAAGGGCTTTGCAACAACAACAACGGTTTTATAAGGCCGAATAAATGTAACTCAATTGTTTATATATACAATTTATATAAGTTTCGATCAAAATAAAATCACGTTTTGATTTTTTGTTGTTATAATTTATGTTTTCTATCAAAAAATTCAATGAATTGTTCATACAAATTAAAAAAACGAAACCAAAATTTCATGAATTTTTACTCCTTTGCGGACCGTTGTACGATATATCGTACAAAATTGATTGAGCTGAAATTCTCATCCTAAATGATTTTTTTGATATTTTGTTGTATTTTATTGCTAAAATGTTCAATGAGAGTCAATATTTTGAATGTAAAATTTTTATTTTAAGAAATGCGGAAATTGACCGGAAAGGGTTAGTAACACTACGAAACCAACAAAGTGTACTACTGACAGCTCGAAAAAGAAGTTTCGCTACTTAGGTTGATGTCAGAGTGCATGCGAGAAGCAAAGCGAAGCTTGAAGCGATAATATTTCAAGTGAGGAGCAAAGCTATAAAGAGTGGAAGCGGCAAAGTTGAGCGTCCTGCTGCATTTGTTTTTTTGGTTTCAATGTGAACGATGGATTTAGACGAAGAATTTTTTATTTTGAGTGGTGTGTTTAACACATTTTTTGTCAAAAAAACTGGAATCCACTCATAAAATTGAGAATGTAAAAACAAATAGTGAATTTCACAATCTTTATTTCAAACTGCGAAATCATCCAGACAAATTGCAGAAATACGCAAACAAATTTCATTTATTAGCACTTCTATATTGATTTCCTTTGTTTTATTTATTTTTGACAATATTCATTTATCACTGCAACAAGACTTCCCACCGCGACGAAAAACAAAACAAATGGTAATGTAAACAAATCACCAAAAAGAAGCGGCCACAAGCTTCAAAGCTTGTCATCCACAGTTCTCTCGCTTGTGTAATCGCTTTTACACGCTTAAAGCTTCGCTGCCACTCTGACATCTTTTGCGCCAAAAGAACACACGTGCAGAGGTTTGTAGCGCACTGTAGCACCATATCATCGCTTTACGTTTACATTGAGCCCAAATGCGTAATTTAAAATGAGTCATTTCAAAGTGTTTACATTGCCTCATTTGCATTTTCTTTGGCAGCTAATGTCAAATGTTCAATGCTTATGTCCTTTTGCCGCAGCTCATAGATCAGCTCTTTTCTGGCTTCTGACTAAAGAATATGGTATGTTTCTTTTTTGCTGTCTCTATGTTCTACACATAGCAATATTTGAATACAAATATATTACATACCTTACATGCTAAGAATATTGTACATATTTCAAGCAGACGAAAATTTCAATTTAAAATTTCCATTTTGATAATTTTCGTTTGTTTTGATTTTGAACTGTCAAAAAGAGCTTTTAAAGCGCCTTCATTTTGTAATGAGTTCGAGAAAATTGGTCATGTGTTATCGCATTTGCTTCGTCGATTTGTTGAAATTAGTCATTTCGTAGATTTTAATTTGTATGGGGAAATGCGTGATTAGGCTTCGCATATAAGAATTTTTGCCCAAATCACGCAGTTGGGCTCAATGTAAACGTAGTATTACGATTTACGTTGCGATAGTTCCGATTGTGCTATGACGCTCACAAGTATGCACTGTTCAGCAACAGATCATCATTCAGTGTTAGCTCCGCTGCCCACAGAAAACAGATAAGGGGCCCCGCAATTGCGCAGAGCAAATCAAATCATCGTCATATTATATACTTTGCCAAATATCCGAAAGAGATTTAGCACTTTGGCTTTAATTGTTAAGACTAATTAACATACAATTTATTAAAATTATGGGCTTATAATAAACAAATAAATAAACAGAACATATGCACAATTTATCTTTTCAGTCGGCGAGTTCACCTAGGCGTGTTGCCGTACCTGTTTTAGTTAAGGATGGCAAACCATGTTCGGGCAACAATAGCACAACACAACAACAATCTCAACAACATGGAAATGGTACGGTTAATGTCAGTAATGCTGGTAACACCAACAATAGTAGCAATGGAAATAACTCAACTAATGGAGTTAGTAATAGTGTTGCAAGTGGCTTAAACTTAATAACTGGAGATGCGCCAAGTTCACATTCACCAGACACATCGTCATCGCTTCTTGCCAGTTACAATGGGACAGTAGCAAGCCATAACACCCAAATGTTACAACAACCTTGCAATAATTCTCTAATGACAAATAGCTTAGCAATGGCTTACCGTAACCAAAACAACTTTATTTCGAACGGTCATCAGCAGCAATGTGGAGGTTATTTGCCTTTGCAAGGCAGAGCGTGGTAATCATTGTAACAATTAAACTCTGTCGGCTCTGTTAATGCGCTCTTATTTATAACGTATAACAAAACTTTGATTATTTGTAAAAAGCAATTTAATAAATTGAAATAATTCACTAAATTTGTATTTTTTCACTTACAATGTTGGTAAACACGGATTTTTATAAATAAGAACTAATGTATTTAGCATACCTAAATCTACATACCGATTGAACCGATTTTTGAACCACTTCTTCTTTGGTACTGATTATGCTAATACAAATTCGGCGCCGTTATTATAGTGAATAAGTTAAATAACTAATATTGATTTACTACACTACTACTACTACCGCTACACAATTATAGCCTATTTCCACGGGGCCTTAACTGCAGTTTACGCTTAACTGCAGTTTGACATCGCATTTAAATGCCCAAGTTCTCATGAAATTGTTGTTGTGAAAAACTGCGTTAACTCACTTTCAAAACTGAGTTAACTCAGTTTTGCCGTTTACAGACGTCTAACAGAATATGTTATGTTAAAAGCTAGAGCAATACTCACAAATATACAAATTTTGATAACATGCTTTTAGGCGCTGCAAGAGCCGTACGAACACAAACGAAAGAGGGGATTCGAATTGCGTTCGGTGTGGTAGATTTTTTGCTAAGACAATTACTTTTTACTGAATTTTCCGCAAAAATACATATCGTCTGTAATAATCAAAGTCAAAACTTCTATTATTTGCCAATAATAAATGCTGAAAAAGAAAATAAAAAAGTGGAACTTCTCATCAACCCTCTTGACATTAAAAATTCAGACAGCTCTGCTATCAATCAGTTGACGACTTTCACAAATGAAATAAACATTGACAAATGAAATAAATTTTCACAAATATGAAAACGCAGACATTCCTAGATTGTTGAGAAGGAAAGCCGAGATGGCGGCGATGGGTAAGCTGTGGCTGTTCAGAAATAAATGAAAAATTTGGCTTGGCCAAATAAAAATGTAAGCAAAAACCAACTGTTGGAGTTAACTCAGTTTCGGTGGAAACGCTTGACAGTTCTCAAGCTTAACAGAGCCCTTAAATGCATTTAAGCGCTCGGTGGAAATACAGTATTATTAAAGTGCAACTCCATAACACGCTTTTTTGCAGCAATGTTTTCATTGCATCTGTCAAAAAAGGAGAATCAGTGTATTTGTATGGAACGAGATACATAACGCAAAACGCCGGATGCCATTATGCGAAAAAACGGAAAGTAGCCCAACTTTCGTTCTAACTGTTATCGACAAATAGATTTTTCTCGTGAATAACTTCTTTCAATTTCAAACTTACCATGAAAAAATTGAGAACAAATGCAGTATAACGAACCCTCATGAAAAAAATACTCGAAAATTGGCCTACATGGACCTTCCTTTTGGAAATCTAATGAACTAAAAATGTTGCCTGGGGAACGCCCACAAAAGGCGTGGCTCGGAGTCAAAGTTCAAAGTTGGTATCAAAATAACTCAATCAATTCTCAATCGACTTACACGATATGGATATCAAACGAATTATTAATTTTTTATTGATGTACAACTCTAGATACGTAATATGTACTAATAAGAAGTTTTAAGCGAAAAATATTTATTTTATACAAATGTTTCAAAAACGGATTTTTTCGAAGAAAAATAAGGTATAATAAGTTTGTTGCCATATTGTAGCCTGTGGAATTCCCTTCACAATGAAATATAAAAATGTATACTTTTGTTATTTATGAATATATTTTTTTAAATTTGTCTAACTCGACTCTTGGTCCAAAGCTATTTCGCATTCACCTTCGCCATCACTTTCGGGCAATGATGGCTGAACAAAGCATAGTATAATAATAAAGTAGTCTAATAAAAACTCTCCCGCTCAAAGAAAACACAATTTTTTGAAATTACGTTAATTTTGATGTCTGAAATTTGTCAGTTCAAAAAATGTTCAACCACAATCGCAACTTCATTCAAATAAAATCCTACTAAAAGCAAAAGGAAAATGCTTAGGTATATTTTAATACAACTTTGTTTACTCTGCTGATGACTTTTTTGACAATATTTGTCAATCAAAATAGAGGTACATTAGGGGTACTCTCTTTGATTAGACTACTTTATTATTATACTATGGTACAAAGTACCTGCCATATTAAAAAAACGTTTTTAAAAGATCTAGATTTCTAGCTTTACATTATTTTAAAAGCTTACATTTCGAAAAATAGCCATTAAAACCTTTTTTGCTTTTATGATATTGCGGCATTGAATGTTTTGCGTGACACCACAAGCCTTCAATTGTATTTGTGTGTTGGTTATATGTTTCCATTACATGGAGGGTGGTAGTAAACTGCACTTTTTCTGTATTCAAATACCTTTTGCGAGGCCGGCCTTCGGCCAAGCTTCAAAAAAATAACCCTCATAGGAGTTACTACGGCATCAGGATCAATAAAGTGTTTACAGTATTTTTGTATTCGAAACCTTTATACGCAGTCGGTCGCTCAAAAGCAATATCCTTTAGAATCGTAACTTCGGCTTCGCGGCCATAAGTATTTCTGCATTCAAATACCTTTTGTGGGGCCGGCTTTCGGCCGGGCTTAAAAAAAATAACCCTCATGGTAGTAACTAGGGCATCGGGATCAGTAAAGTGTTTACAGTATTTTTGTATTCAAATTCTATGATTGTAAAAGATAGCGCCTAAGCAATAATTTTCATAAGCGCCATTTTAATAGTGCAAAAAACTCAATTCAAATTTAAATATCAAAGCAAAAATACAATAATTTCAAATGTTTTATATTTCATTGTAAAGGGAATTCCACAGGCTATAATACGGTAAACAATTTGTTATATTTTAATAATAACGTTTTTCGAGAAAAAAATCCGTTTTTAAAAATTGTATATAAAAAAAGTATTTTTTGCTTATAACATCTTATTAGTACATATTATATATCCATATCATTTCAAGGTATGAAAAAGACCTTTCGTTTGATATCCATATCGTTTAAATCTATTGAGAATTGATTGAGTTATTTGATGCCAACTTTGAACTTTGACCCCGAGCCATGCTTTTTGTGGCCGTTTCCCAGACAAAATTTTTAGTTCGTTAGATTAAGGAGCCAAACCTCTATGTAAGAGCATACTTATTTATTTTTTTTACGAGGGTTTGCTACACTGCATTTATGCCAAAAATTGCATAATAGTTATCTATTATATTCACGCACCGAGTGTGTATTTGTATTTACTTTCACACTACTCCAAGGTATATTAACAAGGTATGCTACGTATGGAGAGACTTCAAAATAAGGGTGCGGGTTATGTCAAAATCAGAGTAACTTTCACTTAGTAGCAAATGTTTGGTTGCAACATTCAGTATTTGTTCCTAAGGCAAAAACGTCATTTGCTAACAATTGATTTTGTGTAGCAAAAAGTTTATTAGAAAAATGCTTGTTTCAGCACTTTATATTTTTAATTCAATGCATTCAAATAGAAATAAAAATAGAAGGTAATTTTTTATAAAACAGTTTTTGACATTTTTTTATTATTGAAAACATTTTTTTATTTGAGTTTCTTTAAAATTTTTGTTTAAATGTCGAATTCTGAAAAACATTCGGCATTTTTTATTATTTATTTAAAAAAACAAACAGGACTCAAATCGCAATAATTTTTAAATTAAGTTCAAAAAGCAAGGATTTCAAGGCAAGGATGATAAAGGGCAATGAAAAGTATAATATTGTTCAATGAAGTTTTTAACATCTTTTTACCTATTCTTTTGAACAAAGAAAAAAATGAAAATAAAAACAAATTGGTATATATGTGCATATGTTTTGGATTTATTAATTATATTATTATTATTATTATTTATTTCAATGCTATTCTAAAATGTACAAAAAAGGTGGTTGTACCAAACAATATCAATACTGATACTTAGTACTTTTTCCTACGAAAAAAGGCATCAGTTCACAAATAAGGGTGCCAAGAGAGACATTGACAAACGTCTCTCCATACGTAGCATACCTTGTTGATATACCTTTACACTACTCGATATTGGATCTGGATTTTCCGCCCAGAATTTTTTCCCGGGCACTTGTAGCACAAACCATCATGCGAACAAAGTCGATTAAGTAAAGAAATTCTAAAATGCGCAATTTCTTTGCGCATTGTAGTTCACTTTTTCACACTACTGCTGTCAGCTGATTAGACGATGCTCCAAAAACACGCTGTGCAATTAAAAGCGAATCGAAAGCGATCTATCGAAGCAAAACAAGCGTAGCTGCAAACAAAACGAGTTATGGAGTTGCACCATAAGGGTTGGCCACGAGAAAGGTAAGTATGGACGGGAACAGTTTGAAAAAAATTAATTTGAGCACATTTTTTAGTAGTTGCTTGAATTTTTTTTAAATTTGAGCTCAGCTTATACGACAAATAAGTCTTTAAGTGCTACTCTTTAACTTATTTTTACTCTTGTTTTGAAACAGCTGCTTGTAATATTCCATACAAGACTCAGACAGCGATTAAGCGATTTGAAACTAGGAGAGCCGGTAGAAATACATACACAGAATTTCACTAATATTATTGCAAAATTGCAACCTTGGGGCCTACTAGTAGGCCCCAAGCTTGATCAGGAACGTACTTTTTCCTCCATATAAATTTCTAAAACGGGGTTGCTGTTCTAGTTCATTTCAATTTCCAGTGTTGCTTGTGTGAGTCATTTTTTGTGACCAAAGAAATATTACTTTTTATTTGTATTTTTTTTGGTGCAATTTCGTAAGACGTTTGTATAGAACTAACTATAAAAATATATTATTGCCCAAAAGTGTCAAAAGAACCGTTTGGTATTCGTTTTATTGAATTAAATTAAGGTTTTATAAGCTGCATAAAAAAAAAACAGTCCTGCGTTTGAACTAGAGCATTTATCACCAAAAGCATACCTGTTCTGATCTGATCGTTAGAGATTCGCTAAATGAAGAACTGCGAAATAAAAAGGGCGGCAATTGACCCTGTCGTATTCAACGCATTAAGCTTTGTGTTCTTTGGTATATTTTTCAATAATATCTACGTAATGAAACCAAAAAGTTGATATGGTATGTATTTGATGCAGAAAAAAGCAAATAATTGAAAGGAAACTGGCGGAATTTTAGTTTGCACAATAATCCCTAATATCGGGATAAGAGCGGAAACAGTGAAGAGCTGATCACTGCCAGCACACACAGACTGTGTCCGTGAATTGCAAAAAACGCACAAAAATCGGCTTACTCTCCCAGTTTCACATCGCTTAATCGCTGACTCAGACTTGTTACATGTCGCCAGTTGCATACAAGCGCAGTCATTAAAAACATTTGCTCCTCTGACAATTCATTGTTCCTAAACGAATCTAATAAGGAGATCTTGTCAGATGCGATTCAATCACTGACTGACCAATTTATAGTACGCTTAAAATATTATAAGCTGAAGCTTTGCCCATGCGGAAGCGATCGTAAAAGCAAAGATAATAAATTACATAGATGCTACAAGCCATACATTGAAAATTAAAAACATTTTCTGACCGACAAAGCAGTATTTTATTACAGCTGTTGAGGACTTCTCCTTTATTGATGGAAACAATGATAATGACGGATGGCCAAGAAAATGCAAGATTCAAATATATTGGGCTGGGCGCACCATACCCGAAAGGGAAAAGGAAGAACCCTGCCCTAGCTTGCAGATGGCAGCAGTGTTGCCGCTTTAAATTTTAAAAGTCACAAAAAAGTGTCACAGCCGAAAAACGTGTCATCAAGTGATCCAATTTTTGTATACCATGTATATATATACTTTCATTATTTTATCTTTCGAAACTCATTATTTTTATTAAATTTCTGAAGGAGATAATTTTCTGTGAAAAAAAATGTTTCCCCCTTAAATTAATTGATAAGGAATATATTAAAAAGCCCCAATATGCATGATTTGTATTTATTATGAAAACATTTGCATTTCAAAGCATATGCGTGATATACTTACTTATCCATTGGGAGCCATGAAAATTAATTTAGCACAAATAACTTAAGCAATGTCACAAAAAAGCGCGTTAATTCAGATTAATTTTGTACATTTTTGCGGAAAACCGTTGACATAATAAAAGAGTTGCAAGTAGTTTAAATGTCGCCAGAGGTGTAATTTTTAAGTACTTAAGTGTTACCTTTGAAAAGTGAATACTAAAAGGAAGGCATATTTTGAGTATTTTTAAACACGCAAAAATTAAAAAAAATTTACTTTACGAAACAACTTTCAAAATGTAGGTACATATAAACTTTTTGATCAAGAAAAAGGGGCAAAAGTCGCATGATTTTGAAGAAAAGTGTCAAAATAAGCCTATTTTTAAAAAGTCGGTGTCAGATGGCATCGGTCTCCAGAAAGTGTACATTTGACACTTTAGTCACATAACGGCAACACTGGGTGGCAGGTTGCCGGCTCGGTCGGGTTCTGCTGATCGTGCTGAGAGTTGCCACCTCGAGCCCGCCGTGGCAGGACATAACTTATGTCACAAGTGCCGACGGGATCTCAGACAACAGGTGAGCGCCTATCTTTTTACGCTCTTGTAAATCAGAGAATTACTCACAAAGTGCTTCAATTTGAAAATGTTGCCATTGCTGCAAGTTACCAAGCATTGGTGCTTCAGTCTCATTTCGAGAGATGATGAGAAATGATTTTCAGACCATTTTTTGCAATTTCCGATCATCCAATAGTGCATAGGTTTCAGTGTCCAAACATCGGACAGCGTCGGTTACCAGTAAATTACTTGAATCCTAAAGTGCTTATTTTTCTTAATTGTGTAAGTATAGCACTGCAAACTAACTTGTTTTTTTGGGTTAAGGAATTTTGATTATAACGCGTACCAACAAGAGAGACGCTGAAGTCAACAGATATTCGGTTGCTTTTTCCTTCAGTTTATGTCTCACTTAGTTTGCCCTTTTTTAGTGCAGCAAGAAACAGTGATGACAAGTTTAACTCTTTTCAAACGCAAAACTGCAACTCAAGCAATTGAAACGTTAAGGGTTTCAAGGCATTCAGCAAAAACTGAATTAAAAACATATTAAAACACGTTTTAACATACTTATTAAGTTTCTCAGCAACGTATTTTGCAATCAATTTGCTATAAACGTACTACAGAATAAAAACAAAAAAATTGTCGCACGCAAATTTTGCCTGTCCCCTTCTTGTTTTTGTTCGTAAAAAACAATCGGAAGGCAAACACGAGCCGGCGAAATTTTTTGTATTGTCATTATAAATCGAGCCCATCCGAAATATTTATCCATAAAAAAAATTCAATGTAAGTATGTACTCGCATTTTTTGGAGTATGCAAAATTCATATAAAAGTTTTTTAAACTATTTTTCATGAAAAATGTATAATAGATATACAGTCGTGTCTGGGTATAGTGAACCCCCTATATAGTGAACACCCAAATTTTGACATCGAGCCTCTAAATATAGAAAACAATTTTCAAGCAAAAAACAAAAAGTGTATTTTGAGCAAATAAAACGAGTTTTTGAACAAAAATGTTGACCTTGATATAGTGAACAACCTCAATACAGTGAACAGGCCTTGCAAGAATTAGTTCACTATATCCAGACACCACTGTATATGTATATAATAAAAAAAGCAACACATTATTCATCATCATTCAAAAAAGCAACACAGTCCATTCGCATCAGAGATCTGCATGCGGTCATATTTGTATGACTCAATATGTATTCGAGTAAAATGTTGAGCGAATATGTGACACTACTCAAAAAAACGGATTTAAGTATGTATCCCCACCGCAAACGAAGCATTCATTCTGTATACTACTAATCGAACGAACGAATCATCAGCTTGCAATACTAAACGGATGCAAACTATTCAATCTTCATTTCACTTCGGCTATGCGGTGATGCCGATGATCCAAACGAACTATGCCAATATCCGTTCGATCATTCCGAGTCACCGCATTCTCATATTTCTTCGGAATGCGGTGGTGCGAATGATTCGAACGGATATTCGCATAGTTCGTTTGGATCATTGCCGATGATCCAAACGAAAGATGAATCATTCGCACCACCGCATTCCGAAGTGATATGACGATGCGGTGGTGCGAATGATCCAAACGAAAGATGGAAACACCGCATACCATCGCATTTTCATATCGCTTCGCCCTTGTTCTTTGACTCTTTTTGTGATTAAGCATTCGTAGAAAAGAAATTACAGGACATTTTTAGGATATACCCAATTTTGTTTATTTTTTCCAATAAATGTATAATAATAATAATTGACTGGCACGACAGCCCGATTACGAGACTAAGGCCTAGCTACCCGCAACCATCCGTGTTGTGCTCGCGAATTTTTACAAGGTTGGTAGGGACCTACAGTTTTATGCCGATTCCGAACGGCGAGTTGGGAGCTTTTTCATAGGCAATTTTACTCTCAGAGGTTTGCCATTTCCTGCTGAGAGGACAGCCGCCGAAAGAAAAATGTTGTTTCTTCTTTTTTCGGTGTTAGCAGCAACGGAGTCTTGAGCCTGGGTTCGAGCGTCGCATTTGACTCGAGGCCCAACGCACTAGTCAGCTGAGCTACGGCAGCTGTCAATAAATGTATACATACTCAAATAATAAATTTAATGTAATAGTTTTAAACTTAAACTAATTGAAAACAATGACATGAAGTGAAAAAAATGTCCTTTATCGAAAGAAGTAATATTTAATTCATAATACGTGTAATAGATTATAATAATTGGATGGATGGATGGATGTGAGGGGGAGCCGAGGAAATAACCTAAGGGAGGTCATTACCTCAAGCACTCAGGCTTTATAGCCCATTGTACTTAAGGCTCAGGAAAAAGGTTGATAGAGGAGATTGGAATGGGAAAGAGAAAAAGAGAAAGTGGGTGGAAAGGGAGAAAGGGCTATGAGGTCTCCTGTGCAAATTTCCCGGACTCATTAATGAATCTCAGGAGATCACACAGGGTGAGAGAATGAACTTCGTCCATTCTCATTACATCTGAACCCAGCGTGCGCAATCTCGTTCTAGAGAAGGCAGGACATGCACAGAGAAAGTGCTCTGTACTATCAACCTCCTCCAGGCAAGACATGCAAGTCGGGTCCTCGATGATGCCCATGTTGGCCATATGTCGCCCCCATGGATTGTGTCCTGTGATTAACCCGACCATTCGACGGAGGTCTTTCCTTCCCAGCTTCAGGAGGAAATTCCCTGCTTTCCTGTTCGGGCTTTTCACAAAACACTTGGCAGTTTTACAGCTTCCCAAGCTAGACCAACGTTCTCTGTGCAGGTTATTTACACAGGACCTGATCCAGTCCAGGGTTCCTGCTAGACTGGTGCCGATTATTGGTTCTGGTCCCATGGGTGTACACCCTGATCCACAGTTAGCCAGTTCATCGGCAGTTTCGTTACCTAGAACACCGCAGTGTCCCGGAACCCAGATAAGTTGGAGCTTATTACGTCTCGCGACTGATTTTAGCTTCAACTTACATTCTTGGACAATCTTAGAGGTAACACGCGCGTTCTCCAGGGCCTTAAGTGCAGCTTGACTATCACTACAGACTCCTATATGTTTCCCGCACCATTTCCTCCCAATTATCCATTCCGCTACCTTCAGAATGGCGAAGACTTCCGTCTGAAAGACGGTAGTCAGTCCACCCAGTGAGTAGTAGCAGTTGACACTTCCATCGAGGTGCCATCCAGCTCCAGTACCTTTATCGGTCTTGGATCCGTCAGTGAAGAAAATATCCGTCAGATCCCCTAGCATGGCCTGTGGGTTGTCCCATTGGTCGCGCGTTGGGAACCTCACTTCAAAGTTCCTCCTAAAGGATACTACGGGTATTAGGCAATCCTTAGGGGCCAGCAGCAACGGATATTGCGCTGACAACCTCTTGAAGATTTCTCCATGACCCGATCCCTTGTTGTCGTGCCAGTATCCATAGGAATATAGCCGACATGTCGCTTTCATCGCTTCCTCTTGAACTTTTAGGTCTAGGGGAAGCAGGTCAAGCATGGCATTAAGGGCATCACCTGAGACAGTGCTCATGGCACCCGTAATGCATATACATACACTTCTTTGTAGTCTGTTCAGAGCCAAAGCTGCGGACTTAACCATTGATCGTCTCCACCAGACTACCGATGCGTACGTAATTATGGGTCTGATGAGTGCGGTATATATCCAGAGGACCACCGCAGGCTTCAGGCCCCAGGTCTTGCTAAAAGCTCGACGGCACTGTTGGAAAACCTTCAGCGCACGGTCTACTTTCGTCAAGACATGCATCTTCCACGTTAGTTTCCTGTCTAGGATAACCCCTAGATATTTCACCTCCGTGGATAGACTGAGGGTCACACCTTTCAGTACTGGCAGTTCGAGACCATCCAGCTTCCGCTTCCTAGTAAATAGGACCAAAGTCGTTTTACTGGGATTAACGGAAAGACCCTGTCCTGTGCACCAGTTATCAATCTTATCCAGGACTTTCTGCATTTTCTTGCAAATTATCCTGAGGGATCGTCCTGATACTAGTGCACAGACATCGTCCGCGTATGCTTGGACATGTATTCCGAGATCCTGCATCTCCCTTAGTAGATAGTCGACCACGAAACACCACAGCAGCGGAGAGAGGACACCCCCCTGGGGACATCCCCGTCCGACCTCTGCCGTGATCGAATTGCTATCACTCTCACCAACGGTCAGCAATCTCCCGGAGAGCATGGAGCGGATCCACCTTATCAGGGTCTCATTTACCCCATGCATTCTGGCTGCTGAGCATATCGAGTCAAAGGTTGCATTGTCAAAAGCCCCCTCAATATCCACGAAGACGCCCAAAGTGTAATGGTCAGCTTCCAGCCCTGCTTCAATCTTGGATACGATGTCATGCAGGGCTGAGTCGCATGATTTTCCACTCTGGTAAGCGTGTTGGTTTCTACTAAGTGGGCTTCTTGTCAGCACCTTCGCTCGGATGTGCTTTTCTACCATTCGCTCTAAGCTTTTCAGCATGAAAGAAGTCAGGCTGATTGGCCTAAAGCTCTTGGCCAGCGTATAGTCGTCCTTCCCTGGTTTGGGAATGAAGACCACTCTGACCTGTCGCCAAAGAGTTGGAATGTAACCATGAGCGAGGCAAGCCGTGAAGATCTTTATAAGAGCTTTCACCAGCTTGTCTGCACCCCTCTTTAGCATTATCGGGTAAACTTTATCAGGTCCTGGGGACTTGTAGTTTTCGAATGAGGAGAAAGAAAATCTTACCGCCTCCTCCGTTACTACTTCTGACGCGGAAAACCAGTTAAGCCTTTTAGTCCTATTACCTACGTCATTGACCTCACAACTGTCCACCACAGTGGGAATTATCCTGCTTCCCGGAAAATGGGTCGCTAGGAGAGTGTTGTAGGTTTCCGACTTAGAGGTAGTATAGGAGCCATCAGGCAAGCGAAGAGAATCAAGCTTAACTGTTCGGTCTCTTTGTAGAACCCTACACAGTCTTGCTGACTCCTTCATACCTTCAACCTCATTGCAAAAGTCTCTGAAAGAGTCCAGTTTGGCAGACCTCACTTTCTTCTTAAATTCCTTTTGGACGAGGTGATAGTTGGTCCAGTCGTTCTCTTTTCGGGTTTTTAAGGCCCTATTCAGAAGCTTCCTGGATCGTTTGCGTAGCTTCGAAAGCTCAGCACTCCACCATGGAACTGCTTTGCCTTGTCTGCTCGCTCTCAGCGGACACACCTCCTCATAGCAGCCAGTCAAAGTAACTCCTAGTTCCCTAGTCGCTTCTTCAATCTTGGCTGTACTTCGGAGTTTTTTCAGGATTGGTATACGCTCTGTCAGAAGCTCACCAAACCTGTTCCAGTCCGCCTTGCGAGGATTCCGTCCACCTGGTATCGACATTAGATCAATACCGAGTCGGAATTCGATAAAGCGGTGATCTGAAAGAGAGACCTCCTCCAAAACCCGCCATTGCATGATCTGATCTGCCACTTTCCTATTGGTTAGTGTCAGATCAATCACTTCTTGTCTTCTGCTGGTCACAAAAGTTGGTTTGTTACCAACGTTTTGAATCACCAGATCAGCCGACATAATGAATTCCAAAAGTTTAGTACCCCTGGGATTGCATTTGCTGCTACCCCAAACAATGTTCTGTGAATTTGCGTCACAGCCCACTATGAGTCGTCCCAAACCCCTGGATTCAGCATACTGGACGACTTCCATTACCTCCCTCGATGGAGGAGGAAGTATAGAGTCATACGGCAGGTAGGCCGTTACTATTACAGTTTCGACGCTGTTCCCACCAACCCAGTACTTTATTTTACCCGCAACGACATCTTGAGAACAGAATTGTCTAAGCATCGTGCATTCGATCGACCGCGGCATGATGATACATGCGCGCGGTCTATCACTCCCTTCGTGTTGAAGGATTTGTCCCCAGGTAATGGCACCCAGACCACAGATACGCTTGTAGCACACCCATGGCTCTTGGATTAATATTATTTGAGGACATGTTTGCAGTTTCGCATGCCTGCTGCATAGTAGAGCAGTAGACGATTTGCTATGCTGCAAGTTGATTTGCGTGATAATAATTTCAGTCATGTAAGGGACTGAAGCTACCGTTACGCCTTATCCTCCTCCTTATCCTGTAGGCGGAAGTGCACCCGCCCCAGGTGTAGGTGAGGACGGTACCCGTACTTCGACTTCAGGATCTTCAACGAGTCTAAGTCAATACCCACCACCAAGTGTGCACCGACCTCTTTATTGACAGCCGATACATCCTTGGTAAGCGAATATATTCGCCATAGGCTCGTGTCCAGACCTGCGTTCTGGGCACGGATACGTGCGAGGATTTCACCTGGTTTCCGGAGAATCCCCGGTATCCAGGCTGAAGCCCTCACCAGCCTGATGCTATTTCCGTCCATGAGCACGAACTTACTCTTTTCACAGGCTGGCATCTTCGCTACGACTTTTTCCAGCCATTCTCGAGAAGCCGCGTTGGAGCATTGCACCTTAATGATGCCGTTTTCAACGCGCTTTCCTTCGAACATCGGTGTTTCTTTCGAATCACCGATTGCCTTCCAAAGGTAGGAGTCGAAATAGTCTTGCTGTCCTTGGGACAACAGACCATTTCCTTTGTCGATATGTATCTCAACCATCATCGCTTTGGCAGCCACTCCCGCAAACGTGGCACCAGAGGTAGACGGCTGAGTGTCATCCGACATTTCCTGGGATCCTGCAGCCTTCTCCATGTCAGTAGACGGCTGACCTGCAGACTCCTGCGTCGAGCGTGCCGGCACGTCCGATTCCGGTCCAAGGACCTTCCTCCTCTTTGCCTTGCTACTCTTCACAGCCGAGTGCTCAGACCCCAGAGCGGCCTCAGAAGAGAGTGCCATAGCAGACGAATCATCGCCCGTTCTGTCACGCTTTCCTGTGGCCATCACAGGTGTTGAAGTTGGCAGAACTTGAGTACTTGCCGCCGCTTTCGCGACAGCTTTCCTCTTGTTCTGCCTCATCCTTTTGCGCTGTCTAGCAGACAGCTCTTCACCTGCCTTCGAACCCCCGATGCCAGCAACCTCCTTACCGGCACTCTCCTGGTTCGCACCAGGTTTAACCGTTTTCGGAGATACGCATGGTACCCGAATTCGACTCGTTGAAGTAGATGGACTATCTAACATCTCCACATCTCCATCAGCCTTGATGGCTGACTTTGATGCTTCTGACATTAGTCTGTCCACATTCTCCTCCAACAGTAGGCTCTCCATTGACATAGTCAATGTGCCATCGTCCACCGCTAGTAACTTGCTTCCTCCGGGACCCTGGGTGACAGTCTCGGTCTTAAGGGAAGGTGAGCTTTGGGCCTGCACATCCGATGCCCAAGCCGCCGACGGATCGGCGGGAGGATTCCCAGAAGTCTGGTTACCTCGTGCAGATAAACCGGGAGTAGGCTTCACCATTGAAAAAGGGGGGGTTTGCATTTTATACCTACTGCCAGGTGAAAGAAAAACTGCCGCCCCTCTGGAGTCAGACGCAGACCAGGTGCCGCCCACTATGGGTAACCGACGCCCCTGGATTTAGGAAAGGGATAGAGAAGTGACGGGAATCAGAGGGATGGGTTCGAGAGGGTTTGGGTAGATGGTAGCGCTTAGTTCGTACTCCCCGGCTGCCCGTCTGACACGGTTGAACCCACCGGACGTGACCGACACAGTGTTCGAACACGCCCATCAGCATGGCCAGGCCGGATCCTCGTAACTAAGCCCCCGCACCGCGACAAGGTGGCTACCAAAGCAGGCTACCAATAATTAATAATAATTTGTAATATTAAAAGCTTTTAGAGTACGAATGTAAGAAAAACAAACTATCGACTGTTTTTGGCCCTAGTCTGCTTCATTTCTCTGTAATTATATTGCCTGCTAAAGAAAATACTCGCTCAGCCGCTGCACTGCTAGCTGGAATGGAATGAATTTTTAATGCGAATTTGGACAAGTTAGGATAGTTTGTCATATTATTTCTCGACCACTCAATCACGTCAAATTCCGCCTTTATGGTTATAAGGCGTTCAAACTGACTCATTTAAACTAGTTTAAGTGAAAAGAGTTTTTTGTTGAACACAACCGTCCAGACTGTTCAATGGAGTTTAATTTTACAGCTGTTTGTTTACAAACAACAAATAAATATTTTTGTGAACTGATGTGCTGGGAGCATGATTCGAGCGAAATATTGGCGCATATTTCACGCATATATTTATTCATTTCAAAATTTTCAAATTTTCAATTTATGTTTGGTTTTGTTTTGATGAAATGACAGCTGAATTTGTAGGGATGTTTTTTCTGGTGTGTGTGTTTAGTGTGTGCGCTGTGTTCAGTTGACAAAAAAGCTTTCGGATGCAACCCTGCGTTAAACTCGTTTCAAAACATGTTAAATGGTTTAACACGTTTAATTTCCAACAACAACTGCATGCGAATAAACAGGTTTTCGAACTGATTTTGTTCATTTAACTTGTTTAAGCACATTAAACACGTTTAAGTCGTCAGTTTGAACGCCATATTACTCTTTCTGTGCTATACCGTTCAACTTCTTGCATGGGAGATTCTGGTGCGCTAAATACTGATTATCTTAATAAATCGGAGAAAAAAAATTGAATGTCCTCTTTAGGGGATGGTGATGCTTCTGCAGAGGTATCCGGGGAAATGGATAGGTTGCTATTATTAAGTTGAATATTTGATAAAGCGGGAGTGTCTGGTGACAAATTTGATAGCGGTACATGCGGGGTGGAAACTGTAGATAAACTTTGCAAATCTTAAATTCGAGAAACACAAAAATTCTTAATTTCTCCGAGTTCGGTTTGTTGATTATTCGCTGGTGGATACAAAAACAGGGCCACCTTGTGTCATATACTTAAATTTTTCACCCATATGTCGTCAATATTAAATATAATGTGACCCTTTAAAGCTAAAATGGCAGCTACATCGACATGCAAAGATATTTAACTTTGTTAATCGACGGAATAACGAAACATAAAGATGGATGGCTGCATAATTGCAGTTTCTTAAAAATTATTTCTAAATCCTTACACAGCTCAAGTAATGTATTAAGTATCGAAATATCAATATGTACCAGTCGATGACTTTGCCCGTTGTCATAGAGTATTTCATTAATGTGGGTCCAATTATCGACAATTGATTCAATCATCATATACATAAGTATGTAATTGCTTAGAATATTAGCAGTAGTTGAGCTGGCAAAATCCATGCCGCCAACATTTCTTCCAAATGCGTATACCTACTTCATACGCTTCGCGACTTGTGCATTATATATACTTGTATTCATTGCTTTCACTCACTGCAAACAACGAATACCGACGGATACAAAGTATAAAAATAGTTTCTGTCTTGGTCCCGTTCAAATCGGAAGCTCCAAAAAAATATGCACTTGCATATAATTCCGATCCCTACTCTTAATGATTCGATTTGGGATACTTACATATGTTATGCGGTGCTTATGAGTAGTAGGTAGTAAAAAGAATGAGTATTAATGCGGTGGTATCCAAAATTGCGCGACGCGAATTGTGCATTATGTATACTTGTATTCATTGCTTTCACTCGCTGCAAACAAGGAATACAGACGGATACAAAGTATTCGTGTCAGCAATACTCATAATTAGGTATCGGATTTATATGCAAAAACTATGCAAAAAATGCAAAAATATGCAAAATATGCAAAAATATGCAGTGCATATGTGAGCTCATTCTTAATATTTTTTCAATAAAAATAGTTTCTGTCTTGGTCCCGTTCAAATCGGAAGCTCAAAAAAAATATGCACTTGCATATAATTCTGATCCCTATGATTCGATTTGGGATACTTATGTTATGCGGTGCTTATGCGCATCTGGTGTAAAGAAAATTTTCTTTGCGGGTTCCAGCGGTAGGACCCGTTTGTTGATGCGGGGGAAGCAATAAAGGGGACGAGGACGCACAGAGCGCGAGAGCGTAAACTGAGAAGCTGTGAGAGCGGTGTATGAAACAGTGACGCACCACACACTGTGGTTGTTGTTGTTGGGCAACAAAGTGATGTGCTGCTTGCATGTTGGTGGTGGCTCGTGCTTGCTCTCCGCTTGCTTTTTTACAAACAAGAACAAGAAGTGGACAGGTAAAGTTTGCATAGAAAAATTGATTGAGCGATCGCCAAGGCGCATAAATAAGGTGGTAGCATTACGGAAAAAAAAACAAAATTCAATGGATTTTATTAGTTCTTTTGGTCTGCTTGTAAAAAGGAAGTTGTAAAAAGTAAAAATGGCTACGTTGAAAATAAATATATGTGTAAAAATATTGGAACAACCAAGGCGCATTAAGAAAGTGATAATAAGTGGAAAACTATTGCTACAATGTCGTGCCAATTATCAAAGAAAAAAGTTTAATCAGTTCTGGTGCTGCAACTACCTATTGAATTTGCCTTGGCGATCGCTTTGCCAAATCAACCACCATTTCAATGTGCACGAGTAAAGCCAAGCTGGCTTACTGCGGAAAGCAACAACATTGCGTGTTGTTGTCGAAATGAGAATAAAGCACAAAACCATCGAATCTATGCGTGTACATCAATTCGCGCTTACTCTCTAGGTTCCCTTTACATTTTCCTCACCTATGTTGCTTCCCGCCCGCGTCTGAAATGAAATCGCAAAATTATTTCAGATGCGCCTTCTGTATACTGTTTATTCTGTGGTAGTAGGTAGTAAAAAGAATGAGTATTAATGCGGTGGTATCCAAAATTGCGGTACTCATTGCTAATCTCTGATTCGCATCTTAGTTTAATGAAAACAGCGACTGCTATCCTCATAAACTTAAAATATTAAACAATTTAATTACGATCTTTCTACGTAAAGATTGTTCGTAGATAACCGAAAATATCTAAAATTAACATATTGAAACATAATTAAGATATTGTTTTGTATTTACGAGGTGATTGAGTCTTTAACTTTCGCAATATTTTACATTCGTTTTAGTTTCATTTATTTAATGAATTCGAAAATTACTTGTATATGCATATATATCGAATGGGGGTACTTTAAATGTTTCCATTGTGTTGATATTGTATTTATTTAAATTTGATTTTATTTATTATGTCAATACACCGAAGTGATCATTTAAGCCGGTATATTATCCTCATTTGTTATTGATTCTCATGCATTTTTGAACGCTACACTCTGTCGTAAATTTCTCAGATTAGTGTATAGGTATACCACACAGCGCTGGTTGCAGAAATCAACCCGTACGAATTTAAAATTTCAGTTGCCAGCCAGAAGCAAAAAAAATAACCCCGTAGCCGTTTCTAGCTTCACATGCATGTTGCCGACAGCAACAACAACCACTGTTGATAGTTCGTCGACTTCACTGTTTCATACACACGCATGCGATCATTATTTTCTTGTGCTGTCCGTCAAATACTCTTACGCTCTCACAGCTTCTCATTTTATCCTCACAGTTGTGAGAGTAAGCCAAAGTGGGGTTTACGCTAAATCCCAATTCGATTTTGGCTGCGGACACGCGTTGTATGAACGTGAGATATCTTTATTTATATCAGTGGAGTTCACTCTAGCAATTTTTGAATTTTCGCAATTTTTTCGAAAGCAGTTGTAGCGACAGATTGCTACGATAGCAACTTTACACCTAAAATGCTATGAAGAGTGAACTCCAATATTATCTTTGGTTATAGCCTAGACAGAGGGCAGCGGTAATGCGCAAGAGCCTTAATGCAAATTAACTCGTGGATTAACTTACTCCAATGCGCATTAACGCTGGCGTAAATGCACGAAATCAATGTGCATTTATACCACATTGGCAAAGTGGTCCGGTCGCATTTTTTTGGTCTTACTACCGTAATATGTCGTATATTTCTGCTTCACTGTTATTTTCCTCGTCAAAAAAAAAAATTGAAAAAGTCTTAAAAAGTAAATTACTTAATTTAGTCTAACCCTTTGCGGCATACATTTTTCCTTTAAGCGAAATTTCTAAATAAGTATTTGGCAGTATTGATACTGAAGACGACTTATCCGTTATGGTAAGCATGAAATGATAAAAATAAAATATTCCATTGTACTGAAAACGAAGTGTTTTAAAAATGTCTTATATCAATGTGAGTTTCAATTCGGATTTTGAGAACTCGGAATATGTTTGAATATTAGGAAAATGCAAAAATATGGAGAGTTTTCATTCAAGTGTTTGTAGATTTGCAAAAAATTAATTTTTTATCGAAGGTGTGATCTTTGAAATAATAAAAAAGGTAGTTTCAATTATTCTAGTTCTTCTTCTCCGGGAAGATGGGAGCAGACATATGAGCACAAGGTAAAGTCTCTGATTGCGTTCAACCTGACGAACGCCAGAACGATCCTTGTCCCTGTCCAAGCCAAGTGGCTACACAGCCTCCACGTAGGGCCACGCGTATAGCTATTTGGTACCCGATGAATAGTGAACTAATGTGTGCAGCGTATCCAATCCCCAAGACATGAAATTTGGATTGTGCGCAGGGTTCGGTGCCCGACACGTAAAATGAAGCAACCAATGAAAACTAAAAAAAGCCTCGGAAGGAACCCACTATGTTGACGACCACAGCAAACGATTTGAGGACCACGATTTAAGGACATGCACCTTGCACCGTCATGAGAACGTTCCCCGCAAAGTGCAGCAACGAGCTTAACAAAACGCTGTACTACTGCGAGCTGAAGAACCGTAGGCAAAGAACCAACGAGGCGCTGCAGACATATGCGACATATATTGAGCGGCTCGTATAGTTGTTCTACCCGGAAATCGGCGCGGATGTTCTGGAGAGAATGAAGATTGAGGCGTTTATTGAAGGTCTTCATGACCCGGAGACACGCCGCAGTGCATTAATGATGAGCAAGCCGACATTTAAGGAGACGATGACCAGCGCGATGACGTATGAGGTGGCACGGATTGGAGGCACTCGGTATGCACCTGCAGGGATACGCCGAATCCAACCGGACAGCGACATTCCGATCCAGGCCATAAGCTCTGAGACACCGGCCAGGGCGCGGGAGGTCTCCTCTAAAGTTGTTTGCTGGCTATGTGACCAGCAGGGTCACAAAGCACGATACTGCCGTCAACGGAAGAAGTGTTCCCGTTCTCGATCGCAATCGCCCGAAACGAGGAATCGAGACCCAGCCAACAAGCGCAGGGCTGAGGACGTGCAGGCGTTAAACTAGGGTCAACCCAAAGGAGCGTGAGCTGATACCCACAACTTGCGGTCCCACCGTCCTCGTCTCGCAGCTGAAACGACAATCCAGCAGCCTGACGATTGGAGAAAAAATAGATGGAAAGTTGTTTGTGTTGACACTGGATACTGGCGCGTCATATTCAATCATAAAAAGGAAGCTTCTGAGGAATTGGGAACCAAGCATTGGCATACAGCTGAGGACAGCGACTGGCGAGCGTGCGCCGGTAAGAGAAAAGTCACAGAAACGATTGCTATCTGCACCAACAGCCTGAAACATGAGTACATCGTCGCGGATTTAATGGACGACATGATTATTGGCGTGGATTTCATGATTAGGCACGGACTTACGCTGGGCTTGCAGGAAAACGTGTTGAAGTATGCCAACGTTGAATTCCCACTACACACCGGCTATGACCGAATCGTGGCGGTGAGAAAAGTTATCTTATGTCAACACCAGAAGATAGCAGCGAACTACGAGGCGATTGTGTGGGTAAAGGTGGACGAGGACAATGGGACAAGTCGGCTGTGGGTTGTAGAAGCACCGGAACAAGGACACGACTACATTATACACGACGTACACTAGTGGAACCCTAAAACAGCAAAATGCCAGTCAGAATACTGAACATGCTTAATACACCCAGATATGTCGGAAAAGATGCGGTAATTGGCGAGTGTAGGGAAGCTGTAGCAGTGGTCAGTTGCGAGAGTAGCCCACCCGGAGGAAGTAAAAAAAGCGGTTTTAACATGGACGCCATACCGCAGGAGAACCAGCGGAGCAGCGAATTGATAGCAAAGCAGAAACAGAAGGCGTGGTCACTCCTGCAGCACTATGGGTCAATATTTGCAGCAGAAGCAGGCGGAGAAACAGCCATAGTGAAGCACAACATCGACACCGAAAGTGGGAAACCGATCCGCCAACCGCCAAGACGAGTTCCTCTGGCCAAGAGGAAAGAGGTCACAACGTTGATCGAAAACATGCGGAAAGAAAAGGTCATAGAGCCTTCGTTAGGCCCTTGGTGCTCGCCGGCCGTGCTTGTCAAGAAAAAGGATGGCAGTATCCGGTTTTGTGTGGACTATCGAAAGCTCAACGACGTGACCAAACAGGACGGCTACCCACTACATCGGATAGATGACATCCTGGACACACTATCAGGTACGCAGTGGTTTTTCACGCTCAACTTTATTGGCAGGTAGAACTTGCGAACAAGGACAAGGGGAAAACGGCTTTCAGTGTTGCCGATGGTTTTTGGCAGTTCACCGTCATGCCGTTTGGACTCTGCAACGCACTAGCAACATTCGAACGGCTAATGGAACGTGTGCTAAATGGGCCACATTGGCGAACGTGTCTGTTGTACCTCGACGACATAATCGTAATGGGTAAAAGCTTCGACGACCACTTGGAAAAGCTGAAGGGGTTATTCAAGTGAATATAAGAAGCCGGGCTTAAACTCAATCCAAAGAAATGCTTGCTGTTCCGAAAGGAAGGCAAGATCACGGCGATTAAGGAGTGACCCCGACCACGCAATATACACAAATTTCGCAATTTCCTGGGCCTGTGCACATATTACGGACGATTTGTTCCTAGATTTGTGAACATAGCCAGCAGCTTGCACAAACTGACGAAAAAGAGCCAAGCTTTCGAGTGGAACGAAGAGCAGGAGCAGGAACTCCTGGCAGTATTCGAATGTGACATTCCACAAATATCTGTATGGACAAAAGTTTCGCCTGCGCACGGATCATGCGGCGTTGAAATGGCTACTGAACTTTAAAGATCCTGAAGGCCAATTGGCGCGGTGGATCGAACGGCTGGAGAGCTACGACTACACGATAGAGCATCGCAATGGCTGGCTACTGCCAGCCAGGAAATGCCGATGCCTTGTCACGCCGTCCGTGCAAAACCGAATGCAGGCATTGTTCGCGAAGCAAAGAGCAGATAGTAGACGTCCGATTGGTAAGCGTTATGCCAGAGGAAGAGTGGTGTGCGAAGAGACTACAAAAGGACCAGCGTGGGGATGCAGATCTTGCAAAAATCGTCGAGGACAAGCAGCAAGGCACACGTCCGAACTGGCATGAGATGGCCGGCGAAAGCCCGATCGCGAAGCACAGCGGCAAAGTCTGCGGCTGAAGGCTTGTACCGAGAATGGGAGGATGGGCGGACCAGCAACTCCCTAATGGTAGTCCCGAAATGCAGAATCAACGAGGTCATCGAGGTATACCATAACGACTCCAGTGGAGGGCACCTAGGCATCACCAAAACTGTCGCCAAAATAAAAAGACGACGAGCAGTACAAGGTGGGAGCGCCCTTCGAGCGAATTGCCATGGACGTCGCCGACCCATTCCCGCACTCAAGGCAACAAATATGTGCTGGTGGTAATGGATTATTTCAGCAAATGACCCGAAGTGTATCCTATTCCTAACCAGGAGGTCACTACGGTCGCGAAATGCTGGTCAACAACTGGGTGGCCAGGTTTGGAGTTCCGTGGAGTTACGCTCGGATCGAAGCCGGAAATTCGAAACGGCGGTATTCAAGCAAGTGTGTGAGCTGCTTGGAATAAGAAAAAATCGTACCACTCCTACTACAAAATTAACACTCATCACTAATATGCTTACAGAATCCAAACGCGTATGTTTACCTTGATAAAAAACCCACTTAAAATGTAGCTAGAGATTGCAGCTTTATCAAATGATATCAATAATCCCATTACTATTTGGCAATCATTAGCAGATCGATGCGCAAGAGTGACATTAAATGGCTGCCTACTGCAAAATCGATAAAATGCTTGTAAAATATGAATTTATAGGTTTATTCTAAAAGTAATCGAAGTAAACGTAGCTGGAGTCTTCAGCTTTCATAAATGGGGTGTCAATCCAACCATTGGTTCCACTCTACCTTGTCTCCTACCTTGGGACACGCATATCCTCTGTTCCTGATGGCGTATAGGTCAGCCCCGTAAAACACGACATCATTCACTCCAGCCTAAGCAGTGTTCGGCACAGAGTTGAGGTTGCCCGCTGACTTGAAGATCGGAGTGGTCAGCACGACGAAAGGCGCTAGGACTGACTACGTGGTCAATAAGCGGTCGAAGCTGCAGGAAATCTACCAGTTTATAAGGAGCCGCACCCAACTAGTGAGCGATAAGATGAAAGCCAGATATGTTCTACGGCTAACACATCAGGGTTCCAAGAAGGCGATCTGGTAATGCTCTACAACCCGCAGCGGAGGAGAAGTTTGTCTCCAAAACTTTAAACGTAATGGGAAGGACCGCACAAAGTCGTGACCAGTATTAATGACGTGGTATACAGGATTCAATGTTGCAGCAATAGAGGCGCTAGGCTGAAGGTAGTCCACTTGGAGCGCCTGGCGTCTTACTACAGCGGAGCCTCGGCACTTGTTCGGTGGGCGGTGTGACGATACTGCACCCTGTCGCTGTGCAAGGCACTAGAATGCTTTTACTTTGCATGCTTTTAGGATACGGCTGACTGGATATAATTTCGCAAAGATGACGCGCGACAAGCAGACAAGTATAAAAGGCGGCCGAATACAGCGCCGGGACGTTGCAGTGTTGCCAGGTCAGGGGATTTCCTCGAAGATTTAGAGATTCTTGGCCCTCTTGGTGGGCGGTGTGACGATACTGCACCCTGTCGCTGTGCAAGGCACTAGAATGCTTTTACTTTGCATGCTTTTAGGATACGGCTGACTGGATATAATTTCGCAAAGATGACGCGCGACAAGCAGACAAGTATAAAAGGCGGCCGAATACAGCGCGACGGGACAGTTGCAGTGTTGCCAGGTCAGGGGATTTCCTCGAAGATTTAGAGATTCTTGGCCTTTTAGGAGAATTTTGAGGAAGGAAGAATTGTTTACGAGAAATTTTAGGAGATTTATATTTTATGTTAGGGGATTTTTCGGATCCTTAGTGGATTTTTTTGAGATTTTTGGATAACGAAGTATGATGTATTGGGAACACTGTCAACAAAACATATTTTTCCAACTATTTTAATAGTCAAAGCACCCTATTGTGTTAAAAATTTGTAAGCTTACAAAATGTAAGCTCGTTCTATCTCGTTCTCACTTATTGCTGTCACAATGAAATCCGGCACAAACGGCACTTTTTGTTTAATTCATTTGTTATATGAAGATGAATAAAAAAGGCTGCGTAAAAAAATTATATGTATATATTTTTTTATTGTTTTATGAGAAGTTTAATTTCTTTAAAAATTGGGAGATTTTTTGAACTTTTGGGAGGAAATTTCAATATTTTTTTAAGATTTAGGAGAACATCATTTCAGGTATCTAGCAACACTGCATCAATTCGGGAATGCAAGAGAGGATTGCAAAGCAGCTCTCCGATCGCTTTTGCTTACTCCCTCGGTTCCGTTTACATTTTCCTCACCTTTGTTACTTCCCGCCCGCGTCTTTAATGAAAGCGCAAAATTATTTCAGATGCGCCTTCTGTATACAGTTTATTCGGTGCTTTTATGAACCAATTTTTTTTACGTTGCCTTATCACATTTTGAGTATAAATTGATTTTTAATTGTTTAGTTTTTTGGTGGACATGGGTTTTCTGCAGTTAATTTGCGTTTGTCAATTTGAAATAATTAAAATCAATTCATACCCAAAATGAGGTAATTCAACGTAAAAAAAATGTTTTTTTTCAAAATAATAATTATCGGCAACGTTAATTAAAAAAAATCATAAATAAAAGTTATGAAGCAAAGTAAAAAAATCCCAAAATAAACATTATCGGCAACGAAAAATATACTTCTTTCTTATAATAGGTATTATGCAACTCAAAAATATTTATTACATGATAATAGTTATAGGGCACGTAAAAAATATCTTATTGGGAATAATTATTACAAAGCAATATTTTTTAAAATGTCTTAAATAAGGCAATTCATTTATTTCCAAAAATATGGATAATCATTATTTTAGGTCTCTGCAAATCAGGGTGTTTCAGAAACATGTCCCCAACCAAATTCTTTCTTCTTCATTCTGAAAAGGAGGTTCACCTCAGGCTTATGTATTTTTACTGGCTCATTCGATCCGTTTTTGTTATGTAAATTTAAAGTCTCGCGGTATAACAAAGTCACTACATATTGATTTTGCACCAAGTCATATACATACAGATACTTAAAACTGTTTTGCTCAGGTATTTGAGTATGGGAGAATTTATTGCAGTTACCAAGACAGAGCAATTTTCTTTAGTTGTGATATAATGCTTATGTAGGTAGGCACGTTCATTTGTAATATAGTCCGTCTCTAATCAGCGATTAATTTAATCGTACGCTTAACCTGAATTGAAAGCACGTGCCATTGGACACGTGCACAATTTGGAGGGTTAGCATATTTTACTGAATACTGCGTTACTAACGATGTTGATTTGCCGGAAATTTTTTGTTAGGGGTGACTAATCATTTCACTTAATTCCTAACGACAATGTCAGGCATGAAATAATAAATTATTTTGAAGGGAATGATGTGTGAATAATGTTCTATTTGTTTTATAATTTGATGCGTATTTAAATTATTATTCTACATACATATATGTATGTATTATTCTATATATACCATACAATACACTCGGTTTTATTGCAACACACTACCACCACTCAGTGTATTGGAATAAGGGTAATGTGGTACATGTAATTTAGCACACACAACATCCATATAAATTAATACATATTACGTTTTAGTTGATCGTTTAGTATTACAGTTGCTACTTGAACGCAAAATACCCAGTGAAATAATGATAATGGCAAAAGAACATTTTGAGCAATGTGAAATTCTTATATTGTAATAAGTTTATGCAATCAACACGTAAAATAAAAAAAGCCAAAATTAAAAACGCCATTTGAACTACTCGTATTTCAAATAAATACAATGTTGTCACCCAAAAGCTTACTTTACTAATATTACTTTAATATTACTAATTTCTTAATTACATTATTGCTCCCAGAAAGTGGAGCCACTTTTAAGAACTGCATTTGCTAAAATATCTGTATTTTCACTAAAACTTAGTGAAATCTTAAATCTTAGTTTTTGATGTAAATTTTAAAGTTCCCGATATTTGAAATCTGTTTTCTCAATTCTTATTCAGAGAGTAAAATTTTTTTCTGAAATTATATTTCAATGACGGTATTTTCAGTTTGAACATCATGTTCAAACTGACTCCCTTAATTTAGTTTAAATGAAAAGAACTTTTTGTTGAAGGCGACCGTCCACATTTCTTAGGGCCAATTTTTCAGTGCGCGTTTAACTCAGTTTCTAGTTTAAACTTCGTTTAAACGTAAAATCGAATTTTTCAGTCAAACTTGACTGAAGTTTAAACTCAGTTTAAACGCCCAACTCTGCACGGTTAAACTAAGTTTAAACTAACAGCTTCTGACAGTTCATTTATTTTTTGTTTTGGTCAGCTCTTGCCTGTCGTGAGCGAAATTCTTGTTTTGCACTTTTTTTTAGATTCTTATACTTGGACGAAAAATTTGGACTCCGTTTGCTTATTTTGAATTTTTTGATGAAATACATTAATTGAGCGCAAAGAATTTATTTACGAATGACAATCAAAACAAAGGAAAATTATTAGCTAGATAAAAATATTGCCGGTATTGCCACACCCAAATGACAAATATTTGCTCCAGTTAAACTAGCACTGAAAAACTGCTTTGTCGTTTATACTGAGTTTATATTTAAACCAAGTTCAAGGAAACTACGTTTGAACTGCGTTTAAACTCGCACTGAAAAATTGGCCCTTAATGAGGTTTAGTTTGACATTTGTTTGTTTACAATAAAAAAATAAATACTTTTGTGCACTGTAATCATTTATGTCACGTACATAAATCAGTAATGAATAATAACATTCTCGTATGGGAGGGACCACTAAAATCGTTTTGTTTGGATATTTTCCATTATAAAATGAAATGTTTTGACGAAATGACAGCTGAATTTTAAGGAATGTGTTTCACACGTCAATAGCTGTGTGTCGTTAGTAAAAAAGCTTTTTCATAGAAAGCTTTCGGATAAAACACTGCGCCGAACTGGTTTTAGATCATGTTAAATCGAACAATGCAACAATTACATGTGAATAAACACGTTTTAAGCTCATTAAACAGGTTTAAGTCCTCAGTTTGAACATGATAAAATGAAGGCTAGTAAATATACAAATATGTGGTTTTCAATTAGAAAAACCCTCGTGTGTCAACCGATTATTTGAATGTGCTGGTGCTAAGCTAGCAGGTCTGAACGCTGAGTACTATGTCTTTCAAATCAATAAGGTGGCCAAGAATATTTCTGGTCTGAACGCTGAGCACTATGTCTTTCAAATCAATAAGGTGGCCAATAATATTTCATACGCATAGTTTGGGAATATGGCGTGTGGCACAGGCAGTGCGTACTTGCGACTCAAAAAATTACACCCCTTGATCCAAGTGAGATAGAGCCGGATCTCATGATTGAGGAAATTCTGAAATCTTTATGATTAGGGGATGGAAGACTTGCGGTGCGTTGGCGGACGTATCCAAGTCTGAACCATAAACCAAACCAAATGCTGAAGGTTCTTCAGGTAAACCTCCATCAAAGTAAATTGCCTCAGCAGAGCTTCTCCTCAACTTAGAGGGGGCAGCTACGATGTGGCTCAGGTCTAAAAACTATGGATTTTTTCAGAGAACGTAGTATTTGGACTTTTATATCTCATCTTACTGCGACTAGTCTTGACCTATTTTGCTGTAAGCATCTGGTTGTCACTGAGGTAAGTTTCAAAGGTATGCACGGTTGCACCTGGGAAGGTCGCTAGTCTCGGTCTCATTCTCTGTTGTGATGCTAATGCCCAGCTGGGGCAGCAACGACCGAGGTTCTCAACTAATCGAGTGCAGTGCCTCCTCCGCCCTTTACGTTACTATGACAAGACAGAAGGTGATTGACATCACTATGTCTAATTCGAGGTTAGGGTGGTCAATCAACAACTGGCAAACTGGCAACTTAGCAAAGATTTGTGTTCGGACGCCACCGAAAATTCATAAGGAGCAATGCATTGAGGCGCCTGTTGAGTAACTTGACACTACCCCATCTTTAATCTTCGAGCTAGCCTGGCCAACTAGACCTCAGCTTGGCCGGACGGCAGTTCCGTGGTGGAATTCGACAAAGATTCAGTAGCCAACCCTCTATATAAAAGCATACTCATTTACTTTTTTCACGAGGGTTCGCTTAACTGCATTTATGCCGAAGTATTCTATCTCTTTCCTTGATGTTCGATATAATAAATGGTACTGTTAATTGTCCTGCTCTCTTAGGCAGGATATTCTTCAATTCGCCGCTAAGATTCCTTCGGAGCCCTGTGCCGTTTCATATTAGCTTCGTGAGGACGACTTACGCGCAGAATGCTCCTCTTTCCAGAGGTTTGGTCGAGCTCACTAACAGTGAGCATTTAATCTACTACCTATTTCCTACTCATATTTTACTATTTTTGAAATCCCAATTAAATAAAAAAACTCAAAATATTGGCGGCCATTTCACTGTTAATAATGTGTAAAGATTGGTTTTGTGAAAAATTTTGCAATAATAACAAAATTTGCTGTAGTCATAAAAAGCACCGTGTACACTGGTGGCAATTCCCATAAACTCACTTTGAGCTGAGGTATGAAAAGTCTTGTAGGAGTAGAGAAGATGATTTAAAAAACAAATAAAGGTTTTGTTTACATTTCCATAGTTTGCTGTAAGTAACGGCAGGTGTACCATAATGCACTCTTTTATAGTTTGCGTGATCGTGCTAAACATTCAGAGCGACTAGTGTTTTTTCAGAGTTAAAATGTGGCAGATCACATAGACTCAGCGATTTAAATTGATCAGTGAAACAAAAATATATTATAAGTACGAGTAATTCGAGATAAGTTATGCCTTTATAAACTGATCTAGTCGATTTTTGTACTATTAAAAAAGTAAAATTTTTATTTTCTTCAGACCTGTGAAAATGCCAAGAGGAAAATAAATGCCACTTGGAGAAAAGGGAAAAATTAATGCATTCAATCAATAAGAGTCTTCGATACAGAAAATAGCGGATAAAATAGGCAGGTCTGAGACACCAGTGTGTCATTATTCAAAATTACGCGGATCTTATGGGAAAAACGTAAGATATGACCGAAACACGAAAATAAGGCAAAAACGTGTGATAATGGCATTGGGAATAAAAGAAAACCGAATGTGGACGGAATTTGTTCGCAGAATCGATCGGTCTATAAAGCCCCGACATGTTCGGAAACTTTTACAAAATTCAAACCGCGATGTTTAAACTAAACGCCTCAAAAAACCCCCTTTGACTGTTAGTCTTAAACCCAACATAATGGAATTCGCGCAGAAGCTACTTAGAGGCGTGAACAGTTGTAAAAAGTTTTGTTTAGTAACAAAAACGGTCCATTTTAGAAAGTACTGACGGCTTTTAATACTTTTAGCTCGATAAGTTGGTTGAAAAGGAAGTCTGTATGAGCCGGACCTTATCAGGTGGCGATATAATGGTTTGGGCCGGTATTGCCATGTATGGTACGACTTAATTTGCGTAGGCTTCTGAAAAAATAACTTCTACATTTACTGCGAACTTTTAAACGTAATGATAATAGAATAATCAAAAGAATATTATGAGCCTGAATTTATTTTTCAGCAGGAAAATGCTGCAATTCACAGTTCTAGAAAAACAATGAACTTTTCAAGGACAAAGCTATTCAAGTTTTTGATTGGCCAGTTCGAATTCCTGACATAAATTACATCGAGCACCTTTGGGTTCTTGCTCGAAGTGTTTACGCAAAAGAACGATAGTTTCATTCAAAGATTGTCTTTAAAAAAGCGATTAACCTTAGAACCGTGAGTTGGGCACTCAGTGCCCATATTCATTTTTTTGTTCAATTTCGGGGATTTGGGAAGTCCAATTGGTTTTTTTTTTGGTAGGCAGATAGATTGTACTTTTGTTTATATGTTGCCAAAATTACAGGTGTATACCTCTTATAATAAGAAAGTTATGTCATTTTATAAGATGAGTACGCTATACGTGACTTGGGGCACTCAGTGCCCATAATATTTCCTCATATATTTTGTATGGATAATGATAATTTGCTAACGGTTTTTGGTAGTTATTGTGGATTTCTAATCAGTTTCACGCAAAAATTGCAAGTTAAGAGTTAATTTTTAGTAGTGATAATTATATTTTTTGGAAATGAGTGAGGAATTGGCGGTTTATTTGGCTAGCCTATGCCGTGAATTGACCGAAGAAGAAGAGGAAAAAGATCCAAATTATTTCAATGCTCATGAAAGCGATGTGATGATGGTGGAAATGAACCTACATTTGATGGCGACCACGAACTGATACCCAGTGACCAGTCTGACTTCGGAGAAGATAATGCTCAGCCCATTCCAGATCCACGTTTCAAAGAAAATGACAACGAGGAAGCTGCAGTAGACATGGATCCTGATAAAACAGGCTTGTTTTGTCAACTTCGGTTATTGAGGCCAATCGTGGAGAAAAATATTTTGGTCAAGAAAGGAACGACCAAACTGTATGGTGGTCAAACTGTATGGTGGATATTGGATATCAACTGCCCATGCCAGCGAAGAAGTGAATCCTGTTACAAAAATGCACTAGTCATACATGACTATAATGAGCATAAAGGTGGAGTCGATACTTTTGACAAAATGCTACATGGATTCACTGGCAAAAGAAAAACAAACCACTGGCCCATGGCATTATTTTATAATATTGTAACGATAAGACAGTTTGTCGCTGTGCAAAGCAACCCTGTCGCTACGCGCCGTGCTATAATTCAATCTGGCAACGACGGCCGCGACAATGATGGCAACTTTTAGTCCAATCTGGCAATGATGGTCGCGATCATCATGGAAACCTTTAGTCCACTCCGGAATGTGCGAGAACGATCTGCGCGATGGCCGGACAGGTATAAAAGACAGCCGGGTGCGGCGCAGCGAGTCAGTCTGATTTTGACTAGTGAAGGTGCCACACGGAGTAATTGAGCGAATAATTAAGTGTAAAGACAGTAAAGTGTAAACCTGTGAAATAAAGTGATTGTTGGTTTATTTTATTGACTGCGGTTGAGGAACTAAGTGTGTTTTATTTTCAAATTACGCAATCCAGAGATACGTATTAGCCCACTAAAACTCATATTCGTAACATTTGGTGTCAGAAGTGGGATTGTGTTACTGAAAGTAAAACAAAAATAAAAATTTACTATAATTATAAAACGCGGACATGGTTAGACTGGAGCAACTGAAGGTGGACCAGCTGAAGAAGGAGCTGGCCGCTTGGAATTTGCCGACTGCTGGCGGAAAGGTGGATTTGCAGCTGCGCTTGCGAGAGGCGTGTGAATCACGAGGCATTGATTGGACTGCGCACGAGTTCGGGACGCAGGAGCTAGATTCGTCGGCCAAAGTGGAGGAATCGCCTGCGGGTGCTGCGTCGATGCAAAGTACGGCTGCAGCGGCTGCGCCACCACAAGCATTGGACATGAGCCAGCTAATGGTTGCACTTAAAGGCATGTTCGAGACTTCCAACCGGAAAATCGCGAAATGTCGACGCAGATGGCAGCGAAAATGGAAACTGCGAATCAAGAGATGGCAGCGAAGCTGGAAACTACGAATCTCGAAATTTCGGCAAAAGTCGAGACTGCAAATCGGGAAATGGCAGAGCGAATGGAAAACAAGCTTCAGGAAAATTCTGCGCGCTGGGAGCAGAAAGTGGAAGAAATCGCCAACCAGCTGAATGTGAAGGTGGAGCACCTGGGAACTCGAGTGGAACATTTGGATAAACGAGTCGACGACCTGGATGATTCCCTGAACAAACGTGTTGGCGATCTTGACGATTCCCTGAACAAACGAGTTGACAGTCTGGAAGATTCGATGAACAGAAAAATGGACGAGCGGCTTAGGGAGGTACAGCCGCGAGAATGGTTGCCGCCGGTTCCGGAAAGTGTTGCCACCCGAGCAGAAGTGCCTACTTATGATGGGACTACGCCGTTCGATACATTCAAGCTACAATTCGACCTGGCTGCTCTGGAAAATCAGTGGACCGATGTAAGGAAAGGTCGGAGATTGGCGCTGGCTCTAAAAGGTGCTGCGGCTGAGGTAATAAAATCAGTTCCAGAATGTTTAAGAAGTGAGTACGAGACCGTCATAAGGGCGCTGGCAGCCAAATACAGCGACGAGCACAACAGAACGCTGTACTACTGTGAGCTGAAGAACCGCAGGCAAAGAGCCAACGAGGCGCTGCAGGCATATGCAGCAGACATTGAGCGGCTCGTACAGCTGTGCTACCCGTCCTTCGGCGCTGATGATCTCGAGAGGATGAAGATTGAGGCGTTTATTGAAGGTCTTCATGATCCGGAGACACGTCGCAGTGCGTTGATGATGGGTAAGCCGACAATTAGGGAGACGGTGACCAGCGCGATGACATACGAGGCGACATGGATTGGGAGCACTCGGTATGCACCTGCAAGGATACGCCAGATCCAGCCGGACAACGACATTGCGATCCAGGCAACAAGCTTTGAGCCACCGGGCAGGCCACGGGTGGTCTCCTCTAAAGTTGTTTGCTGGGTATGTGGCAAGCAGGGCCACATATCACGAGACTGTCGCCAACGAAAGAGGCGTTCCCGTTCTCGATCGCAATCGCCTGAAGCGAGGAATACTGACAATCGAGGCTCAGCCAACAAGCGCAGGGCTGAGGACGGCGAGTCGTTAAACTAAAACGGGTCAGCCCAAAGGGGCGTGAGCTGATCCCCACAATCTGCCGCCCCACCGTCCTTGTCTCACAGCTGAAACGACAGCCCAGCAGCTTGACAATTGAAGGAAGGATAGATGGAAAGTTGTTCGTGTTGACACTGGATACTGGAGCGTCATATTCGATCATAAAAAGGAAGCTTCTGAAGAACTGGGAACCGCTGCATGGCATACAGCTGAGGACTGCGACTGGCGAGCGTGCGCCGGTAAGAGGAAAAGTAACAAAAACAATTACTATCGGCACCAGCAGCCTGGAACATGAGTTCATCGTCGCGGATATAATGGACGACGTGATTATCGGCGTGGATTTCATGATTAGGCACGGTTTTACGCTGGACCTGAAGGAAAATGTGCTGAGATATGCCAACGTTGAATTCCCGCTGCACACCGGCTATGAGCGAAGCGTGGCGGTAAGGAAGGTTGTATCGTGTCAACACAGGAGGATACCAGCGAACTCCGAGGCGATTGTGTGGGCAAAGGTGGACGAGGACGATGGGACGAGTCGGCTGTGGGTTGTAGAAGCACCGAATCAAGGACACGACAACATCATCATTGGACGTACATTAGTGGAACCTAAGAATGGCAGAATACCAGTCAGAATACTGAACCCCCTGAATGCAACCAGATATGTCGGGAAAGATGAGGTAATTGGCGAGTGTAAGGAAGCTGTAGCAGTGGTCAATTGCGAAAATAGCCCGCCTGGAAATAATAAGAAGAGCGGTTTTAACATGGACGCCATACCGCAGGAGAACCAGTGGAGCAGCGAATTGACGGCCAATCAGAAACAGAAGGCGAGGTCACTCCTGCAGCACTATGGGTCAATATTTGCGGCAGAAGCAGGCGGAAGAACAGCCATAGTGAAGCACAACATCGACACCGGAAGCGCAAAACCGATTCGCCAACCGCCAAGACGAGTTCCTCTGGCCAAGAGGGAGGAGGTCACAAAGTTGATCGAAAACATGCGGAAAGAAAAGGTCATAGAGCCTTCTTCGGGCCCCTGGTGCTCGCCGGTCGTGCTGGTCAAGAAAAAGGATGGCAGTACCCGGTTTTGTGTGGACTATCGGAAACTCAATGATGTGACCAAGAAGGACAGTTATCCACTACCTCGGATCGATGACACCTTGGACACACTGTCAGGCACACAGTGGTTCTCCACGCTCGACTTACGCAGCGGCTATTGGCAGCTAGAGCTTGCAGACAAGGACAAGGAGAAAACGGCTTTCAGTGTTGGCGATGGTTTGTGGCAGTTCACCGTCATGCCGTTTGGACTCTGCAACGCATCAGCAACATTCGAGCGGTAATGGAACGCGTGCTAAAGGGGCTGCATTGGCGGACGTGCCTGGTGTACCTCGACGACATAATCGTGATGGGTAAAAGCTTCGACGACCACCTGGGAAAGCTGAAGGAGGTATTCGAGCGGATACAAAAAGCTGGGCTTAAACTCAACCCGAAGAAGTGCTTGCTGTTCCAAAAAGAGGTCAAGTATCTGGGTCATACGGTTTCCGCCCGCGGAGTACATACGGATGAAGGCAAAATCACGGCGGTGAAGGAGTGGCCCCGGCCACGCAATCTACACGAACTCCGCAGTTTCCTGGGCCTGTGCACATACTACCGCCGATTTGTTCCGGGATTCGCGAACATAGCCAGCAGCTTGCACAAACTGACGAAAAAGAGCCAAGCTTTCGAGTGGAACGAAGAGCAGGAGCAGGCTTTTGCACGTCTGAAGGAAAAACTGTGCATTGCTCCAATTCTGGCCTTCCCCGTGCCTGGAGAGATGTTTGTGCTGGATACGGATGCGAGCGGGCATAGTATTGGCGGTGTGCTATCACAGATAATAGACGGCCAAGAACAAGTGATAGCATACTACAGTAGGATTCTGTCGAAACCGGAACGCAACTACTGTGTGACACGGAGAGAACTGCTGGCGGTATTGGACTGCGTAAAACACTTCCACAAATATCTGTATGGACAAAGGTTTCGCCTGCGCACAGATCATGCGGCATTGAGATGGCTCCTGAACTTTAAGGATCCTGAAGGCCAATTGGCGCGGTGGATCGAGCGACTGCAGAGCTACGACTACACGATAGAGCATCGGAAGGGCAGTAGCCATGGCAATGCCGATGCCTTGTCACGCCGTCCGTGCGAAGTCGAATGCATGGCGTGCTCGCGAGCCGAAAGCAAAGAACAGATAGTGGACGTCCGGTTGGTGAGCGTTATGCCAGAGGAAGAGTGGTCTGCGGAGAGGCTACAAAAGGACCAGCGTGAGGATGCGGATCTTGCAAAAATCGTCGAAGGCAAGGAGCAAGGCGCACGTCCAGATTGGCAGGAGATGGCCGGTGAAAGCCCGATCGCTAAGGCTTACTGGGCACAGTGGAAAAGTCTGCGGCTGAAGGAAGGATGCCTGTACCGCGAATGGGAGAGCGCGGATGGACGGACCAGCAACTCCCTAATGGTAGTGCCGAAATGCAGAATCAACGAGGTCATCCAGGCATACCATAACGACTCCAGTGGAGGGCACCTAGGCATCACCAAAACCGTCGCCAAAATAAAAAGACGATTCTACTGGGTAGGATGTCAGGAGTCTGTAGCCGAGTGGATTAAGAGCTGCGACCGATGTTCAGCAGCGAAAGGGCCAACAAGAAGATCTCGAGGCCGCATGCAGCAGTACAACGTGGGAGCGCCCTTCGAGCGGATTGCTATGGACGTCGCCGGCCCATTCCCAACTAGTACTCAAGGCAACAAATATGTGCTGGTGGTAATGGATTACTTCAGCAAATGGCCCGACGTGTACCCAATTCCTAACCAGGAGGCCACTACGATCTCGGAAAAGCTGGTAAACAACTGGGTAGCCAGGTTCGGAGTTCCGTTGGAGTTGCACTCAGATCAAGGCCGGAATTTCGAGTCTGCGGTATTCAAGGAAGTGTGTGAGCTGCTGGGGATAAAGAAAACGCGTACCACTCCTTTGCACCCACAGTCCGACGGCATGGTGGAACGCTTTAACCGGACACTGGAGGAATACCTGCGGAAAGTGGTAGGCAGGAATCAAAAGGATTGGGACACGCATATCCCCCTGTTCCTGATGGCGTATAGGTCAGCCCCGCACGACACGACATCACTCACTCCAGCCCGAGCAGTGTTCGGCACTGAGTTGCGGTTACCCGCCGACTTGAAGTTCGGGGTAGTCAGCACGACGGGAGGCGCTAAGACGGACTACGTGGTCAATAAGCGGGCGGAACTGGAGGAAATTCACCAGTTTATAAGGAGCCGCACCAAACTGGTCAGCGATAAGGCGAAAGCCAGATATGATCTACGGGCCAACTCAACAGGGTTCCAAGAAGGCGATCTGGTAATGCTCTACAACCCGCAGCGGAGGAAAGGTTTGTCTCCGAAACTTCAAGCGTCATGGGAAGGACCTTACGAAGTCGTGACTAGGATAAACGACGTGGTATACAGGATCCAACGATGCAGCAATAAAGGCGCTAAGCTGAAGGTAGTCCATTTGGAGCGCCTAGCGCCTTATCACAGCGGAACCTCGGCACTTGTTCGGGACGAACAAGTCTAAGTGGTTGGCAGTGTAACGATAAGACAGTCTGTCGCTGTGCAAAGCAACCCTGTCGCTACGCGCCGTGCCATAATTCAACCTGGCAATGATGGCCGCGATAATGTGAACTTTTAGTCCAACCTGGCAATGATGGTCGCGATCATCATGGAAACCTTTAGTCCACTCTGGAATGTGCGAGAACGATCTGCGCGATGGCCGGACAGGTATAAAAGGCAGCCGGGTGCGGCGCAGCGAGTCAGTCTGATTTTGACTAGTGAAGGTGCCACACGGAGTAATTGAGCGAATAATTAAGTGTAAAGACAGTAAAGTGTAAACCTGTGAAATAAAGTGATTGTTGGTTTATTTTATTGACTGCCGTTGAGGAACTAAGTGTGTTTTATTTTCAAATTACGCAATCCAGAGATACGTACTAGCCCACTAGAACTCATATTCGTAACATTTGGTGTCAGAAGTGGGATTGTGTTACTGAAAGTAAAAAAAATAAAAATTAATTATAAAACGCAGACATGGTTAGACTGGAGCAACTGAAGGTGGACCAGCTGAAGAAGGAGCTGGCCGCTTGGAATTTGCCGACTGCTGGCGGAAAGGTGGAGTTGCAGCTGCGCTTGCGAGAGGCGTGTGAATCACGAGGCATCGATTGGACTGCGCACGAGTTCGGAACGCAGGAGCTAGAGGCGTCGGGCAAAGTGGAGGAATCGCCTGCGGGTGCTGCGTCGATGCAAAGTACGGCTGCAGCGGCTGCGCCACCACAAGCCATGGACATGAGCCAGCTAATGGTCGCAATGGAAGGCATGTTTGAGGCTTCCAACCGGAAAATGGAAAATGCAAATCGGGAGTTGTCCAGCAAGCTTCAGGAAAATTCTGCGCGCTTGGAGCAAAAAGTGGAGGAAATCTCGGACAGGATTAATGGGAAAGTCGAGCACCTGGAGACGCGAGTAGAGCACTTGGATAAACGAGTCGACGACCTGGATGATTCCCTGAACAAACGAGTTGATAGTCTGGAAGACTCGATGAACAGAAAAATGGACGAGCGGCTTATGGAGGTACAGCCGCGAGAATGGTTGCCGCCGGTTCCGGAAAGTGTTGCCACCCGAGCAGAAGTGCCTACTTATGATGGGACTACGCCGTTCGATACATTCAAGCTACAATTCGACCTGGCTGCTCTGGAAAATCAGTGGACCGATGTAAGGAAAGGTCGGAGATTGGCGCTGGCTCTTAAAGGTGCTGCGGCTGAGGTAATAAAATCAGTTCCAGAATGTTTACGAAGTGAGTACGAGACCGTCATAAGGGCGCTGGCAGCCAAATACAGCGACGAGCACAACAGAACGCTGTACTACTGTGAGCTGAAGAATCGCAGGCAAAGGGCCAACGAGGCGCTGCAGGCATATGCAGCAGACATTGAGCGGCTCGTACAGCTGTGCTACCCGTCCTTCGGCGCTGATGATCTCGAGAGGATGAAGATTGAGGCGTTTATTGAAGGTCTTCATGATCCGGAGACACGTCGCAGTGCGTTGATGATGGGTAAGCCGACATTTAGGGAGACGGTGACCAGCGCGATGACATACGAGGCGACATGGATTGGGAGCACTCGGTATGCACCTGCAAGGATACGCCAGATCCAGCCGGACAACGACATTGCGATCCAGGCAACAAGCTTTGAGCCACCGGGCAGGCCACGGGTGGTCTCCTCTAAAGTTGTTTGCTGGGTATGTGGCAAGCAGGGCCACATATCACGAGACTGCCGCCAACGAAAGAGGCGTTCCCGTTCTCGATCGCAATCGCCTGAAGCGAGGAGTACTGACAATCGAGGCCCAGCCAACAAGCGCAGGGCTGTGGACGGCGAGTCGTTAAACTAAAACGGGTCAGCTCAAAGGGGCGTGAGCTGATCCCCACAATCTGCCGCCCCACCGTCCTTGTCTCACAGCTGAAACGACAGCCCAGCAGCTTGACAATTGAAGGAAGGATAGATGGAAAGTTGTTCGTGTTGACACTGGATACTGGAGCGTCATATTCGATCATAAAAAGGAAGCTGCTGAAGAACTGGGAACCGCTGCATGGCATACAGCTGCGGACTGCGACTGGCGAGCGCGCGCCGGTAAGAGGGAAAGTTACAAAAACGATTACTATCGGCACCAGCAGCCTGGAACATGAGTTCATCGTCGCGGATATAATGGACGACGTGATTATCGGCGTGGATTTCATGATTAGGCACGGTTTTACGCTGGACCTGAAGGAAAATGTGCTGAGATATGCCAACGTTGAATTCCCGCTGCACACCGGCTATGACCGAAGCGTGGCGGTAAGGAAGATTGTATCGTGTCAACACAGGAGGATACCAGCGAACTCCGAGGCGATTGTGTGGGCAAAGGTGGACGAGGACGATGGGACGAGTCGGCTGTGGGTTGTAGAAGCACCGAATCAAGGACACGACAACATCATCATCGGACGTACATTAGTGGAACCTAAGAATGGCAGAATACCAGTCAGAATACTGAACCCCCTGAATGCACCCAGATATGTCGGGAAAGATGAGGTAATTGGCGAGTGTAAGGAAGCTGGCGGTGAAGCACAACATCGACACCGGAAGTGCAAAACCGATTCGCCAACCGCCAAGACGAGTTCCTCTGGCCAAGAGGGAAGAGGTCACAAATTTGATCGAAAACATGCGGAAAGAAAAGGTCATAGAGCCTTCTTCGGGCCCCTGGTGCTCGCCGGTCGTGCTGGTCAAGAAAAAGGATGGCAGTACCCGGTTTTGTGTGGACTATCGGAAGCTCAATGATGTGACCAAGAAGGACAGTTATCCACTACCGCGGATCGATGACACCCTGGACACGCTGTCAGGCACACAGTGGTTCTCCACGCTCGACTTACGCAGCGGCTATTGGCAGGTAGAGCTTGCAGACAAGGACAAGGAGAAAACGGCTTTCAGTGTTGGCGATGGTTTGTGGCAGTTCACCGTCATGCCGTTTGGACTCTGCAACGCACCAGCAACATTCGAGCGGTAATGGAACGCGTGCTAAAGGGGCTGCATTGGCGGACGTGCCTGGTGTACCTCGACGACATAATCGTGATGGGTAAAAGCTTCGACGACCACCTGGGAAAGCTGAAGGAGGTATTCGAGCGGATACAAAAAGCTGGGCTTAAACTCAACCCGAAGAAGTGCTCGCTGTTCCAAAAAGAGGTCAAGTATCTGGGTCATACGGTTTCCGCCCGCGGAGTGTATACGGATGAAGGCAAAATCACGGCGGTGAAGGAGTGGCCCCGGCCACGCAATCTGCACGAACTCCGCAGTTTCCTGGGCCTGTGCACATACTACCGCCGATTTGTTCCGGGATTCGCGAACATAGCCAGCAGCTTGCACAAACTGACGAAAAAGAGCCAAGCTTTCGAGTGGAACGAGGAGCAGGAACAGGCTTTTGCACGTCTGAAGGAAAAACTGTGCACTGCTCCAATTCTGGCCTTCCCCGTGCCTGGAGAGATGTTTGTGCTGGATACGGATGCGAGCGGGCATAGTATTGGCGGTGTGCTATCACAGATAATAGACGGCCAAGAACAAATGATAGCGTACTACAGTAGGGTTCTATCGAAACCGGAACGCAACTACTGTGTGACACGGAGAGAACTGCTGGCGGTAATGGACTGCGTAAAACACTTCCACAAATATCTGTATGGACAAAGGTTTCGCCTGCGCACAGATCATGCGGCATTGAGATGGCTCCTGAACTTTAAGGATCCTGAAGGGCAATTGGCGCGGTGGATCGAGCGACTGCAGAGTTACGACTACACGATAGAGCATCGGAAGGGCAGTAGCCATGGAAATGCCGATTCCTTGTCACGCCGTCCGTGCAAAGTCGAATGCAGGCAGTGCTCGCGAGCCGAAAGCAAAGAACAGATAGTGGACGTCCGGTTGATAAGCGTTATGCCAGAGGAAGAGTGGTCTGCGGAGAGGCTACAAAAGGACCAGCGTGAGGATGCGGATCTTGCAAAAATCGTCGAAGGCAAGGAGCAAGGCGCACGTCCAGATTGGCAGGAGATGGCCGGTGAAAGCCCGATCGCTAAGGCTTACTGGGCACAGTGGAAAAGTCTGCGGCTGAAAGAAGGATGCCTGTATCGCGAATGGGAGAGCGCGGATGGTCGGACCAGCAAATCCCTAATGGTAGTGCCGAAATGCAGAATCAACGAGGTCATCGAGGCATACCATAACGACTCCAGTGGAGGGCACCTGGGCATCACCAAAACCGTCGCCAAAATAAAAAGACGATTCTACTGGGTAGGATGTCAGGAGTCTGTAGCCGAGTGGATTAAGAGCTGCGACCGATGTTCAGCCGCGAAAGGGCCGACAAGAAGATCTCGAGGCCGCATGCAGCAGTACAACGTGGGAGCGCCTTTCGAACGGATCGCTATGGACGTCGCCGGCCCATTCCCAACTAGCACTCAAGGCAACAAATATGTGCTGGTGGTAATGGGTTACTTCAGCAAATGGCCCGAAGTGTACCCTATTCCTAACCAGGAGGCCACTACGATCTCGGAAAAGCTGGTAATCAACTGGGTAGCCAGGTTCGGAGTTCCGTTGGAGTTGCACTCGGATCAAGGCCGGAATTTCGAGTCTGCGGTATTCAAGGAAGTGTGTGAGCTGCTGGGAATAAAGAAAACGCGTACCACTCCTTTGCACCCACAGTCCGACGGCATGGTGGAACGCTTTAACCGTACACTGGAGGAATACCTGCGGAAAGTGGTAGGCAGGAATCAAAAGGATTGGGACACGCATATCCCCCTGTTCCTGATGGCGTATAGGTCAGCCCCGCACGACACGACATCACTCACTCCAGCCCGAGCAGTGTTCGGCACTGAGTTGCGGTTACCCGCCGACTTGAAGTTCGGGGTAGTCAGCACGACGGGAGGCGCTAAGACGGACTACGTGGTCAATAAGCGGGCGGAACTGGAGGAAATTCACCAGTTTATAAGGAGCCGCACCAAACTGGTCAGCGATAAGGCGAAAGCCAGATATGATCTACGGGCCAACTCAACAGGGTTCCAAGAAGGCGATCTGGTAATGCTCTACAACCCGCAGCGGAGGAAAGGTTTGTCTCCGAAACTTCAAGCGTCATGGGAAGGACCTTACGAAGTCGTGACTAGGATAAACGACGTGGTATACAGGATCCAACGATGCAGCAATAAAGGCGCTAAGCTGAAGGTAGTCCATTTGGAGCGCCTAGCGCCTTATCACAGCGGAACCTCGGCACTTGTTCGGGACGAACAAGTCTAAGTGGTGGGCAGTGTAACGATAAGACAGTCTGTCGCTGTGCAAAGCAACCCTGTCGCTACGCGCCGTGCCATAATTCAACCTGGCAATGATGGCCGCGATAATGTGAACTTTTAGTCCAACCTGGCAATGATGGTCGCGATCATCATGGAAACCTTTAGTCCACTCTGGAATGTGCGAGAACGATCTGCGCGATGGCCGGACAGGTATAAAAGGCAGCCGGGTGCGGCGCAGCGAGTCAGTCTGATTTTGACTAGTGAAGGTGCCACACGGAGTAATTGAGCGAATAATTAAGTGTAAAGACAGTAAAGTGTAAACCTGTGAAATAAAGTGATTGTTGGTTTATTTTATTGACTGCCGTTGAGGAACTAAGTGTGTTTTATTTTCAAATTACGCAATCCAGAGATACGTACTAGCCCACTAGAACTGGTATTCGTAACAATATTGCAAACAGCACTAGACAGCTTTTCTTTCTGTTACATCACAGAACAAACAGTACCGAGATTAGAAGCATTGATCGCATGTGGCTGTGTGAAGCATTGAAGGGAAAATAGCAACAGGCTGTGGTTGCTGTTGTTGTCGGCCAACAAAACGAAGTTTCTTATACGGGAAAAAAGAGCAATAAGGTGTGGTTGTTGTTATTGTTATTGTTGCCGGCTAGGAAATGAAACATAGATTTCGAATTATTTTTGCTTTGTGGTTCATTCTGCGTACATTCATTCTGGTTCTGGTTCGTACATAGTATCATTGCTGTTGGGCTTAGAGTTCAACCAAAGAATATGAAGTGTATAGAAGGCGCATCTGAGCTCAAAAATTCAAATTTTTGTTTGCGAGCTTCATAGAGCCACAAAAGGGAAAGAGCGGTGCAAGGAGAGCAAGCGCTTCAGTTTACGCTCATTGACTGTGCGAACTGAAGCACACGCCACCACAAACATACATGAAGTGAAAGTACCGCTTCTCCTGTGTACTTTGAGGTGTTGGTGGTTGTTTTGGTCTCTCAATCATTTTTTGTGCAAATTTCTCACAGCAACACATCAGCCAGCGCAATGATCGTCGTTTCAACGACGCCAATGCTTTTTGTTGTTGTAGTTTTTTTGTGTATGCTTTTTTGTGTTGGCGATTGGTTTTGCAACACAGTTCGAGAAAAATGTGACGTCAATATTGAACAGAATGTTTACTGCCATTATCAATCAAATCAAAATTCTCTCAAAAATGAATTGTGACAAATGTTTCCAAAACTTTAGAAAGGAAGATGAAGTTTTAACTGCGCCAAGTGAAATATTTATTTTCCATAAAAATTATCAATCGGTTACAGACTTTGGTAACCTATTAGCTCCTTCAGATTCCCTTATGGAAGCAAGCAAAAACACAAAATTTTGAGTCGGAGCCTTAAAAAATTGGTATTAACCCGAATCACCCCAGTGTTGCCATATGGCAACGCACGCTAGACATATTTGTAAACGATCATAACTTACAAACGAATATAGATACCGTTACTTTGAAACACATTCTGAGCGCGGAATTGATTCTGCTTTCACTTAAAATCATTTGGCTGACAGTGCGTGTTTGTTTGTATAAAATAGTGCATCGTAAAGTGAAGACACAATTTTGAGTGCAAACAAAATGGGTATGAAAAAGTAAGTACGTTTAAAATATATACTTATTATCTTGATCGCGTAATGAAATGTGTTTTTTTTAAGCGTTTGAGGAAGGGAGTAACGTCTCATAAGTGTGCTACTCTAAAAAATACTTTTCGTGGACTTTTTTTTAAGTTTTGTGTGCCTGTTGCCATATGGCAACAGGACATTCCGAGCGTCCTGTGGGCAGGATTAAAAAACTAATGATGCAGTTTTTTTATTTTACATATAAAGAGTATGCTCCTAAAAAAATCTTTTTGAAATTCGAAAAAAATGTACGTGGGCTTATTCGGGTTAAGGCATATATATCCGACTTATGCAAGAATTCTACTCCCGAATGGTTCAGTGATGAATGCTGTGACAGTAAATTGAAAATCCTAGATTTTCTTATTTTAGTTCTTTTACGCAAACATTGTATGTGGGCCATAAAAAAACGAAGCTCCAAACAACGGAAGTTAAAAATTATTGCGGGTCAATAAAACAGCTCTTCTTTTGTTGTTTTTTTATTGTTTATGTTTTGCATCGTTTGGAACTTCCTTTTTTTAATTTACTGTCACAGCATTCATCAGGGAATCTGAAGGAGGAAATAGGTTATAACAAAAGTCTCTAATCGATTGATAATTTTTATTACAATTTTTATGGAACATGTTTCACTTAGCGCAGTGAAAACGTTATCATTTCTTAGTTTTTGGAAACAGATGCCACAATTAATTTTTTAATTATTTCATTAATAATTTAATATTTCTTATCTACAAAATATTTTGCGTAATCATTACTGCTGAAATAAAATAATACAAAAGACAGTTTCGTCTGTCTCAGCATGTAATAGGAGTTGATCCATAGAATCCTGTGTATCTTCGAAATTAGTTGGTACACTTGACCGAGTGATATTTGACTTTTGTCCCAAAATTGCAAAAGTATTTTCTAGTTTATCTTGGTTAAAAACCTTATTTGTTATACAAAATTTATGTTTTGTATGTATTTATGTATTTATTTATTTAGCTTAATTTCATCAGTGATTAAAAAACAGATTTTTGTTCTAAAAAATACATTTATCATCCATACATTTAACATCTTTCAAATAATTTAAAAAAGTCTTTACAAATTTGTACGACTCATTATTTAATTGTAAAGCCGATCTAAAGCAATTATCCGATTGCCCTATTCATGCAATCAAATATTGGGTCTACTTTTTTGATAAATTCTTTAGGAACTTTGTTTATAGCGATCACATAAGTCGCCATGCCAACCATATTTTATTTTCTTTTCTATGTCAGCTAGTCATTTATAAAATACATGCCGAATTTCAACTTCCATAAATACATTTTGAAATTAAAAATATACGACAGTAAGGAAAAAAAAAAAAAAATAAAAAAATTTAAAAACGTAAAATTCGTCGTTTATGGATATGCTTCAACTGCTTGAATGCAGTGGTTGCAACGATATAATGCAGACTAATGACTCAAACACATTGAGATTTTACATTGGACACATACAAATCGTGTTTTAAGATATATCTATTATTATTTCTGGCAATTATGCTTTAAAGTCGAAAAGGTAGCTGATTAATACAGAACACTGGGAATAAATAAGAAAACGCTATAAATAACAAAAAAGATCTTCTATTGGCCACTTAGTTCCATCTGTCCAAGAAACAAAAACATTCCGTTCAAGCATAATATGCTCAACATGTAATTGTTCATGCTGAACTGGTCGGATATCGCCTTCGTCATCGCTATCTCCACGTTTAAATATCATATTTTCCATCAGCATCGAAACTTCGGTTTGTTCAGGGTCCAAAAGATAATTTGCAGCACCGTTATTATTACCTCCAGCAGCAAACGAATCCTCCATAAACTTTAGGAAGTGCAGATGGTTCATTAAATCATCCCACAGAACTACGTATTCATTCAATGAGCCAATTGCGAGAATTATTTGCCTGTGCAATTTGTATGCTTCCGAGTAAAACTTTAGTGATAAGTATTCAACATTTAAGTTGAGCTTATTCAAACTATTTAATTAATGACTTACACAGAATAAATAAATAAATAAATATCTTAATTCTGTTGCTCCAAAGCATTGGTTTTCGCTACTGCTTCGACTATTTTTTAGAGAAATCGTCCTCTCTGATTTAACTCCAGCGTTGAAATTCAAAAATAATGTACACCTTATCCTCAAAATAGCATTTGCTTCCTTCCATCTCTGTCACAGAAAACATACAATCCAATTGATAAAAAATCAGACACGACAAGAGCACAAATACTTCCTTCGCTTCAGAAATGTAATTGAATTGACACCAATTGATTGATTTGAATTGATTTGTGGATATAACCACAAATACAATGGATAAATATTAATTTTAACTATGTTCACACATTCTTTTCCAACAAAAATTATAATTTACTAACCCAAAAGAGAATAAAGGCCAAAGTGAATGAAAATCACTTGGACCACGTAAATTTTGCGCCAACTAACTTATGTCACAATTAACGGAATGGCACGGAAAAAGGGCTCCAAATCGGGTCAGATGGAAAAGTCTAGTTGCTCCGTAGGGGACTGGATAAAGAACAAACGAAAAAAAATATTTATAAACAACTCTGACAATAATTACGTCGAAAATAACAAAAAAACTGAAAATAACTGGCAAATTTGTATGAAAATACACCATGGTCTGGCCAGACCATGCGGGGTTCAACTAAGGGGTATAAATACGTTTTGCACGATTCTCGCCTTGTTTTTGTAAAAATTTTGTTCATGTATTGGTTTTTGTGCTTAGAAAGGATCAGTTGAGGATATCATGAAATATGAACCCGTTAGCTTTACTACAACCTTACTAAAAGTGGACCCAAAGTTCAATATGGTCTGGCCATACCTGGGTGCGCACACAAGGGTTAAAGTGCCCGGTAACTATTTTCGTTTTCTCAACTGCCTGATAAATATAAATTTAACAAGCCTGATTTTTTGGCAACTCTGGTCTACGATAGGCAGCACTTGGCGGCGCAATCAGCTGTTTTTGAAAAATGATAATTATTTTTGAAGGAAAAAAAGAAGAATTTTGCCTGGCAAAATCTTCTGATGCTTTTACTGCCAAATGGGGCGCGTCCCGACGTTGGAGATCGTTGAGGGACAAGTTCGACAGTGTTTTGCTCGCGCTCAACAGTTTGCGAGAACGTAAACACTGCGTTTGACAACAGCAAAAAGCAATGTTGTTGTTCGCAACGGCTCCACTCGTGTATGTATATTGAAATGGTGGTTGTTGTGGCGTAGTGATCGCTCATTTTTTGCATGCGTCGAAGCGCAAGCGGAGAGCAAACAACGAACCAAAGCATCGTCATCGTTGTTTCAACGAAGATCATTCGGGATTCGCTAATGTTTTCGTTGGTGTCGTTTGTTGTGTGTATGCTTTTTTGTGTTGCCGATTGGTTTTGCTGCACAAATTGCTGTCATGTCACCATCAATCGAATCTTTGTGGTGTATGGCTTTTTGCTGGCCAATGCTTTGATTGATTTAAAAATTTGGTGGTTGATCCCAATTTAAAATGTTTACAAATATTTTTACGTGGCGAGTTCGAAGTAAAATTATTTGTTTATATTTTCACATGATTGATTACAATTTTGAGAATATGGGCAAACTACGAAAAAAATGAACTGATAGGCATATTGACTTCAAAATTCGGGGAAACACTTGAAATCATAAATAATTAGATACGTGTTTTGATTTTGTTTTTTTTTTAAATCAAAATCTAACGGACAAACCAAGAGTTAAAAGATTGTATGGAAAAACATAATTTAATAGGTCTATTGACTTTCAATAGGGCGAAAGCACTACTAAAGCACTAAATAAAGAAATAAATATTAAGACAAGTATTTTGTCATAAGAAAAATATTATTACGGCATGCCTACGTTTAAAAATAGTATAAATATTCTACACCTGAATGGTTCCATGGCGAATGATGTGACCATAAATTTACAATATTAATTAATAATTATAATTGACTGGCACGACAGCCCACTTACGCGAGACTAAGCCTAGGCGTATACGGAGACGCAGGCCGCACACGCAGCACAACTCAACGCAGTTTAGTTTTTTGTAAATAACGCAGTACCGTATAACGGCGTATACAGCGACATAGCCGCGTGCGGCGGAGAGACGTGCCTGCGCACAACTGCGTCGCGTTGTAGTTGAAATACAGTTTCCTACGCGCAGCCGACACATTAGCTTGCCAAAATTGAAGAACTAATTGAAAAAGTGCGTGAACAGCCGATATTACACTTATATTATTGTAACGATAAGACAGTTTGTCGCTGTGCAAAGCAACCCTGTCGCTACGCGCCGTGCTATAATTCAATCTGGCAACGACGGCCGCGACAATGAAGGCAACTTTTAGTCCAATCTGGCAATGATGGTCGCGATCATCATGGAAACCTTTAGTCCACTCCGGAATGTGCGAGAACGATCTGCGCGATGGCCGGACAGGTATAAAAGACAGCCGGGTGCGGCGCAGCGAGGCAGTCTGATTCTGACTAGTGAAGGTGCCACACGGAGTAATTAAGAAAATAATTAAGTGTAAAGACCGTAAAGTGTGAAAGCTGTGAAATAAAGTGACTGTTGGTTGTTATTGACTGCGTTTGAGAAATTAAGTGTGTTTTTATTTTAAATTGCACAATCCAGAGATACGTACTAGCCCACTAAAACTCATATTCGTAACATTATATTATATAGGTTCTATTTCAAAGTCTAATTCAGACAAATAACTCGTATTGCTGGGTTTATGGAATGAATACGGAACACGTGTGCTGGTTTTACGAGATTCGTATACGCAGTTCACATATTTTCTGCCTCACAAAGTTTAATTTTCGCTGCGCTGCCTTGTGCTGTGTTGCGCGGCCTGCGTCTCCGTATACGCCTAGGCTAAGGCCTAGCTTCCCGCAACCACCCGTGTTGTGCGTGTGAATTTGTACGCGGGTGGAAGGGACCTACAGTTTTTATGCCGGTTCCGAACGGCAGGTTGGGAGCTTTTTCATAAGCAATTTTTACTCTCAGAGGTTTGCCATTTCCAGCTGAGAGGACAGCCACCGAAAGAGAAAACGAGTTTTCCCGTTATTTTTTTTAGGTGTTATTACAGGCAATATTTGAACCTGAGGTTGCTGCCTTCGACTCGCGGTCCAACGCACTAACCAACTGAGCCACGGCTGCCAAAAATTTACAATATTAGATTTTCTTATTTTAGTTCTTTTAAGCAAGCATTATATGTGGGCCGTAAAAAAAGTTCCAAAGAACGGGACAGATAATTATTACGGGCTAAAAAAAGTCTTCCTTTCTTTAAAATTCCCTTTTTATTTAATTGTCTTTGTTGATTACTTATTATTTATTTTTTAATTGCCTGTAGCGATCATATAGGCGCTATGCCAGCCATATTTTGTTTTCTTTTCTATGATTTTGCGCACACTACAGTCGGCAGTGAATTCAGGATCAATATGAGACGCCGTACAGGCTCAGAGAAGAAGAACAAAAGCCAGCCTGAAAATAGAAATCGTTTTACAATTTCGGCTTTTCGCCAGCGCAACAACAACAACAGCACATCGTTTTCCTCCTCTTCGCATAATTGTGCGAGAATGAACGAGTGAGCACAGACGCGGCATTCGTGTTGCTATGATTTGCGCTCAGAGCATTGTGCTCTCATTTCAAGTGTTTCTTCTTGTTGCCTACCCCCGCATCAGAAAGACGGGTGGCGATATCAGCACCAGCGTTGCCACAAGAAAAAACAATTTATAACCAGGAACAAAAATAAAAATAACCGAAATCTGATAAAAATAACCAAAATGTTTATTCGACATAAACAAAATAAATAACTCATACATAAATTTCAAGATTTAAGGAACATTTAAAAGGCTTTTGGCACATATGTATGTATGTGTGACATAAAATAAATAATTAACACGTTCACACACAGTAAAAATTTCAGTGAGCTGCAAAAATAGACAGGCGATATTATTTTTAATTAGTTGTCAACGTCCGCGAACGTGATGTTGACTCTTTTTAAAACATAGTTATCGATTGGCTATGAGTTGCTACCATCAATCAATATCAATATTATTGCCACTCCCAATAATATTGTTGTTGATACATTTGTATCAGCGTGCAATATTCTACAAAATAACCAAATGGGATCAAAAATAACCAAATAACCAAAACCTATTTTCAAAAATAAAAATAAGCATTTTTGGTTAAAAATAACCAAAACGGCAACGTTGATCAGCACCCGCATTCAAATTTTTGCTTGTACGTGATGTACACTCTTTATGTTCCATACTTTTTGCTTCTACTCACGTTACGTTGAAGTTACAGAGAATTCTGCTGTTAGTAACAGAGGGTTCTGCTGTCAATAACAAAGGGTACTACCAGCAATACCCGCCATAGAACGCGTTTGCTTGTATGAGATGCGCGTTCTATATTACTTCATGTTCGTTGGTTAAATACACACTTTTTTATATCACTCTGCTTCGACATGCTGAAAAGATAAATTGAAAATATGGAAGTTAAATTTTATAAATGAAAGAATCAGCCTGCATCAAACTTCCACAGCAAACGCGCGTTTTTTTAGAAAGAATATTTAATCAAAACCATCACTACGTAAAAGATCTATTTACTACAGAAAGAGGGTGTTCCCTCAAACGTGTAAAACGCGCGTAAACCTAACAAATTGCGAGCCTCGTAAACGAAATGTCAAAATTTGTATGAAGCTCAGTTAACACGACCCTAGGAAAAATACATGAGCGAACCGACGCTCTTTCAGTGTTGCCAATTTGATACTAAACGCAAATAAACACTTGAAACTTTTAAATGAATTTGACTAAAAACCAACTATAACTATTTATTTGGCTATAAAGCTTAAGTAAATGCAAAAATATTTTTGACTGAGGTCCGTCCCCTTCCTTTTTCATGCAAATGTTTTCGAATAAGCATTAACCCTTAAATGCATGGCGTACCATATATGGTACAATCCTAAATCCTTCGTACATCTGTTGAATCAATTTAAATCATGTTTGTGCTTGCTCTAGATTGATTCGAAAATACTTGCCCCATGCATTTAAGGGTTAATTCGTGCCACAATTTATGAAAATTAAATTTGTGTGCAACCCTCGCCCAACTGGCGGCGATCAGCATATTGCTTTCGTTGTGAACTATTTGAACACAAATAAATTTGATCATAAATAAAAAGCAAAGCGGAAAACATAAGTAAAATAAACATAATAACAAATAAAATAATTTATCTAAAAATAACATAAAAAAGCTGCAAAGAACTCTGGTCACGCTGTCAAACTTCTAATTTACGAAAGGTTTACACGAGGGCAAAAAAGGACGTTCCCGCAACAGGCGCGAACTTTCCATATTTTACGAGTTTACGCGTTTGAGGGAATACCCTCAGTATGAAAAGAAACTTTAAAATATATTTTTAGATACATAAATTTGATTACGTATGTGTGTCCCAACCTAACAAAACTTTCAAGCATACACTTTTATTTTGCTCAGCACTGTACAAATTTAGTTTACAAATCTACAAACATACATACATATGCTTATACAAAATCAAAACCGTTGTACACGGGTGTAGCCAGAGGACTAAGGGGTTGATTTTGTCAATTGTATATACTAAAATTATGATCTAATTTGGCAGCTTTCATGCAGATTTCTACTTTTCATAATTTCGTGCAGGTAACTATGAATATATTTAATTAAAAGGATTGTTTTGTACAGCATTTGAAATTAATAAATATCTTTAAAAAACAAATTTACAAATATTAATTTTTATTAGGAACAATTTTTTTACAGAGAAGGTGTATTTGTAATTACGAAAAAAACATTTGAAATAAGCGTTCAACTTCAAATTTACGACACAACAAATGATGTCTGCTGTTCATTGGCTAGGTGAATGTATTGAATTTACCCTCTATTTAATATCTTGGGTACGCCTATGTCAATGCAGTTGTGAGTGAAGAGGCTATCATATGTAGGTGTAATTTGATGTCCAGTTTTCGCCAAAATAACGTGTGTTCATTAAATTTTTTACTAAATATGAAAATTTATATCCGCTTACTGGTAGTGTATTTATGTGTTTCGAGCGTAATTACTAAGGACGATTGCCCCACACTAAATGATGCCAATGCTTTATCACAAACACAATTGTTGAAGCGGCTTACACACGGCTGCCGTTATGATCGTTTGGAGCGACCCATAACCTATATGGAGTTAAATGGCACTCGCCTACCAGTGGATGTTTATGTTCGCGCATATGTTTATTTCGTGCAAAATTTGGAAGCACACGATCTGCAATTCAAAATACATGCATTATTGCAACTGCGTTTTCTAGATCCGCGACTTACATTCTGGAAAATTGCACCCAAACGTAAGCAACCCATATTAGGCGAAAAGCAGTTGCGTGATACTTTATGGATGCCACACATTTTTCTAGCAAATGAAAGAGACTCTAGTATTCTGGGTAAGTTATCATAATATAGGGTAATAAGAAAAAATAAAATGTATAAAAGATACTAACCAAAAATTTGTATGGCGGGTTAGAACATGTTTTCTTAGTAGTACACATTATGCTCTTTGCGTACTATTGAAGAATTTTCTTACATCGGCTCAAAGTTAAAGTGGAACCAGCCACTCAACAAGATGCACATCAAAAATATTGTGGTTTTATTTATTATTATTATTTTTGATTTAGATTATTTTCAGGAAGTTCGAAATCAATATGTCTATTAAATCCAGTTTCTTTATACAACACCTTGACACATGTTTTGCCCTTTTAGACCGCGATTTTCAAAAAATCCCGTCTTAGCGGAGGTTCATTCTTTAAGATGTACCTGTACGATGTAAGATGTACATTTCAAATTTGAGGTTAGTAGCTTCAGCGGTTTGAGCTGGGCGATGATGAATCAATCAGTACGTCAGGCAGGGCAAACAACCTTTACATAAATATATAAAATTGTAGGCGGCACCACGCTTCTTTTTCCAATGCTCACAACTTTTTTCTAGTCGAATTGTGCCACTAAGTGGTAAGTTCGTACAAAGTTTCATTGATGTTTGACTTACAGTACTATGGAAATGCTGGGTCATACAAAATGCGCCACGCCCCTTTTCCAACGCCGATCAAATATCATCAGTAGAATGACACATCTATGAGACCACGGTACGCTAGCTTGCAATGCTGTGTGGTTTACAATCCCGAAGCTATTCCATATAAAAGATTTGAGTTGTATGGGTGGTGCCACGCCCCCATGGTAAATACCCGCCCCATTCCCTCTGTGGAAAGATATGACTAAATGATAAATTCGTACTAAGTTTAATTGATGTGCGACTTATTGTCTAAAAATGTATTCTGGTGGTGCCACGCTAAAATTCTTCTCTTCTCTTCCTAAATCTTCGCGTAGCAATTACGAAAAAACCCGCCGAAGGAAGTATCCAATTCGTCCAGTCGTTTTCAAGTTTTAAGAAGCCGAACGAACCAAGATTCATTTTTATATATGTATATAGATGTGGATAGGTTTTTATAATCCAAGAACCCATTTTTGAGGTCAAAATTAATCATAACATAATTTTGACTTGCCTGTACGCAAACTTATTCTGACTAGTGTACTACTGTGTCCAAAAAATAAGGTTACATTGTATTTATTTTGAAAATTCTTTATTTATTCTTCCAAATCAATTTCATCCCCTTCAAAGTAATCCCCTCCCGAAGCAAAGCACTTATGCCAACGGATTTTCCAATCTTCGAAACACTGATTGTAGTCACTTTCCGGGATGGCCTTCAGTTCCGTCTTTGCTGCGGCTTGAATCTCCTCTATCGTATTGAAACGGTGTCCCCGGAGCGGTCTTTTGACCTTGCTGAACAGCCAGAAGTCGCACGGCGCCAGATCAGGTGAATACGGTGGTTGCGGAACGATATGGGTTGAGTTTTTGGCGAAATGATCACGAATTACGAGTGCAGTATGGGATGGTGCATTATCGTGGTGTAAAAACCAAGAATTGTCTTTCCACAATTCCGGCCTTTTTAGGCGGATAGCGTTACGCAAACGACGCATAACGTTCAAATAATATTCCTTGTTGACTGCTGACTAAAAAAAAAATATTTCTCCAAATCCTTCGACGCGCGCAGTTTAAATTCAAACGTCACCTTATTTTTGGACACCGTAGTATGTGCATTTTTATGCTACTTTATTTGCATACTTTTGAATAAAAAATTACAGCGGTTATACAACTTTTTTAAAATTCATAAAATTGAAGAATTTAGGGAGGCCCCTCAGCTGTCGCCGCCCCGGGCCCCCGAGCACCTTAAGCCGCCACTGCCTTTCGCACCCAAAAATGTTTACAAAAAGTTGTTTGGACACTTTGTTTACGTACACTAACACACTAATACTAAAAAACATATACTACATGTTTGTACATATAGTACAATTACTGCTCATAACTCTCCATACACATTTGACTTCATATTAAAAAAAATTGTTGTTTACTAATAATTTTGTACATTCATTCCCAATTCACATATACAGAAATTTTATTTGTTCCCACCCAATAAACATTTAGGCTGTAAATCAACTTGAGGTTAAGTTGAGATCAAACGTGTTTCTCAAATCTCCAACGTTAATTCTCAACAGCATCTCCACTTGAGAATCATAGCGTTCTCAACAAAAAGGGCATTTTTTTTTGTATGAAAATGGATTGATTCTCAACTGGAGAAATTTATAATTCTCAACTTAAATTTAAAGGTGATAGGTTAGGTTAAGTTATGGTGGCTGCTTCTATAAGAGACACACTCGTTGGCCTATTGTGAGGCCCATTGTGGTATGTGTACCACATATTTCACCCGTTTTTGAAATGTGTATGCAACACTGTCTTTCCAACATATGTTACAGCACACATTTCAAGCGGATGGGGAAAGGGAGGGGGAGGGGACCTACAGTTTAACGCCGCATCCGAACAGCGATTGGCAGTTTTTTCTTTTACACTTGGAGGTTTTGCCATTGCCTGCCAAGAGCGCACTTGTGCGATTCTTGTAATTCTAATCTGCTTGTGGATAGCGATAGAAGTAGATGAGCGTTTTTACCAGCCCAAGCCAGGATTCGAACCTAGGGCCTCGGTATGAGAAGCCATCGCGCTACCCGCTGGACTATCGAGGCCGGCATTTAAAGGTGATTCTCCAATAGGTCTCAAAAGTACTGCCTAAAAGTATGTCTCAAAAATGTAAAACACAACAAGTGTATTGCAAACAAATATTTTATTTGATATGCTTTCACAGATGCAGACTAGCTTTTAATATTTGTACTATAATTTAACATTCAACATTTAATATAATATACATTAAAATAAAAACACTTACAAAAAAAGAAGGATAAATTGAAATGATTAAAAATTCAAGGTGGCTAAATGAGTGCTGTCTCAAGTGATCTGTCGATCCCACCTCTAATCCCTTCCTTTCCTTTCCTTATCCTTTTGTACTCATGTTTCCCCCTATTTTCTGCTCCCCGGCTTCGGCCGTTTGTATCGTTTAGTGTTTATTGTCATTCTTGTCACTCTTTATTCGTACACCAAGCAATAAAGACACCCATAACCCGAAACACAACCCGTGTACTTATTTCAACCGCTCCGCCGCGCTTGATTTCTACATGGTCCTTCGAGCCAACCGCGAACTCGCGCCGCGGAAATACAAACATTACCAAACAAATTAAAATCATAACACTTCTCAAAACAAAAATTTCAAACAGCAAACAAAGTTACAACAAAACTAATTACAAGTGAACAAGTGACATAAACTGCAAGAAAGCAAACAGTGACAAATTCAAACTGTGAAACAAACACAAAGGTGAAACACACAACAAAATCGAAAAACAGTGCAAAAAATATTTTCAATACACAAACTAAAACAAATAATTTCAAACGAAAAATTGCAAAAAGCGAAACATAGACAAAGCAGTGTTGTGAAGAAAATATAGCAAACGAGGACTACAGAAGAACTCATAATAACAACAACAACACAACACAAAGCAGACGAAGAGGGCAGCAACAACGGCAAACAACAACAGCCAACACATATCAGAGTACAAACGGCGGAAAAACACACAGCAATTTGCGGAGATCCCCATTCTCGGGCACTGGGCCCCCCAATAAGATAAGCCCAAAAATTTGTATTACAAATTAACACAATTACATTCACATACACTAACACGAAATACAATTTATAAAAAAATTTTATACATATTCCCATTCCCTAAAATCCAGTAAAAAAAATTATATACTGGTACCCCGCCACTGTGCGATTATTGCAGTAAGCAATCCTGCTACTGCACATAAATTTGCGCTTTTTGTTTGCACATTTCCCTTTGTGCGACCTACGCAGGCAAAGCAGCAAAAAATTCCGCTGCAGCCTGCTTCCCACTCCTTTTCTAATTTGCACTAATTTCTCCTCATTTTGCTTTGTGCATATTTCAGATCAGCAGCAAGCACTCCAGCTGCTGATCTCCCATACCCTTGCACTCTCCCACTTGCATTTATTTTCGCGTTTCGCTTTGTGCGATATACGCACGCACCAGCAGCAAGCACTCCCGCTGCTGCCTCCAAGTGCAATCACATTTTCGTACTTCTGCCTAAGCATTTACCGTCTCTCGCTAGCAGAAGTAAATAAACCCAAGCACAGTGGGACGAGTTACTATTTTTTCGCAGCACATTTAAAAATTTTCTTGGACTTACAAAATTTTTAATAGTGCTGCTCATATACATACACTGCACATCGGCTGCCATCCCAAGTGCATACAGTGGGACAAATTCCCTCACTCGCACACAAAATTTTCCTTTGTACACAAATTAGTTTGGGCACTCTCTAAACTTACATATACACACACCAATACAATAACTCACATACACATACATATATATATATACAAATATATATATTTATACACATATATATATACACACATATATATTTATACATACACATATTGATACTCACATACATTTATACTCATACACATACATATATATATTCAAATATATATATATTTATACACAAATATATATACACACATACACCTACGTATTCACGTGATCACATACAAATAAAATTCACTTTTTCACAAATAAAAACATATTTTCACACACATTTGACTGCACATTTATATTATATTTATATTCTAGTACATACATTCCCCATTCTTTTACATACATTCCCTACTCACATTTACAAAAAAATTTGCTTATTTCCCATATACACATTTCTATTTATTACCCATACACATATATTTCCCTATACGTTTACACACACGGCTGTAAACTTTTTTGCTCGACTTAAATACAAATTCGTTTTAACGAATTGTCCCATTCCCAACTCTTTCCATTCTCAAATATCGTTCGCGCGGACGCGGTTAGACTACACGTCTATTTCCCCAATACCCTACATTTACATACACATATATTTATTCAAACTTTTGCCCTTTGTCGAGCTTTTTCAAACAAAATGCCTGTTGAGCGATCCCCTAAACGCCAACTTTTCACAATGGAGACTCCTTCCTCCAGACACACAAAGTCAGCCAGTGCACGTTTGACAGTTCCTGTCACTCGGGAGCCACCAAACACTCGCTCCAAACTCTCTAGTCCCAAAGCAACCGATCCTAGTGTTGCAAAATTTATTTTCGAGTCCGATAGACTCGTGCAACTATGCACAAAATTTTCATCGGCTCCCATTGAGGATTGGACCAAATCCCTGGTCCAAATTAAGCAAAAAAATTTGCAAGTCCAATGGGAGAGGCTTTTGTGCGCACATGAGGCAGTCTTCATTGCTGAAGACAATAGCCAGCCCGACGGTTTCAAAGAGTCGGCTAGGCAAAAAATCGACGCCTGCACAGACCAGTATGAGTTGTGCATGGCTCAGATGTTGGACATCATTGAGATGCTCCAAACTCAGTCCCCCCAGCCCGCTGCGCATATGGAACCGGTTCGACCCCTAGAACCAGCAAATACCCCCTACATTTGCCTACAAGTCCCACCTTGTGATACCGAAACATTTTTCGGGGGCTATGAGCAGTGGCCGTCCTTCCGGGACATGTTTACGGCAGTATACATAAACCACCCCCAGCTCACTCCAGCCCAAAAACTGTATCACCTCCGATACAAGACGCAAGGTAAAGCCGGTGCTATTGTAAAGCAATATGCATTAACCGATGAGAATTTCGGACTCGCGTGGGAAGCTTTAAAATCACGCTTCGAAAACAAACGCATACTCATTGATACACAAATTAGATCCCTCCTGAATATCGCTCCTGCCCACTCCGAAAATAGTGAGGCACTACAGCGGATCCAGAGCACTATAAACAATTGTCTATCTGTTCTCAATTCCCAGGCCGTAGATACAGACAATTGGGATCCGCTGCTAGTTTACATATGTTGTACCAAATTGCCCCAAGAGACACTTGCTCTATGGGAGCAATCTTTGACATCCCGGAAGGATCTGCAACCCTGGTCGCAAATGGATGAGTTCCTGACCGGCAGATATGGGGTTCTTGAACGGCTGCAAAATATTCGCCCCGCTAAGCCGAAATCACAACCCTCTACTTCCAATGTCCTCCCAAATCGGCCACACAAATCCCTAAATTATCACACTCAAGTGAAAAGGGACTTCGCGTGCAAACTCTGCAACGCAAACCATCCCAATCCCTTCTGCCTCTCAGCGAACCTTCATCTCCTCGAAGGTCCAGAAACGCCTCAAATTGCCAATCGAGAATTCCCCCTTCCAAATCTCGGGCATGGGCGGTCAAATTGTGCAAAATGCCAATCATACATGCTTCTTGACATTGGCAGTCCCCCAAACGAGCACGAAACTCCCCGTGCAAGCAATCGTGCTCCAAGAGCTTACGAAATTGCTCCCACCTTCCAATATAAACCCTCCCAATTCGCAAAAATTTGCCATGCTAGATCTCGCTGATCCAAACCCCTTCGAGACAGCGCAGATCGATATAGTGATTGGCAGTGATCTCATCCCGCAGATCATGCTCGAAGGTATCCACCGAAATGTATGTGGCAGCTTACTGGCTCAGCATACAGTATTCGGTTGGGTATTAAGCGGTCCAGTACCCCCTTCTTAGCATTTGACATGTACCACAGATGTACCAAATCGCCATATGCATACTGGTCCCGCCCTTCGAAATAACCTTCCTGCCCTAAAGAAAGCCCTTTCGCAAGTGATTGCCGCCCTCAATCCCGTAGGGTTTCCACTCCAGGAAATAATGGAAAATCACTCTGAACCCACCACTCCTGCAAACTCATTCCCAAACCGGCAAATTACCCCCTTCGTTGCCAACCATTTCGACCCCGCAGGATGGCTTTCGCCTCTAATGAGACAGAGAAAAAGGGTTCGACAAGAGCGTTGGCTTCACGCCACTCGTTCCACACTCACAGCAACTGACGGAAATTGCATTCCCTCGCAGTTCCTCATTGCACCTCCTCCATCCCGGGTCCGAAAAGAGGACAGTTGCCACTCCAGTGCGACTTGCTCCAAGCGCTGCAAACCCCGCAGACGTCGGACTGATCGGGTATAGACTCCAAGATCTACCCGATCTCCCTCTTGGGTGGAGCGGCTCCAGCAATTCTTCGATGCTGAGCCAAACGGTCATGCTCACACAGTTCCAATTCCGGATCAAAGAGCGGTTGACTGCTACCACCTTCTCGAAGAGCAAACCGACATTATCGGTCGGTTCTCCTGCTTCTCTCGAGCCCTACGAACATAAAATTATAACATACAAAACACTCCCTCATAACCCTCTCGAAATTCTTTTCACTTCCCCTAAAGAAATGAAATGGCAATGCAGCCAATTTATATATTTATTTTCCCATATTCTCCCAGCTGTAGCTTAAGCGAACCCCGCAGATCAGCCACGTTTTCTCATTCCCATGATGTCAACCTTAATTTCCAAGTAACTGACATCTCATCTCATTGCAGATCGGTGACGACGCGCCAACCGCTGCAGCAGCACTTCCCCGAGGACGAGGCGTTGATGGACGGCCCCCCCGCGCACCCGTAAAAGCTGCATCCCGGAGCCCACGCCCGTCTGGCCCGCGGCATAATTTTATTGCAATATGCAATGGTGGCCGCGATGGCTAAATGAGTGCTGTCTCAAGTGATCTGTCGATCCCACCTCTAATCCCTTCCTTTCCTTATCCTTTTGTACTCATGTTTCCCCCTATTTTCTGCTCCCCGGCTTCGGCCGTTTGTATCGTTTAGTGTTTATTGTCATTCTTGTCACTCTTTATTCGTACACCAAGCAATAAAGACACCCATAACCCGAAACACAACCCGTGTACTTATTTCAACCGCTCCGCCGCGCTCGATTTCTACACAAGGATATAAATGAAAATAACAAAAAATATAAAATAAAATAAAATTTTAAATATTCAGTCAAGTTTATAAGAAAAATCTCTTATCTCTTATCTCTATACTTCCATATTCCGCATCCAAGTTACCACAAGTGAAAAAATATGAAAGTAGAAATCCAGACGATTATTTTGAGGCTTACCCAGCACTTGGGCGTTCCGACAGCAGATCCACCACCTGCCTCACTTCCCTTTGCATCCTTTTATCTTACCTTTTCTTTTATATCCAGCTTTTTATTATTTATTTTTTGCAGCTTTGCTTTTTTTCACTTTCACTTTTTCAAAAATTTTGCCGAATAATTAAAACATATGATTCACTAGCATTACCAGACATAAATTTTCGCGAATCCAACTGCAGCACTGCCACATACAAAATGTTTTAAAATTTCCTCAAATGTAACTCCACTGCTACTCAAGTTGGAATCATATGTTGGAGAAATTGTTTGAACTCAAGTTGAGAATTATGCTTAGTATCAACTTGAGAATCATAGAAATCTCAAACGTTGGAAACATATATTTTTGGTGTTTATTGGGCATATGCATATATATTTCCCTATACGTTTACACACACTTTTATCCTTAACAGAAAAACAAATTCGTTTTGAAAATTGTTTACACCTTCCCCTTCACCCTAATATTTATATTCAATCGAATTTCAAACACCTTTTCGAGCTTTTTTAAGAACAATGTCTGTGAGCGATCCCCCCAAGCGACAAACTGTCACAATGCTGTCACCTTGCTCCAGATTCTCAAAGTCAACCGAAATACATTTGACAGTTCCTGTCACTCGCGAGGCATCCAAAGCTCGCTCCAAACCACCTCGTCTCAAGGCAACCGATCCAAGTGATGCCAAATTCACTTTCGAGTCCGAGAGACTCGTACAACTATGCACAAAATTCTCGTCGACTCCCATTGAGGATCAGACCAAAGCCCTGGTCCAAATTAAACAGAAAAATCTGCAAGCTCAATGGGAGAGGCTTATGCGCGTCAATGAGGCAGTCTTCATTGCTGAAGACTGCAGCCGGCCCGACCGTTTCAAAGAGTCGGCTCGACAGAAGATCGACGCCTGCACAGACCAATAAACCCCTTCGAGACCGCGTAGATTTATATAGTGATTGGCAATGATATCGTCCCGTCCCGAAGGTGTCCACTGAAATGTATGTGGTAGCTTACTTGCTCAACATACAATATTTGATTGGATACTAAGCGGGCCAATACTCCCGTCTTCACACTTGATATATGTCGCAGATGTGCCAAATCATAATCTGCACACTGGTCCCGCCTTTCGAAATAACCTTTCTGCCATAAAGGAAGCCCTTTCACAAGTGTTTGGCGCCGGCCGAGGAAATAATGGCACCCCAAAGAAATAATGGCAAATCACTTTGAACCCAGCAAACTCAATTAATAAACGGCAAATTCTCCCCTTCGTTGCCAAACGTTTTGACCCCGCAGAAAGGCTTCCGCCTCTAATGAGACCGAAAAAAAGGGTTCGACAAGAGCGTTGCTTTGAAGCCACTCGTTCCACATCCAGAGCAACTGACGGAAATGACATTCCTTCACAGTTCCTCATTGCATCTCCTCCATCCCGGGTCCGAGAGGAGGTCAGTTGTCACTCAATTGCGACCTGTCCCACGCGCTGCATATCCCGCAGACGTCGGACTACGCGGGTATAAACTCCAAGATCTACAAGATTTCCCTCTCGGAGGGAACGGCTCCAGACATTCTCATGCTCATACAGTTCCAATTGCGGATCAAAGAGCGGTTGACTGCCACCACCCTCTCGGAGAGCAAACCGACATCCTTGGTCGGGTCATTGCTTCTCTCTCCCTGCTACTCCAAATGTCGCCAGAAATCATCCCACACTTGGAACAAGTAAATGGCAACTCGGCCAATTTTATGTAATCTCTCTAAACCCCCGGCTGTAACTTCAGTGAACCCTGCAGCTTAGCCACGATTTCCAACTCACACGATGTCCACCTTATAATTTCTATTGATCTGACATCCACCTCTTTTGCAGATCGAGCGCTAGCCGACAATCGCAGCAGCTGCTTTCGCATGTCCCGCATGACCGAAAGAGACCCCAGCATCCGCAGCGTCTACCATCCCAGCAAAGAGGCCCTCAGCGCACTCCCCATCATCGCTGACCGGCGACTACCCCTCAGCCGTCTGCCACAACTCATCGCCGTCTCATCTTCACACCTTTATTAATTCCAATCTGCAATGGCGGACACGATGGCTACATGAGCTGTCTGCAGTGATTTGCCCATGCGATCACTAATCCCATCCTTTCCTTCTCCTTTTGTTCTCATGTTCCCCCTTTTTTTTTGCTCCCTGGCCTCGGCTGTGTGTATCGTTTAATGTTTAATAATAAAAATAAAGACACACAAAACCCGAAACTAACCGTGTTCTTATTTTCCCCGCTCCGCCGCGAATTATCCACCGACAGATAATGTGGGTATTGCGGCAACCGTAAAAGTACCAACACAGTTTTCAACTACCTACGCTGTAGTCTTTTATAAGAATTGTTGAATTATGATATTACAGCTTTGTGATTTATTTTTAAATAAAGAAATGGAATTTTCGAACAACAGTACGGTATCACAATTTCAAAGGAGAACGTCATAAAAACGATTATGCGTAGTCAAACGCCTAACATGCTGGCTGAGAAGAAACTAGGACAACCTCTATTATTGAATAAATGAGTGAAAATCACAACAATATTTTTAAACTTCAATACACAAAACTGTTTTCTTCATTTTTAGGTACAAACGAAAAGGATATTCTAACTTCTATTTCACCCGATGGTACTGTAATCGTTGCATCACGCATTAAGGCAACCCTATACTGTTGGATGAATTTACAGAAATTTCCGTTTGACGAGCAACACTGTTCTATTATTCTTGAGAGTTGGATGTACAACACATCGGAGCTAGTATTACGTTGGGAACAAAAACATCCAATAACCTTCGATCCTGCTCTACACTTAACAGAATATGTATTGCAGGATGCCTGGTCAAATGAGACGGTGATTAATGCAGATCTCAACGATTTGCGTCATGGTGCTTTTGCAGGAAATTACAGCGCGCTCAGTTTTACTATACGTTTAACACGTGAGCTGGGCTTTTATTTAATGGACTACTTCTTACCGTCCATGCTAATTGTTGGAATTTCTTGGGTATCTTTTTGGTTGCAAGCGGACCAGGCTCCGCCCCGTATCATGTTGGGAACCACCACAATGCTGACCTTTATCACATTGGCTTCGGCACAAGGTTAGTATACACATACAATACGCTACCCGCACTTCCTTAAGCGCGGAAGAATGGAAAATTTAACGGGGATACCTAAATTGATGCATTTGTTTCGTGAGTACGATTATAAAGAAGCTATTGTTGACGACCAAATCAATCAATCATCATTAATCACTTATTTTCTCTCTCAGAGCGGTGAACGTTATCCGTGGAAATCTTCCTAGCAAAAGTCGATGTAAGGCAAACAGCTTTATTATCCATCCAAGAAGTTTTATATATACCCACACCATAAAAATTAGTTACATACTCTATGTTATAGCCTATTTCCACCGGGCCTTAAATGCATTTAACATCGCATTTAAATGCTCAAATTCCCATGCAATTGTTTTTGTATCAAAGTGCGTTAACTCACTTTCAAAACTGAGTTAACTCAGTTTGCCGTTTACAGACGTCTAACAGAAAATGTTATGTTAAAAGCGGGAGCAATACTCACAAATGTACAAATTTTGATTGCATGCTTTAAGGCGCTGCAAGAGCCGTACGAACACAAACGAAAGAAGGGATTTGAATTGCGTTCGGTGTGGTAGATTTTTTGCTAAGACAATTACTTTTTACTGAATTTTTCGCAAAAATACATACCGCCTGTAATAATCAAAGTCAAAACTTCCATTATTTGCCAATAATAAATGCTGAAAAATAAAAAAGTGGAACTTCTCACCAACCCTCTTGACGTTAAAAATTCAGACAGCTCTGGTATCAATCAGCCGACGACTTTCACAAATGAAATAAACATTGACAAATGAAATAAATTTTCACAAATATGAAAACGCAGACATTCCTAGATTGTTGAGAAGGAAAGTGGAGTGGTTTTCATGCAGTAGAGGGGCTACAAGAAACCATACATACGTATACAAGGAGATGGCGGCGATGGGTAAGCTGTGGCTGCCCAGAAAAAAATGAAGAATTTGGCTTGACCAAATAAAAATGTAAACAAAAACCAGCTGTTGGAGTTCACTCAGTTTCGGTGGAAACGCTTGACAGTTCTCAAGCTTAACAGAGGCCTTAAATGCATTTAAGCGCTCGGTGGTAATACAGTATTACATACTACATGTATCAGGCCGCGTCTTTTCTAAAGCTTTCTGATCGACACATTTAAGCAGGGGCACTGAGTTATCATAATAGGTAAGGTTAGGTTATGGTGGCTGCTTCTGTAAGAGACACACTCGGAGGCCTGAAAGGCCCATTGTGATACCACAAATTTCACCCGCTTTTTTTTAATGTATACGCAACACTGCATTCTCCAAAATGTGTTACATCACATTTCTAACGGATCAGGGAAAGGGGGGACCTACAGTTTGACGCCGAATCCAAACGGCGGTTAGCAGTGGGTAGATATACTGTTATACTATATACTAGATATACTATTTATATATATAAAAATGAAAGTCTGTTTATTTCTTTGTTTGGTTCTTGGTCACACGACACTAAAACTCAAAAACTAAAAGGCCCTGAGCTGCATCTTTCACGGAATGTTCGCACGAATGTTCTTGACTAAATCTCGGTAAACCACATACCCGACAGATGGGACCTTTCATAAAACCAAATTTTTCGCCAACGCAGGATTTTTCAAATTCGGGGTCTAATGAGGCAAAACATTGGCTAAAGTGTTATATGAAGAAACTTCATTTATTGGGCTCATTGACTTCAATAAGATAAAATAGGCAGGTCTGAGACTCCAGTGTGTCATTATTCAAAATTACGCAGATCTTATGGGAAAAACGTAAGATATGACTGAAACACGAAAATTATCGTAAGGCAAAAACGTGTGATAATGGCATTGGGAATAAAAGAAAACCTGATGTCGATGGAGTTTGTTCGCAGAATCGATCTGTCTATAGAGCCCCGACATGTTCGACAAATTATTATAAAAATTCAAACCGCGATCTTTACACTAAACGCCTCAAAAAACCCCCTTTGACTGATGGTCTTAAACTCAAAAGAATGGAATTCGCGCAGAAGCTATTTAGAGGCGTGAACTGTTGTAAACAGTTTTGTTTAGTAACAAAAACGGTTAATTTTAGGTAGTACTGACGGCTTTTAATACTTTTAGCTCGATAAGTTGGTTGAAAAGGAAGTCTGTATGAGCCAGACATTATCAGGTGGTGATATAATGGTTTAGATCGGTATTGCCATGTATGGTATGACTTAACATGCGTGGGCTTCCGAAAAAATTATCTTCTACATTTACTGTGAACTTTTAAACGTAATGATAATAGAATGATCAGAAGAATTTTATGGGCCTGAATTTATTTTTCAGCAGGAAAATGCTGCAATTCACAGTTCTAGAAAAACAATGAACTTTTTCAAGACCAAAAATATACAAGTTTTTGATTGGCCAGTTCGAATTTTTGACTTAAATCACATCGAGCACCTTTGGGTTCTTGCTCGAGGTGTTTACGCAAAAGAACGACAGTTTTATTCAAAGATTGACTTTAAAAAGCGATTAAATAGGTTGGGGCTTGCATACCGGTACAAACGCTTCATAATCTTATTTTATTTGTGCCTAAAATATTTTAAACCGTAATGGAAAATGGACAAATGATTTTTAAAAAACTATTTAGAGTACCTTGAGCTATGAAAACATTTTTACTTTACGCAATTTTATATTTTTTTATGTACTGAGTTTATGTGAATTGCCACCTCAAATTGTGCCATTTTTATGAAAACAATAAATAAATTAGCAGAACAGTTATTTAATTGCGATTTCTTCTTTTAGTTCTTATAGACTATATTTTCCAATAAATATTTCAGTAAAACTATTTCAACTGAATCAATTTTTTAAGGAAAATTTAACAAAATCCAAGCAGATTTAGGTGAGTTTATGGGAATTGCCACCAGTGTACATATAAATAGTATATATATGATATATAGATAGTATAATTGTTTGTCCTGACTGACTAATTCATCATCGCACAGACCTAGCCGCTAAAGCTACAAATCTGAAATTGGAAATGTAGGTACATCTTGAAAAAAGAACCTCCGCTAAGATGGAGTTTTTTGAAATTCGGGGTCTAAAGGGGAAAAACATGGGTTAAGATGTTGTATGAAGAAACACGATTCAATCGGCTTATTGATTTCAAACTTGGTAAAAATACTCCAAATCAAAAATGAATCGACAAGTATTTTTCAATTTTTCGAAAATCTAAATTTTACGGGGTGAACCAAGGGTTAAGGTTTGTTTCGGGAAGACTTCGAAAGAAAGATGAACCAATGGGCCTATTGACTTCAAAAACTAAAAATACTTGAAATACAAAAAATACAAAATTTTTTTTGAAAATCAAAACTTAAAGGGGTGAACCAAGGGTTAAAAGCTTGTATGAAGAAATATGACTTTTTTACGCCTTTTGACTTTAAACTTGGTAAAAGTGCTTTTAGTGAGAAATAATTCGATACGTGTTTTTAATTTTTTCGAAAATAAAAAACTGACGGGGTCAACGACGGGTTAAAAGTTCATATGGAGAAACTGTGAACAAATATGAATTAATAGTGTAACGATGAGGCACCCTGTTGCTGTACTATGCGTGAATGCTTTTACGGGCATAATTTTAGGCACGCACTTTAGAGTACGCCCGGCGAGAACAATCGGCGCGATAAGCAGACAAGTATAAAAGGCAGCCGGTTGCAGCGCAGAGGAGGAGTCTTATTTGAGCAAGTAAAGGGGAAACATGCAATAGTCCAATAAGTAGTAGCAAGTGTAAGCAAAGTGTACATTTTAGTGTCCGACCGAATATTCGGTTTCGGCCCAAATAAGTGTTTCGGTTTCTGTTTCGGCCAAAAAATGGCCGAACGGCCGAAACCGGAACTTTCTAGAATATTTTTTACATTTTCATATTTTCATATCTTTCTCTAGGTATTATCACAGAACAAACAGTATACAGAATGCGCATCTGGTGTAAAGAAAATTTTCTTTGCGGGTTCCAGCGGTACGACCCGTTTGTTGATGCGGGGGGAAGCGGTAAAGGGGACCAGAACGCACAGATCGTAAAATGAGAAGCTGTGAGAGCCCAAAATCAAATTTACGGAGAGAAAACAGATAAAACTATTGATCGCATGCCGGTGTATGAAACAGTGACGCACCACACACTGTGGTTGTTGTTGTTGGACAGCAAAGCGATGTGCCGCATGCATGTTGGTGGTGGCTCGTGCTTGCTCTCCGCTTGCTTTTTTACAAACAAGAACAAGTGGACAGGTAAAATTTGCACAGAAAAAATGATTGAGCCATCACCTAGGTGCATAAATAAAAACGGAAAAAAATTCAATGGATTTTATTAGTGCTTTTGGTCATGCTCATTGTGAAAATTAGCTGACAAAATGGAGTGAAAAAATACAGAACTTGCTTCTGCTTGTAAAAAAGAAGTTGTAAAAAGTAAAAATGACTACAATGAAAATAAATATATGTGTGAAAATATTGTAACAAACAAGGCCTATTAAGAAAGTGATAATAAGTGGAAAACTATTGTTACAATGTTGTGCCAATAATTAAAGAAAAAAGTGTAATCCGCTCTGGTGCTGCAACTACCTATTGAATTTGCCTTGGTGATCGCTTTGCCAAAGCAACCACCATTTCAATGTTCACGAGTAAAGCCAAGCTGGCTTGCTGCGGAAAACAACAACATTGCGTGTTGTTGTCGAAATGAGAATAAAGCACAAATCCTTCGAATCTATGCCAGTGTTGCCGTTTTGGTCCAATTGGACCAAAATTGGTAGCTTCGTTTCATAAATTAAGGCTTTGGTAGGTTGGTTGGTTTGCTGTGATTTTCAAGGAATTTTGGTAGGCAACACAATTTTTTTATGATTTGAAAATGACTCTGTAGCTTGTGAAAAAATTGTACAGCAAAAGTTCAAACATCACTGCAGGGAAGATCTAAAGCTGGAGATTATAACACATATAGTCCTTTCTGAAGAAATTTCAACTCTTCTTCCTTTTATTTCAAAATTTAATAGACTGCGATCCAAATAAAATTATAACGCAGTGGAATTGACTTAGATTAATCAATACTGGTTTAAAAAGAGACACGTAAATAAATATTTTTTGGCAAGAGGTTAGCATCATTAAGAATGGATTAACCCATTGCTGCCTAATGGGTTAAATTTTACCCATGAAAATTGATTTTTTAAAATATCACAAAAAAGTCAATGTTTGAGATCTCTCAAAACCATTGATAGGGATAGTTAGGGTAAAGATGGAACTACCTTAACCTAGTGAAGGCGACCCTAAAATTTCGCCATCTAGCTAGAGTTACCAGACTCCAAAAATCGTGAATTTTCCGGAGATGGAAAATGTGGCGAAACGTAGTGGCCTTAGAACTTCACAAAAATCTGCCTCCTAACTCACCTGTAAAAAATACAACCTTTGTTCACGTGTTTAGCTGATCACTTCACAAAGTATGGGAAAAAGCTACCATTGCTGCGTAATGGGTACAAAATACCTAATGAAGAATATCTCAGCAACGTGCAGAGATATAAAGCTGAAATTGTTTCTGATCATTTTGGGTCACTTCTAGGTCGTGTATGAAATTTTATCAAAATCGTATGGGCGGAACTGGTACCCGGCAGCAATGGGTTAAACGAGTTTTGTTTTATTGATCTCGCAAATTTTGTATTTAATTTGACAGCTCTGCAGCTGCTGAAGAAATAATTAAAAAGACTATGTCTGGTCAGCAAAAAGAGATCTCGCAAAAAAGTGATATTTATATATTTTATGTTAATTTTAATGTAATACTTTTAATTGCAGCATATTTAATATGCTTGGCTGTGTTGTTTTTGTACTGAATTTAATTGTTTTTGTTTTTAAATAATGGATTTATGTTTATGTGTTTGAAACTAAATTTTTGTTTAAAAAATTTATTTTGGTAGGCTGACATTGATTTTGGACCAATTTTGGTAGGGAAAAAAATTTCTTAGTGGCAACACTGATCTATGCGTGTACATCAATTCGCGCTTACTCTCTCGGTTCCCTTTACATTGTCCTCACCTTTCTTGCTTCCCGCCCGCGTCTGAAATGAAATCGCAAAATTATTTCAGATGCGCCTTCTGTATACTGTTTATTCTGTCTTCTGCTTATTGTCCACTGCTTCTCAAAGTTGAATTTTATTTGTTAAATTATAGTGAGCAACGGCTCTCTTCACTTCGCCCCACAAATTTTTAATTGTATTGAAGTCCGGTGATTGTGCGGGCCATTCCATAACCCTAATCCTGTTCTTGCGAAGCCCCTTTCGCGCGACCTTGCTTGTACACTATGATCAATAAGTACCGGGACTGTGTATTTTAAATTTTCCGCCGTTGCCCGATGCAGGTAAAAAGGTCGGTAGGACCTTAACTGACATCTGTGTCAAATTTTGAGCGGGATTCCATCATTAGTTTTTGTTTGTCAGCTGTTAGCGTCAGTCAACTTTTTGTACTTCGTCGCATTTTACAATGGATAATTTTGTTGATCAACGTATTTGTTTGAAATTGTGTCTTAAGAACGAAATTTCTTGTGCCAATGCGCTTAAAATGTTGCAGAAAGCATTTGGGGAGTCTGCTCTATCAAGAACCAGAGCGTTCGAGTGGTATAAAATGTTCAAAAGTGGTCGTGAAGTGGTCGAAGGCTTTTCTCGTTCTGGACGTCCTTCAACATCGAATACCGACGAAAATGTTGAAATTGTGAAGAAAATCGTGCTTGAAAATCGTCATGTGAGCCTCAGAGAGATTTCTAACGATCTTAACATCTCTTATGGAAGCGCATAACACATTGTTGTCGATATTTTGCGCATGAAACGCGTCGCCGCACGGCTTGTTCCTCAAGACTTGAATTTCGTCCAAAAAGATCATCGAAAGCACACATTATTCGCGATTATTTGAACAAACACAGTGTGAATATCATCGATCAGGCTCCCTATTCTCCAGATATGGCACCATGTGACTTTTTCCTGTTCTCCCGACTCAAGTTACCGCTTCGTGGAAAGAGATTTGAGTCCATAGAAGTCATAAAAGAAAATGCGACGCGAGAGCTGAAGGCCATACCTGCTTCGGCTTACCAGAAGTGCATGGACGATTGGATTAAGCGTTGGCATATGTGTATTGCTTCAGATGGGGCTTATTTTGAAGGGGATAAAATAAATTTACCAGAAGAATAAAACAATTTTGTTTTTTTGACACAGTCCCGGTACTTATTGATCATAGTGTATGCTTTAGGCCATAATCCTGTTGGAAGACCCAAAGCAGTGGCGTTTTTCACGGACATACTTTAGCACAATTTCCTGCAAGATTCATACATATACGCATCGATCCATCATTTTCTTCATCTAATAAATATGGCACCTCCATAAAACGTAAAACATGCCCAATAAATCCGAGTAAATCAAACCCAAAAGCAAATTTTAACATTAGCCACAAACGCATGCGATTATAACAATGCTTTTTTCTTGTGTTCTCTCTATATAAAAGTATCCTACGACGAAGCAGCAAATTCAACATGTCACACTATATTTAGTAGCAGCACTACTATTATTTTGTCCGCAACTGTAGATGGCGCCTGGTCATAAATGACGCCGCACGCTCTCATAGTCTATATGGAGCTCCTCCCGCACACTCGCTCTAGGTGTGCGACAGCAGCTCCTCAGCTCCACCAACACCGCACAATCAGCAAAATCACACGCGACAAGCATTCCACCAAGATTCCACAACACAGTGTATGTAGAAATCGCAGCGTCAGCATTACACCGCAGATGCCCAGATGCTTGCCAAGTGCTTCACACTCCAAAATTCCAGTTGGTACACACGCGACGTACACCACGGAACAACACTCGATTTGAATAAAAATTTAAAAAGAAAAAATTTGTCGTCAGAGCACAAAAAACTCGCTTCAAGCAGAGTTGCCCGATTACCTTGCTAAGTTATTGGGCTCTAGGTGTAAAGTTATGGAGTTTTAGGAGGGGAGGTTGTGGTGTTTAACTGATAGAGTTTTAGATTTCAATTTTGAGTTACAAAGTCAGAGAGCTTAGTAACAAAGAAACCTTGACGTCATGGGATTGAATGAACTTTGGATTCGGATAAAATTACCTCAAAAACATATACTAAACATGATCTGATCCCACATTTGAATTTGTTTGGGTCTGTGATCTATTATTCTTGGGCTTACAATAAATACATAATGGAACCCGTATTATAAATACAGTGGTGTCTGGATATAGTGAACTAACTCGTTTTACTTGCTCAAAATACACTTTTTGTTTTTTGCTTGAAAATTTGTTTCTATATTTAGAGGCTCGATGTCAAAATTTGGGTGTTTACTAAATCGAGGTGTTCACTATATAGGGGCTTCACTATACCCAGACACGATTGTATACACAAATATTATTAGTTTATTTGCTCACGAACTTAATATCTCAATTACGAATAATTCAAATAACATTTTCATCAAGTATTTACAAGTATTATATTTCTCTGATTGATTTTCTTTTAATTTATCGCTTCATCTATCACTAACTACCACAATCATTCAATGTTATATTCGCAGGAAAAACTTTGCCTAAAGTCAGCTATATTAAAGTGTCAGAAGTTTGGTTTTTCGGTTGTACACTCTTTATATTCGGAAGTCTAGTTGAATTTGCATTCGTCAACACCATCTGGCGACGTAGGCACAACGTTGATGTGAAAAAAATCAATAGTAAAAACATACTCAAATCGACAATTTCGCCACGGTTATTACGTCGCAGCGGTGGACGCTCACGTTCGTTTTCAGCGGGTACAAATAACCAAATAGGAGGCGATGTTTATGGTAGTCCTTCCATTTGCGACTCTCATAATTGTAACCATTATCTCACCATACACAATATACCTGTTCATACCATACGTGAAGATAAGGCTTTGAATAACGTATCTGAAATAACCAGCTTCAGCAACACGGCTAGTAAACATGATGTATCTTATTTGGAAAGTGCAACGAGTGACAGAAGCAAGGGCACTTCGACTACACTGACACCGCAGCAAATTTCTATGTGGATAGATAAAAAAGCCCGAAGTGTTTTTCCAATTGCTTTTCTAATATTCAATGCGTTTTTCTGGACATTTGTATATGTTTTATAAGCTAGAATGCCTAGTGGTATATTAAAAATTTGTATGTGTATTGAGTAAAAGAATGTAACTTAAAATGTAATAAATATTACAATAGATGTTTTATTATTTTGGAACATTTGTTGTCATATTTGCTGGGAAAGTTGTATGCTGTAATAACATGTAATATATTAATGAAATTTTAATAAAATATACCATTCGCGTTTTAAAATATATATATTTAAAGTTGGATGAGGAACCTACAGTTTAATACTAAATCCGAAAGACGCGCAGTGATTAATTTTGACTTTTTAAGTAGCGAAAATTATAACTTCTGAAGGAATAAAGATAATTGAAAAATTTGTGTTGCTATTGATAAAAAATTGTTCCAGCTATACAGTTCCAAAAATAAATCGAATCGAAATACCGAGTGCTACGTAATGCTTTGTCAAAATTCGGTTAACTGTAAATGGGGAAAATGAGAGCAAAAATTAAAAAAATAAATAAAATAATTTCAAAAAAACAAAGGACATGTGTAAGTTTAAATAGATTACCTTCTTCGGGTATGTAAAAATTAAATTGTTTGCACCCCATGGACTTGATCGATTGAACTTAAACATTACATAATTCATGTTTTATTGAGAGTACGGTTTGCGGTTTTTTTTCAATTAAGCAGCTTAATGTCGCTAGCAATATTTATAACAAAGCGTGATTATTGAAATATAAATACTTTAAACTTCACAGGTGGCGCTGGAATCGGGATGTTTAGGAAATTACCCATTCTAAAAAAATACAGGCTTAAGTGCAGTATAGCGAACCCTCGTGAAAAAATACAAAAGTATGCTTTTACATAGAGGTTTGGCTCCTGAATCTAACGAATTAAAAAGTTTGGGAAATGCCCACAAAAGGCGTGGCTCGAGGTCAAAGTTGGTATCAAAATATCTCAGTCGATGCCCTGTTCTGCTGCGCGGCCTGCGTGTCCGTATAGGCTTAAGCTGTCTGGCCTCCACTTTTTAAGTGCGCTCAACAATCCTGCAATCTTCACAATATTTTCTATGCATCACTCAGCACACAATATTTTCTATGCATCACTCAGCAATTTTTTTTGCAGAGAGAGCTCAATTCAGAGCTCTAATTTACTACATCTGATCAAAATATCTGTGCGCATCTACTTGAAAGGCGTCAAGTAGCATGTAACACCGCTGTTACGCGTTCTTTAAATGCCAAAGCAATCTACACGACATAGGTGTTGCACGCGGACAACTTCAAGGAACCCTCCCACCTGGTCGAATACTTTGTTGTCGATCACCACCATTGTTATCCAGCCGATGTGAGTACCACCGTGATGTGATTTAACTAGGGAGCGGATTTCCATGCAAACGCATGTTTTTTGGGGGGAATGTTCTTAAAATGGATGAAATATCTTTCCGAATCAGAAAATTTCCTTTAATATTTTACATTACTCTAATAAATAATAATAATAAAAATTTATAGCACTTCTATGACTGGAAGCTTCTATTTTTGGGCGCTGGTCATTCAAATGTTTAGGGCCATGAGAATAGTATATTGTAAATATCTTACAAATTTAGAACTTGGTTTCTGTTTTTATATCAGACACATGAAGTATAACGTACGTACGTATGAACGGTACCATTTCCACTGGTCTAGGGTCATCAAAGTATAACTTTTTATTTTGAATTTGTAACTGATTTGTAAAACAAGAAAAATTAAAAATTGAACTGAATGAATTTGTAATATTTATTACGACCTTAAAAATTAAGCTGAAGATTGAAGCAATTCCCCGAAATTTTGTAGGGAGTATTCTAATTTGAACTACTCATAACTGCTTTGCCTTAAAGCCAGTGCATTATTAGAAAATATTATGTTTTTAACATTGATATCTTAAATATTATTTGAGGATTACTATTTTTAGTACAGATATTAGAAAATGAAGAATTCTCAATGTGTTAGATTGACATTACGAATGTAACATAAAATTAGACAAATATGTTTTTATAATTAAATAGAAAAATGTGTAAAAGCGAAATATGATGTACTTATTGCAGACTCTATTTATGCTGCTTCTTCTTAAAGCGATTTCAAGCGAAACAATAACTGGAAGTGATTTTGTTAGTAATTGTGTACTTCATTTTCCTATTAATGATAATCTGACAGCTAGTAAAGAAAATAAGAGAACAGGTAAATTTCTCTTCGATGCAATTTTTCGAATTGGGTCTGGAATTTCTAACGCATTTGGTTATGATGTCGATGAAGATTTGGATTACAATGAGAATGTGACTATTAAAGCGTGTGATTGTGGTAAGTGTATATATTTTTTATTTTATAAAATATCAATAAATAGTGGGCTGTGAAAATTTGAAATAGTCTCTCATAATCGCGTTAGAGAATTTATTACAAAATATTCTATATTCCGTTAATATAACAATGTGTAAATTAACAACATAAAGCCTTGAAATTTTTCTTGAGGTGAGAGAGAGAGCGAGAGAGAAAAAACGACATCTCTCAAACTGCGTAATATCAAGTGGACTAACAATCCTATCTTGTAGATTATGACATCTAACATACGGCCTCGTTACATTATTGATCTTGGAAATGAAAATCATTAATGTGCAAATTATTCATGCAATGTTGTTGCATGTAAATGTGCGGGAAAAGGGGTTTTCGATTAAAAAATTCTAAATGTAGAAGATTAGATGTGTAACTGGCAGAAAATAAATAAATTAATTTGTGTGTATTAATTGTATTAATTTGTATGTCTACATAACAGTCACGACAATCCCAGATGAGTACTTACGAGATTAAGGCCCAGCATACCCCAACAACAGATAACTCATCAAGTAGATGTCCACTCTTATACGACGAACACGGCACCAAAATTTCAAGCTCTGAATTACAGTTTTTTTCCGCAAAGCTATTTTACCGGATTGAATTATTTTGGAATTTCTTCTCTTGCTTGCTGATATTCTTTACTACACATACATTTATGATTTTCGTCACACCGATCGTGTGCTGTATGTGGTGGAACACGTAGACAGCACATCAGATATTCGTAATTTTTTTTTCGTAAATTTCGCCTCGTGTTCGAGGCTAGGCGAGGAAGCAAAATTTTTCTTAACATTTAACGCTTTATTTTATAAACATTTTTAATCGGTTATACCTGAAATTTATAATGTGTTGAAAATTTGTGATATAAATGAACCGGCACTAATAATATTTCAGCGCACAAATTATTCTTGTGTATGATCAAAGAATATGAAGTCTTTATTTTCTTTGGCATGATACATAGGCGACAATATGTGGTACGCATTGCCAATAGCTGCGGCGCCAGCAGGTCTATCCATTGCGTCGGCGTGTATTGCGACAATGTAGTGATCGCTGAACAATTCAATTCGTTTTGACAAATTGTGCCGGTCGGTTCATTCTTGTTTGCGAAAAGCAAGTGCCTGGACATACCCAGCAACAAATTAAAGGGACAAAGATAGAGATTCAAAATTCAGAATATAGAATTCGAATAGAATAGAAAAAATATAGAATTCTGTACATATAAAATATAGAACTACGAGTTTTAGGGGGTGAAATACCCTTCTCTACCCATACCTGGGCACGCCCATGAGTGCCTGTCATTATCAATCGAATCGGATGCTGCGCTTGATTGATTGATTTTAAAATTTGCAAACATTCATGTATCTCGAAAACCAAAATCACACAATTACTAATCAAGAAATCTAAAAACCAACTTAAATTTTTAATTATATGGTTTTCACGGACTTAAAAAAAGAACATATTTAAAAAGAGGCGCGCTCCCGATGTCTGAGAGACTCCCGCTTACATACTTGACCATCACTATCCAACCCCGACTGTGTGCTTAAAGGGTATAATAACACACAAGCGCCGTTTTAACTATAAATCACATATTTCTGTATCTAAAAATGGAGCACAATGCGTGTGAAGCGGTGTTTGCGTGAGTGACATTAGAGACCAAAAAGCTCTTATCGGAGGCCAAATTTTTCGAACTTTTTGACACATTTTTTCCTTGGCTGCTGGACATCTACTTGATGAGTTATCTGTGCCCCAACCATTCAGGTTATGTGAGTGAATTTATACGAAAGGGCCGGTAGTTTAAGATACTCATCAACTGAATTAGCGCTGCATTGAGGCAAACTTAGGCTATACAGGATAGGTCACGCCTTTCTGCGCTCACTAAACTAATAAAACGAACCTACCTTATATATACTTATACATAAGGATGGATCTTCGGATATTACAATAAGTTTTAGCAAAGTAAAAAAATAAATCAATGGATATACTTTTCAGAAAAACCCCAAATTGCTTACTTACTTAAAGTACATCTGTCGGCCTGGACGTGAGACCCTAGCCGCTGCGAGTCCCTGCGTGTAGACAGCATATACTTCGTCTTGCCCTCATTTACCACCAGACCCATTTTGGCAGATTCTCTTTTGATAGCCGCAAAGGCTGCGGTGACATCTCGCTTGTTATGCCCGATGACATCATTGTCATCAGCGTAGGCAAGGAGCTGGACACTTTTGCTGAAAATTGTGCCATTACGATGTACACCGGCCTTGCGCAGAACACTCTCCATGGTGAAGTTGAAGAGGTCGTAGGACAAAGGATCGCCCTGTCTGAACCCTCGAACGGTATCGAATGGGTCGGAAAGGTCACTTCCAACCTTGACGGAGCTGCGCGTATTGCTCAACGTTGCTCTGCAAAGTCTCACGAGCTTTGCAGGGATACCAAGTTCAGACGATGCGGCATATTGGCGATCCCTTATCGGGCTATCGAATGCTGCCTTGTAATCGATAAAGAGATGGTGTGTATCGATTTGATTCTCATGGGTCTTCTCCAAGATTTGGCGCAAAGTGAATATCTGGTCGATGGTGGACTTACCAGGTCTAAAGCCGCACTGATAAGGTCCAATCAGCGCCTTGGCGATTGGCTTTAATCTTTCACTTTGTACGCTCGTCAGGACCTTGTATGCAATGGGAAGTAGGCTGATACCCCTGTAGTTGGCGCATATTGTTGGGTCGCCTTTCTTCAGCACAGGCCAAAGGGCACTGTGGCAATCGTTGGGCATCCGTTCTTCCAGCCATATTTTGCAGATGAGCTGATGCATGCACCCAATCAGTTCACCGGCCTTGAACAATTCAGCTGGTAGCCCATCCGGCCCTGCAGCTTTATTGTTCTTGAGTCGCCGGATAAAGACCCAGACCTCGTCATAGCTGGGCGGTGGCACATCCACACCTTCGTCGTCGATTGGTGCCGTCTGGACATCTTCACCACTGTTGGTATTGTTCCCTGCGTCGCCTGCGAGCAGCTTGGTGAAGTGCTCCTTCCACAACCTCAGTACACCCTGCGCATCTATAACCAGATCCCCGTTTTCGTCTCCGCAGGAAGATGCCCAGGGCTTAAATCCTTCCGTCAGACGCTTGACTTTTTGGAAGAATTTTCGGGCGTCATTCCTGCTCCTGCACTCCTCGATTTCCTCACGCTCGCGCCGTTTCTTGCGTCTAAAAAGGCACCTCTCTTTCTTCCTCTCTTCCCGGTATTTTTCAGTCATGGCTCGCGTAGCAGCCGCCTGCAGGGTCTTCTTGTAGGCAGCATTCTTCGCTGCAGTGCCTACGCGACACTCTTCATCGTACCATTGGTTTTTTGGTGGTGGGCGTCGAAAACCAAGGACATTTTCTGCGGCGGCGCGCATAGAGTGGGATAAGTGAGCCCATAATCCGCCGATGTCATCAGGTGGAGAGATGGAGCGACCGAGCTGGTTGGAGAGTTGAGCGGAGTAGGCTTCGGCTACCCCTTGTAATCGCAGCTTACTGATGTCCAGCTTTCTTTGCAAACTAGGTTGCGCGGTCTTCGCTGCAACAAGGTAGTGGTCCGAGTCGATGTTGGGTCCTCGGAACGTGCGCACATATAGAATGCTAGAAGCATGCCTTCCATCAATCACAATGTGATCAATCTGGTTGCGGGTGGATTGATTTAATATGTACTTTGTATAACCCCCTACAGCCCTCATTGCCCGAAAGTGATGGCGATGGTGAATACGAAATAGTTTTGCACCAAGAGTCGAGTTAGAAAAATTAAAAAAAATATATTCATAAAAAACCAAAGTATACATTTTTATATTTCGTTGTAAAGGGAAAGCATCAAGAGGCTACAATATGATAACAAACTTATTGTACCTTAGTAATGGATTTTTTCGAGAAAAAATCCGTTTTTTTTTAATTTAAAAAATTTTAATTTAAAAAAAAAAATTTATTTTAATAAAATTTTTTTCGCTTAAAACTTTTTATTAGTACATCTTACGTATCTAATGTTGCACATTCAAAGAAAGGTATGAAAAAGACCTTTCGTTTGATACCTATATCGTGTAAATCAGTTGGAGATTAATTGGGCTTTTTTGATAAAAACTTTGAACTTTGACCCCGAGCCACGTCTTTTATGGGCGTTTCCCAGGCAAAATTTTTTGTTTGTTAGATTCAGGAGCCAACCCTCTATATAAAAGCATACTCATTTATTTTTTTTCACGAGGGTTCACTATACTGCATTTATGCCCGAACTTTATACTTAGTAGTGCGAGCTTTGGACTAGACGGTGTGGTACCGTCCAAACAACTAAAATTTTACGTATAGAATAGTTTTGGAGTTACAATTCGAACACAATTGAAACTAGGCAAAGTGTTACAGTAAAATTTCATGGGCATTGGAGGAGGGGCTTTCTAACAGCCCAAAATCTAAAAATCGAATTATAGGCGTACGTATCAAAAAAGCGGCCTTGGTGAAAGCTTTCAATATGAATAATATTTTTCCATACGATTTATTCTTTCTTTCTTTAGATTGCGGGTTCTCTAATGAGGAAAATAGAATTGTTGGTGGTAAACCCACAGGAATCAACCAGTACCCATGGATGGCGCGTATCGTATATGATGGAAAATTTCATTGCGGCGGATCCCTTCTTACAAAAGATTATGTACTTACTGCTGCGCATTGTGTGAAGAAATTGAAACGATCAAAAATTCGTATCATCTTTGGTGACCATGATCAGCAAATTACTTCCGAGTCAAGAGCTATCCAGAGAGCTGTCACCGCTATTATAAAACATCGAAATTTTGATGCTGATACTTATAATAATGATATTGCGTTATTGAAATTGAGGAAACCAATTACCTTCTCAAAAATAATTAAACCAGTGTGTTTACCACGGTACAACTATGATCCTGCAGGTAAGTATGGCATTAACAAATTTTCAAGTTCAGAAAAGTACCACGAGACGCGGTAATGTGTATTGTAAAAATAAGATAGCCTATAACTTACCAAAAGTATAATTGGAGCCCAATTTGTAATTAATATAGAAAAAATCATTAGCCAAACTTTGTGCACATATTTCGACATTTTACGGTAAACAGGACCTTTAAAAGATTCGATTTGGCAAGAGTAATCTTTCGCTTTATATCCAGGCTGACATCATTACTGCTGTTTATGGCAGTGCCAAGGTAGACAAATTCATTGACAACTTCAAAAGTATACCTGTCAGCCTCAACATGAGACCCTAGCCGCTACGAGTCTCTGCGTTTAGACAGCGTATATTTACTTCGCCTTGTCTTAATTACCACATTTTATTAGGCACATTTTGGCAGATTCTTTTTCGATTGCCGTAAAGGCAGCGGCGACATCTCGCTTATTGCGCGTAGGCAAGGAGTTGGAAGATTGTGCCATTATGATGTACACCGGCCTTGTGCAGAATGCTCTCCATGGTGAAGTTGAAGAGATCGCATGACAAAGTATCGCCCAGTCTAAAGCCTCGAACGGTAGAGGTCACTTCTAATCTTGACGGTGCTGCGTGTATTGCTCAACGTCACTGTGAAAAGTCTCACGAGCTTTGCAGCGATACCAAGTTTAAACAATGCGGCGATAGGCGATCTCTTATCGGGCTATCGAATGCTGTCTTGTAATCGATAAAGAGATCTTGGGTATCGAGTTGACTCTCATGGGTCTTTTCCTGGATTTGGCGTAATGTGAATATCTGATACATTTCGGACATACCAAGTCTGAAGCTGCACTGATAAGGCCCAATCAGCATTTTGGCGAGTGGCTTGAATCTTCACACAATACGTTCGTTAGGACTTTATGCGCAATGGGAAGTAGGTTGATATCCCTGTAGTTGGCGCCTTTTTTTAACACAGGACAACCACCGCCGGCCTTGAACAATTCTGCTGGTATCCCGTCCGGCCCTGCAGCTTAATTGTTCTTGAAGCGAGCCCATAATGCGCCAATGTAATCTGGAGAGAGGGAGTGACTAAGCTGGTTAGAGAGATGAGCGGAGTAGGCTTCCGCTAATCTTTGTGACCACAACTTACTGATGTCCAACTTTCTTCGCAGGCTTGGTTGCGCGGTTTTCGCTGCGCAAAGACGCATACGTACCTTGGCTGCAACAAAGTAATGTTCCAAATCAATGTTTGGTCCTCGGAACTTGCGCACATTTATAATAGAATGCAACAACCATACCTTTCATCAATCTCATTATGATCAATCTGGTTGCAGGCCTTATGAATGTCGGGGTGCTGGAATCTGGTACTACTAACAACCATGTTTTGTGCCGCGGCGAAATCCATTAGCCTTAGACCGTTGTTTGAAGTGGTCACATGGAGGTTGATCTGCCTGACTGTGAGACCAAAAAGACTATACTAATTTATTGTTCTTTTTTACTATCTTTTATCTTGCTATCTTTTATTTTACTATTCTTTCTTTCACTATCTTCTTTTATCCATATGTATTTTCTTAATGCTTACTGTTTGGTCAGTTGTGTTATGGTGACTGCGAATAAACCCAATTCTAATGCTAACGAGAATTACAAAATTATGATTGATGTTCTTGGTAGACTCTGGACTAAATATCGTACATTTCAATGCCAGAAGTCTTAACGATTTCAAGCTTGACTGCGCCAAGTTCACTTTTGCTGACTCTTTTGTTAATATAATCTGTGTCACTGAAACTTGTTTTCAAGAGGATGTAAATGACTCGCAAATGACAAACTTTTTCGCAATGACAGACCAGATGAAAAAGGCGGTGGGGTGGCAATATATTGTAAATCTCATCTAAATGCTAAGCTTCTAGGGAAGTCCTGTGGCTCGAAGGTGGAGTTCCTATCTGTTGAAATCAATGAGCACCAAATTAAAGTTTTTCTATCGTACGCATACAATCCTAATCATAGTTGCAGTTTAGATCCATTTTTTGACGCTATATCGATCTGTGTAACTGAATATGATCATTTTGTCTTGTGTGGAGACTTCAATATTAACCTACTAAGCAAGGACACTGCTGCTATCACATTCCTTGATTGCTTAATCGAGGTGGGTCTTTCTGTGGTAAACACTACATCTCCAACTAGGTTCTCTCACAACTCTAGTCCTAGTCTGTTAGACTTGTTCATTGTCTCGGATGTTTCGCTTGTGCTGCGGTTTGATCAAATTTCCTTTCTATCCGATCATGATCTGATTTTCTGCATGTTGAATATTAGCCTCGCCCTGAAACCCTTTAATACATGTTACTCTTTTCGGGATTATAAATCAATTGATTATGTTTCATTGTTCAATGACAATTTTTTTTATTGATAAGGTCAATTATTTCCGCTTCGTACAAAACGTGTTCCTAACCCAGCTCGTGCGTGCCCCTGGTTCACACATTTTGTGCTCTTGGCACTAAAGAAGCGACAACACATGGAAGCATACAACACATGGAAAAGAAATCCTACTGCCTATAACTGGAAAACGTACAGGAGGGCCAGGAATGGTGCTACTTATACTGTCAGCTAATCGAAAAAAAACCTTCATATAGAAACTTAGTCCAGCACTTCCACCGAAACTACTATGGATTAATTTAAGGCAAATAGGTGTTTGTAATAAGGAGACTGAGGCATGTCGGATTGATCCCAATATTCTAAATGATAATTTCATTTCCAATTCTGTTTCTAGCGCGCCTTCTGTACCCGTGTTTCAGCGTACGCAAGTAACTAGAATTAAATTTCAATTTGACGCGGTTAGTGAAACGGAGATGATCGAATAGCTATAAAGTTTATCAAAATCATATTACCCGCTGTGTTAGGCCCTCTAACTCATCATTAACCATTGTTTCACTACTTCAAAACTCCCTGAAGTGTGGAAAGTAGCAACAATTATTCCAATAGCAAAAAAATCAGCAGCTCGTGAACCTGGTGATTTTCGCCCCATTAGTATTCTGTGCTCGATTTCCAAAGTATGTGAGTCACTCATGGCTGAGCAGATCACCATGTATTTGAACGAGTTTAGCCTTATGTCTTCTTTACAATCAGGCTTTCGGTCAGGGCATAGCTGCGCTACTGCTGTTGTTAAAATCTTAGATGACCTTAGAGTACCTTATGATATGTGCCATTTGTCTTTACTCTGCCTGTTAGACTTCTCAAAACCGTTTGATACAGTCACGCAATGCTCTGTCACAAACTTGAATGCTACTTTGATTTTTCTGATTCTGCGGTTAACTTGCTAAAAAGATACCTGGTTGGCAGATCTCAAAGAGTGAAGGTTACTTTCTCCGCATTCAAAGGTATTGCCAGCGGGGTGCCCCAAGGTTCTGCCCTGGGTCCTCTGCTGTTTACGATGTTTATTAATGATATCCTCAGCAGCTGCGGTCATGTTACCATGCATGCGTATGCTGATGACCTACAATTTTACTTGTCGAGACCAATTGGGATGGTAGAAGATTTATGTGCGAGAGTTAATGAAGACTTAAGAGCTATAGGTGAGTGGGTTAATGAAAATAAACTATTTTTGAACCCCGGAAATTATTTGTCTTACCCATTTCGAGAACTGTTTCCCACCGTTCAGATCTCCCACCTATTCTTCTCAACAATGGTGTAGAACTGAAATTTGTTAGTAAAGTTGTCAATCTTGGGTATCAAATCAACTCTTCATTGTCTTGCGTGGACCACATTAATTCAATTGTGTCGAAAATCTATTATGGACTACGTAATCTGAGGTGGACCTTGGGGGTTGTACCAGTCGAAACTAAACGGAAGCTAGTGATTCAGTTGTTGTTGTCAGTATGCGTAAGCTACAAGTTGCTTTTAATAATGTAGCTCGATATGTTTACGTGTCAAAACGTTTGACCACATTTCCATCTACAGTAAAAAAATACTAGGCTGCAGCTTAAAGAGCTACATGGAAGCAAGAAAATGCATTTTGTTGCATAAAATTATCCATTTCAAAAGGGCCCAGTATTTGTATGAACAACTTAAGTTTTCTAAGTGTGTGTTCGAGTCAAAAAAAAACAACACTTTTCTTAACTCTGTCCTTCTCTACTTTTTGTACTCTTTATTTACTTTTCTTTCTTCCCTATTAAATATTAAGATAAGTATATATATTGTTACGAATACTAGTTCTTGGGGGGTAGTACGTATCTCTGGATTGTGCAATTTAAAATAAAAACACACTTAATTTCTCAAACGCAGTCAATAAAAACCAACAGTCACTTTATTTCACAAATTTCACACTTTACTGTCTTTACACTTAATTACTCCGTGTGGCACCTTCACTAGTCAAAATCAGACTGACTCGCTGCGACGTACCCGGCTGCCTTTTATACCTGTCCGGTTATCGCGCAGATCGTTCTCGCACATTTAGTCCAGAGTGGACTAAAGGTTTCCATGATGATCGCGAGCCATCATTGCCAGGTTGGACTAAAAGTTTCCATCATTGCCAGGTTGGACTAAAAGTTTTCATCATTGCCAGGTTGGACTAAAAGTTTCCTTTATTGTCGCGCCCGTCGTTGCCAGATTGAATTATAGCACGGCGCGTAGCGCCAGGGTTGCTTCGCACAGCGACAAACTGTCTTATCGTTACACTGTCCACCACTTAGACTTGTTCGTCCCGAACAAGTGCCGAGGCTCCGCTGTGATACGGCGCCAGGCGCTCCAAATGGACTACCTTCCGCTTAGCACCTCTATTGCTACAACGTTGAATCCTGTATACCACGTCGTTAATCCTAGTCACGACTTCGTACGGTCCTTCCCATGACGCCTGAAGTTTCGGAGACAAACCTTTCCTCCGCTGCGGGTTGTAGAGCATTACCAGATCGCCTTCTTGGAACCCTGCTGAGTTGGCCCGTAGATCATATCTGGCTTTCGCCTTATCGCTGACCAGTTTGGTGCGGCTCCTTATAAACTGGTGAATTTCCTCCAGTTTCGCCCGCTTATTGACCACGTAGTCCGTCTTAGCGCCTCCCGTCGTGCTGACTACCCCGAACTTCAAGTCAGCGGGTAACCGCAACTCTGTGCCGAACACTGCTCGGGCTGGAGTGAGTGATGTCGTGTCGTGCGGGGCTGACCTATACGCCATCAGGAACAGGGGGATATGCGTGTCCTAATCCTTTTGATTCCTGCCTACCACTTTCCGCAGGTATTCCTCCAGTGTCCGGTTAAAGCGTTCCACCATGCCGTCGGACTGTGGGTGCAAAGGAGTGGTACGCGTTTTCTTTATCCCCAGCAGCTCACATACTTCCTTGAATACCGCAGACTCGAAATTCCGGCCTTGATCTGAGTGCAACTCCAACGGAACTCCGAACCTGGCTACCCAGTTGTTTACCAGCTTTCCCGAGATCGTAGTGGCCTCCTGGTTAGGAATAGGGTACACTTCGGGCCATTTGCTGAAGTAACCCATTACCTCCAGCACATATTTGTTGCCTTGAGTGGCGCTCCCACGTTGTACTGCTGCATGCGGCCACGGGATCTTCTTGTCGGCCCTTTCGCGGCTGAACATCGGTCGCAGCTCTTAATCCACTCGGCTACAGACTCCTGACATCCTACCCAGTAGAATCGTCTTTTTATTTTGGCGACGGTTTTGGTGATGCCCAGGTGCCCTCCACTGGAGTCGTTATGGTATGCCTCGATGACCTCGTTGATTCTGCATTTCGGCACTACCATTAGGGAGTTGCTGGTCCAACCATCCGCGCTCTCCCATTCGCGGTACAGGCATCCTTCTTTCAGCCGCAGACTTTTCCACTGTGCCCAGTAAGCCTTAGCGATCGGGCTTTCACCGGCCATCTCCTGCCAGTCTGGACGTGCGCCTTGCTCTTTGCCTTCGACGATTTTTGCAAGATCCGCATCCTCACGCTGGTCCTTTTCTAGCCTCTCCGCAGACCACTCTTCCTCTGGCATAACGCTCACCAACCGGACGTCCACTATCTGTTCTTTGCTTTCGGCTCGCAAGCACGGCCTGCATTTGATTTCGCACGGATGGAGTGGCAGCGCGTCAGCACATCTTGGTGACGCCTGTTCCCCGGAACGCTTCTCTCGCAGATGGCAGTCTCGTGAAATGTGGCCTTGCTTGCCACATCGCCAGCAACTGATTCTAGATGACATTGCCCGCAGCCTCGTTGGTACCTCTGAGCTCACTGGCTGGCTTTGCGTGGCACGTCCAGATTGGACTCGACGCCTTTCCGCAGATGAATGTCGAAAACTTCCCCTCCAGGCAGCTTCATACATCAATGCACTTGTCACCGTCTCGTGGAACGTCGGCTTCATCATAATCAAGGTACTCACACGAGTCTCCGGGTCAAGAATGCCTTCGATAAACGCCTCGATCTTCAGCCTTTCCAAAACTTCCATGCTGAATTCTGGGTAGGTCATTGGTACTAGCCGCTCAATATCTGCCGCATACGTCTGCAGCGCCTCGTTGGCTCTTTGTCTACGGTTCTTCAGCTCGCAGTAATAACCATTTTGTTGTGCTCGTCACTGTATTTGGCTGCCAGCGCCCTTATGACGGTCTCGTAATCACCTCTCAAACTTTCCGGCACTGTTTTTATTACCTCAGCCGCAGGACCTCTTAGAGCCAGTATCAGTCTCCGACCTTTCCTGATATCGATCCACTGATTTTCCAGAGCAGCCAGGTCGAACTGTAGCTTGAATGTATCGAACGACGTAGTACCACCATAGGTAGGCACTTCTATGGCAAAACTTTCCTCAACAGACCGCACCCTTGCTCGCAGCTGAATCTCTCTAAGCCGCTCGTCGATTTTTCTGTTCACCGAGTCTTCCAGACTATCAACGCCAGCAGTCGGCAAATTCCAGGCAGCCAGCTCCTTTTTCAGCTGGTCCACCTTCAGTTGCTCGAGTTTAACCATGTCTGCGTTTTATAATTTTATTTAATTTTTTTTTCCTTTATTTATTCAGTAGCACAATCCCACTTCTGACACCAAATGTTACGAATACTAATTCTAGTGGGCTAGTACGTATCTCTGGATTGTGCAATTTAAAATAAAAACACACTTAATTTCTCAAACGCAGTCAATAAAAACCAACAGTCACTTTATTTCACAAATTTCACACTTTACGGTCTTTACACTTAATTACTCCGTGTGGCACCTTCACTAGTCAAAATCAGACTGACTCGCTGCGCCGTACCCGGCTGCCTTTTATACCTGTCCGGTTATCGCACAGATCGTTCTCGCACATTTAGTCCAGAGTAGACTAAAGGTTTCCATGATGATCGCGAGCCATCATTGCCAGGTTGGACTAAAAGTTTCCATCATTGCCAGGTTGGACTAAAAGTTTCCATCATTGCCAGGTTGGACTAAAAGTGTCCCTTATTATCGCGGCCGTCGTTGCCAGATTGAATTATAGCACGGCGCGTAGCGCCAGGGTTGCTTCGCACAGCGACAGACTGTCTTATCGTTACAATATGTATGTAGTATATATGATATTATAAGTACAAAAGGCAGCCGGGTACAGCGCAGTTAGTAAGTTTAGTTTTGGCAAGCAAAGATGAAACACGGAATAGTCCAATAAGAAAGAAGTGTAAAGACAGTAAAGTGTGAACTAGTAAATAAAGTGATTGCTGAGTATTCACTGCGTTTAAGAATTGAAGTGTGTTTTATTTGAAATTGCGCAATCCAGAGAGACGAACAAGCCTACCGAACTAATATTCGTAACAATATGTATTATTACGTGCATATGCATTTCTTCCCGGTAACTACTTACATGCGATCAAATAAAAAAAGTCATCAAACACGAATAAAAGTAACCAAGTAACCAGTTAAAAGTAACCTACTGTGGGAACCGTGTGCCAACTGCGAAAGTAGGGAGAATTGTTTGCATGGCCTTTACTTTGCCCTCAGAATGTGGCGCTCCTTGTAAAAACAGTCCCACGTGGCTTTATTGAAAAAGCTTCTGCAAATATTTGAAGCGCCATTGATTTGTATATGGTCTTTGGTTGTACCACAGACAACTCGTCAAGTAGATGTCTCTCATGTCTTCACACGCATTGTGCTCTATTTTTAGAAACAGAAATATTTGAATTTTAGTTAAAACGGCGTTTATCTGTTATTATACCTTTTAAGAAGACAGTCGGGATTGAATGTTGATGGTAAAGTGTGTAAAAGGGAGTGTCTTAGGCTGAAAACATAGTGGAGCGGCGAGCAAAGCGACGAAAACAAATCAACGCTTTTCTCGTCACCAGTGTTGCCGCTGAAAATTTTAAAAAGTTGCAAAAAAAGTGTCAGCCGAAAAAAGTGTCATCAAGTGATCACATTTTTTATACCATGTATATATATACTTTCATTATTTTACCTTTCGAAACTCATTATTTGTAATACATTTCTAAAGGAGATAATTTTCTGTGAAAGAAAACTGTTTCCCCTTAAATTAATTGATGAGGGATATATTAAAAAGTTCCAATATGCATGTTATATTATGAAAACATTTGCATTTCAAAGCATATGCGTGATACTTACTTATCCATAGAGAGCCATCAATAAATTTAGCACAAATAACTCAGGCAATGCTACAAAAAAGTGCTTTCCCTTTGACATAATAAAAGTAGTAGTTGCAAGTAGTTTAAATGTTGCCAGAGGTGTAATTTTTAAGTACTTAAGTGCTACCTTTGAAAAGTGAATACTAAAAGGAAGGCATATTTTGAGTATTTTTAAACACGCAAAAATTAAAAAAAAATAACTTTACGAAACAACTTTCAAAATGTACATATAAACTTTTTGATAAAAAAAGGAGCAAGAAGAAGAAAAGTGTCAAAATAAGCCTATTTTTTAAAATCCGGTGTCAGGTGGCATCGGTCTCCAAAAAGGGTCAATTTGACACTTTAGTCGCACAACGGCAACACTGCTCGTCACTATGTGCGCTTTGCGTCAAAAGCGTTGATTTGTTTTAGTCGCTTTGCTCTTCGCTTTACTCGCCGCTCCACTATGTTTTCAGCCTTAGACGACGGGTGCGCGATTCGATCCTTACTTTAGCTGCCAAGATTTTTTTAATGGCTTCTTTTTAAATATATTCCTGTTTTTACGATCCGTGAAAACAATATAAATGGAAAATTTATTTAGTTTTTAGATCTCTTGATTAGTAAATTGTTTGGTTTTGGAGACACATATAATTGTTTGCAAGTTTTACAATCAATCAAGCACAGCATACGGTTACAAAGAAACATACAGCAAAGAGATTCGATTGATAATGCTCCCTTTAATTTTTTGCTGGGCACACATTGCTTTTCACAAACAAGAATGAACCGACTGGCACAAATTGCCAAAACGAATTGAATTGTTAAGCGGTCACTACATTGTCGCAATACAGTTACGCCTATGATACAAAAATATAAGGTAGGTCCGCTGTCAAATTTTTTGACACTAAACGTGCTTATTGACGTTTTCGTATTTGTCAAAAGCTTGAGTCGTGATGCCACTTCTTTGTAATACTAAATTAGGACTATTTAAAGTTCTAAGGATTTTTAGATCTTTTTTAAAATAACACGGAATAGACATTTCACTGTGACTAATTCATTTTGTTTAGTAATATTATTAACTGTTAGACAAGCAACAACGCAATGAAAGGTAGAAATGTAAATTTTATGTAATTGTTTTTTTTTATTTATTATTAATATTCATTCATTCATTCATTATTTTTTGTGTTTTTAAATTGCTGTTCAAAAACCGTATCCTAAAAAATGTTCGGCCTAAAAAGAAACGTGTTGCAACACTTTGCTCTAATACCGTGCAATTTTGACTGTTAGCTAATAAGTTTTCCATGTAGTTCGGTATTTAGAATTTGTAGGGATTCGGATGTTGGCTTATGCAATCTCCCCTCTGAAAGGAGATTAACATATGTGTAACTTAATTAACATATATGTAACTTAACATATGTGTCACAAAGTAAGAAAGCTTCTTTCCTTTTTTTGAGTGATACACATATAGGTATATATATACCCTGTAGGAAATCGGACTGGTCCAAAAGTAGTTTTTCAACTGGTTGCTTGTCAGTCATAACTGACCTAAGAACCGACTCGTTTTCTTGGAGTAAACTCACCCATTTAACATGGCGGTGTCCTAGGCGACAGTCAATTGTCCCCGTCTGCATCCATTTGCAACTAGTCCAAGGTTAGTCCGAAGTAAAACAGTTTTCAAACCAGTTGCGAAGCGACTAGTTTGCAAACTAGTTTATTCTGGATTAGTTTTCTAACCACTCGATTTTTAGGGGGAAAATAAAACAATGGATTTTTTAAATAATTATTTTATTTTAAAAATATTTAAAAATAAAAACAAAAAATCATCGCGAATAAAAAGAAATTTTTGGTGCATTTAAAGATGAACCAAGATGAGCTTCGACTTGTTGACAAACTTCTGCCGGAACTGTTTGGGGGACTTCGCCTGCAATTAATAAATAAATAAATGAATTAAAGAATAATTTCATAAAAAAATAAATAAATATATTAAAACATACCTTTAAGCTGCTGCTGAAATTCGTTGCTTTACGCAACCACGCAAAATTCTAACTGAAATCATTCAAGACAAAACGTGCAAATCGAGCAAACTTCGTGTCATAGAAACAGAAAGTTCGAAAAATGCAAACATTTCTACGTTGTTGTTGTAGCAGAAGAATTGCAAGATCAGCCCTAACAGTATTTTTTTGCTTCTCTCACCTCTGTTTCGTTTTTCTCATTTTCATGTCTCTTCTCGCCTGTGAACGCGCACGCAGAACGTGAACGATTCGACGCGAACTGACTGACTTCTGCATCCGCTGACAGCTACTTTGACAACTAGTTGTCCAATTGACTTACAAAAAACCAGTTTAAAGACCAATGAATTTTGGGAACCAGTTGTCTCAGGTCCGACAGGGTAATGCTCGCCGTCACTGTGCAGTTTACAAGTCAGTGGAAAGGAAGGAAATAGAATAGAATACGACTTACGCGTTGGCATACTTTTAGGTGCATGATAATTTCGCTAGAACATTCGCAGAGATGACTCGCGATGGTACTGGAAATTTTGAGGCCAATTAGAATGTGCGAGAGCGATCGTCGCTATAGGAAAGCAGCTATAAAGCTAGCCGTATACAGTGCAAGGAGAAGAGTTGGAAGAACTAATTTTCGTAACATTTCGTGTCAGGCGTGAGATTGTGCTTTAATTTAATTAAAGCAAAAGGGGAAACGCGGACATTGTCAAATTTTAGCGACTAAAAGTAGACCAGCTGTAAAAGGAGCTGGCTGCCTCGAATTTGCCGACTGCTGGAGGAAAAGTGGAGTTACAGCTGCGCTTGCGAAAGGCATGTGAATCACGAGGCGTCGACTGGGCTGCGCACGGGTTCGGAACGCAGGAGTTGGAGGCGCCGGCCAAGGTGGAGTAGTCGCCCGCTAGTTCTGCGTCACCGCAAAACACAGCCGCGGATGTCGCGCCGCTGCCAGGAATGGACAAGAGCCAGCTGCTTGTAGCAATGAAAGGCATTTTTCAGGAAACCGCGGCGCAAATCGAAAATATGAAAGATGGAATTTCGGCGAAAGTGGAAACGGCGAACCGAGAGATGGCAGAGGGAAAAGAAACCAAGCTCCTAGAAAGTTCGGAAAGATTCGAAATTGCAAATTGCGAGTTGTCCAGCAAACTTCAGGAAAATCCTACGAGCTTGGAGCAGAAAATGGAAAAAATTCCGACAGGATTAAAGTGAAAGTTGAGCATCTGGAGACGCGAGTGGAATATTTAGACAAACGAGTTGACAGTCTGGAGGATTCAGTAAACAGAAAAATCGACGAGCGGCTTAAGGAGGTACAGTCGCCAAAGTAGTTGCCGCAAATTTGAGAAAGTTCAGCTACCAGAACAGAAGTGTCTACTTATGATGGTACTGTGCCGTGCAATACATTCAAACTACAATTCGACCTGGCTGTTATGGAAAATCAGTGGAACAATGTATGGAAAGGTCGGAGACTGGCACTGGTACTTAAAGAACCTGCGGCTGAAGTAATTAAATCAGTTCCAGAATGTTTTAGAAGTAGCTACGAGGGCGTCATGCGAGCGCTGGCCGCAAAATACGGCAAGGAGCATAACAAAACGCTGTACGACTGCGAGCTTAACAACCGTAGGCAATGACCCAACGAGGCGCTGCAGACATTAAGCGACTCGTACAGTTATCCTACCCGGAAATCGGTGCTGTTCTCAAGAGAATGAAGATTAATTCGTTTATTCAAGTTGTTCAAGACCTCAGAGGCACGTCGCATTGCGTTGATGATGAGCAAGCGGACATTTAACAGTGACCAGTGCGATGACGTATGAGGCGGCATGGATTGGGTATGCACCTGCAAAACTACGTCGAATCCAACCAGAAAGCGACATCCAGACCATAAGCTCTGAGACACCGGCCAGGCCACGGGCGGTCTCCTCTAAAATTGTTTGCTGACTATGTGACAAGCAGGGTTACATAGCACGAGATTGCCGCCGACCAAAGAAGCGTTCACGTTCTTGATCGCAATCGCCTGAAACGAGGAATACTAACAGTCGAGACTCAGCCAAAAATGTGAGAATAGCCCATCCGCAGGGAGCGCGATAATCGGTTGCAACATGAATGCAATACCGCGGGAGAATCAGTGGAGGGCGCGGTCACTCCTCTATAAAAATGGGACAATATTCGCAGCAGAAGCTGGTGGAAGGACCTCCATAGTGAAACACAACATAGACACCTGAAGTGCGAAGCCGATTCGCCAACCGTCACGACGAGTCCCTCTGCCTAAAAGGGAAGAAGTTAAAAAATTAATCGAAAACATGTGGAAAGTGGTAGGCAGCAGTCAAAAGGATTGGGACACGCAAATCCCTCTGTTACTCATGGCATATAGGTCGGCCCCGCACGACACGACATCAAACACTCCAGCCCGATCAATGTTCGGCACAGAGTTGAGATTACCCGCTGACCTAAAGTTCGTAGTGGTCAGCACGACGGAAGGCGCTAGGACTGACTACGTGATCAATAAGCGATGGAAACTTGAAGAAATCTACCAGTTTATAAGGAGCTGTGCCCAATGGCAGCCAAATATGATCTACGGGCTAACACAGCATGGTTCCAAGAATCCAAGCGATCTGGTAATGCTCAACAACACACAGCGGAGAAAAGGCTTGTCTCCAAGACTTCAAACGTCATACGAAGGACCGTACAAGATCGTAAAAAGGATTAATGACGTGGCATACCGGATTCAACGTTGCAGCAGTGGAGGCGCTAGGTTGAAGGTAGTCCCGTTGAAGGTAGGCGGAGCCTCGGCACTTGTGCGGGACGAAAAGTCTAAGTGACCGGCAGTGTAACGATAATGCTCGCAGTAACTGGACAGTTTGCATGGCACTGGAGAGGAGGGAAAATTAGAATACGACTTGCACGTTGGCATACTTTAGGGACATGGTTATTTCGCTAGAACATTCGCAGAGATGACTCGCGAGAAGAGTTTGGTTTTAGCAAGCAAAGGTGCAACACGGAGTGGTCCAATAAGTAACAAGTGTAGAAACATTAGAGTGTAAAATCGTTAACTGCGTTGAAGAATGGCATTTGGTGTTTTGTATTTTTAAGCACAATCCCGAGATACGAATAGGCTTGCGATAGAACTAGTTTTCGTAACAATATATATTTGTAAATTTTCCTTAACTCGTAAATCAAAAATGTTATTTTAATACCAACTTTTATCACAATTTTTTTATTGAATTTTACTAAAATTTTTAGGTCGTATTGGCACCGTTGTTGGATGGGGTCGCACATCAGAAGGAGGAGATTTGCCTTCAATTGTAAATCAAGTGAAAGTGCCCATAATGTCAATAACGGAATGTAGAAACCAAAAATATAAAAGCACAAGAATAACATCAAGCATGCTTTGCGCAGGACGACCGAGCATGGATTCTTGTCAAGGTGATAGTGGCGGCCCACTGCTGCTTTCAAATGGAGTTAAATACTTCATTGTAGGAGTCGTTTCGTGGGGTGTTGGTTGCGGACGAGATGGATATCCGGGAGTATATACAAGAGTAAGCAAATTCGTTCCGTGGATAAACTCAAATTTACAGGATACATGCTTATGTACTTAATGCTCTGGTATAAGTTGCAAAAAAATACAAATAATCTTATAATGTTTCAGTCTTGGTTTTTAATTCATTTAAGAAATTAGTTGTCTCCCGAATGAGGAAAACAAGGGCTCATGTCATGAGGCTATGCAATAAACGATACAATGTAGATATCGATGTAATTTATTTGCGCCCTATAAAGTTGTAAGTAATTTTAATCTTCAATGCTAAAGTGGCTTGACAGTAAACATTTTACCAAAATCATCTTACCGTACGTGCATCGTTACTGCTCTTGGAAGAATATAAGAACAAAAAATCATAAAATGGCGATGTGACGGACAATTTTTGTGAAGATTCAAATATTCTGGTAATTGTTGAAATTCCCGTCCAATTAAGCTGGAATACACGCAAATATTTTATTTATTTATTAAGTCTATGAATTAACAATTCTTACAGACTAATAACAATAAATAGGCAACAAGTTCATTTAAAAAAGTCAAGTAAGTTCCTTAAAACTAACCTTTTTGGAAGCGCGAGATCAAGTTCCGGAACAGTATTCAATTCCAAAAGAACTCTAGCAATTGGAGCATTTTTACAGCCTGATTCTGTGTATTCTTGACAAATTTTTTATCAAGGTATTTTGTCAAGATCTTTATCAAGCAAAAGCTTTGTTGGCATTCTGATGCAACATTGATAAAGTAAAAAGCTCATTTAATTCAACATAAGGTGAATATGCGATAGCTGTCAAATTGTCAAAAAATAAGATAAATACAAAATTGGAAGAAAAGTAATTTTTGAAATTATTTTGAAATTTTTATTAAAAATTCTTATTTTGTGAGACAGATGATTGGCTCATAGGCAAATAACAGTTATTACCGACGCATTTTTGGTAGGATCCATGTCCAAAAAAATGCAATGCCGCCATAACGCGTATGGGCAAAGATAGCGATGTTCTCTGTGTGTCATGTGGCGCCAAGTCCTAAATTAATCGATGCCACAAGGATCGAGTCAGCCGGAAATCCTTCATGAATTCTTCTTCGCTCAACGAAGGCAAATTATTTGTTTTCTTCTACTTCTGTTTTTTTCTCTTCTATCCTCCTCAATCGCTAAAAGTGTTAACATGCACAATTCTTCCATTTTCAATAGGCAAAATTTCAATTTGTATGCTGTTGTCAATAGCATTCACACTTTTGACAATTTATCAAGAAAAGAGCTTTTATTTTTAGGAATAGAATGCCAATTCTTGACAAATAGTAAAAACTTGACAAATAGTCAATATGGTGAATTTATCAAGTGTACAGAATTGGGCTGTTAATCTATATATTTATTTGAATAAGGGCGCTGAGATCTCGCTATCCACACATCGTACAATATCATATGATACATCATTTTAAAGCTCTTGATGAGCATATTTGCACAAACGTTTCAAAATGTAGATTGATAAAGCCTATCTGGAGATATTTGCATTGAAAGTTGCATTAATTTCCCTATTGGAAACAGCATTTCTCTTTACGTTTATCAAATCCAATCAGAAAGCTGTGCGCCTGAGCGAGAAGATGGGAATAAGCAAACAAACAAAATCGTGCATGGAACCCACACGTTCCACACACGCATGTGGTGAGAGCGTTACTTTGCATACCACAGCGTTGTTTTATTTGCGCTCTATGTATGCGTACACCGCAGCGAGTTTGCGAAAGCACATCGCCGTGGCGGGGGATGATTGTGAGGAGAAAATTATATGCTGTTGTTGTTCTTCTTGCGCCGGCGAAAGGCTGAAATTTCGATTTTCTTTTGTTCTTCTTTGATGCTAGCCAGTGTTGCTATGTCCCAAATTTTGCATTTTTATGTTTTGTTTTGATCACGTTATTCTTAAGAGTCCAACTCAAATCTTACAAAAAAGTAGTTAGAGTTCTTTTTGAAAAATGGCAACATCGACTACAAAAAGAAGAAACAAAATTGTAACGAAGGGAGGAAGTTTGTTGCTATAATTAAAAATTAACCACATCGGTCTTTTTAAAAGAGGATTGCTTCACTCATGGGCAATTGTATGTAGCGTTAAGTCGGGTGCGATCATCATTAGACATAAGAGTGCAATTATTGGCAAATAAATTAAACACAACGGCGAATGTAGTATTTCACGAAGTACTATAATGCAAAAAATATACATTACATTTTAGTTACATAAACGAAATGGTAGTTTTTTGTTTACACCCGAATTTCGGGAGTTACAACTAGTATATTCAAATTTACAAAACCCAACATTAAAATAATTAAAATGCCTGAGTGTGCGGGACAGCACAGTGAAAGAGATTCTTTGCAACAGCTCGGGACAGTCGACAGTTCCGTTTATGACATTGACGATGAACGAGCAAGAACAAAAACGCTTGCATTCCAGTGATTTAAGATTAAGAAGCAAACAGCGGGAATCGTAAGAAGGGATAGGATCCTAAAAATTGAGGGAACGAAGGGCGAAACGTAAGACAACTTTTTATATACGTTCAATACGGTTAATGTGGGAAGCATGATAAGGACGCCAAATAAACGAGGCAAATTCAAGGTTAGACCTAACATAGGAGGAGTAAAGTGATTTAAGAGTATATGGGTCAGAAAAAGACGAACAGTGACGACGAATAAATGCTAACATGGAATATACTTTGGAGACGACGAAGTTGATGTATCATATAAATCTTGAGATCATCAGCGTGCAGAAGAAACTTAGCTGAGAGAAAGCAACAGCCAATGTCATTAATGAACAGGACGAAGAGCAGTGTTCACAAGATACTGCCTTTGGGGACCCCAGAAGAGGCAAAAAAGGCATGCAAGGAATGTTGTCAATTACAACGGTGCAACATCTATTCGATAAGTAGGATCCGACCCACTTAAGAAAAGACGAGTGGATACCAAGGCGTTCAAACTTGGAAACCAGGATTCTGTGCGAAATTCTATCAAAGGCCTTGACAAAATCCGTATAGATAGCGTCCACTTCATAGCCATCCTTAAAGGCCGCAAGACAATGCTCAGTAAAAACTGCTAAATTAGAAACTGTAGATCTGCCACTTACGAACCCATGCTGATTAGGGCAAATTAGATTGCGTACTGCAGGGACAAGTTTTTCTTTGACAATTCCCTCAAAGAGTTTTGAGACTGTAGTAAGCTTGGAGATAGGTCTGTAAATCGAGACGTCATTTTATAACATCAGCGTCACAAACGAAGTTGGAGCTGAAGAAATCAGCAAATAGATTTGCAGCTTCTTCAGCAGAGTCGGCAATTTTATTGTTAAGGAAATGAGAATTTGGAACACTGGAAGTAGATTTTTAGATTTGATGAAACTCCAAAAGGCTTTTGGATTATTTTTAATGTTGGTTTCATACTTATTAATATAGCATTTTAAAGTCACTTATCAAGACAATTAAACTTTTTCAAGTAGTATTGATAGATTATAAAGTAATGGAAACTTTTGGTGGACTTCTATTTCTTAAAGAACTTATTTTTTAGATTTTTAAGATGTTTCAACTCTTTTGTGTACCACCGCAGTTTATAGACTTGTTTACGGTGAATGGGAATAGTCTGAGGCAAATTTCAAATTCCCTTGTTTTGAAAATAACAAAGCAGGTAGCCGCATCTAAGATAGAAAAAAGTCTACCCAATTCAGGCTAAGTAAGCAATCGTTTACAGCATGGAAGTCACAGCGGTTGTAGTTAAAGCTAACATTACGACTTGTAGGCTTGATATTCAAAAATTCATAAAACCCAATGTCAATAGTTAACGGAATATGATGCATGCAAGCTGGAGAAATAGGATTAAAACATTCTGCAAGCTTATATTGTTTGAGACAAAAACTAAATCTAGGATACGATTTAATTTATTAGTTATGCCGTTGATTTCAGATAAATCGATGTTTAGGAAATTATCAATAAGATACAGCTCAGAGGCACTGCTGACATTTGCGGGCGTAGGGGTGCAGGAGTTGCTCAGGTGCGACCAAGAAATATTGTTTAAGTTGAAATCGCCAAGGACGCAAAGCTGATCACTACCAAACTTATTATACAGTGAACAGATGTTGTCAACATGGGATTGTTAAAGAGAATCAGTGCTGTTCGGTGGAATATAAGACGCGCACACCAGAAGTGCGGACGACGAACCTTGTGCACGAACACATAATTGGTCCAGGAGAAAGTCACCATTTTGGGGTAAGATGAACGATGATTGGAGCTTACGGCTGGCAGCTATTAACACGCCTCCACCTCTGGTACAAAGAGTCTTAATAGCATCTCGATCCTTGCGATCGACATCGTATAGATTTGAATCAAAATATTCTGAATCAAAGAAATTTTAATTCAACCAGGTCTCAACAATGACGAATATATCATATTCCAACTGGGAACTTAGCCGACGTATAGTGTCCGCCTTAGTTCTCATTCCCGACACATTATGAAAGTAGATACGAATGGAATGAGCATTGGAACTTGCAGCAACAGCTAGGCTGGACTTGGGTGAGCTGCTTGTTTTTGAAAAAAACCGGAAAGGACGAACCGTGACACTGGCGGGCCATAACTCAGCCGCCAATTACTTTGCAAACGATTGGTCCGACACCCCAAGTTTGAAATTAACGAGTTTAAGAGAGTCAATTGGGGTATCGTTTTTCACTAGTGTGTAACAAGTTAATAATTTCTTGTCAATGGCAGCATGTTTCGCAACATAATCACTGATATTAGGTCTGTTTGGCAGAGAATAATTTGTACGAATTTGTACAAATTTTTACTGGATCCTGTTTGTTGAAGCCAAATCTCCAGTAACGAGGTAGAAACTGAGAGCGTAAAGTGACAGTTCATTTCGTGAGAACTTGCAAGTTTTTACTGGAGAAATTTTGTCCAGTAACTTTTTGCCAGTAAGAAGAAGAACAAGAAAAACATATGACTGGCTGCGATATGATCGACTGCAAAGAAAAATAAATTTAGTAAACATTGGGAGGAAAATGCAACCGGCAAAGAAATTGTGCGTTCGCGAGTCTGCTGACCAACAACCGTCTTACTCAGTTTTACTTGCTGCAGCTGAAAGGGAAGAATCGTAGATTGAGCCCAACGAACCATTTGCCTTTTGCATTAAATTTCTATTTGAACTGAATTTTCCCTACCGCTTCAAACCTCAAATGAAACTTTTAGATCAGCTGTTTCGTTCTTTAGTCCTCCTGTTTACACCCGTTTTACTGAGTATTGTGAGTGGGCCAAGTCCCAGTGGTGTAACCAAGAGTTAAAACTTGCAAATCCTTACAAATTGCTGTTTGTTCACATTTTTGGATAGTTTCATTTTTGGGAGCGTAAGCTCGCTTACTCTCCTGATATTTTTTACTGGATAATTTTTACTGGAAATCTGGCCAAACAGACCTATTATCAGGTGTGACAGATGGCTGGAACGATGACAAATACAACCATCGAAAGCGAACAGCCACATCGAGCTCCATGCTAGCATTAGATCCAACAACACGTAATTGCTTTCTATCGTTCCTGTTCTTCGTAACTGTAATCCAGTCGGAGTTTCGAGGAGACAGTGAGTCCCGCGTGAGAGCGTTACGCCCAAGAGTAGCAGGCTCACCCGAATGCTGCGTGCATTGGCCTTGAGACATAGGCGAAGTCGACTGGCGAGAGAGAGCGAGCCATATCTGGCGGCGCCGGTCGAGCAGATGTTATAGCAGCGGTCAGACGCAGTGCAACACTCGGAGAAGCAGCAGAAGCACCGGGCTTGGCAACATTCCGAACAGTAGAACTGGGAGCGCGCAGCATGTCAGATTTCGTAGCGTAAAAAGCAGCAACAACGGAGTAAGCAGCACCGACCGCAGCAGTGGGATTGCATGGAGTAGATTGCGTGTAAGAGCCAGCATCAGCCGCGCTGGCAGCAGCGACCTCAGATTGGGCGCAACAACGGCATGCCAATTTGAATTTATGCAGGTATCACAATTAAAAGCTATATTAGCATTATTTTGAATCACCACAAGCACACGCGGCACAGTGATTCGTTCATAGACAAAATTCAAAAAATTTACAGTCTTCGAGATTAATGATTTTGATGTCATTTGAAAGGTAAAACTCCAACTAAGAAAATCCGAAAAAATCTGTCCAAAAAATTAATTAGTGTATGTTCAAAAGCGGTTCAAACTTTTTCACAAAAAAATGTAAACACATATTTTCTGTATTATAGTCCATTGAGTAAAAAAAATTGTAAAAATACATGGTTACCAAGAAGTTCAATATAGATTAAGAAATGATGTGGCCATTTTCGCTTTTAATGTTTTCTTAAGATTTGCAAAGCTGAGGCTTTTACATCACTTGTAATTCAAAATATTTTTCTAAATTAAAAATCTGAAAATGGGCAAAACTTAGAGGAAAATATCTAAAAAGTGAAAGTGTGACAGTATGTTCCTGGATTTTTTTATTTTAAGAAGCATTCTTTCTTTGACGGATAATGTAATTACATCCTCCGATATCTTCCGATCTCAGAAATTAATTCTATTTAACAAGTTCATGAATGTTTTATTATCGTAGGTGTGCAGCCTGAAACTTGAAATATTTAACGTTAATTGAAGATATCCCTGTGCACGTCCTGACGCGTTTATTTGGAATGGCTCAGCTGCTCGGCGTAGACGTTTACGCCGCCGAGCCACGCCGCCGAGTTTGCCTTTTCTGACACGCCGCCGCCGAATTATGTAAAAACCGGCGTGGCGGCGGCGTTTGGCGTCATATAAATTCTTGTACAACCTTAAAAGAGAAGGTTTAAAAGTTAAGAAAATTTCGATTTAATGGCCGTTGGACCAGGGGCGTGGCACTTATTTTTCACTCATTTCTCGACTTAAATTTTCCGCATAACTTTGGAACTATAAGTCACACATCAATGAAACTTGGTACGAGCTTACGATTTAGTTGCGCTCAGCGACTGAAAGAATAGTGTAAGTATTGGACAAGGGGGCGTGGCACCACCTGTACAACGCAATTCTGCAATATGGAATAATGTCGAAACTATAAGTTGCACAGTACTAAAATTGGGTATACCATCGTCCCATAGATCTGTTGTTCCACTGATAAAATTGTATGGGCGTTGGACAAGGGGCGTGGCATTTTTAGGCGACCCTAAATTGCTATGTAAAAATACGATTTAGTCGACAAGGGGAATGGGCTGTGTATTGGACGAGGGGGGTACCATGCTCCATATAACCTAAATTTTTAATATGGAATAGCTTCGGAATTATTACTCGGACAGCATTTAAATTTACTGGGACAATCGGCATGAAAACATTGAACATAATAAATCAAACTCAATTGTTTAGGGCCGTTATACAAATAGTTATCAGATATTAAAAAAAACTTTATTATGAAATCGACGTGACCGAAGCCGCCGGGTACAGCTAGTTTTTTAAATAAATATACTGCTGAAACATTTGAAGTTTTATGTTTAATTTAAATTTAAATAGAAAAATTTCATTTAATAACTGGATACACCGTCCTCACCGCCGCCGCCGCCGCCAGATTAACCGGCCGAACCGCCGCGGCCGCCAAATAAGCCGGCTTAGCCGCCGCCGCCGGTTCTCACTGGTTCCTACGCCGCCGCCGAAGCAAAAGCAATCGGCGTAAACCTCTAGCTCGGCGAGCCTTGAAGCGAGCATTCGATAGGAGAGATCGATATTTTGTTAACTGGTAATAGTTTACTACATATTGCAAGATGTACAATTTGCATTGTGATTAATAATGTTTGACAGTTGTTGTTTGCCGACTTTTATGAATGGCAGCGTTATCTTGCATAAAACTATATGGTTTATATGTGTTTTCTAATCAAAATAGATGAAGGCTGCGATCCAACACTCCAGTATATTCTATACTGCCCATTCTTGCGCTCGTGAAGCGGAAATCGACCATTCCATGTTTGTGAAATACGCCCTACACCATCACAGATCCGCCACCGAAATTTCTTTTAGAAAATTTCAGGGGCTCCTTACTGAAAGCCCTCCATTAGCATCGACAACCATCTGGTCCATCCAAATTAAATTTATTTTCATCAGATAATATAACCTTTTGGAAAAAATATGCATTTGTAGTCATGTTAGTTAACATATTAAAATATGTTTACCATGTCCCAGCAAGTATCCAGATTATTTCGCGCAAATTGGAGTCGTGCAGCTTTGTGGCGCGGTAGGAGTGTCAGGGCCCTCTTCATAACAGCTCGGACAATATTTTCCGAGTTGTTTAACAAACGCTACATGGTCATTTTAGACCCTGGCCGGCTGCTAAAGGCTGCGAGCTGCGAACAAGAGGTGAACGATTTGCTCGTTTTCAACAAAATTAGTCGCTTTTCTTGGTCGGACAAGTTTTGTTTGCGACCAGTACTTCATCGCTTAGCGTAATTATGTGGATCGCGTAGAAATCCGGCAATAGCACAACGAGAACCACCGATTTTCTTCGAAATTTCGTTTACACTAAGTCCGGCAACCTTAAAAGCTTTGTTACTTTTCGGATAACAATTTACTAACCAGCGTTTTATTTTAAATTAATTGAAATTAACTAAGAAATCAACGCCGAGCTAAAAAAAATCGATCTGCGTACTGCGTACTCCGATCTGCGACACATTATGCTAAATACTTTTAGCATAATATGTCTTATAATTTTGTTACGATTGCAGCCACCCAAATGATTACTCATTCCCATAAAAACTAACGGTATATTTGACAGGAATTTTTAGAAATATTAAGTTGCGCTTATAATTAAAACTAATCCTTTGCAGTATTACTCTGCGTTTTTGCTTTTTTAAAAAAAAATTACGACCTAGATTTAGCGAGGCTGCAAAGTGAAATTTTTAGCTATTTGGGAAACGTGCGTTTAGCTAACGAAAAAAAAATAGATGTAAAGGGTACCACGAAAAAAAGAATGTAAAATTATTCAAAACACTATACGTACCAGAATTACACTGTAATTTAATTTCAACAGCAAAAGCCACTGACAGTAATTGTAGTTATGAGTTCAAACAAGGCAATTATTAAACGTGGCCGAGAAGTTCTTTTAGAAGCAACGAAAACAAATGGTTTATTTCTAGTAAGGAATTTTAAAACTTGGACAGATGCCTGTAAAGAAGCAACGGAAAAATTTGAAAATGACTTAGAACTGTGGCATAAGAGGTACGGGCATTTAAACTTGGTCCACATGAATCAGTTGCAATCGTAACGTATGGTTAAAGGTTTGCCTACATTCAAAAATCAAAAATGCACGTAGCGTGCATTTGTGGAAAACAAACAAGAGAATCGTTTCCACACAAAAACAACAAGTCATCGAGCGCAGTGTTGGACTTAATACACACAGATTTGTGTGGTCCAGTGAGAACCGAATCAATAAAGAGCAAGAAGTATTTCGTGACCTTTACTGATGACTATTCCAGGAAGGTGTTTGTATATTTCTTATAGAGGAAGGATGAATATCGTGAAGCATTTAAGAATTTTAAAAGAAAAGTTGAGTTGAGTACTGGCAGGAAGATCAAATGCGTGCGTAGCGATAACGCGAAGGAATTAGTCAGTCAAGATTTCAGTGACTACCTAAGGTCATGTGGCATTAAGCGTCAGTTAGCAGTAGAGTACACACCGCAACAGAACGGCGTTGCAGAACGGATGAATAGAACTTTAATAGAGATGGCTAAGTGTCTTAGTTATGATTGAAGCGACACTTCCGGAGTTTTTATGGGCAGAATTAATATATACGGCAGCACATAGTAGAAACCGTTGCCCGACAAAGTTAAACTATAAGAAGACACCAGAAGAATTATGGACAGGAAAAGTTCCCAACGTACATTATTTTCGTCAAATTGGAAGCAAAGCTTATGTTTTGAAGAAAAAACCAGGAAGATCTAAATGGGAATCAAAGAGTGAAGAGTTTGTTTTAATAGGATACTCAGAGGAATCGAAAGCATACCGTCTATCGAAAAGGGGTACACGCAAAATCGTCAAAAGCTGAGATGTTAAAATTATAGAAGGCAAATTTAATGTTGATAAAATAGAAATTGACAAGGAGGACAAGTGATTTCAAGAGTTTATATTTGGAAAAATGGATAAAGAAAATAAAATTGGAGAAGCAGAATAACAGACTCAGAAACAAACGATACTCAAGCGAATAAAAACGTAATTTTGCAAGGTGAAAATAATAGAGGAGACGCAAAAATTTCAAGATGAGGTACCTGAACATTCAATTAAAAGACGTTTACGATCATGGAGTTGTCAAAATGAATCAGCTAAGAGAGTTGAAGAAGAAGATCCGAAATCTTACAGGAAGGCTTTGTCTTCAGAAAATTCTAAGGAATAGGCGGACGCCATTAAAAATGAATACGACTGTCTTATGAAAAACGAAACGTGGGAGTTAGTGGATTTACCAAAATATAGAAAGCCAATCGGTTGCAAGTGGGTTGTCAAATCTAAAGTAAGACCCGATGGAACAATCGAAAAGAGAAAGGCAAGATTGGTCGCGCAAGGATTTACTCAGAAATTTGGCATCGATGATTACGTAGATACATTCGCACCAGTACACAGTGATTCGACTCCATACAACCGCGGGACAAAATTAGAAGGAATGGTCCGTTCTTCATAAAATTTGGTATACTAGTTAATCATGGTCTGCTGAATTGAAATCTTCATTTTGTTTTTCTTAAACTTTTGTAGTTTGGCAATGTCTGAGACTTAAATTTGCAATTTTCGTCATTTTTGGTGAGCTATAGCAACGAGTGTGTTGGCTAGATTTTTCAGGTTTTACATTTAATCGGTAACGTCAACATTAATAATTGCAAAGAGTAACAGAAATTGTCTTAGGGCCCTTTAGTTTAGCAATAAAAACGATAATAATAGACGTATTTGTTTTCTTTTTTGCAGTTTTCTCAATTTTTCATGCTGATTATTATTATATTACTTTTAGGGATGAAAAAAATAAATTTTATCGAAATATAGGTGTTTAGACCACTTTTCAAATAGAATTATTTTCTGAGATCGGAAGATATCGGAGGATGTAATTACATTATCCGACAAAGAATGCTTCTTAAAATAAAAAAAATCCAGGAACATACATTCACATACTTTTTAAATATTTTCCTCTAAGTTTTGTCAATTTTCAGATTTTTAATTTAGAAAAATATTTTGAATTAAATGTAAAGTAGAAGTCTCAACTTTGCAAGTTTTGAGAAAATATTAAAAGAAAATTCGGCCATCATTTCTTAATCTATATTGAAAGTTTTAACAACTTTTAGCCAACCATCTATTTTTACGATTTTTTTTACTCAATGGACTGAAAAACATAAAACATGTGTTTAAATTTTTCTGTGAAAAAAGTTTCAAATTTGAGCCGCTTTTGCACAGACACTAATTAATTTTTCTCACAGATTTTTTGGGTTTTCTTAGTTGGAGTTTTACCTTTCAAATGACATCAAAATCTTAAATTCTGACACTATACATTTTTTTAATTTTGTCTATGGAACGAATCACTGTGCAGTAGTACGACAGAGTTCCAAAAGTGCGTGCCTAAAAGTATGCCCGTCAGAGCTTTCAGTGCATTGCACAACGAGAGGGTGCATGGTACAATAACAAGGTAGTGGCAGGAAAGAGAGAAAAAATTCACGTGTATTTTGTTAGTGTTTTTGTTCGGTTCATTGTCAAATCGGACGGACGGTTCTCTTGCCAACAGTATTGCCAGTATCGAATAGACTACTTGGTTTACAAATATTAGATTTTGATAAAGGATGAAAGAAAACGTAAAAGTACACCAATTAACACCAAAAGCACATAGATTCTTTGTTTTAATCTGTTGTTTGACAATGAGGGGCAAAAGTGCTAAGTCCATAGTTCGCCGATTTTGCGTTAATTCATAAAAGTTAATATAAATCGGCCGAAAGTGTTATATGGTACATCTTCTAGGTAACTGCAAAATAATCCTGATAAACACATCTGTAATTAAAAAGAAAATCATAACGAAAATTGCAAAAATAATTTTCTTTCATCATTGCAAAAAGGTTTCAAATTGCACAGAAAAACAGTTGGCTGGCAATGCTGTTCGCCGAATGTAAACAAAAGCAACAAAAATTTTTGACAAACTACCGAACTCTGACGAGAAAAAAATAAAATCCGCTCGCCCGTAACACTACCTTGTTATTGTACCATGAGAGGGTGCCTTCCACAGCGACAGCAAAGTAAATCCTAAGTAGCGCCACTCTTTGACAACCAGACGTCGATTCTGTATGACAAGAACTGTCAAATTGTTGTTGTTCACGTGTAAAACTGAACTCACCACGGTGGCCGGACACCGAAGGCAGGATTGCGTGTACGTGAAAAATACTGAACAAATTGCGGTTTCTATGAATTTCCTAAACGTAATTTAAGACGATTTTATAAAGGAATCGCTGACTTTTTATGTTGGTATCGCCAAAGAGAGGAACATTGAATGAAACTCTCATAAATTAGTTGATTTTCGGCAAAATTTTTGAACAAATTTGAATTATTTCGTTTGCTGTTCAAAATCAACTCTGCCTGGATATATATATTCACCACAAATAAATGTTGGTATCACTTTGAAATTTAATTTAAAATTTTGCTTAATGCTGGAATTCGTACATGATGAAATGATTTAAAAAATAATTTACAATCAATAATAGTTCATGTCATCATGGAATTGGTATAAATGGTATAATAACATATATGACAAGACTCAGCGAGCCAGTCTGCTAGCTGCTCCGGCGACTGATGCGCAATGTGGCTACATGAAAGCGACACACCGTTTAAGAAATAATACATGATTGCAGACTATTTGGCACCGCACCACTGGCGGGCAACATTGCAAACACTGCATTTTGGGCCAGTTTGCACATTTTCCTTGATTTTGCGCGACTTTCCGTGACATTTTTTTATAAACAAATGGGGTTATTTGCGCACCGTGGGGAATATTTACACATTGTGAGGTGAGAGTGGTAAAATTATTATAAGACAGGGTTGAAATTTTTGCTATCGATGGTGAATATAGAAATGTATTTAGATGGAAAATGTTTGTAATGATTATGATTTCATTTAAATTATTTCATTCAGTTCAGTCGCATCAAAGATATTTAATAATGAATACGAAAATGTTCTTCTGAACACATTCATCATCTTTTGATTAAATTATCGTGTTGTGAGTTTGTATTACGAATCAAAATGATTAAAAACATATTTTTAGTACGTATTAAGAGCTCTGAAAATGCACGACATTACTATAACACACAAATTTTGAAATAATTTATAACAAGAAACTTTGTCGTTCGCATCTTACCTTGTACGATAACAAAATTACCTTGATATTGATTCGGAATGTTTTATGTTTTCATCATTAAATTATTTGTGCGAAAGCAAAATTGAAATTTGTATTAAAATGTTGTCTATTTTAATTAATTGTGGTAATAACATTGTATTTCTACAGTAATTTTACAGTTTCGTTAAGATATTTAATCTTTCAAAAATTTCTTTATTTCTTGATTGGAAAGAGCAGTCAGAAAATTAGGCATCAAATTTACTCCCAAAACCAACAGAAAATCGTTGTAGGCTAACACTGCTTGTGCGGCAACACTGGCTTTGGTGTCCGGCCAAAAAGAAGTGGCGCTACTTAGGATATACTTTGGCGACAGGCTGCCTTGCACAGCGGCAGGGAGATGATATATTGGGTGATTTTTTAAGAGCCTTCGGATTTGATTAAAAAAAAACATAAAGTTTAGAGAAATGTATGAAATCCTTATTTGAGTCGATAGAACGATCTGTATAATTCAATGTTTAAAGATGATTTCATGTAAATGTTGACCGCGGCTGCGCTTCAAACGGTTCATACGCTGGGTCCAATTTTGGCATAGTGTCTCCAACATATCGGCCGGTATCTCACGAATAAATTCTTCGATATCGGCTTCCAGTGCGTCAACCGTTGCGGGCGTGTCGCTATAGACATGAGCCTTAACATAGCCTCACAAAAAATAGTCTAAAGGCGTTAAATCGCACGATCTAGGCGGCCAATTGACAGGCCCAAACGTGAAATAAACTGTTCACCGAACTCGCCTCTCAATTGGGCCATTGTTTCGCGTGCTGTGTGGCGGATACAGCTGCGATATTTTCCTCTGTCCACATTCTACGTATGCGTGTTGGTGGTTTAATGTCCAATAATGTAAATTTGGTGCGAAATTTAGTCATAAGATTCCGAATAGCCGCCTGAGAAGGTCGCCCAAACTGACCATAAAATTGAAGAAGTGCACGATGAACTTTCTAAACCGAGCATGAATTTTGATAATAAAATTCAAGAATCTGCATGCGTTGTTCGTTTGTAAGTCGATTCATGGTTAAATTATAGACCGAACTGAACATGTTTGACAGAAACATGCTACACGAAAACAGCTGAGTTGCCAAAAACAGTGTAGCCAAAAAGAAAGTTGTAAGTAAAAAATCACCTTTTACAAACTTTACAGAAAATGATACGTAAGCTTGAAGATTATTGTAGTTTATCGAATGTGGAGGTCAATTTGGCGAAATCAGAAATCATGATATTTAGAAAAGGAGGCAGAGCTGCTAAAAATTAAAAATGGTATTATAACGGGGAATTAATTAAAGTGGCATCGGAGTACTGCTACCTGCGAGTAACATTAACGCCTAAAATGAATTTTAAAAAATATGTAAAAAGAACATTAAATGCGAAAAATAGTATAAACAATACTTGGCAGTCATTTTCAAGAAAGAAAGGCGAATATTTCCCTAAGGTTGAAATGGAAAATGTTCTTAGCTGTTTGTAGAGCAATTCAAACTTATGCTGCATAGGTGTGGGGCTTCGGTCAGTTTGAAGGAGTAGATAAGCTAATGCTTTTCTTTATCAAAAAAGTCTTGCATTTGCCAAACTTCACGCCAACGTATATAATAAGGTTGGAAACAGGAGCCGAAAGTGGCCAAATATACAGTCTAGATTTACATTTGCGATATTTATGCAAAACCATATATGAGTACGATAACAGCCGATTCGTAAAAACCTTTTATGGGCAAAGGAACTAAATCGGACTGGCGATGAATTTGATTTAAAATAGACTTTTAATAAAGAAACTTGGAGAAAAGACGCATACGCCTAATACAAAATTTGAAGCAAAAATATCTGGAAGGGTGGCTTATGAAAGCCAATCAAACAGATAGTATTTATAAAAGTTTAATTATCATGCAGGCCAGATTTACATGGCAGATGGTAATAGCCAAAAGCAAATAATGTGGATTTTTAAGGCTCGTAGCAATTTGATTGAATTAAATGGTAATGGTTTCCAAAACGCTATTAAAATATTGTTACGAAAATAAGTTCTCTAATCTCTGGATTGTGCTTGAAAAATAAAACCACTTCAATTATTCAGCGTAAACGCAGTCAAAACCCAGCAATGACTTTATTTACAAATTTACACTTTGCTTATCTTTACACTTGCTACTACTTATTGGACTATTGCATGTTTCCCCTTTGCTTGCTCGAATCAGACTCGACCCTCTGCGCTGCAACCGGCTGCCTTTTATACTTGTTTGGTTATCGCGCCGATTGCTCTCGCACATTCCAATTGGACTTCTCTCGACCGTTCTCGCACATCCCATTACCATCGCGAACCATCCTTGCCATATCGGAACTATAGCAAGTCGGCCGTACATTAAAGTGCGTGCCTAAAAGTATGCCCGAAAAAGCATTCACGCATAACACAGCGACAGAGTGCCTCATCGTTACAATATGTTCGCCGTGCAATCAAAAATTTATATCAGGGAGTTTAGAAACCATTACTTTGTGAAACAATTTGAAAAAAGGCAAAGAAAATAAATGGAACTACTACTACTAATTATTATCTCTTTAATTGCTATATTTTTTCTTTTATTATTGCATTTTGTTTACTCTTATAGTCAGTAAGTCCTATGCACATTTGGCTAATAAATCAAATCAAGTCAAAATCAATTCAAATATAAATAATGATGATAACATGTAAGCCTTTACCCCTTCTATATACGTAGTTTGGTAGTTTTAACTGGCTGGCCACGAATGGCTCTATCCTTAATGGGTCCTTGTAGTAATGATCCATTAAAATACGACTGTTTCGGAAAACTTCAGCAAATGCTTCAGGCCTAGCGCCGTCACTTCATCAAGTCCGGCGAACTCTTGTGACCCCAAGATTGCCGAACGTTGTCTTGAGGTGGCGGGGCAGAAGCAGAGGACATTTTATAATGTTTCAAAAGCATCATGTTCTTCACACATTCTGCGAGGATTTCCTGTCTGTCAGACCAGTTCTATGCGCAAGAGTCGCTAGGAAACAGTGCTCCGTAATGCGCGGTTCGGTAGTCTGAACGAGATAATCCAATTACGAAGTTAAGTAATTCTTGCATTCCTTTTGCAGTTTGGCAGGTACTTAATTAAGTTCTTCCACCTGGTCTTTCCTATATAAATAGGATACTAAGAAAGTGAAAAATAAAACGAAGAGACTGCGACGGCAGCACTTTTGAGATGCTTACGGTGTTCCTCCTTTAGTAGGTACTCATTTATGTATCACTGTTCTCTGTTGAAAAAGAAGAAGAAGAATGAAAACTGAAGAGAAATGTTATTTCCTTGGCTCTATTTACCCATTCACTTTCCGAGACTTGAAAATTGTGCGTAATTTAGGTCAATCTACCATGCAGAATCAACGGGTCCAATATAACATAAGTGCGCTCTCGTCCGTTGCCACCCTAACAAAATCGTATCAGCATTTCAGATTAAGACGGACAGAGCTTACTTTGGAATATGAAATGTATATTTGCCTATGTGATAAGGGAAGAAGTTTGAAAGGGAAGTACACCGTCTTAAAATCTAACCAATATTTTGTCGTACTCTTGGGATAAAACCTATTTCTTCAATGTATCTCCCCGAATCAGGGGCGTAGCCAAGGGGGGGTTTTGGGTGTCAGAACCCACATAGCCTATAATTTGTCAAAATTTTCAATCACTATGCATCGTATGTACGTTCCCACATTAGCAAAAAGGTCTTTTCATCTTTAAACATTTAAAAAATTATAACAACAAATTTTTTGGGCGAAACTAATTTGTTTTTCTAATAGTTCCGTTAGGCTCAATACAGCGATTTGCTTGATCTAAAATGTATAAATTGTATAAATAGTAGTTAAGTCGTCGACCAGAATGTCCTTAAGGATGCCGGTACAAGCCTTTTGGATGGTTTCTACGTTTTCAAAACGCTTTTTTCATCGGTAAATGCACGGTGCCCCATCAGGTGAAAACGAGCAGTGGTTGATGGTTAAAATCTACAAAGGTTCAATTTTAGATTTTTCCATAGCGCCCCATAGCTTCACACTAAATTTTTACATTTGCATCAAAATATTATTTTCTAAAGCCAAGTGTCCACTGTAGAGGTTTTTCGGTAGAGACTCTACCTGTTGTGTTTACTACAGCGCGACTCTACCACTGTACGTAGAGATGGTATAGAGAAATTTTGAGTAGAGCTCTACTATGCGCTCTACCGACTACAGACAAATTTTGATCTATGGTAGAGCAAGATCGTTTCACATTTCAATTCATTTCGCAGTCATTCAGTCCAACCAAACATTTGATTAGGTTAGTTTTAGTTAAGTCTGGGCGTGGGAAACATTGTCTGTCTGGACATGGGAAAATATTTAATTGAAAATAAAAAAAATACTTTTCGCCTAAAGCGGGTTGCTGTTGCCGTTCTGTTTGCTTGAAAAAGAAAAAATAAAAGAAAATGTTTGGATCGAATTGGAATCAGATTTGCCGCGCGTTTTCTTCGCTGCATGATACGCACACACGCACTTTTATCAACTCGCGCGGAAATATACTGCTAACTCTACCGTAGAGCGAAAAACTCTATCAACCCTGTTTGAGAGCGTAGATCAGATGAAGAGCTCTAGCACGCATGCAAAAACTGTGTATCCACTGGAGCTCTGGCATAGAGCCCTACGGGGTGTATTCACTACTCTACGTCGCTCTATACGAGAGTTTTCTCTAGCTCTACGCAAAAAACTATATAGTGGACACGTGGCTTAAAGTATTACGTAGCCGTTTTTTTAATAAAATTTAATCTTTTTTTTTATAAACAATTTACCGATAATTTTTTGGCAAAAATCTATACTTTTTTCTAAACTGCACCATTTCTACAAAAACTGATTTAGAAAAAACTCCTACGGACGACTATACCACACGTTACAAAACGTTTTTGTTGAATATCATATACTTTGCGAGGAATCCGCCCTGTTTGAGAGTTAAAAAATAAGAAGATTTCGAAGCATGACGCTTTGAATAAAATAGTTTGTTGAATTTTTTTCCTTACTTCAATATGTGCTCAATATACTCTTTGAAAATAAATTGTCACACCTTTCCCATAGTCGCGAAATAATCGTCAAGTTAAAGCAACACTAATCCTTGGCATTCTTTGGTTACAATTGCGCGCGGGACTACAAAAGTTTACGTAAAACATTCTTTAATCTTACCATTTCATTATACATAATTAACCATTAAAGCTGGATTATCCAAATAAATAACATATATATTTTTACATATTTTAGAAGATTTATTCAATAATTTCAACACCGCAATAAGCTTAAAAGTGTCCAGCAAATCGTTCGGACGGTCAAAGCTTAGTTACGGTATAAGATGCTCCACAAGACCTTCCTTATTTGCTTTTTATGATTTCACAATATTCCTTAATAAGCGTTGCAATCTGGAATGCCTGAAAAATAGTTGTTTATTTGGTTCATTCTTTCTAGAATATAAGTATTAATTCATCAGTTTTATTTGAATAATACATTTGGGAAAAGTTCATAAAACCTAAAATGGAATATTCTGTAGTTTTCTCTTAGTTTTCACTAATTGTATTGGCAAGGGTAACCGTGACTCTTAATAATAACAATAATAATAAACATAACACGCATTTCCCCATACAAATTAAATCCACCAAATCACTCATTTCAACAAAATTTGCCGTATCGTAAATGCGATAAAACATGACCAATTTTATCTTTCAAAAGCTTTTTACATGTTTCACAGTTCAAAATCACAACAAACGGAAATTATCAAAATGAAAATTTTAAATTGAAATATTCGTTTCTTTACAAAAAATTTTTGTAGAATATTCTTAACATGTTAGGTATGTTCTGTGAGTTGCGGCAAGAGGACATAAGCATTGAAGTTTTGACAATAACTCCCAAACGAAATGCAGATGAGGCAATGTAAGCATTTTGTGAAATTACTCGTTTGAAATCACGCATTTGAAAGACGGAGTAAAACTTGTGCTGAGGAATTTGGCTTATACTGTTGCCAGAAGGCTAAGATAGCGCACCACTGCCAGATCTATTTGGACACAATAGACACTCACAAAGAATCTTGACACTCATTATCGTCCATCACAATGATAATGCGCAAGCAGTTTTACTTAACTTAGTTTTAACAAATTTAAGTTGTCTTTAGTCAAAAGATCATACAGGTAAGAAATATTTTTCAATTGGTTAAACCAAAGACAATTAAACAATAAGATGTCTAACGGCCATACAACCGAATTGCATAGGGCGAGCTCGAATTTGCAAAATTTTCATTATCGAGAGCAAGCAAGCGTCGACACAGTGAGAGCGTAATAATATTAACGCTCTTTGTTTTGCTCACACAAAGCACAACGGCTTTGATCACTGCCAGGCAAAAGCAAAATTGTGTGCGCTCACTTTACATGCGTTGAAGTCAGTGGCGCAGGCAGGACTTCTTTTTGGAGGGATGTTTCACTACTAATTTTTGTATTTGAGGGGTTTGAATCCCCAAACGTTCCCGTCCCGTGTGCGCTACTGATTAAAACAATCAACCACCAAAAAAATCAACACAAGAGCACATAGAGATCACACGCATATTCATATTTCTGCCGACTGCAAGCAGAGAGAGTTGCTTGCGTGGGTTCATCGTTGCGCAGAGAGAGTTGCTTGCGTGGCTTCATCGTTGCGCAGAGAGAGTTGCTTGCGTGGCTTCATCGTTGCTTTCCGGATGTGGCGCTGCTGTAAAAACCACTCTCACGTGGCTTTATTGAAAAAGCCACGGCAAATTTTTGAAGCGCCACTGATTTGTATGAACGTCAGACATCTTATAGTTTAATTGTCTTTGGTTAAACCATACCGAGCTTTAAAATAACTTCAATCTATTTCCAGTTCTAACATTAAATTTAACTTTAATATATGATAAATCTTTGCCAAAAACAAATTTTGACATGACAAACAAAAAATATTTAACATGATCCACATTAAGTTAACAGTTTAGCCTCGATAGTCCAGCGGGTAGCGCGCTGGCTTCTCATACCGAGGTCCTAGGTTATATTCCTAGCTCGGGCTAGTGAAACGCAACTTCTGTCGCTATCTACATGAAGCAGAATTACAAGAATCGCACAAGTGCGCTCTTGGCAGGCAATGGCAAAACCTCCAAGTGTGAAAGAAAAACTGCCAATCGCCGTTCGGATTCGGCGTTAAACTGTAGGTCTCCTCCTCCGCCCTTTTACCATCCGCTTGAAATGTGTGCTGTAATATATGTTGGAAAACAGTGTTCCGTACACATTTAAAAAAACGGGTGAAATATGGGATACCGCTCCTTCCCTAACCCCTATTGGCAGTGGCGCACACAGGGGGGTTTTGGGGGTTCAAACCCCCCCGAAATATTTTTAAGTTAGTACAGAAATTTAATTTAAAACCGTCGCATATATGTTAAATCATCAATAACACGACTCGACACAAAAAATTCACCTAAAAAAAGTGTTTTCTAGACTAACTTTGGGCCGCTGAACACGAAACTGAAGATCAAAACAATTTTGTTAGAAGCGTTTTCAAATCTTGGAAAAACCAGTTTTTGCCCTGTTCTTTCAGTTATGAGCACATATCTCGTAAACGAACCATCTGACTAACACAAGATGTCCGTCGGTCAGAAGATAATACCTTAGCTTTTCCAGAGATATACAGATTGTCCGAATCAGATGAGATTTGGAGAAATTACTGACGATGAAAGTTGTAAAAAATTTGAATTTTTCGACCATTTTCAAAAATCATAAATTTTTGAATGTTTTTTATAGATAAAATAAATTATTTCCTTTGGTTTTAAGACCTAAGATGAAAAACATATTATTTGAAAAACATAATATTAAGCCTACTATCAATGGAATCGAAAGAAAAATTACAAAGTTATGATGCACTGAGTGAAAACACCAACTTTACATATATTACACCGTGACCCTTCCAAATGTTGATATAGGCGTGAAACTAGAGGTCATTTACCTTTTATTTATTTAGTTTTTCATTTTCTGACCCAAAGTGATTTTTAAAGGACTTTAAAATTTTAAGGACATACACATTTCAAATATTTTTTCAAATATTTGCGGTTGTGCAAGATATGAGTATCGAATAAAAGAGAAAAATTGTCTCCTTTAAATAAATTTTCTATTTTGAGCTTTCAGGACCAAAATATGTCAGGTAGGGGAAACATACCAGGTATGTCAGTATGAAGTGAGCCTTTTTTTGCGAAAATAAAACACTAATTTTTAATGGGAAAGTAAAAAACCTTTTATTCAAAGTATTGGCCATTGCTAGCCACACATTTTGTCCATTTTTCAGGCAATTTGTGGACAGCGCGCCAATAGAATTGTTTGTATTTTGAAGCAAACCAATCAGACACCCAATTTTCGACTTCCTCGTAGGAATCGAAGTGCTGCTCAGCCAATGCGTGTCCTATCGATGAAAACAAATTGTAGTCGGAAGGAGCCAAGTCTGGTGAATGCGGCGGGTGGTGTAGCAGCTCCCAGCTTTGATTGTATCCTGAACCGGTCTTGCTTTGTGTGCAGGTGTATTGCCATGGAGCAAAATTACCTTGCCGTGTCTTCTGGCCCATTCTGGTCGTTTTTCGATCAATGCATGGTTCAAATTGATCATTTGTTGTTGGTAGCGATCAGTATTAACGGTTTCGCCAGGTCCGTTCGCTCTGGTCCCACCAAACACACAGCATTGTCTTCTTGCCGAATCGATCTGGTTTTGCAGTCGATGTTGAATGTTGTCCCGGATTAACCCATGATTTTTTCCGTTTAGTATTCTTAAAATAGATCATTTTTTCATCGTCGGTAACAATTCGATGCAAAATTGATTTTCTTTCGTGTCTTTGAAGCAAAATTTCGCAAGTGTTTTTTCGGTTTTCCATCTGCCTTTCATTCAATTCATGTGGCACCCATTTTCCACACTTTTGGATCTTTCCCATAGCTTTTAAACGGACAGAAATTGTTCCTTGTGCAACATTTAACATTTCTGCCATTTGCTTTTGACTCAAAGTGTCATCTTTATCTAATATCGTTTGCAATTCGGCGTCTTCAAACTTTTTCGGTGGTCTTCCACGTTCTTCATTTCTGACATCAAAATCATTATTTCTGAACCGTTGAAACCATCTTTTGCATGTTGCTCTTGATAGAGCATGATCACCATATGCCTCGACAAGCATTCGATTCGACTCTGCAGCACTTTTCTTCAAATTAAAACAAAAAATTAATGCTTTCCGCAAATCATCACTATCTGGTACAAAATTCGACATTTTTAACACGATGAAAAAAATATGATGTTGTTTGTTCAATGACTTGATGTATACTAAATATGCTTGACAGATGTCATAGCATCAAAACAAAAAAAATTAAGGCTCGTTCACAACAAATATGCCCTATCGAGACATTTGTATCTTGAGGCTCACTTCATACTGATATACCTTCATACTGTACATGTTTTGGATCTCAGTCTGTAGATTCATACATCTAAATTTTATTCCATTTCAAAGTTCTCAAAAAAGTTACACGAAACCCCCCCGAAACAAAATCCTGCGTGCGCCACTGCCTATTGGTATAGTACAATGGTCCAAAATGGACTGAGTGCTATGGAAGGCTTGTAGCCTTCCTCCCCACCCTCAGGAAAAAAAAGAAGTTAACAGTTGTCCCTTGTCAGATTTTATTTTTTATTATGAAATTTTGTAACTCCAAGACACAATTAATTGTAAACACAATCAACTATATACATATGTACACAAGAAATTGATAATTACCTGGGATGTGCTAAGTATAACTTTTGATTGCTTCTTATCCGTACCCGTAAATATCATTAAGGAGTTCATGTTCGGCGAGTACGATATAATTGATTCATAATCATGGGTACAAAGAATGTTTCGCGATCGGTGCTCTAGAAGGTGTATGCCATTCTGGTCTACAGCAAGCCATAAAACTTTGGGCCAGTTCGATGTGAATGTTTGCTGCAAATATAAAAATAAAATTATTTAGTGCCTACAATCACTTAAGGGCAACATTGTGAATATAAGACATATTAATATAAGAAATATGAACCCTAGAATTCCGATATTGAAAGTTTTTCGGCTTACCGAAAAAACATTTTGACAAGGGCACCTAGGCATCACAAAAACTGTCGCCAAAATAAAATTACGATTCTACTGGGTAGGTTGCCAGGAGTCTGTAGCCGATTGGATTAAGAGCTGTGAACGATGTTCGGCTGCAAAAAGGTCGACAAGAAGATCTCGGAGCCGCACTCAACTGGTCAGCAGTAAGATAAAAACCAGCCATGATTTACGGTCTAATACAGTAGGGTTCCGAGAAAGTAATCTGGCAATGCTCTACAACGTGCAGCGGAGGAAAAGCTTGTCCCCAAAATACCAAACGTCATGGGAAGGACCATACAAAGTCGTAGCCGGGATCAATGACGTGGTATACCGGAATCAACGTTGCAGCAATAGAAGCGTTAGGCTGAAGGTAGTCCATTTGAAGCGCCCGGCGTCTTACAAAAGCGGAGCCTCGGCACTTGTTCGAGAACGATCTGTGCTCCGGGAAAACAAGTAGAAAAGGCAGCGCAGAGGAAAGAGTTTGGTTTTGGCAAGCAAAGGTGCAACACGGAATATAAAGTGACTAGTGAAACAGTACATCATTCAATAAACAAGGTAAACTAAATACGGAAAACCTTCTACAAAATTATTTGTTTACGTACGCCAATTGTACACCAATTTAAATGAGAGCAAGAGCATTGTTGCATTCTGCAAGTTGGAGGTATTTTTTTTCAGTCTCTACGTTAGCATTCAAAATAAAATGTTCTATTTAAAATATTAATTTCAAATATGAAATACAAAAACAGGCATATGAAAATATTTTGTTAGCAAATTTTCGGTTTAAAAATTGAACTTTGAACACTCTGGCGACCTATTTCTTGGTCCTAAATTTAAACTGCAACAAACCGCGTCGTTCAATAAGAACTTTTGGCGATAACTGTAATTTCCTGTACGCCAATTTTCGTGGTTCTCCGTACTTAGTCTACCTTGTTAATTGTATCATGAAACAAGCAGAGTGTAAATTTGTAAATAAAGTTTAGTGGTGAACTGCGTTGAAAAAATGTTGTGTTTTAGTTTTGGGCACTATCCAGTGAAACGAATCACGCCTGCGTTGGGCAGCAGAACTAATATTCGTAACCATATTTTTTTTAATTTTAGATGCATATTTTAAAATTTTAAAAGCATGTTACATTCGCATACTTTTCCTTTTTTTTACTACATGAAAATCCGGACCCTATACATCAGTGTGTATCGAATAGATTTGAACGACATTAGGTAAATGTTCACAATTTCTGGTTTGAACATTGAAAAAGTTGTAAACAACAAATGATAAAGGAATTTCAAGCATTTTTATATTAAAAGCAATTAACAAACCATCACATCAAATATTGTTGCACGATGCAGAGGCCAACTTTGAATTAAATTCAGAAACGATTTTTTTGCTTCCGCAGATGACATCCCACGTAAACTTTGATGATGCATGGCAACAGCTTCATGAGGAATGTTTGGAACAAATCTTGGGGGCAAACAATGACTTGCAATTATCCTGTAATCACAAATTATGTCTCCGCAATCTCCTAATTCAAGTTGCCCTTGCAAAGCAGTAAGCATTATTGCTTCCATTTCCGTTATTGGGTATCTTTCACTTCGTAAGCTATGAAGTATTTGATGATATAATAATTCCTTCTCAATGGGATCGTCCAAATGTATGAAGCCATCAAAAAATAAATGTTTCTTAAACAGAAAGATATAGTGGTTTGTTTGAAGATTTGTCGCTGATTGATTAACCTGAAAAAGATAAAAGGGTAAGTTAGTTTGTTAATTCAGTATCATATTAGATAATTATTATATACTAGATGACCCGGTGCAGGGCCGTAGCTAGGATTTTTTTCGGGGGAGACTGGGGACCAAAACGAACTGAAAAACTAGAAAAGACTTTTAGCGAGATCCATGAAAAACAACATTGACGTGGAATAAATTTAATTAAGCTTAAAATTTGTACGCAACTCCTCCCCCCAAGTGAAATCCTTTGTCCGCCACTGGCTGACTGCAATATGATCGACTGCCAAGACAAATCAATTTTTGAAAACATTTACAGCCCTATTCTGGCAACCGTAACAATATTCACCTCGATAACAATTGAATACTTGGTAACAATTGTCACTTTTTGGTATTCTGAAACAAATTCAAAAGCTCAAAAGGCGTCAATTGTTACGAAATTTGTTACCTCCGTAGGAGCAGGTGACAAGCACACAAAGCTTATAAAATTCAAATTTCAAAAAATTCAAATTCATTCAATTCAAAATTTCAAACTGCAAAAAATGCTTCAGCTGCTCCTGCGTCATGCGCTTAAACTTAGGAACTCTAGAAACGAAAAGAATATATACATACATTGTGAAGAAGCTCCAAAAAAAATACTTACTTCGGCAGATTTTCTGCATTTGCCATTTTTTGTTTGTTTATTTTTTTCCAGTTTGACAGAAAAAATACAAAAAACAGCTGTTTTGACAGTAAAAGAGCTTTCACCTCGAGTGGTGAATTGTTTGAACTTTCTTCTTGTCACCATTTTTCCAGAATACGGAAACAATCAAATTCAATTCAATTGTTACGGGGGTAACAATTGTTACTGTAGTGCCAGAATAGGGCTGTTAGAGGCAAATGGAACCAGTAAAGAAGTTGTACTTTCTTGCGACTGCTAACCCACAACCGTCTTTCTCAGATTTTCCTACTGCAGCTGAAAGGGAAGAATTGCAGATTGAGTCCAACGAACGTTGCCTTTTGCCTTAAATGTCTGATTAAACTTAAGTTTATTTATAGCTTCAATCCTCAAATGAAACTTTTAAATCAGCTGTTCCTTTCTTTAACTCTCCTGTTGACACTCATTTTCCTGTGTATTGTGAATACGCCAAGACCCACTGGTCTAAACAAGGGTTAAAAACTTGTTTTTTACTAAACTAAGTTTTTACAAATTTCTGTTCGTCTAATTTGTTGGGATAATTTGGATTTTTTGGCTTATTTCCAAACAGACCTATTGCTTTCCTTTTTGTGCAATAGTGGCGGGAGCTGATAAAAATTAGTGAACTCACGTCCACGGGAACGCAACTAATAATTGTTTTTTTTTATTGTTTTTCATTTTTGCAGCTTCTCCAAATAAAGTCAAAACCCAAAAGCTGTTTGAAAATAAGCGTTCAAACTAAATTAAAAGACTAATTTAACTAAACGGCAGCCGCCGTGGCTCAGTTGGTTAGTGCGTTGGACCGCGAGTCGAAGGCAGCGACCCAGGTTCAAATACTGCCTGTAATAACACCTAAAAAAATAACGGGAAAACTCGTTTTCTCTTTCGGTGGCTGTCCTCTCAGCTGGAAATGGCAAACCTCTGAGAGTAAAAATTGCTTATGAAAGAGCTCCCAACCTGCCGTTCGGAAACGGCATAAAACTGTAGGTCCCTTCCACCCGCGTACAAATTCACACGCACAACACGGGTGGTTGCGGGAAGCTATCAATTATTATAATTAAAAAAATTATTATAATTTAACTACATTACTCACTTGGGTTCAATTTAAACGTAGCCATGCATGGTTATAATTAGTACACAGTTTAGTATATCATAAATTAAAATAATGTTCTAACATTTCGGAGGGGGTCAGAACCCCCTAATCCTCCCCCTACGGCTACGGCCCTGACCCGGTGAACGTTGTACCACCTAAAATGATTGAACTGTAACCTTCATAAGAGATTATTAATCCTTATCAAACTTCCAATTGAGAAATTTCCAACTCTTTATTGAGATCGATAATATTGGCCGCATCGTGTACGGGTTGAGCCCTACTATATTTTCATTAGCCGAAGTATCTCGCTGCTCAATCGACTTACACCGACGACCTATGCTAGCTCGTTTTCTTTACGGCATTTTAACGGATACTGTAAACCGCCACGGAATTGTTTTCACGGCCACTTAAGTCTGACGAACTTTCCTTAAGGACTTTACAATATTAAAATTCTCAAACTAAGTCCAACGATTTTTTGTCTAAGCCAACAAAGTCATTTTTTTGGGGGTTAAGTGCTCTGTGTCTGAAGTCAGCGTTTAGTTGGCGGGAAAGGGTACGGGGTGCAGGGCTTATAAATGCGAATACAGGGGCTTTAGCGAAGTACCATTAGCCTCTGCTAAGCCAGGACCGTCGGTGCGTGTTAAAGAGCCACACCCTGCTCGGGGTGACCCTACCTTTTAACAAAACACTGCGAATCTAGACCCGAATGTCGAAAAAGGTTCCTCCTCCTACTCTGGCCCCCTCAGGGAGTACAAATAGGGCCAACCCCCCTGCTGGAATGAGTACAAACCAGGATTTTTCTGCACGAGGTATTGACCATTGAAAACGGCGATCAATTCATCTGAGCTAACAAAATGAATGTTAAGTATTTTTTTACGTAGATGAAACATATATAAGATGAATTTAGAAAAAATAAATTGTTGTTTTGTTATTCAATTTAAATAAATATTTCAAATTATACCAGAATTATAGAATGTAATCACTGTGCGTGTGAAATGTTCTCTGCATTTTAAAAATTCTTCATTTAGTGCTTCTTAGGCTTCCTCAGTTAACCCTTTACGGCTCAAGATCACTAATCTTAATGAAACCTGGTTGGATTGAAAGCTTTTTGAGAATAAAAAAAACATTTGTTCCACGAGTTTTCAAAATTTTTATTATAAAGTGGATAAGTGGAGAAAAAGCGGTTTGTGACATTTATGTTACATTGAGCTATAACGAGTACAAAACTTTAATATTCATTAACATTTCAAAGAACTCTGTTTTACTTTTAAAGTTTCAATGTTTTATGAAGTGTGGAAAATTTTAAAGCAATTATTGTGTTTATTATAGCATAAGGCCACTCTACACTTTTCACATAAAGTTTGCGAGACCCCTACGCATCCAGGGAGCTTGCACCGAATCCTTTTTTCTGCCCATACCGGCCAATGTCCGATTTGATCATGTCTTATCGCAATCGGTGGAGTACTCTGCGCTGGCCCCTTATGTTTTTTAGCTTGGAGCTCGCGTGATTTTCATATTCTAAGGAATTATTGAATGCGTGGCGCCATGAGCGTCATACCATACCCTCCTACATTCGGTCATATCCTACACTGCTACACGAAGAAATTGAATAAAACATTCTTAGATCTGCATTCATCTGTTTTGTATTCATTTTTAATTTTTCTGATCATTATAACGGTTTGTAACAGAAATGTCACATTGCGCGGCACACAGCAAAAGTTGCCTTTGTTCCGCAATGTGACAGAAATGTTACAAACAGTAATTTCTTGATTTTACAAAAACTATCAAATTTTTTTAATGAATTCGAGCACATTATTTAAAGAGAAAGTATTCACCTGTTGTTTCGCACAAAAATAGTAATGAAAAATCACTTTGAAATATTTTTTTTTATAAATACAAGCTTCACGAAAATGCACTGTGATAACACTCACGATTTCTGAACACTAAATGAAAAATTTTACATTTTAACTGAACGGTTTCTATGTAGTATTTTTATATTACATGCACTACCGTATATAGGAGATGAACAAAAAACAAAAACAGAGTTTACTTGTTAACATTGCATTTTATTGCTATTTTAGTGGTTTGTTACAGATATGTCACACGGTGCCGTAAAGGGTTAATTGGCCATTTGGTAACATAGTGTGTTTTATTATTTCTGGGCCATGAATTACCAATTACAATTGCACCATGTATACTTTTTTACAAAATATCTCGCAGTTTCATGTGCGAAACTTCGAAACTTTACAATTCATACTTCAGGCCACAAGAAACCACAGTCAATATAACGTACAACTCTTTATTAAACCCAAATCAACATTCGTGACTTCAGCCGATAGCTCTGCGTTTCGAAAGATCTTCTTGCTACATTTCCATCTTTTGACTTGCCGAATCCGGGTTTTGGTTGATCAACAATCAAACCTGCTTTCTCCCTGAAAGCCTTTTGAATCAGTTTATTTGTTTCATTGACAATTTTCTTATCGTTTTCTGACCTTGCTTGCTATTTTTGGTATTGGTAGTTTGTACGATAAATGAAGAAGGCATTCAAAAAATCGTATCCAACCATACAGTACTGACAGTCCAAAATTAAGATGATTGATTTCAACATTTCAAGTAATAAATTCGTTAATTAAGTTAAATTTTGTGCTATTTGCACTGCATAAGTAACACTTATGAGTTGACAAAAAGAAAACAGCAATTATACCAAATGAACAGAAACAATAGAAAGAAGAATTCAAAAGTACGGTATAATCTGCATATTCCAACTTTTATCCTTGTACTTTTATCCTTATAGACAAGTCTACACATCTGTCTAGAAATGTTTGTGTTTGAAATCTAAATATCTGAATGATAGGGTGAGTTTAACCCTAAAAGTCAAAATATTTCGTAAAATCAGAAATTATAAGAATTAAATATAATACTTATTTACAAAGGTATAATAAAATTATTAACAAAACTAATACGTCGAACCTTTTTGTAGTGGCTTGCAATAGAATAACAAAAACACATGATAAAAACAACATTCTTTACTCCATAAAGATCAATCGAAATCACACCATTCGGCACTGACTTTGAAGCACTAAAACTTAAATATTTCAGAAAAGGCACAAAAGGGCACCTCGATTTTTTACAATATAGGGCATTTCACGTCAAGCGGACAACCCAAAAAAAGTGAGGTCATGAATTTTGTTTATATTCTGGTCAGTTATACTTCTAGTAGACGTGGATGTGTACACCCAATTTTTTTTTCGTATGATGTTTTTTTGCTGAGTTGAGCTTCTAAAAATTTACTAAACATAAAGTCATGAATTTTTGGATGCTTATTATCTGTATCAATTAATTTGTAGAAAAAACTAAAAAGTATTTGTTCTTATAGTAAAAAAGTTGTTGTTTTTTTGTTTTTGTCGAATTCTAAATTTTAATTTTTTTTTACGTATAGTAAACCGGAAGTGAAAATTTGAAATCGATATTTGAGTAACTTCGACACTTTTTTTAATTATTTTAACGTAAATTAAAGCTTTAAATGTACTCATTCTCCACAAAAAAAAATTAAAACGTGATCTCCAACCGTTTAAGACTTAGAGCACATACAGTACATACACATAGCTGAAAATAATGGATTTTTACACAAAATTACATAAAATCCATTATTTTCAGCTATGTGTATGTACTGTATGTGCTCTAAGTCTTAAACTTTGGAGGCAGCAAGCTACTGGTTGAGGGCGGCAACTTATCTTCGGATAAGTGGCCATCCATCCATACTGCTACAAGACCTAGAAAGGGATGTGGCTGACTTGGTTGGCGTCCGAGAGGCGCAGGTGACCCCTGCAAATCTCGAGGCCGGCACCGAGGAAGCCGCGTCAACCGCGTCTAGGAAATGCAGTTCTCGGGCGTTCCCGACGACAGCCGCTAGCTTGCGTTGTGTCGGTAAGTTGAGGGTCGTTGATGACACGCCCCAAATGGAGGTAGGTTTGTCCAAGAGACAAATTAAGCGAAGAAGGCAGAAGCGCAGTCTTCCACCCCCTTCGCGGAAAACGGGAAACGTACCAGCACGGATGCTGTATCATCGGGAATGGTTGTTTCACCGGTGGAAGCAAATGGGTCCGTGCCGATAACAAAGAAGCAGGAGAAAAGGATGAAGGTCAGCAAACCGGAATCCCCATTAATCGAACTTCCCACGACATCGCCTGAGGCAGCTGCTCAAGTGGCATCCTATCCTGTCTTCAGATCTATGTGATTCATAATGTTGGCACCAGCCCAAATTTTGTCACCAGCAGGAGACAGATGGTGATTGACGTCACTCTGCCTAATAGGCAGATGGAAGGTCATATCAAGGGTTGGCGAGTTCTTGACTAAGTCTCTCTATACGACCACCGCTATATCGAGTTTAGACTCGAAACTCACGTAGAGCGGACTGGGTAAGATATGAAGAACTGGTAAATCAACGAATAAACCTTCCCCCAAGACTCAGGAACATAGTATCGATCGAGGAAGCCTCAAACACTTTGGGACGAATCTTAATCGAGAGCTATGAGAATGTATGCCCAGGAACGTAGGAATAGACAAGGGAAGGCTGTTCCTTGGTGGAATGCCGAACTCTCTAAATTACGGAAACAATCCAGGAAGCTTCTTAACAGAGTTTTGAAAGCTCAAACAGAAGAAGAGTGGACTGTCTACCGCCATTCCTAGAATACCTATAAAAAGAAGGTGAATGATTTTAAGCTGGATTCTTATAGGAAGTTCTGTGGTGAGGTGACTGAACTAAACGAATGGCGAGTCTTTGCAAGGTCCTCCAAAAAGATCGCACTGCCAGGCTTTAAGTTGTTTGAAAGTCTGATTGTACTTTTACTGACTGCAGGAAGGAGGCATACGAAACTATTCTAGCAGTCCATTTCCCGCAATCCATTGCATAGGGCGAGCTCGAATTTTCAATATTTTCATTATCGAGAGCAAGCAAGCGTCGTCACAGTGAGAGCGTAATAATATTAACGCTCTCTGTTTTGCTCACACAAAGCACAACGGCTTCGATCGCTGCCAAGCAAAAGCAAAATTGTGTGCGCTCACTTCACACGCGTTTAAATCAGTGCCGCAGGCAGGACTTCATTTTGGAGGGATATTTCGCTACTAATTCTTGTATTTGAGGGGGTTTGAATCCCCAAAAGTTTCTGCCCCGTGTGCGCTACTGATTGAAACAATCAACCACCAAAAAAATCAACACAAGAGCACATAGAGATCACACGCATATTCATATCTCTGCCGACTGCAAGCAGAGAGAGTTGATTGCGTGGCTTCATCTTTGCTCTCCGGATGTGGCGCTGCTGTAAAAACCATTCTCACGTGGCTTAGTTGAAAAAGCCACGGCAAATTTTTGAAGCGCCAATGATTTGTATGAACGTGAGACATCTTATAGTTTAATTGTCTTTGCTCTGGGCCTGTTGATTGATATTAAGGGGGCGTTCGACAACGCCAAATTTGATTCAATATGCTCCGCGGCTAGTGAACGTGAAGTTGAGGAAATCTGTACGATGGATCCACTCCATGCTGGCCACGAGACGGCTGATGGCGGGGGAGAGCAACAATGACAATATCACAGTGGAGGCGGTTAAGAGGTGTCCCCAAGGGGGTGTTCTGTCAACTTTACTGTGGTGCTTCGTTGTGGATTCTCTGTTATGTGAGGTGCAGAAACTTGGCGTTCACATCCAAGCATATGCCGACGATGTGTGCGTGCTAATATCGGGACAATCTCTGAAAGAAATCTGCTGTAAAATGCAGAAGGTTCTGGACGAGATCGATATGTGGTGCAATTTGCAGGAACTCTTTGTGAGTCCGATTAAGACCAAGTTTGTGCTATTTACTCGTAGACGAACTCAGGAGGGTCTTCGATTACCTGTACTGAGGGGAGTCACCCTGCAACTGTATTCAGAGATCAAATACCTAGGGGTAACCCTAGGTCATAAGCTCTCATGGAAGACGCATATTGAGCAGAAGGTAAGCCACGCTCTCACAATCTTCTGGCAGTGTCGCAGAGCCTTCGGCAAGACCTGAAGCCAAAAATTGTGCACCGGTTGTACATTGCTTTGGTTAGACCAGTGGTCACATACGCCTCGATAGTCTGGTGGCGCAAAGCATTGGTTAAGTCCAATGTGACTGCCCTTGCCAGACTCATAGGAAATGTGTGTCTTGGTATCACAGGCTCTATGAGCACCACTCTAGGTGAGGTTCTAAACGATACATGTTCACATGGAGGCAATAAAGACGCTCTGCCGGCTCAAATCAAATGGAGCTTGGCACGGCAATTTGGATGTGGGGCACAGGGAAATTCACCGTTGTTTGCCAGATCAGTAGCAACTGTTCCTAATGCCGACGGCAGCTCTGGTGCGCTACATTCATTTTGGAAGGAATTATGCCGTGACATATGCTGGAAGAAAACAATGGAGCAATCCAGAGTTCACGACTCAGTGTCTCACTCATATTTTTTACACAGATGGTTCCAAGACCTGTCAAGCAACTGGAGCCGGTTGGTACCTGGACGAAGAGTCGATGTACTCGTACGCTACAGGAGAGATAGCTACTGCCAGCATAAATGCAGTACAGCGAACCCTCGTGAAAAAAAAATAAATAACATAGAGGTTTGACCCCTGAATCTAACGAACTAAAAATTTTGCCTGGGAAATGCTCACAAAAGGCGTGGCTCGGAGTCAAAGTTCAAAGTTTTTATCAAAATAACTCAATCAATTCTTAATCGATTTACACGATATGGGTATCAAACGAAAGGTCTTTCTCATACCTTTCTATTGATTTACAACATTAGATATGTAATATGTACTAATAAGAAGTTATAAGCAAAAATATTTTTTTTATATAAAATGTTTAAAAACGGATGTTTTTCTCGAAAACCCCCATTATTAAGTTATAATAAATTGGTTACCATATTATAGCCTGTGGGATTCCCTTAACGATGAAATATAAAACATTTGCAACTTGTGTATGGTTGCTTTTATATTTAAATTTAGATTGAGTTGAAAGAATTTTTTGCAATATTGAAATGGCACTTATGAAGATTATTGCTGGCGCGATCTTTTACAATCATAGGATGTGAATACAAAACTACTGTAAACACTTTACTGATCCCTAGTTACTCCCATGAGGGTTATTTTGTTGAATCCCTGCTGAAGGCCGGCCCCACAAAAGGTATTTGAATACAGAAAAATTGCAGTTTACTACCGCCCTCCATGCAATTGAAAAATATAACCAACACACAAATACAATTGAAGGCTTTCGGCGTCATGCAAAATATTCAATGCTATAATACCATAAAAGCAAAAAAGATTTTAATGGCTGTTTGGCGAAATTTAAGCTTTTAAAATAATGTAAAGCAAGAAATCTAGATCTTCAAAAACGTTTTAAAATATGGCAGGTACTTACTTACTTAACTGGCCATAACAACCCGTTATCGGGTTACGGCCTGCCACAAAACTTCTCTCCAGGCGCCTCTGCTTTGCGCGCGCCTTTTCCAGTTAGTCACACCAAGAGATAACAGGGCCTCTTCAACTTGGTCCTTCCACCGGAGACACGGCCTCCCTCTTAGCCGTCGACCTCCAACCATCGCATTAAACACCTTTTTAAACCGAGCCAGCGCAGCCGCTGGATGTTAATTCGCTGTGCTACGTCCATGTCCTTATACAGCTTATACAGCTCGTTATTGGATCGTATACGATAGTCGTCGCCAATACGAACATTTTACGAAATACCTTCCTCTCGAACACTCCAAGGGCCGCTATGTCGTTTCACGTCATTGTCCATGCTTCAGCGCCATAGAGGAGCACGGGCAAGATAAGCGTCCTATAGAGTGCAAGTTTTGTCGGTCGAGAGAGGTCTCTACTTCGCAATTGCCTACCGAGACCGTAGTAGCACCTGTTGGCAAGAGTAATCCTTCGCTTTATCTCCAGGCTGACATCATTGCTGCTGGTAACGGCGGTGTCAAGGTAGACGAATTCCTTGACAACTTCAAAAGTACATCTGTCGGCCTGGACGTGAGACCCTAGCCGCTGCGAGTCCCTGCGTGTAGACAGCATATACTTCGTCTTGCCCTCATTTACCACCAGACCCATTTTGGCAGATTCTCTTTCGATAGCCGCAAAGGCAGCGGTGACATCTCGCTTGTTACGCCCGATGACATCAATGTAGCGTAGGCAAGGAGCTTTTGTTGAAGATTGTGCCATTACGATGTACACCGGCCTTGCGCAGAACACTCTCCATGGTGAAGTTGAAGAGGTCGTAGGACAAAGGATCGTCCTGTCTGAATCCTCGAACGGTATCGAATGGGTCGGAGAGGTCACTTCCAACCTTGACGGAGCTGCGCGTATTGCTCAACGTCGATCTGCAAAGTCTCACGAGCTTTGCAGGAATACCTAGTTCAGACCATGCGGCATATAGGCGATCCCTTATCGGGCTATCGAATGCTGCCTTGTAATCGATAAAGAGATGGTGTGTATAGATTTGATTCTCATGGGTCTTCTCCAGGATTTCGCGTAAAGTGAATATCTGGTCGATGGTGGACTTACCAGGTCTAAAGCCGCACTGATAAGGTGGCTTTAATCTTTCACATAGTACGCTCGTCAGGACCTTGTATGCAATGGGAAGTAGGCTGATACCCCTGTAATTGGCGCCTTTCTTCAACACAGGTCAAAGTGCACTGAGGTTCCAATCGTTGGGCATCCGTTCTTCCAGCCATATTTTGCAGATGAGCTGATGCATGCACCCAATCAGCTCACCGCCGCCGGCCTCGAACAATTCAGCTGGTAGCCCATCCGGCCCTGCAGCTTTATTGTTCTTGAGTCGCCGGATAGTGACCCAGACCTCGTCATAGCTGGGCGGTGGCACATCCACACCGTCGTCGTCGATTGGTGCCGTCTGGACATCTTCACCACTGGCGGTATTATTCCCTGCGTCGCCTGCGAGCAGCTTGGTGAAGTGCTCCTTCCACAACCTCAGTACACCCTGCGCATCTATAACCAGATCTCCGCTTTCGTCAGACGCTTGACTTTTTGGAAGAATTTTCGGGCGTCATTCCTGCTCCTATACTCCTCGATTTCCTCACGCTCGCGCCTTTCTTGGTCACGTTTCTTGCGTCTAAAAAGGCACCTCTCTTTCTTCTTCTCTTCCCGGTATTTTTCAGTCATGGCTCGCGTAGCAGCCGCCTGCAGGGTCATCTTGTAGGCAGCATTCTTCGCTGCAGTGGCTGCGCGACACTCTTCATCGTACCATTGGTTTTTTTGGTGGTTTTTGGTTGGTTGGTTTTTGGCGTCGAAAACCAAGGACATTTTCTGCGGCGGCGCGCATAGAGTGGGATAAGTGAGCCCATAATCCGCCGATGTCATCAGGTGGAGAGGTGGAGGGACCGAGCTGGTTGGAGAGTTGAGCGGAGTAGGCTTCGGCTACCCCTTGTAATCGCAGCTTACTGATGTCCAGCTTTCTTTGCAGACTAGGTTGCGCTGTCTTCGCTGCACAAAGACGCATGCATACCTTGGCTGCAAAAAGTTAGTGGTCCGAGTCGATGTTGGGTCCTCGGATCGTGCGCACATACATATAGAATGCTAGAAGCATGCCTTCCATCAATCACAATGTGATCAATCTGGTTGCGGGTGGATTGATTTAATATGTACTTTGTACAACCCCCTACAGCCCTCATTGCCCGAAAGTGATGGCGAAGGTGAATACGAAATAGTTTTGCACCAAGAGTCAAGTTAGAAAAATTAAAAAAAATATATTCATAAAAAACAAAAGAAAAAATCCGTTCATTAAAAATTGGTAGAAAAAAAATGTTTCGCTTAAAACTGCTTATTGGTACATATAAGGTATCTAATGTTGAAAATTAGTAGAAAGGTATGAAAAAGGACTTTCGTTTGATATCCATATCGTGTAAATCAGTTGCAAATTAATTTAATTTTTTGATAAAAACTTTGAACTTTGACCCCGAGCCACGCCTTTTGTAAGCGTTTCCCAGGCAAAATTTTTAGTTTGTTAGATTCACGAAAGCAAGCTCTATAAATAGCCTCATTTTTGGTTTCTTTTTCATGAGGGTTCGCTATACTGCATTTGTTTCCTACTGTCTTCCAAACCGAGGTCTACTGCACTAAAGGCCCAAATAACCCTGCACATTACTCAAAGATCGTAAGCCAATGTAAGGCAAAGCTGAGAAGTGTCGCAACAGACAATCAGCTGACTCTTTTGTGGGTTCCAGGACACTCTGGTATTCTTGGTAACGAAGTAGCCGACTGACTGGCCAATCTGGGATCAAAGGGTAAGCCAACGGGACCAAAGCCAGTAGTAGGCGTGGGCGCTGCGGAGGCCCTACAATGGAACAAGAATCATGGAATCTCGCAGAATCGCGAAGTGTTTTGTTTTGAAGCAGGAGGCGCATATTGGGCAGCAATGAATTGAGTATGAGCAAAGCTCATGCTCTACCTCTCCGCAACCTCCTCAGGTTTTTCAAAGAAACCAGGAAGTTCGGGGGGAGTGAAGACCCTTAAACCCCTCCACAACTCTCCTCCCCTATCCTTTCTCTTCTCCTACCCTTTCCTATGGGCTTGTAGCCTTTCTGCCCACCCTCACATCATCATCATCATCAAGTCAATTTACCTTAAGAGAATGGCTGATAGAAATGGATATTCGCATAATGCAATTAAATTCGTTTTAAACATCTCTATTCTTAAAATCCACTACCTATGACAATTAATTATGGCAATTTCACACAATTGTACGGAATAAACAACAGGTATGCATGGTCCAACTGTCAAACAATAGGTCCGCCTATATGTAGGTCTGCAGACAATTTCACGCCTTTTGTCCAACGCGCCGAATTTCAATGTTGTCTGACTTATAATTCCGAAGCAATTTCATATTAAAGATTGGGTCACAAAAAGGTGCCTCGCTCCTTGTCTAATGCTTAGTAGTTAAACGACATATCTATGGGATGACGGTATATTAAATACAGGGTTTTTCATTTCGAACCGAAAACTTTAACAGCCCTGCGTTCGACAACCCCAGCTGTCATCTGTCGTTGCATTGTGTTAATATTGTAGTTTAGTGTTTGCCATTTATGAAAATGGACCGATTTAGCATCGCTCAACGTGTAAACATAGTGAAAATTCACTACAAAAATGGTGAAAATTTGAGCACCACTTTTCGCGCACTAAGGAAGGATTTCGGACGTCACGGAAGGCCTGTTTTGTCAACAATTTCGGATTTATTGGCGAAATTCGAACGAACTGGTTCTGTACAAGATGTACAGAGGCCAAAACGTAATCGCCCTGCTCGTTCGGCCGAAAATATTGCTTCTTCGAAAATGACGAAGGACAGACCGTTACCGTCAATTCTGAACGTTATGGCCGTATGATAACCGAGTATTTCTGGCCAGCGATCGAAGATATGGATGTGGAGGAGATGTGGTTTCAACAGGACGGCGCTACATGCCACACAACACGACCGAACATGACAGAATTGCGAACCAGGTTCGATGAACGCATAATTTCGCGTTTTGGTGATGCCAATTAGCCGTCAAGATCGTGCGATCTGAACCCTTTGGACTTTTTTCTTTGGGGCTACGCGAAAGACCAAGTCTATGCAGACAATCCGCAGACTCTGGAGCATTTGAGGGACAACATACGTGCAGTTCTTGGCGCCTCACAGTCTGCTATATGTAAAAAAGTCATCGAAAATTACCTAAAAAGAATCGAGGTGTGCCAGGCTGCTCGTGGCGGTCATTTGAATGATGTCATATTCCATTACTAATGGCACAAACCAAATATTATTTTGAAAATAAAGTTTCATCAAAATTCAAATTTTAATTGATTTTTTTTCTTTATTTACTTTTTCGGCTCATGATGAAAAACCCTATATCAATGGTGTGCGACTTGTAGTTTCGCTGTTATTCTAAATAAAAAATTTTATTGTATGGGTGGTACGACGCCCCTTTGTCCAATGCCCACCCCATTTTTCCAGTCGAATTGTGCAACAACTTGGTAAGTTTGTACCAAGTTTCACTGATGTGCGACCACCAGTTTCAAAGATATGTGGAAGATTTGCCTATCAAATTTTACCGATACAACTACACATAGATGGGACGATGGTATACCAAATTTCAATGTCGTGCGATATATATTTTCACGTTATTCCATATCAAAAATTTGAGTTGTATGTGCAGTGCCACGCCTCCTTGTCCAATGCTCACCCCATTCTTCCAGTCAAAAAGCCCGACTAAATGCTAAGTTGGCACGAAGTTTCATTGATGTATCCAAAGCTATGGAACTCCACTGAGTTTGGTTGCCTACCATAATAGAAGCATTAAACTTCCCAATTACCATCACGGCAGTAGTGTAAATTCAATTGGGAATTAAGTCACAAAGTCTTGTTTCGCCAAAAGAGTTTATCATTGTATCTTCCTCACTTTACGGTGCAGAAGAATTAACATAAATATCAAACAACGATATGATAGCCCTCAGAGCGTTTTAAAGAAAATCCTCTGCAAGATCTTATGACAACATATGGGAACTGTAAATATCGGATTTGGTGCAACCATGAATTGTATGACTTCGACACGATGTACTCGACGGCAAAAAACATTTTACCTATGTTGGAAGTACCAAGTGCTTGGATGTCCTCAATCGACCGCGTATGGCAGGAATAGCTGTGACTATTATCAAAGAAAATAAACATACAGAATGCGCATGTCATACAAGCAAACATTTTGTATGGCGGGTTCTAACATTGGAACCCGCGCTCTGCTCGCACAGATCACGTATGTGGTGAGGGCGTTGCTTTACAAGCGAGAACGTAGTTTTATGTCTTGCGCTCTTTGGTTGCGCTCACTGCAGTGAGTCTGCGTTAGTACACTGCTGCGGCGTGGGATGATTGAGAGGTGAAGACGATATGCTGTTGTTGTTGTTGTTGTTGCGCTGGCAAAAAGCTGAAATTGTAAAACTTTCTATTTTCTGGCTGGCTTTTGTTCTTCTTCTATAAGCCTGCACGTCGTCACATATTGATCCTGAACTCATTGCCGACTGTAGTGTGCGAAAAATCATAGAAAAGAAAATAATATATGGTTGGCATGGCGACTTATATGATCGCTACAAGCAATAAAAAACAAATAATCAACAATGACAATTATAAAGGGAAATGAAAAGAAAGAAAGAACTTTTTATTAGCCCGCAATAATTTATAAATCATATATTAAATTTTTTTTACGGCCCACATACAATGCTTGCGAGAAAGAACTAAAATAAGAAAATCTAGGATTTTAAATTTACTGTCGCAGTATTCGTTACTCATTCTGAATTAAAATTCTTGCAGTGATCGGATATATGCACATACAGTACTTTTCGCTTAAAGCGAACTTCGAGGGACTGGGCAAAATGGTTCGTTTTAACCGAAAGTTCGCTTTAAAAGGGGTCCGTAATAAGCGGAAACATACAGCGCGTACTTTTGAAATTGGTTCGTTTTAGGCGGAAAATCGTTTTAAGGTAGCATGGCACGTTAGAAAGGGGAATTTTTAATGATTTACAAAATTATTTATTGTTCAGCTCCTTTATTACACTGATCAACAGCAAAATGGCTTTTCTGGGTTTGACATCAGTTCTAGGGTAATTAGGGACCGCTGATTTCGAATCCGCAAACCGTTTTCAAAACTTAGTTTCCGTTTTCGCAAAAAATGGGCGTGTCACTTTTTCGGATTTTCCCTGACTTTTTTCACGTTTGGGATTGTAATTTCTAAACCAACCAACGGATTGACATGATTTTCACTTTGTGGCAGTTACAACACCTCACGGCTTCTTTTCCAATGTAATTTATTTTTATGAGTTTTAAAATTCCGCGGTAATTGGACGTCAAAGTCGGAAAATATGGAATTTCAAGGCGTTTTCTTAGATGTTAAAAAACATGCACATTTTACGTAAATCAACTATCGAGTTAGGTATAATACGAAAGCGGAAACATCAAGCAACACAACACAGCCAAATTATTTGGCGGAATACACATTCGCATCGAAATAATAGCAAAAATGTACCATAGTAATTTTCATCAAAATGTGGGTAATTTCCTTAAAAAATTAGGTGCCTCAAAATATGCAAAGCTTTTATTTTTTTTTTGTTTGGAGCAATTCAAAATCATTTTGTTTTTTTGCTTGTATATCAGACTATAAATGGAACATATAAAAGAGCATATTTTGAGGCTCCTAATTTTTTAGGGAAATTACCCACATTTTGATGAAAATGACTATGGTACATTTTTGCTATTATTTCGATGCGAATGTGTATTCCGCCAAATAATTTGGCTGTGTTGTGTTGCTTGATGTTTCCGCTTTCGTATTATACCTAACTCGATAGTTGATTTACGTAAAATGTGCATGTTTTTTAACATCTAAGAAAACGCCTTGAAATTCCATATTTTCCGACTTTGACGTCCAATTACCGCGGAATTTTAAAACTCATAAAAATAAATTACATTGGAAAAGAAGCCGTGAGGTGTTGTAATTGCCACAAAGTGAAAATCATGTCAATCCGTTGGTTGGTTTAGAAATTACAATCCCAAACGTGAAAAAAGTCAGGGAAAATCCGAAAAAGTGACACGCCCATTTTTTGCGAAAACGGAAACTAAGTTTTGAAAACGGTTTGCAGATTCGAAATCAGGGGTCCCTAATTACCCTAGAACTGATGTCAAACCCAGAAAAGCCGACACAAAGTCGAAATTTGTTGCCCTGTGTTATCAATCTTTTTGAAAATTTTTTTACAATATATTGAAGGTTAACATAACACAAACAAAATTATTTTTTTTAGCATATTGTCTCTTATATAGGTGGAGCTGAAGTCGCGTAGAAAAAAAAAACATCCTCCATTACGGACACTTAATCTCCGGATTGGCTAATCTGACACAAAAAAACAAAAAAGATTCATAATTATTAAGCTTTCGGACACAGGAATTCACCAGAAAAATTAAGTAAACCCTAAAAATAAAAGGATAGGAGCTTTTTGAAAAAAAAGTCAAAAATTTACTGCGTTTTTCACCTTTTTTCCCAGAAAAAGTACTTTAAATAAAAACTTTTTCGTCAATATTCTGGTGGATTCTTGTGAAAAATAAGTTAATAAAAAGAACTAAAAAAATTTTTTGAAAATCGGTCGAGCCATAAGTCACACATCAATTAAATTCACTACGAACTTACTATTTAGTCATGTCCTTCGACAGAGGGGTTGGGGCAGGTATTGGACGAGGGGGCGTGGCAGCACCCATACAAACAAAATCTTTACAATGAAATATATTCGAAATTGTAAGGTGCACAACACTGAAATTTAGTGCCCAGTCGTCCCATAGATGAGTCATTCTACTGGTAAGATTTTATGGGTGTTGGACAAGTTGCGTGGCACATCTTTTGTGACCCAAATATTTTGCTGAACTATAAGTCGCACATCAATGAAACTAAGTACGAACCTACCATTTATTCATATATTTCGACAGAGGGAATGGTGCGGGTATTGAACAAGGGGGCGTGGCACCGCCCACACAAGCCAAATATTTAAATTCTATACTAATCTTCGAAATTGTAAGTCGTAAAACACTGAAATTTAGTTCCCCGTCGTCCCATAGATAAGTCATTCTACTGGTAAGATTTGATGGGCGTTGGACAAGGGGCGTGGCACATTTTTTGTGACCCAAATATTTCGCTGAACTATAAGTCACACAGCAATGAAACTAAGTACGAACCTACCATTTTCTCTTTCGACAGAGGGCATTGTGCGGGTATTGAATAAGGGGGCGTGGCACCGCCCAAATAATTTAATTTTGGTTCTAGCGCAGTCCATTTCTTTACTGAAACTTAGTAGCAGCATTGCTTATTTGTGGGCCTCGATTGCGTTAATCAGTAGCTCCTCCTCTTCCTTGAGTTGGTTTTCTTCGTCAATTTCATTATATTTCATTATAAAAACAACAACAAATGTTGTGCGAGACGAAGTTCGCTGGGTCAGCTAGTTTTTAAATGAAATGGATATTGTATTTAAATAGTCATGCACTTACCTGGTTTTGTATCGTTTGTTGCGCTGCAGTTCGATATTTTTCCCATTTTGCCATAACGTCAGATAATTTTTCATCAAGCAACAAACTTCTTTCTGAGTTTCCCAATACCTCGTAAATAGCGTATCCCTTAGCAGCTTCTTGTAATCCGATTTTCTTCTTTATGATCTCCATGACCTCGAATGCTGAAGAGCTTGGTAAAAATTCGATAGAATAAAACTGTCCATCCATAAAATGAAATCGAGCGTAACACGGCCTCCGGTTTATAGTGCATAAAATTTCTTCTCGACTAGGTGGCCACTGACGGCGTCTAGTGCCCTGCGTTTTAAATACACACTAGAAATATATAAATAGATAGATTGACAGAATATATACACAGAATAATTTTTTAGCATTATAACTAACAAAAATTCTAATCAAAAGATTTCAGATATTTTGCCAGCGTTAAAAAAATACATCGCATCATACATCAAATACATTGTACTCGTAGGACTTGGTAACAGGTTTTTTTATTCCACGATATCGAAAACCTTTCTTTCGAAATTTTGCGATATCTCGAAATTCACAGGGATGAATTTAATAGGCTCATGAAAGAAATAGGAACAAGGTCCCAAATGTGTCAAATAACAGCCTATACATTTCGTCTCAGTCAGATGTAACAAAAAAAAGGTAACACAGAAAAGTAGTAAGTAATAATTGACTACCGCAGGCTTAATCAAAAATCAACAAACATGATGACCGCTAACTAGTTCCAAGCACAAAAGATATTTTTGATAAGCTTTCAAATCGAAAGACCAACCGAAATACGCTTTTTTCATTAGATAAGGCCATCATGAAAGATTTCATAAGCAAAGTATGTGTGGTCTATCTCGACGACATACCAATATTTTCAACATGTATTGTGGAAAGGTGGAGTTGCAACTGCGCTGGCGAGAGGCGTGTGAATCACGAGGCATCGATTGGGCTGCGCACGAGTTCGGGACGCATTTGCTAGAGGCGTCGGCCAAGGTGGAGGAATCGCCTGCTGGTGCTGCGTCGCTACAAGCATTGGACATGAGCCAGCTAATGGTTGAACTTAAAGGCATGTTCGAAACTTCCAAACGTGAAATGGCAGCCAAAATGGAAAATGCAAATGTGAAATGTTGGCGCAAATGGCAAATCGCGAAATGGCAGCGAAACTGGAAACTACGAATCAGGAAATTTCGGCGCGAATGGAAACGGCGAGCCATGAAATATCGGCGCAAGTGTCAGCGAGACTCGAAGGTGCAAATGGCGAGTTGTCCAGAAAGCTTCAGGAAAATTCTGCGCGCTTGGAGCAGAAAGTGGAAGACATTTCCAACAAGCTAAATGTGAAGGTGGAGCACCTGGGAACTCGAGTGGAACATCTGGATAAACGAGTCGACGACATGGACGATTCCCTGAACAGACGGGTTGACGACCTGGATGATTCCCTGAACAAACGAGTTGACAGTCTGGAAGATTCGATGAACAGAAAAATGGAAATTTGAGGGTGTTGTAGTTTGGCTCACTAAGCTATTTTTTGGGGCATTGCTGAGTACAGCATACAAGAATAACGAACGTTTTCGTACTCCACGAGCTGTTGTACGACATAGGCATGGCATATGCTGACCGTAGAAAACTTGGAGCAAATTTTAGTTATTTACTGTAATAAGTAGTTAATTTTTTACATTTAATTTTAAGTTTTGCTATTATTTAAGTTAAGGTTTTGTTTTGTGGACTTCAAATTAAGAAATTAATTCTATTTAAAATACAATGTTTTTAAGCATTTTTGAATTTCCCAAATATCACTAAATTCCTGGAATATAAGTTTCTTGAAACACTACCAGTTATCCCCGGCTTTGCACGGAAGAATTTCATACTTTTATTAAAAAAAATTTTATTCCACATCTAGCAGGGCCCTGCGGCTTTGCACGCAAGTTTTAAGTCAATGGGCTCAATAAATCAAGTTTCTCGTAATCCTTCGTTGACCCAGTCAGATTCTTATGAGAAGATAATTGTCTAATTATATCTTATTTAACCTTCTGCCTGTCCCTTGCTCAAAATTGCGTCCGCTGTCCTTTGGCGTCAGGATGACCCCAACCAAATGGTTATATAATTTACTGACAAAACACGAAGAAATGTTACACAACAATCACGAAATAAAAGGGCAAAGCCCCGAAAAGTGTTTTTCTCCATTTGTTATTGGGTTGTAAGCGCGATTAACACTAAATAACACAAGTGGACGAGTGCACAAAACCGCTCAACCGTTTTTTTATTTTCGCCTGGGGTCAAATACACCCAAGCGACAGGCAGAAGGTTAAAGGGCTTTCGCCATATTTTAAGTAATTTGTATACAAACTCTTAACCCATCGTTGACCCCGTCAGATTTCGATTTTCGAAAAAATAAAAAACACGTGTCGCTTTATTTATCATTTGGTGCACTTTAACCAAGTTTGAAGTCATAAACCTCATTAAATCATGTTTCTCCATACAAACTTTTAACCCTTAATTTACCCTTTTAGATTTCAATTTTCAAAAAAAAGAAAAACACGTGCCGAATAGTTTCTCAGTAAGAGTGCTTTCTCCATGTTTGAAGACAATAGGCCCATTAATTCATGCATTTTCACAGTTTCTTCATACAAACTTTTAACCCTTAGTTTACGCTATTTGATTTCGATTTTCAAAAAACTGAGAAACAGGTGTTTGATTGTTTCGCATTTAAAGTACTTTTACCAAGTTTGAAGTCAAACGGGCCAACAAATTTTGTTTCTCCATACAAACATTTAACCCTTGGTTTACCTCGTTAAATTTAGATTTTCACAAAAGTAAAAAATATCTCTTTAATTATTTTTTGTTTCTAATGGTTTGATCAATTTTTAAGTCAATAGGCCTATCGGTTCCTGTTTTTTCGTAGTCTTTCCGTATACGAACCTTAACCCTTGGTTCACCACATTAAGTTTTGATTTTTGGAAAACTTAAAACTACGTGTCGAATTATTTTTGATTTGGAGTATTTTCACCAAGTTTGAGTTCAAAAAGCTCATTAAATTGCATTTCTTCATACAACACCTTAACCCATGTTTCGCCCTTTTAGACCCCGAATTTCTAAAAATCCCTTTTTAACAAAGGTTCATTTTTCAAGATGTACCTACACTTCAAATTCCATGTTTGTAGCTTCAGCGGTTTGACCTGGCTGGAGTGCATATGTTTTGCATATATTTTGCATATTTCGGGAAAATTTGGGTGCATATAAATCCGATACCTAATTATTAATGTTCAAAAAATATAACAATCAAAATTGGCTTGGGGGCACTTTGCCCTTCCTTATCCGGTTATGGCCTTATTAACCAATCTCCAAATTTTAAAGAAATCGTTAGTGCGGTATAATTATTTAGTTTGAAGTGGATATATAATGATTTTTGATTCCAAATTTAATATACTATATAATCTGATCCGTATTATATGTTATGGTTTTATAATATGTTCGTTAAGTTATACGTTCGTATAAGTTCGTTGTTGCGTGGAAAAATAAACAGGTTAAAAAGTCTGATTCTTATTATATTGCCAAAAAATCCTTGTGCGGGATAGTTATTTCACTCACTGTATAAGTTAAAATAAGTTTATTTTTATTTCCTACCTTTTCGGCGAATCTAGCATATTTTCCTTCTTCTGTTATATAGTCGCTGGCACAGCGTTTCAGATGGGCTATTAAATATTTCCTTATAGATTTTATTGATGGTAATATTACGCTACATGCCAATGACAAAAGTGCCCAGTGTCTCAAATTAACTCGAGAATTCGGGTCTGGATGATCCGTTGTTTGTTTTATTAACTGTAGGTATAACTCATTTATTAAAGATTCTTTCCGCATACATTTATCCATTATTGATTGTACGATTGTTACATGCTCATCTTCAGCTCTTTGGACCAGATCACCTGGAATAGAAGTTGTTTAGAATATGAAATTAATCCTTAGCTGCATGGCATTGCATATATCCAATGTAAACTTTTCATAGATTTGGGAACTATTCTATCCAGCATTTAACAGTCGTTCATTCTTCAGTTGTTTTTTATGTTAAAAAATTTGATTTCTACGGAATTTTGCGACGGAAACTGAAAGTATTGTAACGATGAGGCACCCTGTCGCTGTGCTATGCATGAATGCGTTTACGGGCATACTTTTAGGCACGCACCTTAGAGTACGGCCGGCTTGCTATAATTTCGATATGGCAAGGATGGCTCGCGATGATAATGGGATGTGCGCGAACGATCGAGAGATAGGCCAATTGGAATGTGCGAGAACGATCGAGAGATAGTCCAACTGGAATGTGCGAGAACAATCGGCGCGATAAGCAGACAAGTATAAAAGGCAGCCGGGTGCAGCGCAGAGGGGGAGTCTGATTCGAACAAGCAAAGGTGAAACACGCAATAGTAGTAGCAAGTGTAAGACAAGCAAAGTGTAAATTTGTAAATAAAGTGATTGCTGGTTTTGGAATGCGTTTTGCGTTGAGTAATTGAAGTGGTTTTATTTTTCAAGCACAATCCAGAGAGACGAAAGCCTATAGAGAACTCATTTTCGTAACAGTAAGTTCAAAAGAATCGAAAAAAATGTGTTTCGAATTGGTGAAATAATTTTGGTTATTGATAGCGATGACGATGACGTCGCTCAGCTGTTTAGTGAGTTGAATTACGAGTATACAGTGACGGCCGACCTAGGTTCGACTACCGGTAATAGCCAACCTTAAAATATAGATAAAATCGACTTTCCTTTCGGCGGTATCGTTCTCAGCATATACGGAAAATGTCCGCAAAACTTCTTTCATAGATACAGGAATTCAACAAAATTTCATTTTTACTATTGGAACTAAACAAGCAACATGAATAATAAGACAAAAATGTTTTTTCTTCACGGAAATTAAATCATGCAACGAAGGGATAAGTTGGTTAGTTAACCATTTACCATTTAATTTATAAAACGTGTCAACATTTGAAACTTAACCCTTTTGGTTATTCTATGCCACATGGCATAGTCTCTTTTCAGTGCCTGTGTTAGGTCAAAAAACTTGTGGATACTATATTTTATATTTTTTGTATTTTTCTCTAAAGTTTTTTATACCAAATAATGAAAAAAATATTTTGATTAGTGTACCAAGTAAATAGTGAGGGTTCAGAAAGTGCGCGTTCCTATCAAGCTGCGTATTTTACAAAAAAAGATCACTTCGTACTTTTATATATTCTATTACAAAAATTAATTTATTTCACAGCTTTATGTAAGTAATCTAGTAGGTATTTATTGCTTTAGTAAGTGTAAAACAAGTTAGATCCCAAATATAGTTCACTAAGGCTGTACGATTTTTTTTATTTCTTACTATGCCATATGGCATAGATTTTACCCAACGGAAATAAAATTTTTTATTTGATTGAATAGCGGCAGCGGCTGAACGCTTAATTTATAAGCAATAACATTTTCCTTTTTATGTTTTTCTATTGTATTTTGTGAATTATTAAGTTAAAATTAAAAAAGTTAAAAAAATTAATATTATCTATATACTAAGCATTTGCAATAAGCTTTTGAGAAGGTGTCCATTTAGTTTTCTCTAAAACAAGTTTTATAACGAATAAGTTAAGCCAAAAAGAACCCAAAAATAAAATGGTGTCCTCTTTGGAACAAAAATGTCCCTATGGTCTTGAAAGCGTTAATGTATAATATTTGAATGTAACTTTTGTAACGTAAAATCTTTAAAATTGCATTAATAATTATTATTATTGGCAGGGAATGTGCACTGCGACCTAAAAGAGCTATTGTGCCCCCTTCTTGGCCTTCACAGTTCGTCCGTGAGTCCAGTATCCAAAAGGAAACTTAGTACATTTCCTAAGCCTCTGGAGACCCAGTCCGAACCTGGTATAATAAAATCACCCAGATGCTTTTTTCGTTTGTACATTAGTGCAGGGCATATGCCTAGTCTGTGTATTGCAGTTTCATTGTCCTGCAAACAGAACCTACAGAGTTCGTTCACCCTGCTACCTAGTTTGGTGATAGATGATAGTTCAGTCTACAATGCCCTGTCAATATACCTGTGATAATCCTTACATTATTCTTTGAGAGACTCATACATTCCTCGAACCTTTTCTTGTTGTACGATCCAATAACAATCTTGGAATGTTCAAGGCCTGGTTGATTTTACCAGTATTGATTCCGGATGGTTATCTCGTCTTTCCTGAAAAGGATGGATAGTGCTAATTTGCCTAGACCAGAGAAGGGTTTTGGGCCGACGAAGGGGGTAGATGACAATAATATGACAAAAATGTTTTTGGTTAACCATTTAACACCGGTAATGGTTTTCGATTTCATAGTTTCTGGTTAACCAGGCAACAATGATTAACCGATGATTAACTAAGAAATAAATCAACTGATTTGACAACGCTTACAATTTATAAAACGTGTCAACATTTGAAACTTAACTAAAATTTAATTATTTCTCCGAAGAAGAAAAGCTATACTATAATAAACATTTATTTATTTGTGGGTGTAATGTAATGTGGTAAGTGTAATGTTTTCCAGTACTATGGTAAATATGACAGAAAAAGGAGAATTTAGCGAATGGAACGCTGAAAACATGTGAAATCGAATTTTGGCTGTAAAGAATAATCAAATAGGAATAACGTTAACGTACACCAGCCTTTAGGACACAGCAAATATTACAAAATCAGTTGTAGAACTTCTATCTACTACAGTAAGCCGAGGACTGATGTTAGTTAAGGTTTGTACATATTTGCAAATGCTTAAAAATGTTTACAAATCATGCTTTCATACAAACTAATAGAATAAATTCAATCACATAGGAAATAAGTGGTATACCACATGACCCGAACACGCCATACCACATTCCCGCCAATTTTTTCAATGGGCTGTTTATGATTTTTTACGAACTTTCAAGAATATCTTTTTCATCAGAAGCCTTTTCCAGTTGGTTGGTTTAAAAGTCAATACTCAATATATATGTCATCTGTTAAATTTCTCTCAGTTTGTGTCGAATTTGACTGTGCCAACTTTTCATTTTCAGAAAGCACTAAAAACAGCGTTTTTCCACTCAGAAAGCACTGATGAGCAAGAAACAAAACAAAAATAGAGCAAATGGTGGTAGTTGTCCCAATGTTTCGTATAACATACAGTCCATTTCATAACTATATCACCGTCTTATTTTTGCAAGTGTTTAGTAAAGGAAATCATTTCCAGTAAAATTGCCTATTGTGTTTTATTAGTTATCTGAAATTACGTATATGTAAAATTAAAAAAAAAAAAAACAAGGCTGTTACATAGATAATTATTGACAAGTTTATTTTTCTACTATTTCATAACTATATCACCACTTGCAATATTTGATTTTAATTAAGAGTAAACAATTAACGAACTGCAAAGTTGTTAACTCAGTAGCTGGTTGGGCCACCCCTGTTTTCCAGCAACGCGGCCAGTCTATTTGGCATGCTGTCGACCAGCTTCTGGAGCGTTTCCTGTGGAATATCAACCCAAGCAATTTCTATTGCAGCTTGTAGATCTTGCACGTTACTAAACTGCCGGTTATTAGCATAAACCTTCCGTACTAATATTCCCCAGAGGTTTTCCATTGGGTTTTGATCTGGTGAACATGCAGGCCAGTCAAGAACATCAATTTCGCGGTCAGAAAACCACCCCCTTGATACTCTGCTCACGTGAATAGCGGCGTTATCCTGCTGGAAAACCCATTCCCCCTCACTGCGGCTCTCTAAAAAGGGCAGGAGATTATTCGCAAGGACTCCGACGTACTCTTCACTGTTCATCCTAGTTGACGGAAAGGCTAATGGCAGTGTTGCACACGATGAAAACCCACCCCACACCATTAGGCTTCCTCCGCCAAAATTCCGTTTCGAGAAGTATAGTGGATCCTTGCGAAGATCTCGCCAGTAGAACTGGAAACCATCTGGACCATCCAAATTAAATTTTTTCTCATCTGAAAAAATTACCTGAGAAGAAAGCGGTGATAAAATTACACGAAATTAAAAACATGTTTCTCGATTACGTACCTTGGTCCAGTTACGGGTCAAGTTTCTCGTTCAAATCCTAGACGAGCGTCGATATGACGTTTGGTGAGTCTTGGCGTGCTCTTCATTTTTTGATTTTGAAGGTGCGGGCACCTTTGAAGTGCGCGAAAAACCGTGGGCAGTGACACATTTAACTTCAATTCATTCCGCAACTGTCTTAAGCTTTTGGTAGAATTACTTGCAGCTCTGGCAATTCGACGCTCGTCTCGTGGTAATAATTTTTTTTTGGGGCCGCCCGTTTTATTTGTGCCATAACTATCGGTATTTTTAAAAAAATTTGCGATTGTCACGTGATTACGCCCCAATTTGCGTCCAATTTTGCGTAAGGATAACCCAACTTCACGAAATGCCTTAATTTAGCCAATTTCCTCGACCGTTAAATATTTTCCGCGCGGCATTTCGTGTAACGAATGAATAAGTATAATTTACAGCATTACAATGTCGAAAAAATTGTTTTGACAGCAAGAAAAATGAGTATTTGATTAGTGGTGATATAGTTATGAAACAGTAAAAAAAATATTTTTTTGGCATTTATGTGAAACAATAGTAGTTTTTTTATTTAAAAAATTACAAATATACGTTACTTTTAATAACAAACAAAAAACAATTGGCAAATTTTTTGCAAGTGTTTCCTTTTGCAAAGGAGTTATAAAAATAAGATGGTGATATAGTTATGAAATGGACTGTACTAGGAAAACTATTGCAGATCAGTGGCAACCGTGACCCAAGTAGCAATTCAACCAGGGAGGATCACTTCAGGTTGCATGTAAATTGCATTATATAATATTTTTTAGCCCAACATTCCAGTGTTATGTATTTGTCAAATTAAATATAGTGTTGTATAACACTACAGTTTAAAACACAAACAAATTTTTTAAGGAAGAATTAGTCTTGGTGTCTTTCAGGGGCGTAGCCAAGGGGGGGGGGGGGGGGGGGGTTAGGGTGTCAGAACCGCCCCCCCATAGCCTATAATTTGTCAACATTTTCAATCACTATGCATCGTATGTACGTTCCCACATTAGCAAAAAGGTCTTTTCATCTTTAAATATTTAAAAGAATATTAACAAAACCCTTTTTTACCGAAACTAATTTGTTTTTTAATAGTCATGTTTAGGCTTAATGCAGCGATTTGCATGTTCTAAAAACATGTCTAAAGAGTAGTTTAGTTCGTCGACCGGAATGTCCTTTAGGAAGTCGGTACAAGCCTTTTGGATGGTTTCTACGTTCTCAAAACGCTTTTTTTCATCGGCAAATGCATTCTTTGAAAAAGTGAAATTCGCACGGTGCCACATCATGTGAAAACAAAAAAACAGTCAAAACAAGAGTCACTAGATGGGATGGCATCCTTCGATAGCCAAGTGTTCAGTTAAAATGCAATAAATTAATGCTATTGAGATGCTTAACCTTCGCCTTACTAAAGATGATCCCAGGCATTTCCGCCGCTATTTTGAGTAAAACTCACAATAAATATATAATAATTTATAAATTTTTTTCATACTTCAGTATTTAGTATCTTCCTCTGGCGATAGTTCGTATTTCGAAAAAAGGCCTAACTTTAATGATTTATTTTGAGACTATGGAAAATATTAGAAGATTTCTTTCCAGAGGGTTTATTGAACACATAATGAGGTACGCAAAAAAAATTTATCGTGAGTTTTAATCAAAATGGTAGCGAAAGCTCCTGGGATCACCCAGGTACATTTGTATAAAAAATGACAAAATTCAAGTTTAAACATGAACAAAATTTCCAAAAAAAAATCTTTTTTCATGTTATTGAAAATTAGCTTCAAATTAGTGCAGATATAAAACACGAATATTAAAAAGATCACCCGGGTGGGTATAAGTAAAGCGAAGGTTAAATCCAATTTCAAGAATTTCAATGAAGATTTTGGCTTATCTTTTATGAATTACCACCCAGTTTTGATCTACGGTGATCGCGGATTCAGTTGGCTAACACTTTGGTCATCATTTATGTTCTGACAATCGTTTTTAAATGGCTTTTACCACTTATGAACTCCACCATGGCATAAACAAAAATCACCATAAACTTGGTCCATCAATTTAAATGCTTCGGTTAAAGTTTAAACATTTTTAAATCAATAGTTAATATTGGATCTTTGTTCGATGCACATTTTTGTACGATGACACAAACATACTTCCACTTCAGATAACTTCGCTTTCAGTCCACCAAATTTCATAAAATTTTTACTAAAAATCAGGGGAAAAATTTAGTTTTTAATGCATTAAGTCACATAAGCCACAACAAAATACTGTAACGATAAGACAGTTTGTCGCTGTGCAAAGCAACCCTGTCGCTACGCGCCAGTCCAATCTGGCAATGATGGTCGCGATCATCATGGAAACCTTTAGTCCACTCCGGAATGTGCGAGAACGATCTGCGCGATGGCCGGACAGGTATAAAAGACAGCCGGGTGCGGCGCAACGAGTCAGTCTGATTTTGACTAGTGAAGGTGCCACACGGAGTAATTGAGCGAATAATTAAGTGTAAAGACAGTAAAGTGTAAACCTGTGAAATAAAGTGATTGTTGGTTTATTTTATTGACTGCGGTTGAGGAACTAAGTGTGTTTTATTTTCAAATTACGCAATCCAGAGATACGTATTAGCCCACTAAAACTCATATTCGTAACATTTGGTGTCAGAAGTGGGATTGTGTTACTGAAAGTAAAAAAAATAAAAATTAATTATAAAACGCAGACATGGTTAGACTGGAGCAACTGAAGGTTGACCAGCTGAAGAAGGAGCTGGCCGCTTGGAATTTGCCGACTGCTGGCGGAAAGGTGGAGTTGCAGCTGCGCTTGCGAGAGGCGTGTGAATCACGAGGCATTGATTGGACTGCGCACGAGTTCGGGACGCCGGAGCTAGATTCATCGGCCAAAGTGGAGGAATCGCCTGCGGGTGCTGCGTCGATGCAAAGTACGGCTGCAGCGGCTGCGCCACCACAAGCATTGGACATGAGCCAGCTAATGGTTGCACTTAAAGGCATGTTCGAGACTTCCAACCGTGAAATGGCAGCGAAAATGGAAACTGCGAATCAAGAGATGGCAGCGAAGCTGGAAACTACGAATCTCGAAATTTCGGCAAAAGTCGAGACTGCAAATCGAGAAATGGCGGGAAATTCTGCGCGCATAGAGCAGAAGGTGGAGGCAATTTCCGATAGGCTGAACGTGAAAGTTGAGCATCTCGAGACGCGAATGGTCAATTGGGACAAACGAGTTGACGAAATGGGTGAATCCCTGAACAGACGAGTTGACAACCTGGATGAGTCCTTGAACAAACGAGTTGACAGTCTGAAAGATTCGATGCACAGAAAAATGGACGAGCGGCTTAGGGAGGTACAGCCGCGAGAATGGTTGCCGCCGGTTCCGGAAAGTGTTGCAAGCCGAGCAGAAGTGCCTACTTATGATGGGACTACGCCGTTCGATACATTCAAGCTGCAATTCGACCTGGCTGCTCTGGAAAATCAGTGGACCGATGTAAGGAAAGGTCGGAGATTGGCGCTGGCTCTTAAAGGTGCTGAGGTAATAAAATCAGTTCCAGAATGTTTACGAAGTGAGTACGAGACCGTCATAAGGGCGCTGGCAGCCAAATACAGCGACGAGCACAACAGAACGCTGTACTACTGTGAGCTGAAGAATCGCAGGCAAAGGGCCAACGAGGCGCTGCAGGCATATGCAGCAGACATTGAGCGGCTCGTACAGCTGTGCTACCCGTCCTTCGGCGCTGATGATCTCGAGAGGATGAAGATTGAGGCGTTTATTGAAGGTCTTCATGATCCGGAGACACGTCGCAGTGCGTTGATGATGGGTAAGCCGACATTTAGGGAGACGGTGACCAGCGCGATGACATACGAGGCGACATGGATTGGGAGCACTCGGTATGCACCTGCAAGGATACGCCAGATCCAGCCGGACAACGACATTGCGATCCAGGCAACAAGCTCTGAGCCACCGGGCAGGCCACGGGTGGTCTCCTCTAAAGTTGTTTGCTGGGTATGTGGCAAGCAGGGCCACATATCACGAGACTGCCGCCAACGAAAGAGGCGTTCCCGTTCTCGATCGCAATCGCCTGAAGCGAGGAATACTGACAATCGAGGCTCAGCCAACAAGCGCAGGGCTGAGGACGGCGAGTCGTTAAACTAAAACGGGTCAGCCCAAAGGGGCGTGAGCTGATCCCCACAATCTGCCGCCCCACCGTCCTTGTCTCACAGCTGAAACGACAGCCCAGCAGCTTAACAATTGAAGGAAGGATAGATGGAAAGTTGTTCGTGTTGACACTGGATACTGGAGCGTCATATTCGATCATAAAAAGGAAGCTGCTGAAGAACTGGGAACCGCTGCATGGCATACAGCTGCGGACTGCGACTGGCGAGCGCGCGCCGGTAAGAGGGAAAGTTACAAAAACGATTACTATCGGCACCAGCAGCCTGGAACATGAGTTCATCGTCGCGGATATAATGGACGACGTGATTATCGGCGTGGATTTCATGATTAGGCACGGTTTTACGCTGGACCTGAAGGAAAATGTGCTGAGATATGCCAACGTTGAATTCCCGCTGCACACCGGCTATGAGCGAAGCGTGGCGGTAAGGAAGGTTGTATCGTGTCAACACAGGAGGATACCAGCGAACTCCGAGGCGATTGTGTGGGCAAAGGTGGACGAGGACGATGGGACGAGTCGGCTGTGGGTTGTAGAAGCACCGAATCAAGGACACGACAACATCATCATCGGACGTACATTAGTGGAACCTAAGAATGGCAGAATACCAGTCAGAATACTGAACCCCCTGAATGCACCCAGATATGTCGGGAAAGATGAGGTAATTGGCGAGTGTAGAGAAGCCGTAGCAGTGGTCAATTGCGAGAGTAGCCCACCCGGAGGAAATAAGAAGAGCGGGTTTAACATGGACGTCATACCGCAGGAGAATCAGTGGAACAGCGAATTGACGGCCAATCAGAAACAGAAGGCGAGGTCACTCCTGCAGCACTATGGGTCAATATTTGCGGCAGAAGCAGGCGGAAGAACAGCCATAGTGAAGCACAACATCGACACCGGAAGTGCAAAACCGATTCGCCAACCACCAAGACGAGTTCCTCTGGCCAAGAGGGAAGAGGTCACAAATTTGATCGAAAACATGCGGAAAGAAAAGGTCATAGAGCCTTCTTCGGGCCCCTGGTGCTCGCCGGTCGTGCTTGTCAAGAAAAAGGATGGCAGTACCCGGTTTTGTGTGGACTATCGGAAACTCAATGATGTGACCAAGAAGGACAGTTATCCACTACCTCGGATCGATGACACCCTGGACACACTGTCAGGCACGCAGTGGTTCTCCACGCTCGACTTACGCAGCGGCTATTGGCAGGTAGAGCTTGCAGACAAAGACAAGGAGAAAACGGCTTTCAGTGTTGGCGATGGTTTATGGCAGTTCACCGTCATGCCGTTTGGACTCTGCAACGCCCCAGCAACATTCGAGCGGCTAATGGAACGGGTGCTAAAAGGGCTGCATTGGCGGACGTGTCTGGTGTACCTCGACGACATAATCGTGATGGGTAATAGCTTCGACGACCACCTGGGAAAGCTAAAGGAGGTATTCGAGCGGATACAAAAAGCCGGGCTTAAACTCAACCCAAAGAAGTGCTCGCTGTTCCAAAAAGAGGTCAAGTATCTGGGTCATACGGTTTCCGCCCGCGGAGTACATACGGATGAAGGCAAAATCACGGCGGTGAAGGAGTGGCCCCGGCCACGCAATCTACACGAACTCCGCAGTTTCCTGGGCCTGTGCACATACTACCGCCGATTTGTTCCGGGATTCGCGAACATAGCCAGCAGCTTGCACAAACTGACGAAAAAGAGCCAAGCTTTCGAGTGGAACGATGAGCAGGAGCAGGCTTTTGCACGTCTGAAGGAAAAACTGTGCACTGCTCCAATTCTGGCCTTCCCCGTGCCTGGAGAGATGTTTGTGCTGGATACGGATGCGAGCGGGCATAGTATTGGCGGTGTGCTATCACAGATAATAGACGGCCAAGAACAAGTGATAGCATACTACAGTAGGATTCTGTCGAAACCGGAACGCAACTACTGTGTGACACGGAGAGAACTGCTGGCGGTATTGGACTGCGTAAAACACTTCCACAAATATCTGTATGGACAAAGGTTTCGCCTGCGCACAGATCATGCGGCATTGAGATGGCTCCTGAACTTTAAGGATCCTGAAGGCCAATTGGCGCGGTGGATCGAGCGACTGCAGAGCTACGACTACACGATAGAGCATCGGAAGGGCAGTAGCCATGGCAATGCCGATGCCTTGTCACGCCGTCCGTGCAAAGTCGAATGCAGGGCGTGCTCGCGAGCCGAAAGCAAAGAACAGATAGTGGACGTCCGGTTGGTGAGCGTTATGCCAGAGGAAGAGTGGTCTGCGGAGAGGCTACAAAAGGACCAGCGTGAGGATGCGGATCTTGCAAAAATCGTCGAAGGCAAGGAGCAAGGCGCACGTCCAGACTGGCGGGAGATGGCCGGTGAAAGCCCGATCGCTAAGGCTTACTGGGCACAGTGGAAAAGTCTGCGGCTGAAGGAAGGATGCCTGTACCGCGAATGGGAGAGCGCGGATGGACGGACCAGCAACTCCCTAATGGTAGTGCCGAAATGCAGAATCAACGAGGTCATCCAGGCATACCATAACGACTCCAGTGGAGGGCACCTAGGCATCACCAAAACCGTCGCCAAAATAAAAAGACGATTCTACTGGGTAGGATGTCAGGAGTCTGTAGCCGAGTGGATTAAGAGCTGCGACCGATGTTCAGCAGCGAAAGGGCCAACAAGAAGATCTCGAGGCCGCATGCAGCAGTACAACGTGGGAGCGCCCTTCGAGCGGATTGCTATGGACGTCGCCGGCCCATTCCCAACTAGTACTCAAGGCAACAAATATGTGCTGGTGGTAATGGATTACTTCAGCAAATGGCCCGAAGTGTACCCAATTCCTAACCAGGAGGCCACTACGATCTCGGAAAAGCTGGTAAACAACTGGGTAGCCAGGTTCGGAGTTCCGTTGGAGTTGCACTCAGATCAAGTCCGGAATTTCGAGTCTGCGGTATTCAAGGAAGTGTGTGAGCTGCTGGGGATAAAGAAAACGCGTACCACTCCTTTGCACCCACAGTCCGACGGCATGGTGGAACGCTTTAACCGGACAATAGAGGAATACCTGCGGAAAGTGGTAGGCAGGAATCAAAAGGATTGGGACACGCATATCTCCTTGTTCCTAATGGCGTATAGGTCAGCCCCGCACGACACGACATCACTCACTCCAGCCCGAGCAGTATTCGGCACAGAATTACGGTTACCCGCTGACTTGAAGTTCGGAGTAGTCAGCACGACGGGAGGCGCTAAGACGGACTACGTGGCCAATAAGCGGGCGGAACTGGAGGAGATTCACCAGTTTATAAGGAGCCGCACCAAACTGGTCAGCGATAAGGCGAAAGCCAGATATGATCTACGGGCCAACTCAGCAGGGTTCCAAGAAGGCGATCTGGTAATGCTCTACAACCCGCAGCGGAGGAAAGGTTTGTCTCCGAAACTTCAAGCGTCATGGGAAGGACCTTACGAAGTCGTGACTAGGATAAACGACGTGGTATACAGGATTCAACGTTGCAGCAATAAAGGCGCTAAGCTGAAGGTAGTCCATTTGCAGCGCCTGGCGCCTTATCACAGCGGAACCTCGGCACTTGTTCGGGACGAACAAGTCTAAGTGGTGGGCAGTGTAACGATAAGACAGTTTGTCGCTGTGCAAAGCAACCCTGTCGCTACGCGCCGTGCTATAATTCAATCTGGCAACGACGGCCGCGACAATGATGGCAACTTTTAGTCCAATCTGGCAATGATGGTCGCGATCATCATGGAAACCTTTAGTCCACTCCGGAATGTGCGAGAACGATCTGCGCGATGGCCGGACAGGTATAAAAGACAGCCGGGTGCGGCGCAGCGAGTCAGTCTGATTTTGACTAGTGAAGGTGCCACACGGAGTAATTGAGCGAATAATTAAGTGTAAAGACAGTAAAGTGTAAACCTGTGAAATAAAGTGATTGTTGTTTTATTTTATTGACTGCGGTTGAGGAACTAAGTGTGTTTTATTTTCAAATTACGCAATCCAGAGATACGTATTAGCCCACTAAAACTCATATTCGTAACAATACCCTATTTGGAAAGTGCACTTTACTTTAAAAAACATGTATGATAATACTAAACTGCCAACACATTTTTTTAAAACCCCCCCCCATGACCAAGTTCTGGCTACGCCCCTGGTGTCTTTGAAATAAAATAAAAGCACTAAAAAACGCACCAAGTACCAAACTCAGTATTTTAAACGCACTAAATTGGCAACAGTGGTCATGAGTCAATTGTCACGAGTTGCGGCCGCAGCAAATAATCTGAATGCAGGGATTTAGTTTTTTATGAGGCTTTATTAGCCTAAGCGTATACGGAGGCGCAGACACTGTGTGACGCAGCAAATATTTTAACTGCGTATACGAATCTCACATAACCAGCAACATGAGTTCTTTGTCTGATTCAGACTTTGAAATAGAAACTAAGTATATAATATGTTATTATTATTATTTACAGTTTATTTAATAAATAAATTATAAAACAAACTTAAAACTAAGGCACTAGCATCTAAGGCTTTCAGCCGATTATTTGAATATTAGATATTGTAAAGGATGAAACATTCTCTTAAAATGTTCATAACTAGGGATCGGAATTATATGCAAGTGCATCTTTTTTTGGAAATTCGGATTTGAATGGGACCAAGACAGAAACTGTTTTTATTGAAAAATATTAAGAATGAGCTAACATATGCACTGCATATTTGCATATGTTTGCATAATTTGCATATATTTTGCATATTGTGCATATTTTTAGCATATTTTGCACATTTGTTGCATATTTTGGCATATTTTTGCATATTTTTTTTTTCATTTTTTGCCGTATTTGGCGTAAGTATGTATATAAACATATTCATATAGACTTATGTTCTTCTATGCAAACGAACAAGAGTGAGATTGATGTGCTCCTGTGTGTAAAGGGGTTGGGAGGGGAGGGGTATATTTAGACAAGCCCAGACTTTTGTTATTCCGAGAATGTTGTTCTCACGATCATTATTGAGGGTGTTGTAGTTTGGCTCACTAAGCTATTTTTTGGGGCATTGCTGAGTACAACATACAAGAATAATAAACGTTTTCGTACTCCACGAGCTGGTGTACGGCATAGGCATGGCATATGCTGACCGTAGAAAACTTGGAGCAAATTTTAGTTATTTACCAGGTATGCGCCTATGAAACCGGTAACGACATCTAGCGGTAAATAGCCGAATATTTATAAACTTCGGAACCGTACCAAATGTCATGTTTACTTCTTCTGTCATATGTCAACAATATTCAGTTCACAATTTGTCAAGTTTCATCCAACAACGCATTGTTTGACGCTCCGGAAAATGTCGGATTACGTGCCTACAAATTACGATTTGCGGACACAGTTAATTTTGTGTTACCATTTGAAGAAAAACGCTTCTGAATCGCATCGAATGCTTGTGGAAGCTTACGGCGAGCATGCTCTTGGTCGCACACAGTGTAACGAGTGCTTCAATAAATTTAAAAGTGGTGATTTTGATGTGAGAAACGAGGAGCGTGGCCGGCCACCAAAAAAGTTTGAAGACACCGAATTGCAAGCATTGCTCGATGAAGATGATGGCCAAACGCAAGAACAGCTCGCAGAACAATTGGGTGTTGACCGTCGGACCGTCGGAAAACGTTTAAAAGCAATGGGAAAAATTTTAAAGGTCGGTAGATGGGTGCCACATGAACTGACTGAAAGGCAGCAAGAAAACCGAAAAACCACTTGTGAAATGCTGCTTGCCCGGTGCAAAAGAAAGTCGTTTTTGCATCGAATCGTAACTGGTGATGAAAAGTGGGTCTATTTCAAGAATCCCAAACGAAAAAGATCGTATGTTAACCGCGGCGAAAGTGCGCAATCGACCGCAAGGCCAGATCGCTTCGGAAAGAAGGCCATGCTATGTGTTTTCTGGGACCAGCGTGGTGTCATATGGTATGACCTTCTAAAACCTGGTGAAACGGTTAACGGTGAACGTTACCAACAACAATTGGCCGATTTGAACCGTGCTATACGCCAAAAACGCCCAGAATATGAAGCCAGGCAACACAAAGTGATTTTCCTCGATGACAACGCACCACCACACCGCACTAGAGCCACCAAAGAATTGGTTGCATCGTACAACTGGGAAGCTCTTGCTCATGCGGCTTACTCACCAGACTTGGCGCCTTCGGATTATCACATGTTCGCATCGATGGGCCACGCATTAACGGAACGGCGCTTCAATTCTCACGCAGAAGTAAAAAAATGGATCGATGATTGGTTTCAGGCATGTTTTTGGCGAGGCATCCATAAATTGCCTGAGAGATGGGAAAAATGTGTAGCTAGCGATGGCCATTACTTTGAAGAATAAAATTGTAATCATTTCCTCACAATAAACGTGTTTTTTTCAAAAATAATTACCGGTTTCATAGGCGCATACCGTACTGTAATAAGTAGTTAATTTTTTACATTTAATTTTAAGTTTTGCTATTATTTAAGTTAAGGTTTTGTTTTGTGGACTTCAAATTAAGAACAATTTCTATTTAAAATGCAATGTTTTCTAAACTTTTTTGAATTTCCCAAATATCACTAAATTCCTGGAATTTAAATTTCTTGAAACACTACCAGTTATCCCCGGCTTTGCACGGAAGAATTGCATACTTTTATTAAAAACAATTTTATTCCACAACTAGCAGGGCCCTGCGGCTTTGCACGCAAGTTTTAAGTCAATGGGCTCAATAAATCAAGTTTCTCTTAACACTTTGCCGTCCGCACGTCTTGTAAATATTTATTCGCTTGGCGCCGGCAGCGCTAATCCGGATTACTTGGCTTGTCGCCGGCCGTTTTTGACATTATCGGGAGATTATGAATTGTTAAGTTTTACTAATCTCATCGTTAGTTCTCATAAGTTCTCAACCTTGTTTCCCTACTTTCATGAAATTTTGAAGATATACATACCTAACTAAATACATACAAAATTTGTTTGTTTTATATAATTCGTTGTTGGCCGCTAGTTTGCTCACGACGCACACTGGGGTAATTCATGCCGATTTTGGCGATTAATTCACCCGGACTATTTAGACATGAAAAAAGTATTAGGTTTAGTTAATTATACATAAAGAAATAAAAAATAAATGTATTTGAACATACTTTAGTGGATTTTTTTTATTTATGACCAAAAATTCAAAATTGTTGCAAAAGGGTATTATACAGAATTCCTCGCTTATTTATTAATTACTGTCGGAATCATCATCGTATTCACCTACGCTTTCACCTTCGCATCCATCGTTATCATCAACATCATCATTGTTCATATCATCGCGTTCTTCTTCCGCAATTATCAACAAATCCAATGCTTCCCTTGGCATGCGCGTAACTGCTTTATGCAGCAATTTCGTTTCTGTCGATATAATGGGATCAGAACTTACAAGAAGTCTATTTAAAACGTCTTCGTTGGTTTTTCTCGGCTACTTTTTCGAGAAAAATATTCCCTGAAATCCTTAAAATCTTTATTTCTCGCTTCCTGCGCTTTTTCAGATAATTCACCGATTGGCAACAAGGCGTGAGTTATGACCTCTGGTCCATGAATTAAATATTTATGAACAGTCGTAGGCATGTTACACCAGGTAGTACTCAACGAAAGATTTGGCACAATTTAAGGCAAAGAGTTGGTCATTATGTCATAAAGACTTTGACGGGTATACCAAATAACATTTGGATTAGTTCCTACATGAAAAAAATCACCTTTTTTGAAAAATTAGTCATTTACAGTTACCGTTTACCGAATTAGTTTAATGCACATCACTGCGGTTATTTCAATCGATTACACATAAGTAATGCAAACAATAACAATGCCCAATACTGCAACTTCTGACAAATAAGGTCGGTTGACCTAGTTTTGCACACACCCTACAACAAAGACAATTGAAAGAATCCAAGATATCAAAATTGTATTTGGTTCTGCATCATTTGAGACGATTTTGTATTGTGTTTCATAAATATCTTAAACACCAAAAATATTTAGCTTATCCCGCCTAATATGCTGGCTAATATAAATCTAATATGCCGGCGCCCCGTAAAGTAGGGTAAAATGCATAAAGCATTACTAAAAACCATACATTGAACAACAACAAAACTAACATAAAATGTTTCATTTGTTGCTTATCTTATATTTTTTGCATTTACATTTATTTCTTGACTATCTTTTCACGGACCGCGTGCATATTTTGCCAAGAGTTCACATACAAAAATCGAAATGCTGCAAAAGTGCGCAACAATAGCGCAACTTTTTTTCCATAGAAAGTTGCTAGAATATCCACAGATTACGATTATGACAATATTTTAGGTGAACATCACTGAACAAACAACTATATGTCTATGAATAGGGTCAAAATAAGGCAATTTTTAAGCTTATCTTTAAAAAAATAACAAAAATATTTACGAACACTTAAAACAAAAAAAATTAGTATTTTAATACTTAAATACCTGAACAAGAAGCCTCCATCATCACTTTTATGCTACTTTAAAAACTTGCTAAAGAAATTTGATTTGAATAATTGGAAAATTCACGTTTCACGCTGCGCGTACGACAAATGAAAAGAAATGTCAACTTTCAGAGTGGATTGCAGGAATACGGTAAATTATTTTACAACAATTCTTTCACCTAGTGATGCGGAATTTTATCTACTTTAATCCGGTACCAAAAAAAGATCAGTATCTTTAATTTTCATTTTTGAATTAATCGCCACTTTACTTATATATGGTGTCGCCGGACGGCATAGTGTTAATCCTTCGTTGACCCATTCAGATTCGTACGAGAAAATAATTGTCTAATTATATCTTATTTAAAGGGCTTTCGCCATATTTTAAGTAATTTGACCCCTTAATTCATGTTTCCCTATACAAACTCTTAACCCATCGTTGACCCCGTCAGATTTCGATTTTCGAAAAAATAAAAAACACGTTTCGTTTTATTTATCATATGGTGCACTTTAACCAAGTTTGAAGACAAATCCCCATTAAATCATGCTTATCCATACAAACTTTTAACCCTTAGTTTACCCTGTTTGGTTTCGATTTAAAAAAAAACTGAGAAACACGTGTTTGATTATTTCGCATTTGAAGTACTTTTACCAAGTTTGAAATCAAACGGGCCAACAAATTTTGTTTTTCCATACAAACATTTAACCCTTGGTTTACTTCGTTAAATTTAAATTTTCACAAAAGTAAAAACTATCTCTTTAATTATTTTTTATTTCTAATGTTTTCACAAATTTTTAAATCAATAGGCCTATCGGTTCATGTTTTTTTCGTAGTCTTTCCTAATACGAACCTTAACCCTTGGTTGTCCCCGTTAAGTTTTGATTTTCCAAAAATTGAAAAATACGTGTCGAATTATTTTTTATTTGAAGTGTTTTCACCAAATTTGAAATCAATAGGCTCATTAAAATGCGTTTCTTCATACAACACCTTAACCCATGTTTTGCCCTTTTAAATCCCGAATTAAAAAAAAAATCCTTTTTAACGAAGGTTTATTTTTCAAGATGTACCTACACTTCAAATTCCATGTTTGTAGCTTCAGCGGTTCGAACTGGCTGGAGTGCATATGTTTTGCATATATTTTGCATATTTCGTGCATATTTTGTGTGCATATAAATCCGATACCTAGTAATGTATATCCAACAAATACTCCGCCTGATGTTCCAAACAATGGACAATTGCTCGATGCAGCGTATTTCCAAAGTCGGTGGTATCACATCACACGTCATGTCGATCAGAGCAAATTTCCGTATGTGGGACACTGCACTGCGGTAGGTGGCATAGGATGTAACGTCGATCGGTTAATTGCTTGCATTAACCACAGAATAAACAGTAATACAGAACGCGCATCTCATACAAATTCAAAAATGTTAAGGGGTCGTAATATTACGACCACTGTTAATTTTACATTACGTCCTCTGCTATAAACATTACGAACAGCACTAGTCAGCTTTCGTTTCTGTTATTTCACAGAACAAATAGCACAGAGATAAGAAGAAAGTAATGATCGCATACAGCTCCGAAGGGAAAATAGCATCAGGCTGTGGGTGTTGTTGTTGTCGGCCAACAAAACGAAGTGACACTTGTTTCTTACATATATGGGGAGAAGAGCAATAAACTATGGTTGTTGTTATTGTTGCCGGCTAGGAAACGAAACATTGAATTTGAAATCTTTTTGCTTTGTGGTAGCAATTTACGACGGAGTGTAGCGTGCAAAAATATATGAGAACGAATGTCAAAAGTGGGTAACTTATCGACTCAAAAAGTCACTACGGTATAAAGATATCACACTATTTATAATATTGATGATAGTTAAACGATGTGGTACAATCGTTATGTGCGAAATATCCTTTAAGTGGTGGATGCACGCACATATATCGAAAAAAAAAGCAAAACGAAAAATTTATTCTGCCATCATTCGGGATCGTCGTTGCTTACTTACTTTTTTCTTATAGCTTTCTGCTTTACAATAGATATGTACATACATTAGACATGATTAAATGCACAAATTTGTAATTACGATTCTTCGGAACCTCTCATTTTTTTTAGGTTTGACAAACAAATGTTTGGGCCAAAAAACTGGGGGCCTAGAGTGGGATAAAAGGCGTAGGGATAAAATAATAAATCGCGGCAAGAAGTCATTTACGCCAAAATTAGCGAAACCTTAGCATTCAAGTGCTCAAAAGGAAATAAAAATTTCTTCACGCAGAAGGTCGATCGCATAATATCATGAAAAAAACTTGTTCTTATTAACCGACACACGTCGGGAATTGCAAGCCATGTCAGCCAGAAACAAAAATTCAAAATTTACAATTTTCATTCGCTGATCAACACAACAACAACGATAGCACACGATTCGCTTCATTGAAAATAACAGTAACTTCTATGGCCGGCATCGAGCGCACGAACTCGCTCTGCACCACTCGGCACTTACCGAAGTTGACAATAACAGAGACCATCGTCGCACGAGAAATTAACAGAGACAAAAGTTCTGTTCAACAAACTCTGTTATCTGCCCCCTGCTGCTTTCGGCCTGCACCCGAAATTCAGATTGCTTCGCTGGCCGACATGCGCATTCTGTATACTGTTTATTCTGTGCATTAACTTAGCCACTTGAGTGTCGCTGTGTCGAGTGTCTTGCGGCGCTATTTGACACTTTTAGAATAGGTGTGCATAAGTGTTGGGTTGATTGACTGGTGTAGGCATGAGTGTTTTGTTTTATTTTTTAAGTATATTTTTTATATACGAAATGATCGATATTTTTATGTTCTTCTTAACTTACGTATTTTATATATAAGTTATATGGCGTTCAAACTGACGACTTAAACGTGTTTAACGTGCTTAAACAAGTTAAATGAACAAAACCAGTTCGAAAACCTGTTTATTCACATGCAATTGTTGTTGGAAATTAAACGTGTTAAACCATTTAACAAGTTTTGAAACGAGTTTAGCGCAGGGTTGCATCCGAAAGCTTTCTATGAAAAAGCTTTTTTGTCAACTGAACACACCGCACACACTCTGAACACACACCAGAAAAACATCCCTTAAAATTCAGCTGTCATTTCATCAAAACAAAACCAAACAAAAATTGAAAATTTGAAAAATTTGAAATGATTGAATGAATGAATGCTCTCATTCCATTTATTGCCTTTTTATGGCATCTGAATAAAAGGCGTCTAATATTTAGACGAAGTTGAGTATGTTGCCGTGGATTGTGAAATATGCACCAATATTTCGCTCGAATCATGCTCCCAGCACATCAGTTCACAAAAATATTTATTTGTTGTTTGTAAACAAACAGCTGTCAAATTAAACCTCATTGAGCAGTCTGGCCGGTCGTGTTCAACAAAAAGCTCTTTTCACTTAAACTAGTTTAAATGAGTCAGTTTGAACGCCATATTACGCTGTTTTTGGAAAAAATAAATAAATTTCATGAGACTTATTTTTTCAAAAAGTTGTATTTTCTTAACCCATTAAAGCCGGGTACCAGTTCCGCCCATACGATTTTGATAAAATTTCATACACGACCTGGAATTGACCCAAAATGATCAGAAACAATTTCAGCTTTCTATCTTTGCACGTTGCTGAGATATTCATTGGGTATTTTTTACCCATTAGGCAGCAATGGTAGCTTTTTTCCATACTTTTTGAAGTGATCAGCTAAACATGTGAACAAAAGTTGTATTGTTTACAGGTGAGTTAGGAGGCAGATTTTTGTGAATTCTAAGGCCACTACGTTTTGTCACATTTTCCACCTCCGGAAAATTTATAATTTTTGGAGTCTGGTAACTCTAGCTAGATGGCGGAATTTTAGGGTGACCTCCACTAGACTAAGGTAGTTCCATCTATACCCCAACCATCGCTATCAATGATTTTGAGATATCTCCACCACGAATGTTTCTGTGATTTTTTTAAAAAGTAAATTTTCATGGGTAAATTTTTACCCATTAGGCAGCAATGGGTTAAAGCAGATATACATTTCATAACAAATATACATACAGAAAAAAAGCGATTTGATTTCCTATATAAGGGTCTCCTTTTTTTTTAATTGGTAGGTTTTTTAAATGTAGGCATTTGAATTTTTCTATTTTGATTACTACTGTAATATACGTTTGTACCAAAAATTGTGTATATCCTTAAAATTAATGGACCAGGCCCACATTTTAAGTTTTTGTTTTTTAAGCGAAGAGTTGCTCTCCCAAACTTGTTTCTATGACTTTAATGTTTTTACCTCTGTTCATAATTTATATAGTGTGCAAAGTATAAATATAAGTATAACTTACCGGAAGTTCCAAGGCCTGCATATGTGAGTATAGCTTGAAATATTTGAGCCATGGTTCCTTCATCCGGGTCTGAAAGCTTGCTTAAACATTGTGTAATTGGTTGCCTGCTAAAGGCCCAGAATACATGCGAATACCCTTTGTACGTTTCTCCATGATCTTGAATAATATTTCTTTGTTCTGCTCGTAGTTTTTCCAATCTGTGTTTAGACAGTCTTCTCAAAGTATTTCTGATAAATCCTCCTGTTTCCTGAGGTTTGCGCATAATTTCCAAATCTATTAACTGACGTCGACACAGTATGACATTGTGATATAAACGAGAACGATCTTCATTTGTGATTGGTTTTCCTTTTTTCGTGTTCTCAAAATTATTTAAAATCCAATTTGACAATTGTGGGTAGTAAGAAATTATTAAAGATCCTATTTCATTTTTTTGGGGAGTTTCGAAAACAAAACATCTTTGAGATTCTATTGATGAAATGTGTTCTTTTAGTTGATACTTGGTTGTCTGAACTTGTTGAGCATGCCGGTTCAAAGTAATAGTTATAAAACTATCACTAGGATCCAACATTATTGACTCGATGTCACTATATTTAAATTGATAAAGTATGAATTTGTCTTCAGACTGAATAAATATTACTCCCTCCAAGTTTATTCCTAATATTATGTTACTTCCAAAACTCCAATACCCTTTATATATAACGTTAAACATAGTTGTTCCATACAATGGATATTGCATCACACAACTTAAATAAAGTACTTTGGCAGTTAATTCATTTCTTGATGCACCATACTGTCTGTGAGCTTGTGCTAAAATGGGAATCCAGAATTGTTGGTCTCTTGTTTTAGATATACGTTCAGGAAGAAAATTATTTATGTCGGCGTAGTATTCAGGCTTGGGTTGGTTTGAAGGGTCCCCCAATGCCACTTGAGCCTGGAGACCAGCCAATTGTAAAGCAACTTTTTCACTTACAGGAAACTCATCACACTAAAAAGAGAAACACCAAGTTTATTGTTGAATAGAATATTTTTCTGGTTTTAGACGATATATGCAAATATACAAGCACTTCATTTTTCTCGAAACATATTTATTTATTCAAAACATCAATTTTGTTCTGTTTAAAGGAAAAATAATAATTTTAAATATAACGCTATTTCCAACCTCAAAGCACTTCTGATATGCTCTTTTTGATATATCTTTGAGATCTTCCAGCAATGGGGTCTTTATCACCTGAATCGTGGCAAACCTCCGTCCTTTCATGGGGACTAAGTTCGGTAAATACGATAGCTGAGACATGATTTTTAGACAAAAAATTGCGTTTATATAAAAAAATCCAATGTAGGTAGCCCAAGAAATTTAAAGTCACCTTAAAAGAAAGTGGATGTATGTGTGTAAGCGTATCACACTCAAACGGACTGGCCAATTTTCATGGAGTCTTTTTTGTTGGATTCGGCTTGAGTCAGTTCAGGTTTATGCGAAAAGAAAATTCCGGAAAATCTATTGGAAAAGTCGGAAAATCCATGCCATGTTTGACCGCGAATCACTTGAGAACGGCAACGTTTTTTTCGTTGTATTCGTAGTTGTTAGAACAAGGTTTGTATGAAAGAAAATTTTAGGAAAACGGGGCGTGTCACTTTTTCACCAGCCCAAATTTTCAGACCATAACTTTGGAACCATAAGTCATACATCAATTAAATTCACTACGAACTTACTATTTAGTCATGTCCTTCGACAGAGGGAATGGGACGGGTATTGGATGAGGGGGGGTTAATTTAGTATTAACCTACCCTTTTCCCTTTCGGCAGAGATAAGGGTGCGGGTATTGAATAAAGGGGCGTGGCGTAAGTAAAAATGATAAAAATTGGTTTTAGAAATTGGCATGGTTCAAGCGCAGTCCATTTCTTTACTGAAGCTTAGCAGCAACATTGCTGATTTGTGGGCCTCAATTGTGTTAATCAGTAGCTCTTACTTTAGTTGGTTTTCTTCGTCAATTTGCATCGTCATAGATTCGGCATCTCGTGCGTTTCATTACAAAAAAACAAATGTTGTGTGAGACGAAGTTCGCCGGGTCAGCCAGTAGTAACTATATTGTAACGATGAGGCACCCTGTCGCTGTGCTATGCATGAATGCTTTTACGGGCATACTTTTAAGCACACACGTTAGAGTACGGCTGGCTGGCTATAATTTCGATATGGCAAGGATGGCTCGCGATGGTAATGGATGTGCGAGAACGATCGGCGCGATAAGCAGACAAGTATAAAAGGCAGCCGGGTACAGCGCAGAGGGACAGTCTTATTTGAGCAAGTAAAGGTGAAACACGGAATAGTCCAATAAGTAATAGCAAGTGTAAATACAAAGTGTAAATTTGTGAATAAAGTGATTGTTGGTTTTTGACTGCGTTTTGCGTTGATTAATTTAAGTGTGTTTTATTTTTCAGGCACAATCCAGAGAGACGAATAAGCCTAAAGAACTAATTTTCGTAACATTTGGTGTCAGAAGTGGGATTGTGCTAATGAAAATAAAGAAAAAAAAGAAGAAAAATAAAATTATAAAATGCAGACATGATTAAACTCGAGCAGCTGAAGGTGGACCAGCTGAAGAAGGAGCTGGCTGCCCGCAATTTGCCGACTGCTGGCGGTAAGGTGGAGTTGCAGCTGCGCTTGCGAGAGGCGTGTGAGGCACGAGGCGTCGATTGGACTGCGCTCGAGTTCTGATCGCAGGAGCTAGAGGCGTCGGCCAAAGGAGAGAAATCGCCTGCTGGTGCTGCGTCGCTACAAAATATGGCTGCAGAGGCTGCGCACTACAAGCAATGGACATGAGCCAGCTAATGGTTGCAATGAAAGGCATGTTCGAGACTTCCAACCGTGAAAAGGCAGCGAAACTGGAAACTACGAATCAGGAAATAGCTAAAACGGAAACGGCGATCCGAGAAGTAGCTGAGCTGAAAAATTTGAAAATGCAAATCGGCGCAAATGGAAACGTCCAATCGAGAAATGTCAGCGAAACTCGAAAGTGCTAAGCGAGTTGTCCAGCAAGCTTCAGGAAAATTCTGCGCGTTTGGAGCAGAAAGTGGAAGAAATTTCAGACAGGATTAATGGGAAAGTCGAGCACCTGGAGACGCGAGTAAAACATTTGGAAAAACGAGTTGACAGTCTGGAGGATTCGGTAAAGAGAACAATCGACGAGCGGCTTAAAGAGGTACAGCCGCGAGAATGGTTGCCGCCAGTTCAGGAAAGTTTTGCCACCAGAACAGAAGTGCCTACTTATGATGGTGCTGCGCCGTTCGATCATTCAAGCTACAGTTCGACCTGGCTGCTCTGGAAAATCAGTGGACCGATGTAAGGAAAGGTCGGAGATTGGCACTGACGCTTAAAGGTCCTGCGGCTGAGGTAATAAAATCAGTTCCGAAATGTTTGAGAAGTGATTACGAGGCTATCATGAGAGCGTTGGCAGCAAAGTACAGCAGCGAGCTAACGAGGCGCTGCAGACATACGCAGCAGCTATTGAGCGGCTCGTACAGCTATCCTACCCGGAAGTCGGTGCTGATGTTCTCGACAGAATGAAGATCGAGGCGTTCATCGAAGGTCTTCATGCCCCGGAGACACGTTCAGTGCGTTGATGATGAGCAAGCCGACATTTAAGGAGACGGTGACCAGCGCGATGACATATGAGGCGGCATGGATTGGGGGCTCTCGGTATGCACCTGCAAAGATACGCCGAATCCAACCGGAAAGCGATATATCGATCCAGACACCAGCCAGGCCACGGGTGGTCTCCTCTAAAGTTGTTTGCTGGCTATGTGAGAAGCAGGGTCACATAGCACGAGACTGCCGTCGACGGAAGAAGCGTTCCCGTTCTCGATCGCAATTGCCTGAAGCGAGGAATACTGACAATCGAGGCTTAGCCAACAATCGCAGCGCTTAGGACGAGGAGTCGTTAAACTAAAAACGGTCAGCCCAAAGGGGCGTCAGCTGATCCCCACAACCAGCTGCCCTACCGTCCTCGTCTCGCAGCTGAAACGACAACCTTGCAGCTTGACGATTGAAGGAAAGATAGATGGAAAGTCGTTTGTGTTGACACTGGATACTGGAGCGTCATATTCAATCATAAAAAGGAAGCTTCTGAGGAATTGGGAACCACTGCATGGCATACAGCTGAGGACAGCGACTAGCGAGCGTGCGCCGGTAAGAGGAAAAGTCACAAAAACGATTGCTATCGGCACCAACAGCCTGAAACATGAGTTCATCGTCGCGGATATAATGGACGACGTGATTATCGGCGTGGATTTCATTATTAGGCACGGATTTACGCTGGACCTGAAAGAAAATGTGCTGAGGTATCCCAACGTTGAATTCCCGCTGCACACCGGCTATGAGCGAACATACGGTTGTGTGGGCAAAGGTGGACGAATACGATGGGACAAGTCGGCTGTGGGTTGTAGAAGAACCAGAACAAAGACACGATAACATAATCGTGGGACGTACATTAGTGGAATCAAGTGGAAGAATCAAGCCTTCAATTGGGGCGAAGAGCAGAAGCAGGCTTTTGCACGACTAAAAGAAAAACTGTGCACTGCTCCAATTCTGGCCTTCCCCGTGCCCGGAGAGATGTTTGTACTGGATACAAATGCAAGCGGGCATAGTATTGGCAGTGTGCTAGTACAGATAATAGATGGTCAAGAACAAGTGATAGCATACTACAGTAAAATTTTGTCGAAACCTGAACGCAACTACTGTGTGATACGAAGAGAGTTGCTGGCAGTATTGGAATGCGTGAAACACTTCCACGAATACCTGTATGGGCAAAAGTTTCGCCTGCGCGCAGATCATGCGGCATTGAAATGGCTACTGAACTTTAAAGATCCTGAAGGCCAATTGGCGCGGTGGATCGAGCGGCTGCAGAGCTACGACTACACGATAGAGCATCGCAAGGGTAGCAGCCATGGAAATGCCGATGCCTTGTCACGCCGTCCGTGCAAAACCGAATGCAGGCATTGTTCGCGAGCCGAAAGCAAAGAGCAGATAGTGGACGTCCGATTGGTAAGCGTTATGCCAGAGAAAGAGTGGTCTGCGGAGAGGATACAAAAGGACCAGCGCGAGGATAGGGATCTTGCAAAAATCGTCGAAGGCAAGGAGCAAGGCGCACGTCCGGACTGGCAGGAGATGGTCGGTGAAAGCCCGATCGCGAGGGCTTACTGGGCACAGTGGCAAAGTCTGCGGCTGTCTGATGGCTGCCTATACCGCGAGTGGGAGAGTGAGGATGGCCGGACCAGCAATCCCCTAATTGTAGTCCCGAAATGCAGGATCAACGAGGTTATCGAGGCATACCATAACGACTCCAGCGGAGGGCACCTAGGCATCACAAAAACTGTCACCAAAATAAAAAGACGATTCTACTGGGTAGGATGCCAGGAGTCTGTAGCCGATTGGATTAAGAGCTGTGATCGATGTTCGGCCGCGAAAGGGCCGACAAGGAGATCTCGGGGCCGCATGCAGCAGTAGAACTATATTTTTGTTTCACTGATAAATTTAAATCGCTGAGTTTATGTGAACTACCATTTCAACTCTGAGAAAACACTAGTCGCTCTTAATGTTTTGTACGATCACGCAAACTATAAAAGAGTGCATAACGGTACACCTGCACTTTCTTACAGCAAACTATGGAAATTTAAGCTACAACCTTTATTTGTTTTTTAAATCATCTCCTCTACTCCTACAAGACTTTTCATACCTCAGCTCAAAGTGAGTTTATGGGAATTACCACCAGTATATGTACATCACGCTTGTGGAGGGAGCACCCAGTTTCCAATTCGGCTCTAGATGGGATTGAAATATGATAAACCTTATTAAAGGAAAACTTGGATGTCATATAAATTTACGCTCTGTGAAACGCCCTACTTTGCATTGCGAGGAAATGCATGAACTTATAGCGTTATTAGCAGCCAGTTGTCTCCCCAGAATGTCTAATGGAATCAAGTGGTGTAGATGTACATCTGCACATAATTCTGCAGACCTTTTGTTGAGAATTGGGAGTACGATTTCTTGGCCAATAAAGGCTACCAGACAATTATCATATACATACCCTATAACAAGATAGACTATTATCATATATGTACCATATAACAAGATACGCCAAACCAGGACAGTATATAACCTGTGACCAATGTAAGGTTGTTAAGGTTAAGGTAAAATTTGTTACCAGAAAACAGTAATTTCATTTAAAAAAGGATCACTTAAACTGTAAAACAGTTGTTGATGTTTATCTTAATTTAACTAAGTACCAAATCAAGTAAACTCAACGCTTTCACAAAGGCTGTCTTCGGTGACCGGACGCAAAGAGACTATCGCTGCAAAGAAAGTTAGAAATGGCTATCGGCACTACCTTTAGTTACTTCGCAAGTTGAGTTTAAAAGATCTTTGGCCGGCAAAAAAAAAAAGAGAACACCAGAAGATTGTTGAAAAACTCGAAATTAAATAAAGACCTTAAGCGTGGTAAGTTCGGTTCGATCAATAGAAAAATATATTCTAAAGTAAACATTTCAACATTAAAGCAAAGAAATTAGTTTTAAATTAATTAAAATTAATTTTATGTTATATGTTATAATATATGAAAGTTTCATTACGATGCTGTTAAAATATATTAAAATTTAATTTACCTTTACTACACTGTATACCGCTTGTGCATACAGCATGCTAACTTCAACAGGATCCTGAGACAGCTCGCGTGTAGACTTAAATAATCTTTTTTTGAAAACAAAACGATTTTCCCCTGATCCGGTTCCTTGTGTTAAACGTTTATTTGAAATACCAGTGAGTTGAACTTTCAACTGCTTCATCTCCCAAGCCGCAATAATATCGTATAAGTAATCATGGGACTTTATGTGTTCCTCTGCATCGGGTCTAGACTGAAAAATTGCCCAACCTTCGGTAGTGTTTAAATTCAGTTTTTCTGCAAGTTTTAAAACCGCATCTCCGGCAGTGTCCGTAGGATGAACATCAATAGCTTTCGTGCGACCGTCCAAAAAAAAAAATCTGCATACAATGGTTCCTAGTCGTCTCATAGCCTACAAAAACAAGATATACAGTTTTTGGTAGTGTTGACTACTTTTTTCTGTTTTTCTTATATCGCTTCATACATATACTATATATCGCTCGTTTTCCTGAATAGTGTCATAACAAAAAATTGTTTTTAGTATTAGCAGAGCCCCGCGGCTTTGCACGCAAATTTGAAGTCAATGAGCCCAATAAATCAAGTTTATTTATACTATACCTTAACCCATGTTTTACTCCTTTAGAGCCAATTTCAAAAAATCCCGTCTCAGCGGAAGTTTATTTTCTTAAATGTAGCTACAGTCAAATTGCATGTCTGTAGCTTGAGCGATTTGGGCCGGGCAGTGATGCATCAGTCAGTCAGTCGAAACAAACAAACGGACGTCGGACAACTAGAAGCGGGTGGACCTTTGAAAATACAACTCTGACAAACGGACAAACGAAGAGGAGAAGGCAGAGAAGAGCGATTCGTGACAACAACTCCCGCGTGAACCGACGTGCTGCCAATGGCGCAGCTTTTACGTATTTTATAATAAAATAAAACTTTTTAAAATCTAAACCGTGTTTCACAAAATGCACGGAAGGTGGCGGATCCTACATAAAATGCATATTTTACAAGTGGCTAAATGTATCGTGCCAGTGCCCTGTGGACCCTGCAACATTCCAATCCTCTCCCTTCCAATTCCCCGTTGTAAACATGTTCCACTTTCCTAATCGGCCGTTTGTGTCTTTTTCGATTGTTATTCGTGTTTTAACAGCCCAATAAACCACATCTACATCGCAATCCCGCGTCTTCTATTTTTCAAGCGTTCCGCCGACGGCTCAGTACAGAGTTTTTTAACGAGTTTTCTTATATTTTTTTATATGTATATTATAATTTTTAATGGTCTAGCAAATGATAAACGTTTGAAAATTGACAATTATAGATTTAAAAATTAAAAAGATTGGATTTTATGGAGAAAACACTACGCTGGCAGTACTTTTCTTCCGGGTGTAAACAAAACAAACACATTTGTGAGGATGGGACAAACATTGTCCGCAAAGCTTAATATTGCACACTATCGTTTACGCATTCACTCGCCCATGTGTTCAATAGAGCTGTACAGATTTCGATAATATTTACTATCAATAGTTGGCGATATTGAGTTGGCGAAAATCCTCTTAACTGTACCCTCCAAGCGGGTGCCAACCGGGCAATGGGCATCATTTAACCTCCTGGATGTGTCTGCTTTAGCAGGCACAACCGGTAAGGAAAAATGGTGTCTAGCAAAGATTGGACTATGGCTTCACATGGCGCCCTTAGGAGTATAGCTTGATATGACATGCCCGAGGGCGGCATATGAAGCCATATTCTAATCATTGTTAAGGGGTGCCTGGCGGATAGGCATAAAACGCTAGGGGTCGGAGATTCCCGATAAAAAACACTTGCAATGGAGGTCGACAAAGTAAGCGATCGGTGAGAGTGGTGACTGCTACTACCGGCGGGCACGGTGAATTTACAAGCCGTGTCGCCAGCGGTCACACCTCTGTTGGGACTGGAGCAGGTTCCAGCAGTTGTTCTACTATTGCCACCTCTGCTGGGATGGGAACAGGTCCCAGTAGCGGCAACGCTACTGCCACAACAACCACAAAACGCTCGATGCAACGGGTACAGTGTTCAAGTGCCGCAGTCCATGAAGACTCGGACCATGAAAGCGTAGCCAGCATCACAACCGCTGAAGAAGACGTGCTTCTGCGCTGTCCAGGCCAATCCCAAGGAACCAGTTCCGCGAGTCAAAATCTGCGGTCGTCTTGAGAGCAAGCCGAAGAAGGAGAAGGACAGACTGGCTTGGGCGAACGAACCCGTGGAGAAAGGCCGAGCTCACTTTGCTGCTAAAACTTGGTGTGCTCCCACGGATCCGAGGTCTGTCAACCGGGTCGAGGTGAACATCGGAAAGCGCCAGGGTTCAACCGAATTGGAAGCCCCTTCTAGTAAGCGGCAGAAGCAGAAGGATGACGCGACGAAAACGGAAAAACCTAGCACGTCCAGAGCGGCGGCGGCTGCCGCAGCCAATGCAGTTGCCAAACGACATTTGATCGTGGCACTCATTGACCGCAGCAGCCCGTTGGGCCAAATGTCTCAGGAACATTGGCTGACGGTAGAAAAGAAGCCACTGGAGGCCATGATCGCTAAGATGAATCCCGAGCTCGCTGCGCCGATGCCATCGTTTGATGGTGCGGGGTGGTTCAGCGGCGTTAAAGTCATCAAGTGTAACGACGACCCGACGCTTACATGGGTAAAGGAGACGGTAAAAACGCTCAAAGACCTGTGGGATGGCGCGAAACTAGAAGTGGTAGACCGAAGCGAGATCACCTCTTTGCCCAAAGCAAAGGTTTCATACCTCGAGTGGTGAGGCCGGAGGACGCTCTAGGTCTACTGAAACGCCAAAATCCTAATGTGCCGACTGGAGACTGGAAGGTACTACACGTAGGGAAGCCGTCATACTAAGATGTGACTGAAAATTGGACCAGCGAAGTCGATATGCACTCGCTCCCATGGACGAACAGCATCAGGCCAATTTTAATACTCGCGTGCAGGAGCAGAATTGTTGACTTTACATATATCACACTCGTTCGTAAGTTGAACAATGTCCTTGTCAATGTTTGTCCACCAAACGTATTGCCTTGCCAGCTGTTTCATTTTCGATGCACCCCAATGTCCATCATGTAGAAGTTGAAGACATCGTCGTTAAGAGACTCTAGAATGATGACACGGTTGCACCCGGTTTGTAAGCAAAGTAAATTGTTGTTTATTGTTATGGCAAATTTGTAGTTGAAGAAAGAACGGTCAGCATCACATGGACGTAAACTTTCTGGTCATCCATTATCGACGAAAAAACGAACTTGCTGAAGAATCTTGTCTTTGTCGGTATGTTGACGAATGATATTGGCGTCAATTGGTGTGTTTAGTTCGGTGGCATTAAAACATTCTTCTATGTTGTCAAATTGTTCGTCTACCTCCAGCGGTAAGCGCGATAGAGCGTCTGCGTTGCCATGATCGTTGGTTTTACGATATTTGACCGCATAGTTATTGATAAGCCATGAGTATAATGGCCCATCGCTGCAAACGATGTGACGTCATTGTGGGCAACTGATTGACTGGATTGAAAATGCTTATAAGCGGCTTGTGGTCTGTCACCAAAGTAAATTTTCGCCCATATAAATATTGATGAAAATGTTTGACACCAAAGATAATAGCTAGTCCCTCCTTATCTATTTGACTGTATCGCACCTAATGTTTATCAAGGGTTTTCGAAGCGAAGGCGGTAGGTCTCTTACTACCATCGGAATACGTGTGTGAAAGTACCACCCCTATGCCGTAGGATGAGGCATCTGTGGCAAGAACAAGTGGTAACTGTTCCTGATAATGCACTAGCTGCGTTGCATTAGGGATGTGCATTTTTAAAGCTTCGAATGATTGCTGTTGTGCGGAACCCCACGTAAATTTTACGTTTTTGCGGCGCAGCATGTTGAGTGGGACTGACAATTGCGAATAGTTGGGTATAAAATTATGATAACTTACCTTTCCCATAAAAGCTTCTACTTGCTTGAGGTCTTCGGGAGGTCGGAGGTCCTTGACTGCTTTCAGTTCTGATTTGTCTGGCAAAACGCCCCTAGCACTGATTAAGCGCCCAAGATATTCAATTTCATCTTAAAAAAAACACTTTAGCCTTTTACACCTTATTCTATTTTGTTGCAAAATTTGAAGAACTTGTTCCAAGCGGCTAATATGCTCAGAAAATGTAGGTGCGGTGATGATAATGTCATCCAGATAGTTACCGCATCCTTCTACGCCTTGAAGCAACTGTTCGAGATATTTTTGGAAAATAGCTGGCGCACTAGCTATACCGTATGGAAGACGCTGATATTGTAATAATCCAAGCGGTGTGTTGACGGTCATTATTGTCTTTGAATCGTCATCTAATTCCTTCTGCAGATACGCGTCTTTAAGGTCGATTTTAGAAAAATGTTGACCGCAGCGAATTGTGTTTAATAAACATTCGCGAGTTGGCAATGGATATTGCTCGATGTCAATTTGAAAGTTGACAGCTTGTTTAGTCACCACAAATTCGAATGGAGCCATCCGATTTAAGCGCTAGAACGATGGGTGAAGCCCACTGTGAAAATTTGACTGGCTTCCACACACCGGCACTTGTAAGTCGTTCTACTTCTTTTTTGAATAGTCTCACTTGCGAAAATGGAATTTGTCGGCTTTTACAAAATTTGGGTTTTAAAAATACACTCGCTCTAACATTTTTAATAGTACCGAGAGCTGGTTCAAAAACATCGCTGTACTTTTCACAAAGGTTGTCCACTCACTGGTCGCATTTGCGGTTAGATTAGCAACTTGCTGAATTTCAAACCCGAAAACCGAAAATAAATCTAATCCGAATAAATTGTTTCCATTGTCCACGTTATTTTATTTTTGCGCAATTTCACAACGCCTGACAAACTGTTAATTGTTTCAATCGCGTCAATGCTTTGATTCCTTCCACGGTTCCTCCTTTTGTTTTCGTTTTTATTTTCGTCACTGTGATTGACTTTGCCTCTTCCCTGTCGGACTTGAGACAACTGGTTCCCAAAATTCATTGGTTTTTCAACTGATTTTTTGTAAGTCAATTGGACAACTAGTTGTCAAAGTAGCTGTCAGCGAATGCAGAAGTCAGTCAGTTCGCGTCTAATCGTCCACGTTCTGTGTGCGCGTTCATAGGCGAGAGAAGCACATAAAAATGAGAAAACCGAAGCAGAGGTGAGATAAGCAACAAAATACCGTTACGTCTAAAGTTCAGCCTATGATGCTTTGAATGTTGCATGTTTTGTCTTGGGTGATTTCAGTTGGAATTTAACGTGGTTTGAGCAGCAATGAATTGTGGGAGCAATAGTGGTTGGTATTAGAATATTTTTAATTCTTTTAATTCAAAATTAATTAATTTAATTTTAACAGATAAAGCTGTTCTCTCTTGTAAGGCAACTATTTAACGGAATTTTGAAAGGTATTTATTAACTTATTCATTTAACTGTTTATTAATTTCTTGCAGACGAGATCCATAATGATAACGAACTGGACATTACATTGCGCCAGGCTCTTTTTTGCATATTATTACGTAATATTTGTGATTAGGTAATTATTTCTCATATGCAGTGATAATTGTTTTTGTTTCTTATTTAATGAAAATGTTAAATTAAATGTTATAATAATTTAAAAAAATTAAACTAACCCATAATAAACTAGTTTCCAAACTACTTGCTTTACAACTGGTTTATAAACTGTTTTGCTTAGGACTGACTTTGGACTAGTTGCAAATGGATGCAGACGGGGACAATTGACTGTCGCCTAGGACACCGCCATGTTAGCAGGATGTCGGCTAGCGTCGCACACTGGGGAATTCATGACGATTTTGGCGATTAATTCAAAAATTAAAATTAAAGATACTGATCTTTTTTGGTACCGGGTTAACCCTAATTCCCAGAAGTGAGCCTCACAGTCTCACTTAAGATTTCAAATGGTGATAAATCCTATACCAAAAGATTTTCGATTCCAATTTTATATGTAATCCTCTAATGGAATGTTAGAATTATATTTCATTTATAAATTTGACTTTTTAGACAGTTTTTCTACTATTTTTAAACAATTTTTTTAAAATGTAACGTAAACCCAGAAGTGAGCCTCAGGAGCTCATTTGAACAAAAACTAAAATTTACTCAGAATTCCTTGACTTTTTGTCAACCATATGGAAGAATATTTTTATTTTTCATGTTTAGATGCATTTTGATCGTGTCAAGTTCATAGTTTTTAAGCCTAGCACACATCTAGTCGGCATGGGATGAAGTCTACTAAAATTGTTGAAAATACTGCAATCTACGACATATTATGATGCTAGTTCATACAGTTTATGTCTTCCAATCCCGATAAATATGTAATCAGAATATGGAAGTGCGACGGTGCTAATACTTCCTGAAATGTCATACACATGCAAAGTTGGTAATCAAGGAGCTGTGGATCCTGCGAAAAAGGTGTTGAAAAACTGTTTGAGACTTACAAACACAAATGTAATAATGACCAGCTAGTTCACCAGTAAGGAATTAGCCGATAGTTTATTGGATGCGGGGTTCGTACACTCAGAAAAAACAAAATTTGTATGATGGGGTACATCAAAAAACGCAAACCTAATGCATGGCCTCTAGCGCTGCAGTAGCAATTGTTTTCCTGTGGACCCTGTATTTACAAGTTCTTTACTTAAATTAAAAAAAACTTAAATAAAAACGTCTTTAAGTAGTAACTAGATTTGGAAAAATACAATAAATTTAGTTTTTCAGTAGTTTAGCTCATATGAGCCTGACAGTCTCACTTCTGGGTTTACGTTACTTTTAAAATTCTGGGAATTAGGGTTAAAGTAGATAAAATTCCGCATCACTGGATGAAAGAATTGTTGTAAACTAATTTACCGTATTCTTGCAATCCACTCTGAAAGTTTACATTTATTTTCATTTGGCGTGCGCACAGCGGTAAACGTGAATTTTTCAATTATTTGAATCACATTTTTTTTTACAAATTTTAAACGTATGTAGCATCAAAGTGATAATGGAGACTTTTTGTTCAGGTATTTAAGTATTAAAATGTTAAACATGTTTTCTTTTTAAGTATTTGTAAATATTTTTGTTATTTTTTTAAAAAAAAGCTTAAAAATGCCTTGTTTTGACCTTATTCATAGACATATAGTTGTTTGTTTCAGCTTTTCGCGCTGGCGAAAAGCTGAAATTGTAAAACAATTTATATTTTCTGGCTGGCTTTTGTTCTTCTTCTATAAGCCTGCACGTCGTCGCATATTGCTCTCGATCTCACTGCCGACTGTAGTGTGCCCAACATCATAGAAAAGAAAATAATATATGGTTGGCATGGCGACTTATATGATCGCTACAAGCAATAAAAAAAAATAATAATAAGTAATCAACAAAGACAATTAAAAAGGGAAATTGAAAGAAAGGAAGAACTTTTTTTTACGGCAAACATATAATGCTTGCGTAAAAGAACTAAAATAAGAAAATCTAGATTTGAAATTTACTGTCCCAGTATTTGTCACTGAACCATTCTGAAGTAAAATTCTTGCATTAGTCGAATATATGTGCATATATGCCTCAATACCGATTTTTTTAGGCTCCGACTGAAAGATTGTGAAATAAAACCAATCGCAACACAAAAAAGCATACACACAAAAACTACAAGAACAAAAATCATTAGCACTGTTTTGAATCACGTTCGCTGAAACGACGATCGTTGCGCTAGCGAAGTGATGTCCCTTTGCTGGCGATTGAGCGACCAAAGCACCAACAAGGCAATGTTCACACATGGGCGTACCCAGGAACAAATTTAGAGGGCCATAACTACATTTGAAAATTCATATTATAGAATTCAAATAGAATAGAATACAGAATTCTATATATGAAAGCGATATGAGCGAAAGTGAACTATGTATTTAAAAAATTACTGCTTGAACAGCAGGAATTCACAAAAAATTTACTTCTGCAACAAAGGGAGTGGATGCAATCCGTGGTCCACGCTCAAGCTGGTGGTGCCTTTGCAACAAGCTCCGCCATAGTGCCAACGTTCCATAGCTTTGACAAAGAACGCCAAACTTGGGAGTCATACTTGGAACAGTTGCATCAGCATTTTTTTCAGCAAAAAACATTTTTTTCTCTCGTGGATCGGTACGACATTTTCGAACTAATAAAAAATCTGTTTGGAAGTGCCCAGTTACAAGAACAAACATACGGAGAACTAACGGACAAATTAACGGTTCATTTCCAGTCCAAGCGTCACGTAGTCGCCACGCGATACGATTTTTTCTAAAGTGAAATGAAGCCAAATCAAACGTACAGAGAGTGGGTAGCCGATCTTCGCGGCATAGCCCGTGAGTGCCTCTTCGCATGTACAGCCGAAAATTGCTCTCAAAACTTCGTGGATGAAATGATTCGCGGCCAAATAATTACGCAAACACCACATGATGCCGTGTGTGCCGACGTACACTGGGGCAATTCATGGCGATTTTGGCGATTAATTCACCTAGACTATTTAGACATGAAGAAAGTATTAGTTTTAGTTAACCTTCTATTGCCCAAATTTTTTTTTAAGTCGAAAAATTGTTCACCATGTAGTTTTATTTAGAATCATATAAGAAGGGAAAATTTTTAAAATAACAAAATTTGCTTCTGTGTGGGCTTCATGCCTATATAAATTTGCATGCCTTAAGGCCGTACTGGGCACATAAGCTAAAAAATTTAACTGATGAACAGATTCATGTTTTATTGATTACACTACTCGATACGAAAAATGCTCCTAAAAATAAAAGTGTTTTCTAGACTAACTTTGGGCCGCTGAACACGAAACTGAAAATCAAAACATTTTTTTAAAAAGCGTTTTTGAAAAATCTTCGAAAAAACAGTTTTTTCCCTATTGTTTCAGTTATGAGCACATATCTCGTAAACAAATCATCTGACTAACACAAAATGTCCGTCGGTCAGAAGATAATACCTTAGCCTTTCCAGCAATATATAGATTGCCCAAATCAGATGAGATTTGGGGAAGTTACTGACGGTGAAAGTTGTAAAAAAGTGAATTTGTCGACCATTTTCAATATCATAAATTTTGAATGATTTTTTTATGGATAAAATAAATTATCTGCTCTAGTTTTAAAAGATGAAAGATATATTATTTAAGCAAATATGAAGCCTAACATCAATAGAATCGAAAGAAAAATGACAAAGTTATGAAGCAGTGAGTGAACACCAACTTTACATTTATTACGACGGGCGACAAAAAAAACATTTTTGCCGGGACCCATCCAAATTTTGATATAGACGTGAAACTAGAGGTCATTTATAATATCCTGGCGTAGTCAGGTTTTCATTTTCTGACCCAAAGTCCTTTTTAAAGGACTTTAAAATTTTAAGGACGTACATATTTCAAATATTTTTTAAAATATTTGCCGTTGTGCAATGATGAAGATATGGGTATCAAATGAAAGAGGAAAAATGTCTCCTTTTAATTAAATTTCCTATTTTGAACTTTGAATCTAACGTAGCTAACACTTCATTAACGGTTTCTTCATCAGTTTCTTGATCATTTTCTTGATCAGTTTCTTGGAAAACATCGAAATCCAAGTTTTCTAAAACTTCCTGTACTTCTTTGTCCCATAAAACTGACAATTTTTTTTTTAAATGCCGATTGATATCTATAAAACGGAAACCACATGCAAGTGTACCTTAGTGACCAAATGCATTAAATTTTTTCGCTTTGGTGCCTGATGCTGCCTAAAGGCAGTCTGCTTTCCCAAGCCGAAGAAGTAACTGTAAATCCTTTTTTTTCACTATAAAACACTTCAAATCAATAAATTACATTACAAGGTACTCACTCATAATTTTCTTGTTTTAATCTTTTAACGAAAAGTATTTTTAATAATTTTTTATTTTCTTTACTTTTCACGAAATAATTATTTCTACTAATTTCCACGAAGTTCAACTTTCAAATGATAATATTGGGAAACATGTGATGCTTACAGCCGTGCAACATTAAAGAAATGACAACTTAATTTATCTAAAACATGCCCTAAAAATTTCATTAAAAAATATTAATATTTATGTGGACTTTTCTAGGTTTTTGTGGACCGTGCCTTAAGGCCGTATGGGGCAGTAGAGGGTTAATTATACATAAAGAAGTGAAAAATAAATGTATTTGAATATACTTAAGTGGATTTTGTTTTATTTATGATCAAAAATGCAAAATGCTTACAAAAGGTTCGTATACAAAATTCATTGAAATAGGTAACTTCTTTCTATTGAATATTAATTAACCATAATCTCATCTTATTCAAACACGCTTTCACCTTCGATCCCATCATTATCATCATCATCGTTTATATCATCACGTTCTTCTTCCGCTATTATCAATAAATCCAATGCTTCCCTTGGCATGCGTGTGACTTCTTTATGTGACAATTTCGTTTCAGTGGTTATAGTAGGATCAGAACTTATTAGCGGCCTATTCAGAATGTCTTCGTTGGATTTTTCTCTGCTACATTTTCGAGAAAAATATTCCCTGAAAGCCTTAAAATCTTTATTTCTCACTTCCTGCGCTTCTTCAGATATTTCACCGATTGACAAAACGGCGCACAGTGTCGCGATCCCATATAAGCCGTGGCCAAAAATACTTAGCGTTGTCCTATCTCGATGAAACTTGGTGAGATCGTTTTCGTGGTCGAAATTAAGAAATTTGCAAAAATCATTAAAATTGGACCACTGCCACGCCCACCCCCTTACGAAAGGAACTGTAATATTGAAATAACTTGCTTAATATTAGTGATAGAATTATGAAATTTTGTATTTGTGCTTAAAATAATGACTGAAAACCTCACACAAATTGGCGGTCTGCCACGCCCACTTTCAAAAATATTCGCATTTTACTACAACTACAACTGTATTTTTAGAAGGCTGTTTACAATACTCGTTCTACGATGTGATTTTAATTTTTAAGCTTTCTAAAACCTTAAAAGTGGGCGTGGCAGCTGGAGCATATTTATTAAGTGGCCAAAACTTTTCCTTTATGAATTCGTGTATTAATTTTTTCAGCTTGTGATACCATATTTTGGTAAAAATGTTTAGATTTTTAAAGTGGGCGTGGCATTATGCCTACTTTTGATGATACGAACAAAGTGCCCACCTTGTCTTTTATATAGCTCACCATTGTAGCAGCTGTTTTGCCGCTGCTTTCTTTGTGCGTCGCAAGCCATGCTTCGAAAAAATCACAATTTTTGACTGTAGGTGCCACTACAAAAAGTAAATTTTTAGGTGGGGACGCAGGTCGACGCATCTAATTTTTTTATTTTGGTAAATTTACTTGTGCCTTTGTTTTGCACTAATCACTGGAGAGATGCTTTGAGACGTTCTTTTTTATCGTCTCCCAAAGTTAGCGATTTTTCTCACTTTTCGTGAGACAGGAAGGGTTTTTTGAAAGCAACGTAACTTCGCATATGCTGATCAAAACAAAACAAAAAAAGTAGTGCCTACTTGCCCGAACTCTATATTTTTCTTACGTATGTAATTTGTATCCATACGTAGTACCTGTAAGCTAAAAATGCTACTTACATTTAGCATAAAAATAGTGAGTTGCTCTGGCGAAAATGTGTTCCAAGAAAAGGCTCAACTTTGTGGATGGCTCCTGGCTACATTTATTATTTTTTTTAAGAAATATTTTGGATTTGTCTTATTGGAAGTATTATCTCAACATATATGTAAAAAAATATCATGTTTGCAACATCGACTTTTTGTATTTTTGGCCACACTCGCGACACTGTGCGGCACAGACCTCTTTGTCTGTGTCCGTGAATTAAATATTTATGAACAGTCGCAGGCATGTTATAGGGATAGGGATATTACAGAGATAGTACTCAACGAAAGATTTGGCACGATTTAATTGTATTTCATAAGTATCTTAAAAAATATCACCAAAATTATTTAGCTTACGTGTCGCTATCTCCCGCCTAATATGCTGGCTAATATATATCTAATATGCCGGCCCCGTAATGTAGAGTAAAAAGCATAAAGCAATACTAAAAACCGTACATTGAACAACAACAAAACTAACATAAAACATTTCACTTGTTGCTTATCTCACATGTTTTCCATTTACATTTGTTTCTTGTATTTCCCTTCACGGACCGCATGCATATTTCGCCAAGATTTCACGTATAAAAATCTAAATGCGCAGATTACGCAAATGAAAACAGTTTAGGTGAACATCACTGGACAAACAACTGAACAAAAATAAGGCAATTTTAAAGCACTTAAATAAAAAACAAAATTAACATTTTAATACTTAAATACCTGAACAAGAAGCCTCCATTATCTCTTTAACCTTCTGCCTGTCCGTTGGGGTCTATTTGACCCCAGGCGGAATTAAAAAACGATTGAGTGGTTTTGTGCGCTCGTCTACTTGTGTTATTTAGTGTTAATCGCGCTTACAACTTAATTACAAATCGAGAAAAACACTTTTCGGGGCTTCCCCCTTTTCTTTTGGATTTATGTGTAACATTTCTTCATGTTTTGTCAGTAAATTATATAACCGTTTGGTTGGGGTCATTTTGACCCCAAAGGACAGCGAACGCAATTTTGAGCAAGGGACAGGCAGAAGGTTAATACTACTTGTAAAATTTGTAAAAAAAAGTTGATTCAAATAATTGAAAAATTCACGTTTATCGCTGTGCGCACGCCAAATAAAAATATATATTATGTCAACTTTCAGAGTGGATTGCAGGAATACGGTAAATTATTTTACAACAATTCTTTCACCTAGTTATGGGAATTTTATCTACTTTAATCCGCTACCAAAAAAAAATCACTATCTTTAATTTTCGTTTTTGAATTAATCGCCAAAATCGCCATGAATTACCCCAGTGTGCGGCGTCTGTGAAAAACCGAAAGCAGGCACTTTTCGCGAGCCAAAAGCAGATCGTGGACGTCTGATTGGTAAGCGTTATGCCAGGGGAAGATTGGTCTGTGGAGGGGCTGCAAAAGGATCAGAACGAGGATACGGATCTTGCAAAAATCGTCGATGGCAGGGAGCAAGGCGCATATCCGGATTGGTAGGAGATGGCCGGCGAAAGCTCGATTGCGAAGGCTTACTGGGCACAGTGGCAAAGTCTGCGGTTGAAGGATGGGTGCCTGTACCGCGAATGGGATCAGCAACTCCCTAATGGTAGTCCAGAAATGCAGAATCAACGAGGTCATCGAGGCATACCATAACGACTCCAGTGGAGGGCATCTAGGCAGCACAAAAACTGTCGCCAAATTAAAAAGACGATTTTACTGGGAAGGATGCCAGGAGTCTGTAGCCGATTGGGTTAAGAGCTGTGACCGATGTTCAGCCGCGAAAGGGCCGAAAAGGAGATCTCGGGGCCGCATGCAGCAGTACAACGTGGGAGCGCCCTTCGATCGAATTGCCATGGACATCGCGGGGCCATTCGCCATTAGTATTTCTGCAAATGGACCGAAGTGTATCTTATTCCTAACCAGGAGGCCACTACGGTCGCGGAAATGCTGGTAAACAACTGGGTGGCCAGGTTAGGAGTTCCGTTGAAGTTGCACTCGGATCAAGGCCGGAATTTCGAATCTGCGGTATTCAAGAAAGTGTGTGAGCTACTGGGAATAAGAAAAACTCGCACCACTGCTTTTCATCCCCAGTCCGACGGCATGGTGGAACGATTTAATCGGACACTGGAAGAATATCTGCGGAAAATGGTAGGCAGGAATCAGAAAGATTAAGACACGCATATCCCGCTGCTACTGATGGCGTAAAGGTCAGCCCAGCACTACATGACATCACTCACTTCAGCCTGAGCAGTGTTCGGCACAGAGTTGAGGTTGCCCGCTGACTTGAAGTTCGGAGTGGTCAGCACGACGGAAGGCACTAGGACTACGTGGTCAATAAGCGGTCAGAACTGAAAAAAATTCACCAGTTTATAAAGAGACGCATCCAACTGGTCAGCGATAACATAAAAGCCAGATATGATCTTTGGGCTAACGCGGCAGGGTTCCAAAAATACGATCTGGTAATGCTCTACAACCCGTTTTGTGTCCAAAACTTCAAACGTCATGGGAAGGACCGCACAAGGTGACCAGGATTAATGACATGGTATACAGGATTCAACGTTGCAGCAGTAGAGGCGCTAGGCTGAAGGAAGTCCATTTGCAGCGCCTGGCATTTTACTTCAGCGGAGCCATGGCACTTGTTCGGTACGAACAAGTCTAAGTGGTGCGCAGTGTGACGATAAGACAGCCTGTCGCTGTGCACGGCAGTCTGTCGCTGTGCAATGCGCCCCGTCGCTGTGCTATGCGCCAGAATGCTTTTACGGGCATACTTTTAGGCACGCACTTTTACAATACGGCCGGCTTGCTATAATTTCGATATGGCAAGGATGGCTCACGATGGTAATGGAAATGTTTAGTTCAATTGGAATATGCGACAATGATCGACGCGACAAGCAGACATGTATAAAAGGCAGCCGGGTACAGCGCAGAGGGAGAGTCTTGGTTTAGCATGCAAAGCTACCACACGAAGTAGTCAAATAAGTAATAGGTGTAAAGACAGTAATGAGTGAATTTATAAATAAAGTGACGGCTGGTTTTAGACTGCGTTTATTTTAAATTGCACATTCCAGAGAGACGAACAAGCCTACAGAACTAATTTTCGAAACAATATGTTTAGATTAGAAATTAAAGTGACTAAAATAAAATTAACTTAATTAACCTTCACACCGACACCAATGTTTATGTACGAAAACCGCATGTCTTAAACAAGAACCTTTTGCATATTTCAATAAGCCGAAGAAAAATAATAGCGTACACTCGCTTCAGACTGGGACACACTCGCCTCACTCATCAACATCTTTTTCAACATCAACCTCCACCCATATGCCAACACTGCCACCAAGAATCATCAACCCTGCAACATTTAATTCACCACTGCAATGAAATTGAAAGACTAAGAACAGCTCTCAATATTCCTGCAATAGACCAACTTATCTCAACTGTATCAGCCAGCAACATTAACAAATTCACATACCTTCTAGTTAAATTAGATATACTTTTTAACATTTAACATTATTTATTCACTAAAATAGCCGAAGGTCTCAGTTGCCAGTTGCTATATTCCTTATATCTTAAAATTGTAATTGTATTACTTTTTTAATATTTAATAAAATAAAATTAAAAAAAAAGGGTGAAAATGATGTAAATTACTATGGAACATTTATGCCATTATTTCGATGAGAATAGGAATCACGCCAAATAGTTTGGCTGTTTGTATGACTTGATGTGTTTGCTTTTATTATACATATACCTGGTTTTTTATCTACGAAAATGTGGCATTTTTTCGCCTTCGAAAAAGAATTATAATCAGAAACGTGAAAAAGTCACGGAAAAAACGAAAAATGACACGCCCATTTCTTACGAAAACTAATTTTTAAAAACGGTTTGCGGATTCGAAATGAGCGTTCCCTAATTACCCTAGAACTGATGTCAAAACCAGAAATGCCGAAATTTGTTGCCCTGTGTTATCTGTGTTATTACTGTAATAATATAAGTCTTACCGCAATTTCAACACTCGATGGGGGATATAACCGTGAAGAGACCTTGGTACATTTACAGTTATCAAAGCACCATTGAGCATATTGCCTTAGTTTTCCATTCAATGATTCTAAATTCTTTTTAAGGTATGAAACAAAATATCTGAAAAAGAAAACGGAATCTTTGTAGTTTGGTTTTAATTGTTGTGTTGTAGTGTTATTCAGAAATTGTATATGCAATATTAAAATAAATAGGTTTGAAATTAAAGTAACTGATCAGGAAAACTACCACTGAAAATTAAAAATTTTAAAATGTTCGGAAGCAACATACAAGTAGGTATGTCTTATCACAGATTTAAAGTTCGTGAATATAATACCAGGTATGCGCCTATGAAACCGGTAACGACATCTAGCGGTAAATAGCCGAATATTTATAAACTTCGGAACCGTACCAAATGTCATGTTTACTTCTTCTGTCATATGTCAACAATATTCAGTTCACAATTTGTCAAGTTTCATCCAACAACGCATTGTTTGACGCTCCGGAAAATGTCGGATTACGTGCCTACAAATTACGATTTGCGGACACAGTTAATTTTGTGTTACCATTTGAAGAAAAACGCTTCTGAATCGCATCGAACGCTTGTGGAAGCTTACGGCGAGCATGCTCTTGGTCGCACACAGTGTAACGAGTGCTTCAATAAATTTAAAAGTGGTGATTTTGATGTGAGAAACGAGGAGCGTGGCCGGCCACAAAAAAAGTTTGAAGACGCCGAATTGCAAGCATTGCTCGATGAAGATGATGGCCAAACGCAAGAACAGCTCGCAGAACAATTGGGTGTTGACCGTCGGACCGTCGGAAAACGTTTAAAGGTCGGTAGATGGGTGCCACATGAACTTACTGAAAGGCAGCAAGAAAACCGAAAAACCACTTGTGAAATCCTGCTCGCCCGGTACAAAAGAAAGTCGTTTTTGCATCGAATCGTAACTGGTGATGAAAAGTAGGTCTATTTCAAGAATCCCAAACGAAAAAGATCGTATGTTAACCGCGGCGAAAGTGCGCAATCGACCGCAAGGCCAGATCGCTTCGGAAAGAAGGCCATGCTATGTGTTTTCTGGGACCAGCGTGGTGTCATATGGTATGACCTTCTAAAACCTGGTGAAACGGTTAACGGTGAACGTTACCAACAACAATTGGCCGATTTGAACCGTGCTATACGCCAAAAACGCCCAGAATATGAAGCCAGGCAACACAAAGTGATTTTCCTCGATGACAACGCACCACCACACCGCACTAGAGCCACCAAAGAATTGGTTGCATCGTACAACTGGGAAGCTCTTGCTCATGCGGCTTACTCACCAGACTTGGCGCCTTCGGATTATCACATGTTCGCATCGATGGGCCACGCATTAACGGAACGGCGCTTCAATTCTCACGCAGAAGTAAAAAAATGGATCGATGATTGGTTTCAGGCAAAAGACGAAACATTTTTTTGGCGAGGCATCCAAAAAATTGCCTGAGAGATGGGAAAAATTGTGTAGCTAGCGATGGCCATTACTTTGAAGAATAAAATTGTAATCATTTCCTCACAATAAACGTGTTTTTTCAGAAATAATTACCGGTTTCATAGGCGCATACCTGGTATGAAACAATCCTCAGTCAAATCGATACTCACCATCTCGTTATCGATTACAAGGCACCGATAGCTTAATAATGATGAATAAAAACTAAGGCGCATAATCATATTTGAAATAAAGTACACTTTTAGATAAGTAGGCTTTAAGGCGCCTGCTACACGTTCAATATTTATTGACGGCGATCCAGTATCGCGATATTTATTGAACGTTTAGCATGCATTATTGATGGATCGTGATCCATATCGCAAAATATTTAAATATTTTGAAATCTGGATCGCGGATCACAAATCTGTCAATAAATATTGAACGTGTAGCATATTTCATGATATCAATACGCGATTCGGCAGTACGTGGTGAAATTAAAATAAAACAAATAAGAAATAAAGCATTTTAATTTGAAAGAATTCATTTCAAATTTTGAAAGAATTCATTTTCAAGTTGGAAGAATTGCGACATCTTTTAAACGACGAACCACTCAGAATAACAATTATGTGAATACTGGCGCGATAAATATTGAACATGTAGCATTCGCGCGCGATCTGTCAATCCATCAATATGGATCGCGATCCAAATATCACAATAAATATTGAACGTGTAGCAGGCGCCTAAGCAAAGAAAATAAACATACAGAAGACGCATGTCATACAAGCAAAAATTTTGTATGGCGGAACAAAACATTGGAACGCGCGCTCTGCTCTCATAGATCACGTATGTGGTGAGAGCGTAGCTTTGCAAGTGAGAGCGTAGTTCTATCTGTGTTACGCTCTTTGGTTGTGCTCACTGCAGCGAGTGTGCGTTAGCACATTGCTGTGGCGGGGAATGATTGCGAGGTGAAGACGAACGCTGTTGTTGTTGTTGTTGCGCTGGCGAAAAACTGAAATTGTAAAACGATTTCTAATTTCTGGCTGGTTCTTCTTCTATAAAGCGGCCATACACGATACAATCTGGTCGTGCAACAGGTTGGTCGTTAGGACACACAAGTTGCGATTTCCGACACAACTCGTTCGCCCAACTTCATTTTTCTCATAAATTTTGTTGAGTGCAGACGAAATGACAAACAAAATAATTGCGCTTCTGATCAGTGAAATTATAGAAGAGGAAGAAAGCATTGGAAAAATAAAGAAAAAAAGAAAGTGGTCGCAAAGGTGGTTGAAAGATAAAAATTTCGGCAAATTTCGATAAAATTGCTCCAGTTTTCGTTGCGCTCGTCCATTTCGTTCGCAACGCGCAAAAGCTAAAACACGAATGAAACTAAAAAGTTGCACGAAATTGTACATACACGTTGCGACCGCTCACACAACACGACCGAAACATCAAAATATTTTGATTTTCATACAACCGGTTGTGCGACACGTACAACTGCGCTACACACGTTGCGATTTTGTGTACAACCGAGTCCAGTTGTACAACAAATCGCAACGTGTATGGGCCGCATAAGCCTGCACGGCGTCGCATATTGCTCCTGAACTTACTGCAGACTGTAGTGTGCGCAAAATCATAGAAAAGCAAATAAAATATGGTTGGCATGACGACTCATATGGTCGCTACAAACAATGCAAAAAACAAACAATTAAAAAATAAACAAAAACAACCGAAAACAGGATAAGGAAATGGAAAGAAAAATATAATAGATGGGCCCCAATAAAGTTCCTAAAGAATTTATCAAAAATTGCATGAATAGGGCAATCGAATAATTGCTTTAGATCGGCTTTACAATTAAATCATGAGTCGTACAAATTTATAAAGACTTTTTAAATTATTTGAAAGATGTTAAATGTATGGATGATAAAAGTTTTTTTTTAGAGCTAAAATCTGTTTTTTTATCACTGATGAAATATTAAGCAATAACCCACATAAATTTTTTATAAGTTTTTTAACCAAGATAAAATAGAAAATACTTTTGCAATTTTGGGACAAAATTCAAGTATTACTCGGTCAAGTGTACAACTAATTTCGAAGATACACAGGATTCTATAGATCAAATCCTATTACATGCTAAGAGAGACGAAACTGTTTTTTGTATTATTTATTTCAGCAGTAATGATTACGCAAAATATTTTGTAGATGACAACTTCGACAATCGAGTAGAAATGAACGTGGAGTTATTTATTTATTAGGATATGTTGCTTACAAAATTCTTTCAAAAATTAATTGTGGCATATGTTTCCAAAAATGAAGAAATGATGAAGTTTTAACTGCGTTAAGTGAAACATGTTCCATAAACATTATCAATCGGTTACAGACTTTGGTAACCTATTTGCTCCTTCAGATTCTCTCATGAATGCTGTGACTAGGCTTGCCACCCGTCCTCCATTGTGGAGGACAGTCCTCCAAATTACTCAAATGTCCTCCGTCCTTCAAAGAGGGTAAAATGTCCTCCACGAACACGAAACTACTATTTCCTTTGTTAGCAAGCACGAAATGCGTCATAATAATTTGAGTTGAGTTTATGATCTCATTAAATGCAATATAAGTCTGATCAAAGCAGCAAAAAGCAATGACAAATATTTATTTAAAAGCAAATAGTCTTTAAAAATGATATATATTATATTTTCGTAAATGAATTAATTCTTTTTGTAAATTGTTTTCGTACTTATGTTTTGATGCTATTTTTATGCTATGTTATGTTCATGTTCATAAGTTAAAATTTTTTGGAAGCTTTTTCTCTTACATACTTATGAATTATATATGTAGGTATGTATATATACAAAAGTTTAAAGTAAAGTAAGTAAAGTAAAGCAAAAGTTTAACATGTACACTCTGTACTCTGAAAACTAAAACTATATGATTGTTTGTAGTATTTTTCAGTGTCCTCCACAGCCATTTTAAAAAGGTGGTAAGCCTAGCTGTGACAGTAAATTAAAAAAAAGGAAGTTCCAAACGATGCAAAACGAATTGTGTAGCAAAACCAATCGCCAACACAAAAAAGCATACACACAAAAACTACAACAACAAAAAGCATTGGCATCGTTGAAACGACGATCATTGCGCTGGCTAATTGATCTCACTTTGCTGTGAGAAATTTGCACAAAAAATTATTGCGAGACCAAAACAACCACCAGCACCTCAAAGTACACAGGAGAAGCGGCGCTTTCACTTCATGTGTGTTTGTTGGTAGCGTGTGCTTCAGTTCGCACAGTCAATGAGCGTAAACTGAAGCGTTTGCTCTCCTGCTGGCACCGCTCTTTCCCTTTTGTGACTTCCCCCCGCTCTATGCAGCTCGCAAACAAAAATTGAATTTTTGAGCTCAGATGCGCCTTCTATACACTTCATATTCTTTGCTTTAAGGGGGTCTTCTGGTTACGAGCTGAAAATTTAAGTCTATTTTTCGGAGTAAATTGCGAAGGAACTACTTGAGATAATCCAGTAATTTTTTTTTTATTTTATTGATACATGCTTTATCTTGTAAGATCAAATTTTGGAAATTAAAAGTCATCACACTCGCGACTTTAGAACGACCTTGAGGTTTTTGCCTTTTTTAAACTTGTTGGTAAGACTTCTTCAAGAAATATTAATCGAATTCGATCAATTTTTTTTTCAGTTATTCAGGAGACATATGGCTATGTTTTCCCGTGTACGATTTTGAAATTTTTATTTTGTTCCATTTTTACACTCACCAATAGACCAAAAAACATGGTCAAAAATCAAACTTTTTACAAAAAACCTCCTAGTTTTGAAAATTTTCAAAATAAAAAAAAATTGATCGAATTCGATTAATATTTCTTGAAGAAGTCTTACCAACAAGTTTAAAAAAGGCAACAACCTCAAGGTCGTTCTAAAGTCGCGAATGTGATGACTTTTAATTTCCAAAATTTGATCTTACAAGATAAAGCATGTATCAATAAAATAAAAAAAAATTACTGGATTATCTCAAGTCGTTCCTTCGCAATTTACTCCGAAAAATAGACTTAAATTTTCAGCTCGTAACCAGAAGACCCCCTTAAGTCAATCATAGTCGAATTAGAGCATACTTTAACGCTTAAAGTATACTCTAACTTTAAAACAAGCAAAAGCTGTTGCTAAACGAGTTAGCAATGAGTCAAAATGAGCAGAAATGTCACTTTTATCAAGTTCTCAGTTCGTCGTGAATGTGTTTTTGTGTAAAAAGAAAAGAAAACGAAGTGAAATGTTTCGTTTTGAAGAAATTAAAAGATATTTCAATATTTTGAACGACGATAATGTGATGAGACGGCGAAAAATTATAAAAAACCGGATCGATCCCTTCGAGTATTCGACCATAGACGTCCATTTTTAACTGCTAATTAGTGTTCAGCAAAACAAATTTTGCAAAATAATGGATTACAAAATAAATCGGTATGGGCATAATTCCGAAAAGAAATTCTAATTTGTAACTCCCCATCGCTAGTTTTTGTAGAGTTGCCGTTGCAATAGTTTGCTGTTTCAAAAAGTCGCTGCTACGTAGAAGCATGTTCTAAACTGACAGTGGCGCACACAGGGGGTTTTGGGGGTTCCAACCCCCCCGAAATATTTTTAAGTTAGTACAGAAATTTAATTTAAAACCGTCGCATATATGTTAAATCATCAATAACACGATTCGACACAAAAAATTCACCTAAAAAAAGTGTTTTCTTGACTAACTTTGGGCCGCTGAACACGAAACTGAAGATCAAAACAATTTTGTTAGAAGCGTTTTCAAATCTTGGAAAAACCAGTTTTTACCCTGTTCTTTCAGTTATGAGCACATATCTCGTAAACGAACCATCTGACTAACACAAGATGTCCGTCGGTCAGAAGATAATACCTTAGCTTTTCCAGAGATATACAGATTGTCCGAATCAGATGAGATTTGGAGAAATTACTGCCGATGAAAGTTGTAAAAAATTTGCATTTTCGACCATTTTCAAAAATCATAAATTTTTGAATGTTTTTTATAGATAACATAAATTATTTCCTTTGGTTTTAAGACCTAAGATGAAAAACATATTATTTGCGCAAATATTAAGCCTACCATCAATGGAATCGAAAGAAAAATGACAAAGTTATGATGCACTGAGTGAAAACACCAACTTTACATATATTACACCGTGACCCTTCCAAATGTTGATATAGGCGTGAAACTAGAGGTCATTTACCTTTTATTTATTTAGTTTTTCATTTTCTGCCCCAAAGTGATTTTTAAAGGACTTTAAAATTTTAAGGACATACACATTTCAAATATTTTTTCAAATATTTGCGGTTGTGCAAGATATGGGTATCGAATAAAAGAGAAAAATTGTCTCCTTTAAATAAATTTTCTATTTTGAGCTTTCAGGACCACAATATGTCAGGTAGGGGAAACATACCAGGTATTTCAGTATGAAGTGAGCCTTTTTTTGCGAAAATAAAACACTCATTTTTAATGGGAAAGTAAAAAACATTTTATTCAAAGTATTGGCCATTGCTAGCCACACATTTTGTCCATTTTTCAGGCAATTTGTGGACAGCGCGCCAATAGAATTGTTTGTCTTTTGAAGCAAACCAATCAGACACCCAATTTTCGACTTCCTCGTAGGAATCGAAGTGCTGCTCAGCCAATGCGTGTCCTATCGATGAAAACAAATTGTAGTCGGAAGGAGCCAAGTCTGGTGAATACGGCGGGTGGTGTAGCAGCTCCCAGCTTTGATTGTATCCTGAACCGGTCTTGCTTTGTGTGCAGGTGCATTGCCATGGAGCAAAATTACCTTGCCGTGTCTTCTGGCTCATTCTGGTCGTTTTTCGATCAATGCATGGTTCAAATTGATCATTTGTTGTTGGTAGCGATCAGTATTAACGGTTTCGCCAGGTCCGTTCGCTCTGGTCCCACCAAACACACAGCATTGTCTTCTTGCCGAATCGATCTGGTTTTGCAGTCGATGTTGAAGGTTGTCCCGGATTAACCCATGATTTTTTCCGTTTAGTATTCTTAAAATAGATCAATTTTTCATCGCCAGTAACAATTCGATGCAAAATTGATTTTCTTTCGTTTCTTTGAAGCAAAATTTCGCAATGTTTTTTCGGTTTTCCATCTGCCTTTCATTCAATTCATGTGGCACCCATTTTCCACACTTTTGGATCTTTCCCATAGCTTTTAAACGGACAGAAATTGTTCCTTGTGCAACATTTAACATTTCTGCCATTTGCTTTTGACTCAAAGTGTCATCTTTATCTAATATCGTTTGCAATTCGGCGTCTTCAAACTTTTTCGGTGGTCTTCCACGTTCTTCATTTCTGACATCAAAATCATTATTTCTGAACCGTTGAAACCATCTTTTGCATGTTGCTCTTGATAGAGCATGATCACCATATGCCTCGACAAGCATTCGATGCGACTCTGCAGCACTTTTCTTCAAATGAAAACAAAAAATTAATGCTTTCCGCAAATCATCACTATCTGGTACAAAATTCGACATTTTTAACACGATGAAAAAAATATGATGTTGTTTGTTCAATGACTTGATGTATACTAAATATGCTTGACAGATGTCATAGCATCAAAACAAAAAAAATTAAGGCTCGTTCACAACAAATATGCCCTATCGAGACATTTGTATCTTGAAGCTCACTTCATACTGATATATGTACCTTCATACTGTACATGTTTTGGATCTCAGTCTGTAGATTCATACATCTAAATTTTATTCCATTTCAAAGTTCTCAAAAAAGTTACACGAAACCCCCCCCGAAACAAAATCCTGCGTGCGCCACTGTAAACTGACTATGGTTACTGAAAAATTAAAGCCGACTTTATCTTTTTAGTCTTTTGCTAACTAAAGCCGGCTTTTATGCGGGACTATGATTATGCGCCTAAGCAATTGCATTTGCTTAAGATTTCGGACCTTTTATGAATACAAATTCATCAATTGCTTTTGCTTCAATCAATTTTCAATTTTTCAATCAATTTTTATTCATCGGGCCCAATGAATACTTGACCTCGTTAATTTTGATTAAAATGCATACACATGTATTTGCAAATCTTTAATGTTTATCAATGTTTTGAAGTTTTGATCGGCCATTTCTTGTAGGGTTTAGTATATAGTTTCATATATCAAAAGTGTTTGCAATTGTGGTATAATAATATAATAAATAGAGGAAATTTTAACAAAAACCATGTTGTCTAAGTTACTGTTACTTGACATTTCCCAAAAATGTAGCAGAGCAAGCATTTTGCTCAAGAAGTAATCAATTTCACAACAGCAAGAATATGTGGGTCAATTTTTTGTTTCCACTCGACTTTAAACCACTGAACTTATTTCAAAAAGCTTGGACGGAACATGAGATAGATGTAGATTATATTTTTTTAACAATTAAGAAGTAAGACTATTTTAGTATTTTGCAAAATTCGTTTGTTTTTGTTTTTTGGCTTAAATAATAATTTGAGTAGCGGTTCTTAAACTTCTTTGCATACAATTCATGTGCAATGTGTATCAAGCTCGAACCACCGAACTAAATCAACTTTACGTAAACTACATGTCCACCGAAATTGTTACGTAATAATAAATGCTGATAGACTTCCAACGGGTTGTTATAACCATAAAACAATAAAAACTGTAAAACATGTGTGCAATAGCAAATAGCGTGTTTGCCATTTGCTATAAAAATGTAAAATCTTGCGAAATTATTGGTTTTCATCAAAATGAATCCAATTAATTCATTTTGTTTGTATGCGGGTATCCCACCTTTGGAGGCCATTCCTCCACAGTTTGAGAAAAGCTGCTTTAGAGTAAAAACACAAAATCTGTTGTAGTTGGCCTTACAGTGAAAAACATTTTTAAGACATACAATTCTTGATTTTGCTACAGCGCACAGTGGAGCAATTGATGCCGAAAATGGCGATTAATTCACCCAGGCTATTCAGATATGAAATAACTATTAGCCTTTGTTAATCGAACATTAGAAAGCAAAAAACAAATGTTTTTGGATATACTTTAGTGGAAATTTGATTTAAAATGTACACAAAAGATAAATCTTTTTTTTTTTTTGTTTTAAGACTCGAAGAAACGCGCAGGGGATGACCCCTATTAATGCGAGGCATTGCGTTGGTTCAGGAAGGATATAAAGGTTAGGAGATAGGGTTTTGAGAGAAGTGGTTGTGGACTCTTGACTTGAACCCATCGAGATCATAAGTGCTGGGGAAAATATCCGCAGGGAGACCATTCCACAACCGCGCTGTACGGGCCAGAAACGAACTTTCTCTGTAATGCGCAGTGCGCTGGAACATCGTTTCAACGTGGAATGCATGGGCGCCAGTGTTCAAACGGGTTGCCCGGGGGAATATCCGGAGTGATGGCAGCAAGCTGCACATCTCCACTGAGCAATTACCGAAAAAGTATCGGTAAAATAACACCACACATGCCACGTTTCGACGATGTTCTAAGGAGTCAACAGAGCTGGATGCCCTACTGTCCCCTATAAGTTTGATCGCACGGTTTTGCACCCGGTCCAGGAATCTTGCACATTTCTAATGAAAGTTAAGTTGAACAGTTTAATTAAAACATTTCATCGCCGTTTCTTGCAGCCAATTCAATATCATCAGTATGATGATGATCATCATCATTATAATCTTCATCATCAACATTATGAAACGATAAGGCACCCTGTCGCTGTGCTATGTGCAGGAATGCTTTTACGGGCATACTTTTAGACAAGTACTTTTAGAATACGGCCGGCTCGCTATAATTTCGATATGGCAAAGATGGCTCGCGATGGTAATAGAAATTTTTAGTCCTATTAGAATATGCGAGAGCGTTCTGCGCGACAAGTATAAAAGGCAGCCGGGTACAGCGCAGAGGGACAGTTGTGTTTTAGCAAACAAAGGTGCCACAAGGAGGAATCCAACAAGTAATAAGTGTAAAGACAGTAAAGTGTAAATTTGTAAAAGAATTGCTGGTTGTTCACTGCGTTTAAGAATTTAAGTGTGTCTTATTTCGAAGCACGATCCAGAGAGACGAACAAGCCCACAGAACTAATTTTCGTAACAATACATTGGTACTAGAACTGTCAAATATCGGCGGATTTATTAAAATAAGATATTTGTATGTCAAATCGAGTAAAAGATTTGTGTACAATGCACAAAATGAAATGAAATGAAATTCCATGTATCTACATAAATAAAATGCACAATAGCATATTGCATCGATCGCAAATAAACATTGAAGGAACAGATTTCCAATTTCATCGCGTCAGTTTTAATTTTAAGCCATGTCGACCGCAAGAAAAAAACACCGCATTACCAAAAAAGGCTACCGCAGCCAAAGAAATGAAATTTGATGCGATTTGGGTGCCATTAAAGCCATTTTGTTTAAGAAATAAGCCATACAAGCGACAGCCCGTGAATATGAAGTTTCACAGATATTTCCACCGTCAGTAATGTTGATTTGTTGAAATTGATTCGCACTTCCAATATGTACATTCCATCGAACATCGTTTTTATCTTTTTCCCCTATATATGGATGGCATTTTAATGGATTTCCTTGATTTTTTTTCAGGTTTTCCCTCTCTTACAAGAAGAAGACCTCATGGGGTATATCTTAAAGTGCGTTAACCATTATTACGGGTTCAGTATTAATGCATTGAAGGAATTGGCGTATCAGTTGGCAGTCAAACTCCAAGAGGATTATCTGGTCTCTTGGAATGACGATTCGATGGCTGACCGTATGTGGTACAGAGGGTTCATGAAGCGCCATCCCAAGCTAACGCTGAGAACTCCCGAGAAGACATCAATCAACCGAATCAAATCTTCCTGCAAGGAAAATGTAGGCCAGTTTTTTGCAAATGTCGGTTGCTCGACGAACCCACTTTGACAGCACCTCCATTTACAATATGGACGAAAGTGGGTTTTCAACGGTGCGCACAAAGATCGGCAAAATCATTACATTGAAAGGAATGAGGCGCGTTGGGAAGTTGGAAGCTGCTGAACGAGGTACCAATGGCTTTCACTGTGAGTGCGAGTGAGAATTATATTCCTCCGTTTTACTAGTTTCCACGCAGGAATATGCAGGCATGTTTCTAACACAATCTTGCAAGTGGTGCGGCAGGATATGCCAACTAGAGTTTGTGCGTCTCATAGAGCATTTCATCAAGTTAATCAAGCCGACAGTCGCTTCGCCAGTTTGGTTGTTGTTGGACAACTACTCGTCTCATCTGTCGGTTGATGCCTTGGACTTTGCGGTTGCAGATGGGGTTCACATCCTTTCGTTCCCCCCTTTGCAGCTATAAGTTGCAGCCACTTGACATTTCGGTATTTGGGCCCAGGGGCGTAGCCAAGGGGGGTTTAGGGTGTCAGAACCCCCCCATGGCCTATAATTATTAAAAATTTGTACTCACTATGCATGGTATGTACGTTCCTATATTAGCAGAAAGGTCTTTTCACCTTTAAACATTTGAAAGAATAACAAAAAATTTTGTTGGTGAAAACGATATGATTGTTTTAAATAGTCCCCTTCAGGCTCAGTAAAGCTATTTGCATGATCTAAAAGCATGTCCAATGAGTGTTTTAGATCGTCGGCTGGAATGTCCTTCAGGATGTCGGTGCAAGCCTTTTGGATGGCTTCTACGTCCTCAAAACGCCTTTGTTTAATCGGTAAATGCATTTTTTTGAAAAGGTGAAAGACGCACGATGCCGCATCAGGTGAAAACGAGGAGTGGTTGATGGTTAAAATTCAACTTTTAGTCAAAAATCAGTCACAAGTGTCTATCGATGAGATGGCGTCTTTCGATAGCCAAAAGTTCAGGTAAATGCGATACGGAAGCGCCTGGGACCACCCGTGTGGGTATGTGGTATACAAAATAACAAAAATAACAAATAAAGCATGACTAATATTTCAAAAAAAATTTATTTTATGTTATTGAAAACTACTGTCGAATATGTTCTGTAAGTCGAAATCATAACTACTTTGGATAAACACTCTGGCGGATATTGAACATGAATATTAAAAAGATCACCCGGGTGAGTATAAGGAAAGCGAAGGTTAAATCCAATTTCAAGTCGATTTTGGCTGATCTATGATGAACTACCGTCAAGTTTTGATGGAATCTGCGCTGATTGCGGGTTTCAGTTGGCTAACACGTTGGTCATCATTTATGTCCGACAATCGTTTTTAAATCGCGTGTACCACTCATGAACTCTGCCACGGGATAAGCGATCATAACTTGGTCCATCAATTGAAATGTTTCGCTTAAAGTTCTACCAACTTTAAAACAAAACTTAATATTTGCTTTTTGCAAATTAGCATAGAATTTTTGTACCAGTGACAAAACATACTCTTACTTCGAACAAAATTTCATGAAATTTTAATTGCACTAAGTCACATATGGGTGGCACCACCACAAAATGCCCTCTTTGAAAAGTGCAGTTTACTTTAAAAAGCATGTAAAGGGTTTTTGTAATAGCCTTCGGATTTAATTTAAAAAACAAACACATAAAATTTATTTAATATTTAATTTTTGGGTCCGATTTTGGCATACTCTCTCCAACATATCGGTCGGTATCTCACGAATAAATTCTTCAATATTGGCTTCTAAGCGTCAACCGTTACGGGCTTGTCGCTATAGACATGAGCCTTAACATAGCCCCACAAAAAATAGTCTAGACGCGTTAAATCGCACGATCTAGGCGGCCAATTGACCGGCCCCAAACGTGAACAGTTTCACCGAACTCGCCTCTCCATTGGGCCATTGTTTCGCGTGCTGTGTGGCGGATACAGCTGCGATATTTTCCTCTGTCTGCACTCTACGTGTGCGTGTTGGTGGTTTAATGTCCAATAATGTAAATTTGGTGCGAAATTTAGTCACACAATTCCGAATAGCCGCCTCAGAAGGTCGCACAAACTGACCATAAAATGGAAGAAGTGCACAATGCACTTTCTTAACCGAGCATGAATTTTGATAGTAAAATTCAATAATCTGCAAGCGTTTTTCGTTTGTAAGTCGATTCATGGTTAAATTATAGACCAAACTGAACATGTTTGACAGTAACATGTTACACGAAAACAGCTAAGCTGCCAAAAACAGTGTTGCCAAAAAAAAGTTGCTAAAAAATCACCCTTTAATATTAAATTGGCAAACAAATTTTCAAAACCCCCCCATGGCCAAGTTCTGGCTACGCCCCTGTTTGGGCCAGTCAAGATTTACTACAAGTCTCAAAGTTCCGCTTGCCAGAAGAACAATACCAATTGACATGTTTACTCCAATGTTTATGAATTTGTCTTCTTTTTCTAGGCTAGTAATTTAAATACTTGACATTTTTACTCAAATTTTCGGGAGTTTTTTCTTTCTTTTTTTTATATTAAACTAGTCTTTTAAAAAATTAACATGTTTCGCAACAGGTCTTGAAATTCGTCACGTTGCCGGTATTATTTGAACGACATTTAATTTGGCTTTGACGCCAAAAACAATCAAATCAGGATTTTCGGCGACTGTATTAAACCATCAAAACCTGATTTTTTACCGACGTTCATTTTGTCCAGGCTTTTGGGGTAAACGATCGTGAAGTTGAAGTCGATGCTGATCTCGGTGGAAACGAACAACGACAAATAATTTTCAAACCATTGAACGTTGGGCGTGAAAAAGATGTTGTAAGCACGCCATTTACTTCTAGTGAGCCATCCAATCCTCGCTCTGTATTAGCTGCGTGAGGAAGCACCAGTGTTTCATCGCTTCTGGGTCCCAGCAAAAGCAGCACGGAAGAAGGCAAAACCAGCGCCACCCAAGAGTCCTAAGGCAAAAAACTCATCAAAACCATCTGATGACGTTTCCTTTTAACACCATTTGTTTGAGGTTTTTACCTAAAAAACTGACTCCATCGAATTGAACACATGTAGCGGGCCTGTTCACTTGAAGTGCGCTAATATGGAAATGCGTTCGTATTTCAGGAGGAGGGAGGATTGGAGCAGACATACTAGGTAAAGTCTTTGATTGCGTTCAAGTTGGCGAACGCCCGAACGATCCTTGTCCCATGTCCAATCCAATGTGATACACAGCCTCCGCGTGGTTCTTCTGGGTCAATGAAAACCAAAAAAGTATCGGAAGGAACCCATTATGTTGATGACCACAGCAAACGATTTGAGGGTTTGTGGTCAGCAAGAGACTTCGCTACCATGTCTCCCGGTTCACTCCGGTGAACGAACGGCTGGCCTCGATCCGCATCACGGCTAAATACTTTAATTTAATTGACTGGCACGACAGCCCGCTTACGCGAGACTAAGGCCTAGCTTCCCGCAACCACCCGTGTTGTGCGTGTGAATTTGTACGCGGGTGGAAGGGACCTACAGTTTTATGCCGGTTCCGAACGGCAGGTTGGGAGCTCTTTCATAAGCAATTTTTACTCTCAGAGGTTTGCCATTTCCAGCTGAGAGGACAGCCACCGAAAGAGAAAACGAGTTTTCCCGTTATTTTTTTAGGTGTTATTACAGGCAGTATTTGAACCTGGGTCGCTGCCTTCCACTCGCGGTCCAACGCACTAATCAACTGAGCCACGGCGGCTGCTAAATACGGCTAAATACTTTAGAATCAGCATAATTTGCGCGCACGACCCGACGGAAGAGAAAGACGATGCGACCAAGGATGCGAAGCTCGAGGACGTCTACGACGGGTGCCCGGCCCATGACGTCAAAATCGTGCTCGGGAATTTCAATGCAAAGATCGGGCGAGAAGGTATCTTTGGTCCTACAGTCGGACAGTTCAGCCTTCATACGACCACTTCGAACAACGGTCTGAGGCTGATCGACTTCGCCGAGGCACGAAACATGGTAGTTAGTAGCACCAGATTCCCGCACCTCGCCATCCATAAGGCCATCTGGTTATCCAACGATCAATCCACCTGCAACCAGATTGATCACATTGTGATTGATAGAAGGCATACTTTTAGCATTCTAGATGTGCGCACTTTCCGAGGACCCAACATCGACTCGAACCACTACCTTGTTGCAGCCAACGTACGTATGCCTCTTTGCGCAGCGAAGACCGCACATCCTAGTTCGCAAAGAAAGCTGGACGTCAGTAAGCTGCGATCACAAGGGATAGCCGAAGCCTACTCCGCTGAACTCTCCAACCAGCTCGGCCGCTCCCCCTCTCCACCTGATGACATCGGCAGATTATGAGCTCACATATCCCACTCTATGCACGCCGCCGCAGAAAATGTCCTTGGTTTCCGACGCCCACCACCAAGAAACCAATGGTACGATAAAGAGTGTCGCTCAGCCACTGCAGCGAAGAATGCTGCATACAACAAGACCCTGCAGTCGGCTGCTACGCGAGCTAAATAAAGATCAGTGATTAGTGGAAAAAATTCAGCTATCACTAAATTTATTTAGTGGTAGTGAAAAGCATAGTGCACTAAACAAGGAAATCCATTACCATTAAATAAACCACTAATAACGATATTTACAAGAATATATGTTTTATTTAAACTACATATTTGCTTTCATTAAGATCACACGTTCAAAATTGTCATGGGTGAGATTCCTTCTAAAGAGTGATTTTGTAGCAACTTTCTTTTTGGCAACACTGTTTTTGGCAGCTCAGCTGTTTTCGTGTAACATGTTACTGTCAAAAATATTCAGTTTGGTCTATAATTTAATCATGAATTTACTTACAAACGATCAACGCTTATTGAAGAAGCTTATTGAATTTTATTATCAAAATTCATGTTCGGATACAAGGATCATTCACCACGCCAGCAAATGAGAACAAACGTTCTATTGGGGCAGGCGTCCCCTGAATTGACGTATTATGTTTAAAAAACCCGCTTTTACTGTAGGATATCGATCAAAACATAAAAACGACGTGTCTGCGTCTGCTAAATAATATTTCAGCTCTGTTCGTACATCATTGTGGAGTAACATTTCTGGTGGACCTTTGTGGAAAAACTAGTGTTGAGCAAAAAATCGCAACCGGTGATTTTTTCACTGTGATTTTGTAATCACAGTGTCACACTGCGATTGACTGGCAACGAAAACAGCGATTGAAAATCACTGTTTTGCCAAAATCGCACCTTGACTGGCAACGAAAACAGCGATTGAAAATCACTGTTTTGCCAAAATCACTGTGAACACATGAGAAGCGAATCGCACCTTGACTGGCAACGAAAACAGCGATTGAAAATCACTGTTTTGCCAAAATCGCTGTGAACACATGAGAAGCGAATCGCACCTTGACTGGCAACGAAAACAGCGATTGAAAATCACAGCGATTGAAAATCACTGTTTTGCCAAAATCGCTGTGAACACATGAGAAGCGAATCGCACCTTGACTGGCAACGAAAACAGCGATTGAAAATCACTGTTTTGCCAAAATCGCTGTGAACACATGAGAAGCGAATCGCACCTTGACTGGCAACGAAAACAGCGATTGAAAATCACAGCGATTGAAAATCACTGTTTTGCCAAAATCGCTGTGAACACATGAGAAGCGAATCGCACCTTGACTGGCAACGAAAACAGCGATTGAAAATCACAGCGATTGAAAATCACTGTTTTGCCAAAATCGCTGTGAACACATGAGAAGCGAATCGCACCTTGACTGGCAACGAAAACAGCGATTGAAAATCACAGCGATTGAAAATCACTGTTTTGCCAAAATCGCTGTGAACACATGAGAAGCGAATCGCACCTTGACTGGCAACGAAAACAGCGATTGAAAATCACAGCGATTGAAAATCACTGTTTTGCCAAAATCGCTGTGAACACATGAGAAGGGAATCGCACCTTGACTGGCAACGAAAACAGCGATTCAAAATCACAGTGATTCAAAATCGCAGTTTTCAATCACAGTGATTTTCACACTGTGATTTGAAAATCGCCGTTTTGCTCATCACTAGGAAAAACGTTATTAGGACTTAATTTAAAAACAACAATAAACAAATGCTCAGTTCGTATTCATCCAAAATCTAGGAAGGCATCACTGTGAAAATTTAAGCCTGCTTGATGCGCTAAATTTGGATGGAGCGGTGTCAACTTAAGCTACTCTTCCATATTGCCACATATTGGTATTATATTATAATGAAACCATTTAATAGCATATTTCCACTGAGCACTTTACTGCAGTTAAGGGATCTGTTAAATTTAAGAACTGTCAAGCGTTTCCACCGAAACTGAGTTAACTCCAACAGCTGGTTTTTGTTTACATTTTCATTTGGTGAAGTCAAATTCTGCATTTATTTTTGGGCAGCCACAGCTATACCCATCCCCGCCATCTCCTTGAATACGTATGTATGGTTTCTTGTAGCCCCTCTACTGCATGAAAACCACTCCGCTATCCTTCTCTACAGTCTAGGAATGTCTGCGTTTTCATATTTGTGGAAATTTATCAATTTATTTATTTTTTTATCAATTTATTTATCATTTGTCAATGTTTATTTCATTTGTGAAAGTTGTCGGCTGATTGATATCAGAGCTGTCTGAATTTTTTATGTCAAGAGGGTTCATGAGAAATTCCATGTTTTTTATTTTCTTTTTCAGCATTTATTATTGGCAAATAATAGAAGTTTTGACTTTGATTATGACAGACAATATGTATTTTTGCGAAAAATTTAGTAAAAAGTAATTGTCTTGGCAAAAAATCGACCACACCGAACGTAATTCAAATCCCTTCTTTCGTTTGTGTTCGTACGGCTCTTGCAGCGCTTGAAAGCATGCTATCAAAATTTGTACATTTGTGAGTATTGCCCCCCTATTTTAACATAACATTTTCTGTTAGACGTCTGTAAATAGCAAAACTGAGTTAACTCAGTTTTGAAAGTGAGTTTACGCACTTTGATACAAAAACAATTGTATGGGAATTTGAGCATTTAAATGCGATGTCAAACTGCAGTTAAGGCCCAGTGGAAATAGGCTATAATTTTATCCAATATATTTATCAAATTTTCAAACAAATAATACGATAATTGTTAATTTCAATACGACACAGTCAGTGCTTTGAAATATAAATTGTATGTTAGGTTAGGTTGAGGTGGCTGCCTCTGTATGAGACACACTTAGGCCTCTTAATGGGCCCGTTGTGATACCACAGATTCCACCCGTTTGAAAATGCGTATGCAACACTGTTTTTTTTTCAACATGTGATACACCACACATTTCAAACGGATGGGGAAAGGGAGGGGAGGGGGGCGGACCTACAGTTTAACGCCGAATCCGAACGGCGATGGGCAGTTTTTCTTTCACACTTAAAGGTTTTGCCATTGCCTGCCAAGAGCGCACTTGTGCGATTCTTGTAATTCTCATTCCCTTCATGTGGATAGCGACAGAAGTAGATGAGTGTTTTTTCCAGCCCAAGCCAGGAATCGAAACCGGGGCGCTCGGTATGAGAAGCCAGCGCGCTACCCGCTGAGCTATCGAGGCCGACTAAATTGTATGTTACTTAAGCAAACCTGACAGAAACATCCTGCACAGATGTTAAAAACCTGCTTAGGTTCATAACATCGTCCAGATGGCTTGACCAGGAGCAACCAAGTTAGCTTAGCCAGTATCTTGGCCTAAGTGTAGGCTTATTGCCATTTTAAGCTAACCTATCCTACTTAAATAAATGCAATGAATTGTGAGTTCCCCTACTACATTTTGAACAATATTGCAATAGAGAGTCGAACAAAATACGAATCAATAGAAAAAACGCAAACGAACGAAAATGTTAAAATGTTTTTTATAACCGTGATGTAACTTTAGTGGAACAGAATTAGTGGTAGTGGAGGAATTTTCAACTATCACTCATCTTTATTTAGTGACAGTGGTATAAAGTACCACTTAAAAAAATTAGTGGAGGAAAATTGCACTACCACTAAATAAAGATCAGTGATTTGTGGAAAAAATTCAGCTATCACTAAATTTATCTAGTGGTTGTGGAAAATGTCCCAGCAGACCTCGAAATGGTAGTGGATTTTAGGGCAAAACCCCCATGTCTGCTTTTTAGACGCAAGAAACGGGAGCAAGAAAGGCGCGAGCGTGAGGAAAGCAAGCGTTTGACAGAAGGTTTTAAGCCCGGGGCATTTTCCTGCAGAGATGAAAACGGGGATCTGGTTACAGATGCGCAGAGTATACTGAGGTTGCGGAAGGAGCTTTTAACCAAGCTGCTCGCAGGCGACGAAGGGAACAGTACCCTGTTTTTTTTTTAAGTTAGATTTTTTCAAAATCGCTATCTACACTGGAAGGAATGTCTAATAATGAAATCATTTCTAAGCTATAAGTATCTGTAAGTTCTTTTTGTGATCTTACAAATCTCATAGATGAAATAACTGGATCAAAAGAGACTGCTAACATGTTGAAAAGGTCTTCATTTTGTCTAGATCGTGATATTTTGCAAGTGTTCATGCATCTATACCTTTTGTAGTCATTATTTTTGCATTCTTGAGCTTCTTCAGACAATTTTCCTATTGGTAAGCACTGGTATTCTATTAAATCCTTTGCATGTGCTAAAAATGTATATACCGTAAGAGTAAGTTTCTTCTCTGATTAACTCAATCGAGGCTGCAATCGAGACTGCTAAGTTTCAGTAAAGCAATGGACTGCACTTGAACCAGATTTAAGTTAAATGGGCGGTGCCACGCCCTCTTGTTTAATACCCGCACCATTCCCTTTGTCGAAAGATATGAATAAATGGTAGGTTCGTACTTAGTTTCATTGCTGTGCGACTTATAATTCAGGAATATATTTGGGTCACAGAAAATGTGCTACGCCCATCAAATCTTACCAGTAGAATGACTCATCTATGGGACGACACAATACTAAATTTCAATGCTGTGCACCTTACAATTTCGAAGATATTCATTTATAAAGATTTGGCTTTTATGGGCGGTGCCACACCCCCTTGTCCAATACCCGCCCCATTCCCTCTGTCGAAGGGCATTACTAAATAGTAAGTTCGTAGTGAATTTAATTGATGTGTGACTTATGGTTCCAACGTTATCGTCTGAAAATTTTCAGAATTCACGGTCAAAAATTACAGGGATTTTCCGACTTTTCCAATAGATTTTCCGGAATTTTCTTTTCGCACAAACCTGAACTGACTCAAGACGAATCCAACAAAGAAAACTTCATTGAAATCGGCCGATCCGTTTGAGCGTGATTAGATATATAGATAGATGCCAGCAACACAAAATTGGTTTTTGACCGTACTAAATGTGCGAGATTTTTCGTATACCTGCGTGTTTTTCGACCCGAGGTTGTTTCACTTTTATTGCTCTAGAAAGTAAAGCGGCAAAAGCGGCAGCTGAGTTTTGGAAGTTAGGTAAATAATTGAATAATAAATAACCACCCTCAATTTCGCGGAGGTTATTTTTGGTATATTTTTTTTATTCTCGATCAAAGTTGGAAAAAAGGGCGAAGTATTGACTTTTCGAGCAATCGGTAGATGGAACAACTTTTAAGACAAAACAAACATTTTTTATTTTTATTATATTAACAATTAACGTACCTTTTAGAAAAAACCAACAAGTTACCGATTGGTCGTTTCATTTACATACAAATCAATCTTAAAGATGACAAAAAAAACCAAAAACTACACATTTTTCTCGATGTGGAAAAATTGTCAACTTTAAGCGGCTCTACCTCCAAAACTACTAATTCGAATTTAATGAAAGTAACAGTTTCGTAATCCCTGGAAAATTCTCAATAAGTTGCGTATTCATTTTATCGAACGCTTTCATGAAATTTTTGATTTTTGCAACGTTTCGCCGGCAGATGAGCCATAGTGCGATGGTCACCGCCCAGCTATGACGAGGTCCGGGTCGCTATTGAGCGATTTAATAATAAAGCTGCAGGGCCGGACGGGCTATCAGCAGAATTGTTCAAGGCCGACGGCGGTGAGCTGATTGGGTGTATGCAAAATATGACTGGAGGAATGTATGCTATGTCAACGATTGGAACTTCAGCCTGAGCTGAAGAAAGGCGATCATCACCATCAGCCTACTTCCCATCGCGTATAAGGTCCTAAAGAGCGTATTATGTGAAAGATTGAAGCCACTCGCCAAGGCGCTGATTGATCAGTGCGGATTTAGACCTGATAAGAACACCATTGACCAGATATTCACTCTACGCCAAGTCCTGGAGAAGAGCCATGAGAGTCAAATCGGTACCCACCATCTCTTTATCGATTACAAGACAGCATTCGATAGCCCGATAAGGGATCGCCTATATGCCGACTTGTCTGAACTTGGTATCCCTGCAAAGCTCGTGAGACTTTGCACAGCAACGTTGAGCACTACGCACAATTCCGTCAAGGTTGGAAGTGACCTCTCCGGCCCATTTGATATCGTTCGAAGCTTCGGATACGGCGACCCTTTGTCATGGGACCTGTTCAACTTTACCATGAAGGGTGTTCTGCGCGAGGCCGGTCGCAATGACACAATCTTCAACAAGAGTTTCCAGCTCCTTGCCTACGTCGCTGACACTAACGTTATCGGGCGTAACACGGGAGATGTCACTTGCAACTGAGTACTAGAGACCTCTCTCGACCGACAACATTTGCACTCTATAGGACGCTTATTCTTGCCATGCTCTTCTACGGCGCAGAAGCATGGACACTGTCGCTTAACGACTTAGCGGCCTTGGGGTGTTCGAGAGGAAGGTACTTCGCAAGATCGTAGGTCCGTTTGTATTGGTGACGACCATCGTATACGAACTAACAACGAAGTGTAAGAGCTGTATAAAGATATGGACGTAACACAGCGAATTAACAGATGGTTCACAACCCAGCCACTTTTTTGGAAGAGCCAAAGGTCTTGTCCTTAGTAAATTTGACGTAGAGAGTTAAATTTTAAACAAAACGCTTATGAATAATAATAATAATAATTGACTGGCACGACAGCCCGATTACGAGACTAAGGCCTAGCTACCCGCATCTATCAGTGTTGTGCGTGCGAATTTGTACAGGGTCGGAAGGAACCTACAGTTTTATGCCGATTCCGAACGGCGAGCAGGGAGCTTTTTCATAAGCAATTTTACTCTCAGAGTTCTGCCATTTCCTGCTGAGAGGACAGCCGCCGAAAGAAAAATTGTTGTATATCTTATACTTTAGCAGTGAAAATTCCAACACATAATATACTATATATAATAAACATTTATATAAAATAAACATTTTGTTACGAAAATTAGTTCGGCCACTTCAACGCAGGTTTATTCACACACTAAAACTCTTAAACCCAGCTCTACAATAGTAGTCACTTTATTTACAATTTCACACTATACTGTCTCTACAAATGTTGTTTATTGGACTACTCCGTGTTGCACCTTTGCTTGTTAAAACTAAACTTTTCCCTCCGCGCTCTAGCCGGCTGCATTTTATACTTGTTTGCTTGAACGGCAGATCGTTCTCATAGTAATCATAGTAATTGGTCTCAAAATTTCCGGTATCATCGCGATTCATCTTTGCGAATGTTCTAGCGAAATTATCATGCCCCTAAATAGTTATATGCCAAGTATGCTAATTTTCCTTCTTTTCTAGCGCCTTACACAGTGATAGCGAACAGTATCGTCATACATACAACAAGTGCCGAGGCTCCTCCGTAGTCGGACGCCAGGCGCTTCAAGTGGACTACCTTCAGCCTAGCGCCTCTATTGCTGCAACGTTGAATCCTGTATACCACGTCATTAATCCTGATCACGAGTTTGTACGGTCTTTCCCATGATATTTGAAGTTTCGGAGACATGCCTTTCCTCCGCTGCGGGTTGTAGAACATTACCAGATCGCATTTTTGGAACCCTGCTGTGTTAGCCAGTAGATCATATCTGGCTTTCATTTTATCGCTGACCAGTTGGGTGCGGCTCCATATAAACTGGTGAATTTCTTTCAGTTCCAACCGCTCATTAACCACATAGTCAGTCCTACGCCTTCCGTCGTGCTGACCACTCCGAACTTCAACTCTGTGCCGAACACTGCTCAGGCTGGAGTGAGTGATGACGTGTCGTGCGGGGCCGACCTATACGCCATGCCGTCGGACTGTAGAACCAAAGAAGTGGTGCAAGTTTTTCTTATTCCCAGTAGAGCTCACATACTTCTTTGAATACTGCCTTTCCTTCTGGCCATTTGTTGAAGTAATTAAATGGCAGCAAACCTTTTCGCTGAATTCTTTAATTCCAATTTTATTCCCAGTACTGATGCCCCGGATGACTTTTCATGCCGTCAGAAATCATGATTGCATTTTGGGTCGTTATTAATATCATCCAGTGATGTAAAATACGGCGTTGCTCGGCTTCCCTTCCCAAATTGACGTTGATGGTCTATCGGCGATACTGTTTAAGAACTGCGCCTCACTGATTCATCCGATAAACATGATTTTCAACAAATTGCTATCCTCTGGAAGCTAGCATTTATTACGCCAATTTATAAGAGTGGGAATAAAAATGATGTGTGTAACTACAGGCCTATCTCCAAACTATTGACTGTTTCAAAGCTTTTTGAATGCGTTGTGAAGGACAAATTGTTCTTCGCCGTAAAAAGTATTTTTTCTCCGCATCAACATGGGTTTGTTCCTGAACGGTCCACCGTGTACAACCTTGCCGTTTTCTCCGAGGATTGCTTCACCGTTGTTCCGAACGGTTTTCAAGTGGATACAATCCATACTAACTTTTCCTAGGCTTTCGACAGGGTGTCACATTCGATTCTTGTAAAAAAAACTAGAATTGTTGGGTTTTCACTCAGTTTTCTTGGAATGGGTCAAGTCTTATCTAAGGAACCATCAAGGTGTGGTAATTGACCATGTCCGCACCGACCCCTTTGTAGCCTCTTCCGATGTTACACAAGGTGGTATCCTTGGGCCATTACTCTTTGTCTTATTCATCAATGACATAAGCAGTTGCTTTCAATTTCTCTTTGGTCTCCGAAACCAAAGACTTGATGGTAATTTTTGATCCTAAGTTCTCGTTTTCCAGCCACATTAACTCCACTATTTCTAAGGCATATGCTATGTTGGCATTTGTAAGCCGCAATAGCTCCGAATTTTCCAACCCATATACGCTCAAATTGCTTTACACCTCTTTTGTCCGCTCAAAGCTCGAATATGCGTCATTCATTTAGAGGCCTTATCATGTGTGTCACATTAATCATGTGTGTCACATTAATCATGTGTGTCACATTAATCATGTGTGTCACATTAATCCTATATAGCGCGGCTTAAGCGCTATAAAGTGCCTTCAAAGCAGGAGAAGTATCCTATGTCTTTCTTTCGTTTATGATATAATTAATGGTACTGATAGAGTCTCTCAACCTCGCCTTTAATTAAGTCAGTTCGAATTTCCCTCACAGGCTTTTATTTTAGTTTATAGCGCCTTAGTATGTAAGGACACTGTTATTTTTATAGTCTGTAAGAACTGCTGTTCATAGACCGAATAACGAAATAATAATAATAATCTAGCACATATTTGTTGCTTTGAGCACTAATAGCGAATGGCTCGGCGACGTCCATGTCAATCCGTTCGAAGGCTGCTGCATGCAGCCTCGAGATCTTGTCGGCCCTTTCGCAGCCGAACGCCGGTTACAGCTCTTAGTCCAATCGGCTAGACTCGTGGTATCCTACCCAATAGAACCGTCTTTTTACTACGACGACAGTTTTCGTGATACCTAGGTCCCCCCACTGGAGTCGTTATGGTATGCCTTGATGACCTGGTTAATCCTGCATTTCGGGACTATTATTAGGGAGTTTCTGTAAGAGTTCGTCAACCATCTCTCACCAGTCCGGCCGCACGCTGTGCTCCTTTGCTTTGGCGATTCTAGCGACATCCATGTCCTCGTGCTGGTTTTTTTGCAGCCTTTCCGCAGGCCAATCTTCTTCTTGCATGACGCTTACCAATCGGTCGTCCACTATCTGTTCTTCGCCTACGGCTCGCGAACAATGCCTGCATTCGGTTTTGTACGGCCGGCGTGACAAAGCATGGGCATTTCCATGGCAACTGCCCTTGCGATTCTCTATCGTGTAATCATAGCTCTGCAGCCGCTTGATCGACAGCGCCAATCGGCCCTCAGGATCTTTGAAGTTTAGAAGCCATTCCAATGCGAAATACGAAATTGTTGTCCATACAGGTATTTGTGAAAGTGTTTAACGCATTCCAATACTTCTAGCAGTTTTCTCCTAGTCCCACAGTAGTTGCGTTCAGGTTTCGACAGGATTTTGCTGTAGTATGCTATCACTTGATCCTGACTATCTACTATCTGTGAAAGCATACCGCCAATACTGTGTTCGCATGAATCTGTATCGAGTACAAACATCTGTAAGGGCACGGGGAAGGCCAGAATTTGAGCAGTGCACAGTTTTTCCTTCAAGCTTGAAGGCCTGATTCTTGGTTTGATTCGTTTTCGTCAGTTTGTTCAAGCAACTGGCTATGTTCGCAAATCCAGAAAGGAATCATCGGTAATATTTGCACAGGCCCAGGAAACTGCGGAGTTGGTGTAGATTGCGTGGTCGGGGCCACTCCTTCACCACCGCGACTTTGCCTCCATTCGTATGTACTCCGCACAATGGACGTATAATTGTCTGAGTGCTGCGCTTGCTAGATCGTTCTGACAAAGGCAAAAAAAAAAAAAAAAACTTGCAAGAGAGAGCAGAAACGAGAGCAAAAAAACGAGTGTGCTTATGACCACACGACTGAAGTGAAATTTCTTTCGCTCCATCTGTATGTATATGTGTATATGTGTGTGTACAAGATATACATGTATGTACATATACATATATTAATTTTCTACAAATATTTAAATTTATTTTATGTTTTCATGTAACGCTTACGTCACGCGTTCGCCAGCTTACTCCCCAAGTCAAGCGTGCGTAAACCACTCAACTCCTGTTCGCCTTGCCCGATCACACTTTTCGTAACGCGTTCGCCAGCTTACTCCCCAAGTCAAGCGTGCGTAAACCACTCAACTCCCGTTCGCCTCGCCCGATCACACTTTTCGTAACGCGTTCACCAGCTTACTCCCCAAGTCAAGCGTGCGTAAAGAAGTTTCACTTCAAAAATGTACTCCGCGGGCGGAAACCGTGTGACCCAGATACTTGACCTCTTTTTGGAACAGCAAGCATTTTTTTGGATTGAGTTTAAGCCCGGCTTTTTGTATTCGCTCGAATACCTTCTTCAGCTTTTCTAAGTGGTCGTCGAAGCTTTTACCCGTCACGATTATGTCGTCGAGGAACACCAGACACGTCCGCCAATGCAGCCATGTTAGCACGCGTTCCATTAGCCGCTCGAATGTTGCTGGTGCGTTGCAGAGTCCAAATGGCATGACGGTGAACTGCCACAAACCATCGCCTACACTGAAAGCTGTTTTCCCCTTCTCCTTGTCCACAAGCTCTACCTGTCAATAGCCGCTGCGTCGGTCGAGCGTGGATAACCACTGTGTGCCAGTGTGTCCAGGGTGTCATCGATCCAAGGTAGTGGGTAGCTGTCCTTTTTGGTCACGTCGTTGAGCTTTCGATAGTCCACACAAAACCGTGTACTGCCTTCCTTTTTCTTGACTAGCACGACCGAGAAGAACCAAAGGACTGAAAAGAGCTTTCTTTCCGCATGTTGTCGATCAAATTTGTGACTTCTTCCCTCTTGGCCAGAGGAACTCGTCTTGGCGGTTGGCGGATCGGCAACGCGACACTTCCGGTGTCGACTTTGTGTTTCACTATGCAAATACACCCATACCTCGCTTTGCGTCGTTTCGTTTTGCGTTGTTTCGAAGTTGCGTCGCTGCTGAATTAGTACTAATTTTCACTGTGCGTCGTTAGATTTTCGAAGTTGCGTTGTTTTGGGTTCGAGTCTTTAATTGTTTTTTTTAATTTTCTTTTTTTTTTCTAAAAGATGGCACGACTTTTGTTTCTAATTGCGCCATGCCATCAAAACTCGGGGATTCCCTTTCTAACGGAAAATCAACGCAAACATTGGACCAATTTTTTGTGAAAGAAAGCCGACTTACGACAACAGCCACAATGGACTCATTAGACAGTGATTAATTTTTATTTTGTTTTTATAAATTAATTGAATATTTTATTTTGTTTTAATTGAATTTCTTTTTTTTGTTTTTTGTATGTATGTAATAAAATTTTATATTATTTTTGTTTTTTAAATGTTTACTTTGTTTAATTTTCTTTTTAAAAAGTTGTATTTTCGTAACCCTGGAACCTATCTTCGATCTTTACATAGTTTGCTATAGAAAATCATAATTCACTTTGCGTCGTGTCAGTTTGCGTCGTGTTTTTTTGGAACGTAACCACGACGCAAAGTGAGGTATGGGTGTATTAACCCGCCTGTAAATATTAACCCATAGTGCTGCAGGAGTGTCCGCGCCTTCTGTTTCTGCTTTGCTGTCAATTCACCGCTCCACTGGTTCTCCTGCGGTATGGCGTCCATGTCAAAACCGATTTTCTTACTTCTTCCGGGTGGGCTACTCTCGCAATTGACAACTCCTACAGCCTCTCTACACTCGCCGGTATTTTACCGTGTTTGGGTTTCACTAATGTACGTCCTATGATTAAGTTGTCGTGTCCTTGTTCTGGTGCTTCTACAACCCACAGCCGACTTGTCCCGTCGTCTTCGTCCAGCTATGCCTACACAATCGCCTCGGAATTCGCTGGTGTCTTCTGGTGTTGACACGAGATAACTTTTCTTACCGTCACGTTTCGCTCTAGCCGGTGTGCAGCGGAAACTCAATCTTGGCATACTTCAGCACCCTTTCCTTCAGGTACAGCGTAAATCCGTGCCTTATCATAAAGTCCACGCCGATAATCACGTCATCTATTATATCCGCGACGATGAACTCATGTTCCAGGCTGTTGGGACCGATGGCAATCGTTTTTGTGACTTATCCTTTTACCGGCGCATGCTGTCCTCAGCTGTATGCCATGCAGTGGTTTCCAATTCCACAGAAGCTTCCTTGATGAATTGAATATGACCAAAGAATATGTATAATTAGAACGGGCATGTGGGCACAAAAGTGTTTTCGGCTGTTATGATGCGAGGGGGAAGAGCGAAGCATAGGCATTTGAGCTTGTTTAGTTCATAACATTTTCTGTTAGATTTGCGTGGGTAAACAAAGAAAACCAATGTTGTTGTTCGCAACGGCTTCACTCGTGTATACTAAAATGGTGGTTGTTGTTGATGTTGATGTTAAGGAATAATTAAGGAATACTCGTACCTACGGTTTCAAATAGTGTAAATATTCTACTTAGTAGGGACATAAATATTGTTACAACATTCAACACACCCATTGTAATAGTTGAATTGAATATACCCCGTTATTTCCACATGGTTTATGAAACATAACCTGTAAAGCGTTCCCGGTGCAGACGGGAATTCTAAATTGTTCTAGCTTTCACCATGGAGTGGTCAGATAACGAGAACCGTATCGCTTTTATAGCGCTATTCAAGTGTTAAATGAAAAAAGGTGATATTTTCAAAACGCTCCGCCCGCTCGGGATTAGTCGCATGTTCGTCTACCGGTGCATAAAACTGTTTGAGGAGACTAGAGATGTTAAAGACCGCCACCGGTCGGGCCGTCCGCGCACAGTTCGAACACCACAAGTCGTTAAAGCTGTCAAATCAAGAATTCAGCGAAATCCGCTCCGAAAACAGAAAATCATGGCCCGGGAGATGAATATCTCGCAAAAGTCCATGTGTCGAATTATTAAAAAAGACTTGGGACTTGGGGCTTTCAAACGCCGTACCGGACATTTGTTGACTGCAGCTTTGAAAAAAAAAGAATGGAAAAATGCAAACGTCTTTTGGTGAAGCACGCTGAGAACTTGCACAGAAAAATCTTGTTTACCGATGAAAAAATTTTTACCGTGCAGGAAAAATTTAACAAGCAAAATGATAGGGTGTATGCACGGTCATCTAAGGAAGCATCTGAACTGATTCCACGGGTCGAAAAGGGTCATCACCCAGCTTTAGTCATGGTTTGGTGGGGTGTCTCTTACGATGGTGTCACTGACTTGCATTTCTGCGAACAAGGGGTCAAAACATCGGCCACAGTTTATCAAGAAACCGTTTTGAAAGTTGTTGTAAAACCACTTAACCATTCTTTGTTCCAAAACCAGCCGTAGACTTTCCAGCAAGATTCTGCGCCGGCCCATAAAGCTAAAACGAGTCAAACCTGGCTCCAAAACAATTTACCAGCAACAATTTATTTCCTCTGAAGAATGGCCCTCTGGCAGTCCTGATTTGAACCCGTTTGATTACAAATTGTGGACAGTTTTAGGGGACATGGTTTGCCACAAAAGATACCCCAACATTGATGCTCTTAAGACAGCTTTGATTCGTGCTGTGGCCAATTTTCCGATGGACGAGGTGCGTGCGGCTATTGATGATTGGCCAGTCCGACTTAAGTCGTGCGTGAAGGCCAAAGGCGGACATTTCGAATGAACGTTTGCTTTTTGGTATACAATATATATCAATAAATATGTAAACAAAAATTAGCCCAAAAACATTCATTACTTTTAATTTTACAGTATAAAACGTGTGTAACAGTATTTATGTCCCTACTAAGTACACCTGAATGGTTCCATGGCGAATGCTTTATTATTTTACCACTTCTACGAAAATACTGCCAGTGGGCTCTATAAAAAGGAGGATTGAAAAATGAAAATTGAAAATAATTGCTGGCCAACAAAAAATTATTTATTTTAGAAAGGATAAATTAAAACAAAAGTAGCAATAAACGGCAACAACAGCCACGCTATTCCCGCGTACACGGCTCAGCGTAAAAAACAGTACACCGCCGACTTGTTTTCGTTTGCCAATAATATTACAACAAAAGGAGCGTTCATCGTCGTGTTTATCAACTGGCACAGTGGCACACATAGGATTTAATTTTGAGGGAGGTTACGTTCGCAATTTTCAAGCACAATGCCAGTTGAAACAGTTTTTGGTAACTAAAATTTTTGCAAGGTACAAATAATTGGAGTAATGGGAGTAATTGAACCCAAAATCGTCCCTCCTTGCGTGGACCACTGAACTGGCGCAATCTACTCACATGTTACGCTGAAGTTACAGAGAACTGTCAATAACAGAGGGTACTACCAGCAGTACCCGCCATAGAACGTGTTTGCTTGTATCAGATGAGCGTTCTATATTACTTTATGTTCGTTGATATGACGCACCCGTATCCAGTGTTAAACCAAATGACTTGTCCATCTATCCTTCCTTCGATAGTCAAATTGCTGGGTTATCGTTTTAGCCGCGAGACGAGGACGGTGGGGCCGTAGGTTGTGGGGTTCACCTCACGGCCCTTTGGGCTGATCCTCTTTAGTTTAACGACTCCTCCTTCTCAGCCCTGCGATTGTTGGTTGAATTTCGATTGTCAGTATTCCTCGTTTCGGACGACTGCGATCGAGAACGGGAACGCTTCTTTCGTCGACAGCAGTCTCGTGCTATGTAACCCTGCTTGTCACATAGTCAGCAAACAATTTTAGGGCAGACCGCCCGTGGCCTGGCCGGTGTCTGAGAGCGTATGGTCTGGATCGGGATGACGCTTTCTGGTTGTATTCGGCGTATTTTTGCAGGTGCATACCGAGAGCTTCCAATCAATGCCGCTTCATACGTCATCGCGCTGGTCACCGTCATCATCAACGCACTGCGACGTGTCTCCGGGTCATGAACACCATCAACAAATGCCTCAATCTTCATTCTCTCTAGCACATCAGCGCCGCTTTCCGGGTAGGACAACTGTACGAGTCGCTCAATGGCTGCTGCATATGTTTGCAGCACCTCGTTGGCTCTTTGCCTACGGTTCTTCAGCTCACAGTAGTACAGCATTTTGTTGTACTCGTTGCTGTACTTTGCTGCTAACGCCCTCATGACGGCCTCGTAATCGCTTCTTTAACATTCCGGAACTGAATTTATTACCTCAGCCGCAAGACCTTTTAGAGCCAGTGTTAATCTCCGACCTTTCCTTACATCGGTCCCCTGATTTTCCAGGGCACCTAGGCCGAATTACAGTTTTAATGTATCGAATGGGGTAGTACCATCATAAGTAGGCACTTCTGTTTTCGTGGAAGAACTTACTCAAACTGCCGATAATACTCGCGGCTGTACCTCCTCAAGCCGCCCGTGCATTTTCTTGCTCAGCGAATCTTCCAGACTGTCACCTCGTTTGCTCAAGAAATCACCCAGGTCGTCAACTCGCTGGTCCCAATTGTACATTCGCGTCTCCAGCTGCTCAACTTTTACATTCTTTTTTGAGCTTGGTTTCCACTCGTTCTGCCATTTCTTGGTTCTTTGTATCCCCTTTTGCCGAAATTTCCTGGTTCACCGCTTCCATTTCTCTAGTCGAAATCTCCGTTTGGCCGAGGATTCCTGAAACATGTCTTTTATTGCCACAAGCATGACCACAGGCCGCCGAGCTCAGCTGGCTAGTGCGTTGGGCCACGAGTCAAATGCGACGCTCAAACCCAGGTTCAAGACTCCGTTGCTGCTAGCACCGAAAAAAAAACAACAATTTTTCTTTCGGCGGCTGTCCTCTCAGCAGGAAATGGCAAAACTCTGAGAGTAAAATTGCCTATGAAAAAGCTCGCAACTCGCCGTTCGGAATCGGCATACAACTTTAGGTCCCTTCCAACCCTGTTCAAATTCGCACGCAGAACACGGATGGTTGCGGGTAGCTAGGCCTTAGTCTCGTAATCGGGCTGTCGTGCTAGTCAATTATTATAATTATTATGACCACAGGCGCATGTTCATTGCTGCCAGCGGTGCGAAATCCGCGGCCGTGTTTTGTGGACACTTCCACCTTGGCCGTAGCCTCCAACTCCTGTGTTCCGAATTCGTGCGCAGCTGTATCGATGCCTCGTGATTCACATGCCTTTCGCAAGCGCAGCTGCAACTCCACCTTTCCGCCAGTCGTCGGCAAATTCCAGACAGCCAGCTCCGTTTTCAGCTGGTTCACCTTCAGTTGCTCGAGTTTCACTATGGCTGCTGTCTTGCAACAGCACCACAAGATAACCAACATCTGGTTGCACTTATCAAGTGGTGACCGCTGCAAGAATTCAAGTAACAGGCACGATAAGAGCGTGTGGCCACCATGTGATGTCGGCATGCTCTTATTGTACTGTGTATTTAGGCTGCCATGCACTTCGGGTCATGCTACCGAAGTATGTGCATGCGCAGGTCGACCTTAGGATAAGAAATATTGTAAATAAGTAGGTACTAGAACATAAGAAATATTATAAATAAAGGCTCCGGGCAAGTCTAGTTGAGTCATAAGTGAATTCTGGTGCTGTGTGTTTAAGTTTTCAGCGTTCCTGACCGACCGGCCTTTCACCGATCAACAGCTGCGTTTTATAATTTTTGGTCCTTGTTTTAATTTAATCAGCACAATCCCACTTCTGACACCAAATGCTACGAAAGTTAGTTCGGCCATTTCAAAGCAGGCTTATTCTTTTCTCTGGATTGTGCTCAAATACAAACACACTAAAATTCTTCAACGCAGCTCTACAATAGTAGTCACTTTACTTATAATTTCACACTTTACTGTCTCTACACTTGTTACTTATTTGACTACTTCGCGTTGCACCTTTGCTTGCTAAAACCTTAAACTAAAACCTAAAACTCTTTCCTCTGCTTGTCGCGCAGATCGTTCTCAAACATCCAAATTGGACTCAAATATCATCGCAAGTATTCTTTGCGAATTATCAGGCCCCTAAAGGTATGCGGCATACCTTTAGGGGCCTGATAATTCGCAAAGAATACTTGCGATGATATTTGAGTCTAATGCCATCTATCCTTTTTTTCGCGGGATACTCCTTTTTTTCAGTTTCTAAAAACCAATCCCGCGAAAATTTTCTAAATCCTTTTTTTCTATATAAATCCTTCTTTTCTCATACAAAATTCCCAACGTATATTGTTGAAAAACAACTGACAAGGAGATGGCGCTTCACAGCTTTTGAGTATTGCCATCATCTTAGCGCCGACTGTCAACCACTTTCATATGCTGACAGAGATACAGAGGGCGGCTTTGTTTTTACAAAAGAGATGGGAGGTCAGCGGCGTGGCAACACTGTTTTTTGAAATGGCTGCGCATCGGTTTTTGTAAATTTTTTCGCATCAGTTTGTCGTACATTAAAAAAAAACAAAAAACAAATGCCAAAAGGAAAAGGAAAATGCCTTTTTAACGCAAAACTTTGCGAGAAGTATCCGTTTTTGGAAAAGACGAAGTCAGAAAGTGATGTTTTGTGCAAAAAATGCCACAGTCATTTCTCCATTGCCGGCGGCGCACAGTGGCATTTTTATTCAATCTAGTCGCTCGAAATTAAAATTTTTATGGATGAATTATTGAGTTTTTTTATGTAATCTGTTCACCTGATATGCACAGTGGATATCGGTTATCACCCTTTCTTTTTAACGTTATTTCTAACAAAGAAATCTGCTTACAAAGTGAGAGTTTTTGACGTTTTGCTTTTTTAGTGCCGAAAACGCTGCACGTGAACGCGTAGTTCTAACACGAAAATTTGTGTTGTAAAATTAAAAACCTTAATCTTTTGTGCTATATATTGAAAATTACACGTAAGTATATTTGTTTACATATGTTTTCAATATGTTGTGCTTGTTTGTTTTGTAAAATTTTAACTATTAAAAAGTGTCCTATTTTTTGTGTGTGAAATTTATGAAAATGTGAATTCAAAATGTTGCCAAAAGTTTGAATTGCGCTGCATTACTATAATTTTTAGTTATTTACAATATTTTGTCATTTCTTAATGTATTCCTTATGGATTTTGCTGCCCCTGGCTGCCCCTTTTCGAAAAAATGGGAATAACAAGAAGAGAGTTATACGACTTGTGGGTTGCAGAATGTAAAAAATTGTTTAACAAATTTGCGTTCAGGACACGCCAGAAGTTTCTGGACAAATTTTCTTCATGGCTTGAATCAAACATTGGTTTTCCCCATGTGACTTGCTTCTTCTTCTTCTTCCTGACTGGCACGCCAGCCCGATTACGAGACTAAGGCCTAGCTCTAGGTAAACCAACGTTTACGAACGTTAACGAAATTAAGGACTACAAGGTAAGCTCACTTCTTGCCTTTCTAAACCTCTCGAAATGGCTGTAGCGGATAAGTCATCGGGAGTGCAACAACCATTTACCTAGGTTGAATCAAGATAGTGGTTACAAAACGGCGCATCTGCGCTAATTGGATGCCTGGGGCATCACCACTCTAACCAACCAACCAACCAAAGCCTAGCTACCCGCAACCATCCGTGCTGTGCGTGTGAATTTGTACAGGGTTGGAAGGGACCTACAGTTTTATGCCGATTCCGAACGGAGAGTTGGGAGTTAGTACAACGGAGTCTTGTGACTTGCTTGCAAGATCTTATTCATGCCTTACTTTTTACTTCTAATCCTTTAATAACATCCATATCCAAAATCCGCCAACGAGCCTTAAAAACCGTAATGGTTTCAATGACGAAGTTGTTTCCCTACTCACAGATCCTCAATACGCTTCCACATTGGAAGCACACACAAATTGCTGAATAATATCTGCAAGTTTATTAAGTTTTTATAATATAAAAGTTTATTTTATGCTTAGATTGGTTAAGTTCACTACTTTGTCTTTTGCTTTGAATTTACTGAATGTAATGGTACGTAATGTACCATGTTCAGATAACTTAGATTGGTTAAGTTTATTACTTTGGTTTTGCTTTAAATTAACTAAATTGGTAATGTACCACAAATGGGCGTGGTCGTTGACCGATCTCGAAAATTGTGTCGGTATCTGATTCCGGAGTATCATATTAACACATGATCTTAATTTGAATGTAATATGTTAATTTTTCAGCTTGTAATTAATTTCGAGCGACTAGATTGAAAAATGCCACTGTGCGGCGGTAATTCAGACATCGTTCGACATATCAAAACATCGAAACACCTCTCTGCTTTGAATGCGGCTTCTTCGAGCAAAAGTAGTACCACGCATTTTTCATTAGCATTGCATACACAAAAAACGGTAATGGAAGGCGTCTGGGCGTACCACACCATCAATGCTAACCACAGTTTTAAGTCATCGGATTGTGCGACCCGAAAATATTCCACCATATGTGATGCCAATGCGTGTGCGATTGACTTTGAAGACGATGATGACGACGACGACAACGGTGAAGTTGTAGCAATGCTAGATGACATGGATAAATAAAATATGTATTGTTTTTCAGAAAATTTTTAAATTTCGTATTTCCTTTTTTTATGCTTTATTTCCAATTCGATATCCCGCGAAATTGTCAAACCTAGTGGATTTATCCTTCTTTTCAGCCAAAAAGAGATGGCATGGTTAGGTATGCCCCTTAAAGTATGTCAAGCATGCTAATTTTCCTTCCTTTACAGTGCCTTGCACAACGACACCGAGCAATATCGTCACAATATATACATATGTATAAATGTAAAGACATATTTATAAATATAAAACATCTCACCTGAAAAGCAATTTGCTGGGTTGAAATGCTACTATTATAAGACACATCAATAGCCAAATTCGGTCAGTCCATTCAATCTGGGGATTATTTGTGGTTTGCCGGATACATTGGATAAATATTTCATCTCGTAATTCCTCCCTCTCAATCCCAGATCCAATAATGAATTGGATTGCTTGAAGTTCACGATCAGCAGTAAATTCACCTCGCATGTATTTAGATAGTTCCTGAAATAATTTGTTTGATAGAACATAATGTAGTGGCGTGGAAAACCGAGCAGACGTTTGCCACTTTTGCACTTCAAGTGCTGTAGAATTCGAAGCATTAGAAGAAGCACTGTAAAATAAAACACCAAAAAACACAAAAACTCGATAACAAAAACAAAAGAGTTTGTTACAAAAAGTTTTTTTTTGATTTTTTTTTCAATTTAAAAAACAAATATCATTCAGCACAATTTTTTAACTTAAAATTTGGTGAAACTGCTCCAAATGATAAACAAACCGACCGTGTTTTTTATTTTTTCGAAAATCAAAATCTAACGGAGTTAGCTATGGGTCAAGAGTTTGTATGGGAAAACATGATTTAATAAGCCTATTGACTTGAAACATAATGAAAGCACTTCAAATGAGACATAATTAGACAAATATTTAAAAAAAAATCTGACGGGGTCAACAAAGGGTTAAGAGAAACTTGATTTAATGGGCCCATTGACTTCAAACCTGTGTGCAAAGCCTCCGGACCCTGGTAGTCTTCAACAAAAGTCTTAGTAGTCTTCAATACTCAAAACTTGGTGATGTTTTTCAAAGCATTATAATTCTACAGTAATTGAAGTGCAAAAGTGAAAATCGTTCGAACGGTTTCGCACACCACTGCAGGTCGACCTATTCGAATATTCACACCAGTGTCAATATGTCAAATCTATCATCAACATAATAAAACTTGATATTTTTATCTGTAAATATTTGATACAAAACAGACGATAGAATAGCAAAAAGGAAAGAAAGGTCATTGCTGTAATTTTTACTGTTTTACATTTATAAATGGGTGTGTTTTAATACTTCTTCTATCAACTTTTGCTTTAGCGACTTAAAATTGTTGTCGAGTTCTGCAATTGTGTTCAAAATTAGCCAAATCCGATATGTACTTTTCGAGATATCAGTTGATATACCTAAAACGACCAACTGCGGTTATTTTGACCGCGAGCAAAATAAACGAGAATTCGCTTGAAATAGTTTGAGTGTAAGATGGGCATGCTTGTAAAATGCAAATTAATATAAAAAATTAATAAAGTACAAATTAAAATAAGGAAACAAATAAATAACAACAAACAAATAAATAAATTAAATTATAAGACGCCAGGCGCTACAAATCGATTAATAATATAAATACAAAGACGCTGCACGCCGCACATTGAAAATGAAAAAAAATTTTCTGACCGACAAAGTAATTTTTGGAACAAATGCAGTATAGCGAACCCATATTAAAAAACCGAAAATTGGGGTATGCAGAGCTATATAGTATGTTAATATGAACTAATAAGAAGTTTTAAGCGAAAAATATTAAATTTTTTATAAAACTTTTCAAAACCGGATGTTTTTCTTGAAACACTCCATTATTATTATACCTTAATAATGGAGTTTTTCGAGAATTTTGTTACCATATTGCAGCCAGTGGAATTCTCTTTACAACGAAAAATATAAAAATGTATACTTTTGTTTTTTATGAATATAGTTTTTTAATTTTTCTAACTCGACTCTTGGTCCAAGGCTGTTTCGTATTCACCTTCGCCATCACTTTCGGGCAATGAGTGCTGAAAGGAGTTGTACAAAGTACCTGCCATATTAAAAAAGTTTTTAATATGGCAGATGTAGCTTTCTAGCTTTACATTATTTTAAAAGCTTCATTTTCGCCAAATAGCCATTAAAACTTTTTTTGCTTTTATGGTATTATGGCATTGAATGTTTTGCGTGCCACCACAAGCCTTCAATTGTATTTGTGTGTTGGTTACATTTTTTTCATTACATGGAGGGTGGTAGTAAGTGTAGTTTTTTTTTGCGTTTAAATACCTTTTATGTGGACGGCCTTCGGCCAGGCTTCAAAAAAATAACCCTCATGGGAGTAACTAGGGCATCGGGATCAGTAAAGTGCTAACAGTATTTTTATATTCAAATCCTATGAGTGTAAAAGATCGCGCCTAAGCAATAACCTTCATAAGGGCCATTTCAATATTGTAAAAAAATGCGTTTAACTCAATTTAAATTTAAATATAAAAGCAAAACTACAAAAATTGCAGATGTTGTATGTTTCACTGTAAAGGGAATTCCACAAACTATAATATGGTAACAAATGTATTATAACTTAATAATAGAGTTTTCGAGAAAAAATCCGATACCATACCAATAGTATGGAAAATGCTTTTCATTTGATACCCATATCATGTAAATCGATTGAGAATTGATTAATGCAATGCAGCAATGCACTAACCTGGATAACATTTAAAAATAAACAAACAGAACGATCTAAAATTAACATATTGAAACATGATGAAGATATTTTTTTAATAATCGGCAATCGACCCCCCACCTTTGGACGATTATCCAAAGTACATTAATATTTTTAAATACAATACTAAATTTAAATATTAACTAACTTGTAATTTAAAAATAATATTTCTTTAACATTTATATTTTATGATGTTTCTTTCTAATAAGAAAAACTACAGGGGTGAGTAGAAAAACTACTGTCGTTTTTCTTGTTGGACAATTATCCAAAGTACATTAAACATTTTTAATTGAATAAAGTAGTTTTAGTTAGATAACACTACTCGACACGAAAAATGTTCCTTAAAATAAAAGTATTTTTTAGACTAGTTAATCTTCGGCTGCTGAACACGAAACTGAAAATCAAAAAATTTTCTTAAGAAGCGTTTTCGATAAATCTTCGAAAAACACGTTTTTCCCCTCTTATTTCAGTTATGAGCACATATCTCGTAAACCAACCATCCGACTAACACAAGTGGCCCGTCGTTCAGAAGATAATTAACTAACCTTTCCTGCATTCATTGCAGTTTCTTAAAAATTATTTCTAAATCCTTACACAGCTTAAGTAATCTGTTAAGTATCGAAATATCAATATGTACCAGCCGATGACTTTGTCCGTTGTCATAGAGTATTTCATTGATGTAGGTCCAATTATCGACAATTGATTCAATCATCATATAATAGGTGTTGCATCGTGTTTTTAAAGTATTTAACCATTTTTTTTGCATGATTCTATAACTTCTAGACTTCAACTTGCTTAGAATATTAGCAGCGGTTGCAAAATCTACGCCGCCAACATTTCTTCCAAATGCGTATACCTACTTCATACGCTTCGCGAATTGTGCATTATGTATACTTGTACTCATTACTTTCACTCACTGCAAAAGACGGATACCGACGGATGTTTGTGTGAGCAATACTCATAATGACCGCATCATCGCAAACTCGTTCGGGTTTTGTATTAATGCGGTTGCGATACTTATGTTATGCGGTGCTTATGTGTAGTGTGCGGTTTAAAGATTTGATTGCAAATAATTTTGCAAAAATACAATTTCAGAATTTTCGACTAGTTTTTAATTGTGAAATAGTTACATTTTCAGATAATTGAGCTTTTCGCTAGCAGTAATCGATATATTACATGCATCCACTTTGTAATCAGCAACAGCTGTTTTTCATTTCATTCATTGTGTGTTTTTTTAAATATTGTTTTTGTTTGATTCGACAAAATATAGTTTTTTATGTGACAGGCTTATTCTTTTCTCTGGATTGTGCTCACAACTAAAACACGCTAAAATTCTTCAACGCAGCTCTAAAACATGCAAGATATATACTACGTTTTCATTGAGCCTATATGCGAGATTTGAAAATTTGTCGCATTTGCATTTCGTTTGGCAGCTATTGTCAAATTCTCAATGCTCATGTCTTCTTGTCGCAGCTCTTCTTTGGCTGCTATCCAAAGAATGTATTGCTTTTTTGCTATCTCTATTTTCTACACACTGCAATATTAGAATACAAATATATTAATTCCTTACATGTTAAGAATACATATTGTAATGATGAGGCACCCTGTCGCTGGCAAGGATCGATCGATATGGCAAGGATGGCTCGCGATGGTAATGGGATGTGCGAGAACGATCGAGAGATAGTCCAATTGGAATATGCGAGAACAGTCGGCGCGATAAGCAGACAAGTATAAAAGGGAGCCGGGTACAGCGCAGAGGGACAGACTTATTTGAACAAGCAAAGGTGAAACACGGAATAGTCCAATAAGTAGTAGCAAGCAGACAAGCAAAGTGTAAATTTTGTGAATAAAGTGACTGCTGGTGTTTGACTGCGTTTTGCGTTGAGTAAATGAAGTGTGTTTTATTTTTCAAGCACAATCCAGAGAGATGAAGCCTAGAGAACTTATTTTTGTAACAATATTCTACAAATTTTAAAGAAATGAAAATTTCAATTACAAATTTTCGTATTGATAACACTGGACAACAGCATGTCTATTGCATGAAGTTTTTTACATAAATCTGAATAGTTTTTGTAACAGCTCTAGTTTTCGCAAAAAATGGGCGTGCCACTTTTTCGAATTTTCCTTGACTTTTTTCACATTTTCGACTGTAATTTCCGAACCAATAATCCTATCGACATGATTTTCTAAATTGGCGTTGTAATAAGGTTTCAAAGTAGGAAAATATTGAATTTCAAGGCGTTTTTTTCTGGTGGCGAAAATTGTACAGATGTTTCATAAATCAAGTTACGAAGTATATGAATATCTTAAGAAGAAACATCAAGCAATACAACACAGCCAAATTATTTGGCGGAATACACATTCGCATCGAAATAACAGCAAAAATGTACCATAGCCATTTTCATCACTTTTCATACTTTTTCCTTAAAAAATTAGGGGCCTCAAAATATGCAACGTTTTTCTTTTTTTTTTGTTTCGAGCAATTCAAAATTTTTTGTTTTTTGCTTGTATTTCAGACTATAAATGGAACATATAAAAGGGCATATATGTATATATTTGTTAGTTTCACAAAAATAAGCTCTATATAACCCAATTTTTCGTTTTTTTCATGAGGGTTCGCTATACTGCATTTATACCGAATTTTTGCCCATTTTAACTCCGGTTTATGAAATTAAATGCTATAACTAACAGTGAGCATTTAATCTACTACCTATTTCCTACTCATATTTTACTATTTTTGAAATCCCAATTAAATAAAAAAAACTCAAAATATTGGCGGCCATTTCACTGTTAATAATGTGTAAAGATTGGTTTTGTGAAAAATTTTGCAATAATAACAAAATTTGCTGTAGTCATAAAAAGCACCGTGTACACTGGTGGCAATTCCCATAAACTCACTTTGAGCTGAGGTATGAAAAGTCTTGTAGGAGTAGAGAAGATGATTTAAAAAACAAATAAAAGTTTTGTTTACATTTCCATAGTTTGCTGTAAGTAACGGCAGGTGTACCATAATGCACTCTTTTATAGTTTGCGTGATCGTGCTAAACATTCAGAGCGACTAGTGTTTTCTCAGAGTTAAAATGTGGCAGATCACATAGACTCAGCGATTTAAATTGATCAGCGAAACACAAATATAAGTAATTTAAGGTAAGTTATGCCTTTATAAACTGATTTAGTCGATTTTTGTACTATTAAAAAAGTAAAATTTTTATTTTCTTCAGACCTGTGAAAATGCCAAGAGGAAAGTAATTGCCACTTGAAGAAACGGGAAAAATTAATGCATTCAATCAATAAGAGTTTTCCATACGGGAAATAGCGGATAAAATAGGCAGGTCTGAGAACCAATGTGTCATTATTCAAAATTACGCGGATCTTATGGGAAAAACGTAAGATATGACCGAAACACGAAAATTATCGTAAAGCAAAAATGTGTGATAATGGCATTGGGAATAAAAGAAAACCTAATTTTGACGGAGTTTGTTCGCAGAATCGATCTGTCTATTAAGCCCCGACATGTTCGACAAATTTTACAAAATTCAAACTGCGATGTTTACACTAAACGCCTCAAAAAGCCACTTTTGACTGATGGTCTTAAACCCAAGAGAATGGAATTCGCAGAGAAGCTATTTAGAAGCGTTGTCAACAGTTTTGTTTAGTAACAAAAACGGTCCATTTTAGAAAGTACTGACGGCTTTTAATACTTTTAGCTCGATAAGTTGGTTGAAAAGGAAGTCTGTATGAGCCGGACCTTATCAGGTGGCGATATAATGGTTTGGGCCGGTATTGCCATGTATGGTACGACTTAATTTGCGTAGGCTTCTGAAAAAATAACTTCTACATTTACTGCGAACTTTTAAACGTAATGATAATAGAATGATCAAAAGAATATTATGAGCCTGAATTTATTTTTAAGCAGGAAAATGCTGCAATTCACAGTTCTAGAAAAACAATGAACTTTTCAAGGACAAAAGCTATTCAAGTTTTTGATTGGCCAGTTCGAATTCCTGACATAAATTACATCGAGCACCTTTGGGATCTTGCTCGAAGTGTTTACGCAAAAGAACGATAGTTTCATTCAAAGATTGTCTTTAAAAAAGCGATTAACCTTAGAACCGTGAGTTGGGCACTCAGTGCCCATATTCATTTTTTTGTTCAATTTCGGGGATTTGGGAAGTCCAATTGGTTATTTTTTGGTAGGCAGATAGATTGTACTTTTGTTTATATGTTGCCAAAATTACAGGTGTATACCTCTTATAATAAGAAAGTTATGTCATTTTATAAGATGAGTACGCTATACGTGACTTGGGGCACTCAGTGCCCATAATATTTCCTCATATATTTTGTATGGATAATGATAATTTGCTAACGGTTTTTGGTAGTTGTTGTGGATTTCTAATCAGTTTCACGCAAAAATTGCAAGTTAAGAGTTAATTTTTAGTAGTGATAATTATATTTTTTGGAAATGAGTGAGGAATTGGCGGTTTATTTGGCTAGCCTATGCCGTGAATTGACCGAAGAAGAAGAGGAAAAAGATCCAAATTATTTCAATGCTCATGAAAGCGATGTGATGATGGTGGAAATGAACCTACATTTGATGGCGACCACGAACTGATACACAGTGACCAGTCTGACTTCGGAGAAGATAATGCTCAGCCCATTCCAGATCCACGTTTCAAAGAATATGACAACGAGGAAGCTGCAGTAGACATGGATCCTGATAAAACAGGCTTGTTTTGTCAACTTCGGTTATTGAGGCCAATCGTGGAGAAAAATATTTTGGTCAAGAAAGGAACGACCAAACTGTATGGTGGTCAAACTGTATGGTGGATATTGGATACCAACTGCCCATGCCAGCGAAGAAGTGAATCCTGTTACAAAAATGCACTAGTCATACATGACTATAATGAGCATAAAGGTGGTGTCGATACTTTTGACAAAATGCTACGTGGATTCACTGGCAAAAGAAAAACAAACCACTGGCCCATGGCATTATTTTATAATATGCTGGATGTTGCTGGACATGGAGTGTTCAGGCTTTTTGAAAAGCGCAAAATATTTTTGAAAGAGCTCTCTATGGAGCTAGCTAAAACCGACAACAAAACAACAGTAGTTTGTGACCATTGCCTTACTCCGACATGCACCAAATACTATATAAGGGCATGTGAAAAGGTTCTTTTTCGCAAAATATTATGCCGATGCGACAATACTCCAACAACGGCTACATCAAATCAAAATGCATCAAAAGACAGCGGATAATTTCACCCAGTTGAGCGGTTCAAAACCAAAACTTTATATGTTTTTTATATATTTCAGTTAAAAGACCTTTGTTTCTAACAATAAATACTTGTTTCAATAAATTATTTGCATAAATATGCGAAATATTGGCCTTTTTATAAAAAAAATTCATAAAAAGCTTAAATTTCCATACAAAATACATTACTGGGCACTGAGTGCCCAAGTCACGAGATTAAGTTGTATAGCCAAGTCACGGTTCTAAGGTTAAATAGGTTGGGGCTTGCATGCCGGTACAACCTCTTCATAATCTTATTTTATTTGTGTCTAAAATATTTTAAACCGTAATGGAAAATGGACAAATTATTTTTAAAAAACTATTTAGAGTACCTTGAGCTATGAAAACATTTTTACTCTATGCAATTTTATATTTTTTTTATGTACTGAGTTTATGTGAATTGCCACCTCAAAATGTGCCATTTTTATGAAAACAATAAATAAATTGGCAGAACAGTTACTTAATTGCGATTTCTTCTTTTAGTTCTTATAGACTATATTTTCCAATAAATATTTCAGTAAAACTATTTTAACTGAATCAATTTTTTAAAGAAAATGTAACGAAATCCAAGCAGATTTAGGTGAGTTTATGGGAATTGCCACCAGTGTATGTATTTACGTTAGGACACATATCTTAATCTTAGTAAATATTTATTTACTTTTTCCATTTACTCACCCGAAAAATGCTGCAAGCAATAATAACATTCTCTGGATCATACATATGTATATGTGAGGTTGCAATTTTGTCAGCTCTTAAGAATTTAATCATTTCATATTTTGGAATATGATCGTTCAATTTTTTTCCTTTCCTGGTCAATGTCGCCATTATTGTTCCTTCTGGAGACCGTTCGTGAGTATTAAAATAGTTTTCTGCAAATTCTAAAATGTCGAAATGTGTCTCATTGTTATATATGTCTTTGTGAATTTCACTGCTATATTGATTCATTTCCAACAACTTCTTTTCGACTCTGTGTTTTCGACGTTGTTCCCGGTCAAAATACTGTTCCTGTGTTTTGGGTGCTGATTCTACTTTTAAGAGAGAATAATTACTTTGACCTTGTAATGAATTCTCATCTAAATTCGAGAACTCCGGTTTCACTTTGCTTTCAGTGCCAACTTTAGAATCATATTCATTATCATGCGTAAACATACGGTCAAGCTCTAAAGTTTTTTTTTGTAAATAATCTTTAAGTATTACAGCTTCATATATTGGTTCAGGTTTAATATTTGTGCTCAACGTGTCAGAACTTTTTGAGGTTCTCACGTTGCTTTTATCATACGCAATTATTTCTGGTGGCGGTGGTGGAGGCATTGTTGGTTCGGGAAGTGAGGGAACACCTTTGCTTGCAGTACCCTTCGAGAAATCTTTTTCATTAATTTCATTCTCCTCCTGAGTATATGTATCCAACTGTAAACATAAACGTAAAGAAAATACATTACACCATCTGGCTAAACACGTTCAATTCAACTCAAAACGTTATGAGTTCGAATAATTGAATATATAAAACAAAAATATATACTAAGGAAAAAGTTCTTACAACGGCTGATCGCTTAGCAACAATGGCAAACGTTTGAGAGTACGACAGGATTTGTGACATGCCTAACATTCACAAAATGCCAGATCTAAAACTCTCTGTGTTTGAAAGATTTTGTCATTTCATTCAGGATCTAAGAAACCCGCAATCCACAAAAGTTAAGGAAAATAAAGCGCACCAAAGGACGAAACCAAAACACAAAATACCGAAAAAAAATAAAAACAAAGTGGGTGATTGTGATACTACAGAGTCTGCTCATTTCATATATTTTCTGAGTCTGCTGGTATGAACTGAAACCACCTTGGAACTGCTGTAGTTATAATACCGCTAATTTTAGCGCGCTAATTTGACTAAGTAACAGTTGATTTAATTGTTGACACGTGTGTAATAGCGTGTTCAGTTTGTGTTTCTAAAAATAGTTCTGTGGTCATGGGTTTCAAATGGGAGATTGTGATATCGTTATATTTAACTGGAATCTCAAATTCCGAAATCGTTCAAAGGCTCCGGCATTTGAATGCGAGTAGAGTTTTCGTGTGGTGGACTATAAAACGTTACAATGAGATCGGCAGCTCTAAAAAGCACTACGGCAGCGGTCCGAAAAAAACAGCTACCAATGAAGCAATGGTTCGCAAAGTGAAGAAGAGAATTGAGTGAAATCCACAACGAAGTGCAAACAAACTGGCAAGGGATTTCAAAGTATCACGTTGGAGCATTCAACAAATATTGAAAAATAATCTTAAACTAAAGCCCTACAAGATACAAAAAGTGCATGGGCTCAACGCGAAACGAATGAAGTTACCGCTGGAAAGAGCGAAGGAATTGGAGCGCTTGGCCGTGAATGGCGATATTCCAAATATCGTGTTTTCCGATGAGAAGATTTTCACCATTGAGCAATCCATATACAAACAAAACGACCGTGTATGGTTGCGTAAGAGGTCACCAGACAATTTAAACACTCGTCTGGCAACCAGACGTCATTCGCCTGCTCAGGTTATGGTTTGGGCCGCCATAACAGCCAATGGTCGCCCACCGCTCGTCTTTGTGGACACTGGTGTTAAAATTAATGCGTAAGCTTATCGTGAAATAATTCTGGAAGCTGCTCTGAAGCCTTGGGCAGCGAAACATTTCGGCTGCAAACCTTGGCCGTTCCAGCAGGATTCGGCACCAGCACATAAGGCGCGTGTTAACCAAGATTGGTTAAAAAACAACGTACCTCGCTTCGTTTCTGCACAACAGTGGATGTCAAATTTACCAGATGCGAATGCAATGGACTTCTCAATCTGGAGTATTTTGGAGACTAATACTACGTTTATATTGAACCCATAGTGAAATAAATAAAGTGAACCAGATACTGACAACTCTCTTGAATCGGCATGCTTATGTCACTATGAACAAATATGTCAAATACTTAACTCTTTTGTTCAAAAAATAATTTTTTTTCCAAGAGGCAGAACGTCTGCAGCATAGCAAAATAAAAATTACTGAAATGCCGAAGGAATCGTGCGCACTATGTAGAATTGCTCATGGGGGCACGATCCCCATGTATTCAGTACATTTAAATGTGCAGCAAAAAATAAAATGGGAAAGTATTTGTAATACTGAGTTCGGCACACATGCGTTCAAGAAAAGCAAACTCAAATGGGTTAATTCAAAACGAATTGACGTGAAACAAATTTTCAAAGCAATTGACATTTTTTAAGCATGCATCTCCCTAGCTGGTTCACTTTATTTATTTCACTATGTATTGAACCCAAATGCGTAGTTTCGAATGAGTCCTTTCAAAGTGTTAGCATTGCCTCATTTGCATTGCATTTGCATTTTGTTTGGCAGCTAATGTCAAATGCTCAATGCTCATGTCCTCTTGCGGCAGCTCATAGATCAGCTCTTTTCCGGCTTCTGACTAAATCATTTGTTTCTTTCTTGCTGCCTCTATGTTCTACACACTGCAATATTTGAATACATGTATATTACACACCTTGCATGCTAAGAATATTCTACATATTTCAAGCAGACGAAAAGTTCAATTCAAATTTTTCCATTTTGAAAATTTTCGTTTGTTTTGATTTTGAACTGTCAAAAAGAACAAAAGCTTTTGAAGCTTTTGAAAGCGCTTTCATTTTGTGATGCGTTCGATAAAATTGGTCATGTTTTATCGCATTTGCTTCGTCGTTTTGTTGAAATGAGTCATTTCGTAGATTTGAATTTGTGTGGGAAAGGCGTGATTTGGCTTCGCATTTGAGAATTTTTGCCCAAATCACGCATTTGGGCTCAATATAAACGTAGTATAAGGTTTGCACTAAAAACCACCAAAGTTTGAACGCGCTCAAATCCACACTTGTCCGGGAATGGAACCGAATCCCACAAAAGCACGTACGGGCAGCGTGCGAATCGTTTTTCCACCGATTGGGCAAAACTATCACAGCGACATGCGGATATATTGAAACGTAATAATGTAAGTATACGCATAATACGTCGTGGGAAGGACCGTACAAAGTCGTGACCAGGATTAATGACATGGTATACAGGGTTTAACGTTGCAGCAATAGAGGCGCTAGGCTGAAGGTAGTCCATTTGGAGCGCCTGGCGTCTTACTACGGCGGAGCCTCGGCACTTGCTCGGGACGAACAAGTCTAAGTGGTGGGCAGTGTGACGATAAGTCACCCTGTCGCTGTGCGAGGCACTGCTAGCAAGTGCATTCTCTATCTGCAGGCAAATCTTCGTGAGAGCGCAACCCAATAGTAAGACAGTAAAAGTCGTTGACTGAACGTGCGTTGATTGCAGCACCTATTAAAAACTGAGCAATTTCGATTACGATTTCATGCATGTATGTATTAGGTTGGGGAAAGAGAAATCCATTATTTTTTTGGTAGATGGCTATAGTGATCGATATCTCGTAAAGTACCGGTCAAACAATTTCAAAGTTATACTCGTTGTCAAGGTGACATTTCACACTACAAAAATTATTTTATTGTTTTATTTTGGTCCATTCAGTTGTGTCCATCCACAGAGTGTTAAAAATGGAAGTCAACAAAGAGAAAATTCGGTACATTTTACAGTTTTTCTTTTATAAAGGCGAAATTGCGAGCCAGGTGGCTGAAATTGTGAATGGTTTTTATGGTCCCAACACTGTAACAGCTCATTACGTGCAATTTTCGTTTCGTCGAATCCGTTCAGGTATTTTTGACGTTAAAGATGCACCTCGCACAGGCAGGCCTGCCGTCGAAAATGTCGATAAAATCACGGATGGTGACTGTAGATGAGATATGGGTCACATATGACAATATTGTGCGAAAACGATCATGGTCAAAGCCCGGTGAAGCAGCTCAAACGGTGGCCAAACCGGGACTAACGGCCAGGAAGGTTCTGTTGTGCATTTGGTGGGACTGGAAGGGAATCATTTATTATGAGTTGCTCCATATGGCCAAACACTAAATTCAGATCTCTACTGTCAACACCTGGACCGTTTGAAGCTAGCGATTAACCAGAAACGGACAGAATTGGCCAACAGAAAAGGTGTTGTGTTCCACCAAGACAACGCCAGGCCACACACGAAACTCCGGGAGCTTGGTTGGGAAGTTTTGATGCATATAGTCCGGACCTGGCACCAAGCGATTACCATCTTTTTCTCGCTTTGCAAAACTTCCTGAGTGATAAGAAATTGGCATCAAGAGAAGAATGTGAAAATCGATTACTAGAGTTTTTCGACAATAAGGACCAAGACTTCTATGCATATATGTAATACATATATATTGGCAGTAAGCTCAAGGTACATTCGGCAACATCACAGTACAGCAATAGTGAAATATGAGCGAGAAAGCATATAAACGAATGTACCTTGACATTTGTCAAAAAGTCAGGTGCGTTCAGGCGGGAAAAAAATTGACTGGAAAAAAATAAAAATTTGTCGAAATTAACTGAAATTTCTTCAACCACCCCTGGAGCAGTTTGACAGTTGTTCATGTGTAGAAGTGCTCATGTATACACGCATAGAAATACATTCACAAAAGTTCGTGTTTTCTGTCTCATCGCTTGTCTCCCTTTGATTTCCGAATGAAAACACATTGTGAAGATAGGTTGCTGCCAATATAGAAGTATTACATACATATTACATACACATATATTACATGTATATGCTTCTATGAGAGAGGCATTATGAAGCTACGTTTAAAATGGCAAACAATTATAGAACAAAACGGTACATATTTGACTCAAATCGGGCAATCCGAATCATGCGAAATAACGTCTTAAAGTTCAGTGAGAAATAATGGATTTATTTTTCCCCAACCTAATATTTCATTTTAAGTTTCACTGTCCTTCCTACTTTTTCTCTTCTTTCTTTTCTGTTGCCCTGTTGTAAGCATTTTTTCTGTGACATGAGTGGTAGTCTAGGTTTGCACACTAGCAATTAATATCTAAGCCGATCTTGAGATTTGTCTATTCAGAGACCTACAGTCGAATTTAATGGCGAGTATTTTTTTAGTGCATTTTAGTCGTGAAAAAGTCCTGTCTCAAAGGAAATATTTTTGCATATTAGGAAAAAAGGGCCAAATTGACCCATAGCTAGAGGGTTAAAATGTTCCAAAATTGTCCCGTAGTATTTTAGATCAAATTGCTGAACACATTTTATACCTTAAATGTGAGGAGACGTGGTTCTCGTAAGCCAATGCACCATAAGAACCTAAACAAATTCAGATGTAAAGCGTTAAAACGCTGATACGCGTATATTTTTTGTCTCCTTCTACCAGAATTCGTCGGAACTTTACATAATAAAGAATTTATTTTGTTATTTATTGTTATAAGCGTTGAATTAAAAGTCAAAGAGTTGTGAGTCCCAACTCTGAAGCAACCAACATAAAATAAGGTTTCTTTCGACAGCTTGACCATCACATGCTTGGCAAAAAACCTACCTCGTCATCAAGATTTTGAACCAGACTATTCATTTTGTCATTAATTTCATCCACGAGGTGATTTGTTGCTGCTGAACTTGGTGTTATCTCAGTTAAGAATGAAAACAAATTGTCCAAATCCACCGATTCACTGTTTTGTTGATATATATCAGCCAAACCCATCAATTGCGAGCTACTATCACATTTTGCAGTATCAGATTCAACATTATAAAGTCTGCAATTTATTTGCTCCGCCATTTGAGAAAGAACGATTATTTCCTCCTGAACCATCCTGAAAAAAATAAACATTACAATTTATTAACCACAATATAGAATTATACGTTGTTGGACGTCTACCACATTTACTCAATAGATTGACACAAAATTCCAAACCTAACCTATATTAACCTAAGCCCTTTTTAATTTTTTTATATTCAGGTCATTTGGGGACCTATGCTTGCCATCATTTTATTTTATATGAATAAATATTGATAAAGTTACTACGTGCATTAAGGGACAATAAAAATTGTATTTTTTTAAATTCAAAGACAAAATAGTAAATAATGGGAGGATAATGCATTTTGTTCTGCATAACTGCGCAATTCCCAGCCTCCTAGCATAGGCAACACGACACATAAAAACTGAACGGGCAGTGAATCAGTGAAGTTAAATAAGTCGCAAGTGTAAAACAGTGAAGTGCAAAATTGTAAATAAAGTGACTCCCCTTAAAGAATTATAAAGTGTTTTAGTTTGGCACAATACAGTGATGTACTGCTTGTCCCAGCAAAACTAAACTTTGTAACAATAAGAACTGAAAAATAGACAGCAATGCTAGTTTTCCCAAAAAGAATGCTTCAGAAGCTGGTTGGACCCTCTATAGCAGTGATAACCGTTCAGCTACTCGCGAGCAGCAGCGACGCACAATATCGCCGTTTCATATAGTGAGTGGTGGATGACTTTTATGTCAACAACTCTGATTTTCCCATCATTGCACATTGGGTCAAATTACCACTTTTGCTGTGCGAAATTAATAACAGCTATAATATTATATTATTTAAAGCAAAAATCGTAGCAATCGTAGCTGTAGCTGGCAACGCTGCGCGTATCGTTCGGCTCCTGCTACTAATTTAAAGTTTTGGTTAATTCGCCTTGAAAGTAAATAAATAAATAAAAAGGCAAAAGAAGGTATAATATTAACAAATTAAACAAAAAATAAAAGGTCAAAAATGAAAAAAAATTGTTTTAGTGTTTTTGTTTGAAAATATATGATTTAATCAGTTCAATCAGTTAAGTGTAATTCATTTTGTAAAGATAAACCATTCAACATGTTGAGAGAAGTAAATAGTAGATACAATTTAATTTTCGTCGTACTCGTCATACAATATCCTCCGTTGGCTCATCATAACTTAACAACTCGATAACTCCAGGTAGAAGGTGTACAAGCTTTCGTTGTCTGCTTAACCGTTTGAGTGCTAAGCAATTTTCGTAAATGTGTGCGAAAAGTGCTATGCCTATTTTGTTGATTTTAAAGGAAAAAATAATGGTGTCAAATAAAACACTCTAATTCAGACAAATATGAATTAATTTTCATAATTCTTTTTTTATTATTAAGAAAAATATTTTTTTAATTATAAGAAGACACTCTATTATCAAATTATGCGCGAAGTTAGAATACGTTTACTCCCACGGAGCACCAAAAGTACACTGAAGAGCGCAGCAGTTTTGCGCCTCTCCGCATTTTTCGACACAAACTCTCAAGCCAGTTTTGCGCCGCTTAGCACTCTAACGGTTAAATATTTTAATGAAAAAGTTTGAGACCAAAAAAAGTGTCTTTTAAGGCAAAGTGTGTCGGGAATCGCCGTAAAACAAACAGGTATATCACATTACCCGAACTTACTGGTTTTTAGATCACGGATAGTGAGCCTGGGCGATTTTCTTATATCACTCAAACACATTTTTTTCTCCTTCTCTAATTTTCCCTAATTTTATAACTGTGAGGCTGATAGAGACAACAAAAAGATAAACAATAACAAATCAACGCGCTATTGTGAATGCGCCAGCTGATCGTGACTGTCAAAAGCACGTCAGCGTTGTCAACTAACCACATATCCCTAGACGTACTATTACAGGGTGTTGCCAGGAACTGAGCTTGCGCAAGCAACTGACCTGCACTAAGCTCGATAATGGCGACGGCCAACAAAGTGAAACCTAGGGGTGAAACGGAGCCCATTCGGGAGGAGCAGCCGACCCACGCGGACACCACGACTAGCACGCACACAAGTGGCAGCAGGAAACGACGGAGCGGCTGCTCATTTAAACACTTGTTGTCACGGAAGTTTCACAAACTGAGGAAACAAATGCTAAAAGAACGGCGCGTTCCAGGAACTGGGACAAAACATACACGACCACGGGAAATATGAGACTTGGTCAATCTCATAGCCGAAATTTACGACCAAGCTTCAGTGAGAGGAGTGGGGGACAGCTTTTCACAACGCCCCAGCAAAAGCTCGCAAACGTATCCAACATTCAGGAGGGATGAGTACGATCACCCCAAACGACTGCGTGTATAGAACGCAGAAAGCTACCATCTGGCAGCATACACTTCGAGAAGAAATACAACCCACACCACAATTGTTTCGTGCATGCAAATATCGATGGCGTTCACTATTTCAGCTGCTACGTACCGACGAGCCTAAGTGAGCAAGAATTCGAAAATTTTATCGACTGACTAGCGTCCAATGTGCGTGGAAAGTCGCCAACCGTCATCGCCAGTGATTTCAACGCCTGGGTAGAATAGGGAAGAAAAAAAACAAACAAAGGAGGAGCCACACTTCTGGAAGCATTTGCAAGCCTAGACCTGATTCTGATAAATAAAGGTACAACACCAGCCTTCAGGAAGGGCGCCACTAGCTCGATAATCGACCTAACGTTTGCCAGCAGAGCAATTGCGAAGGACATTCAATGGAAAGTATCAGACGTGTACATTAGACTGGATTTAGTGTTGTATGGAGATTCTGTTGTTCTCGATGCTCCGCAACCTCTCATTTTATGCGCTTTGGTGAAAAAGTGCATGAGCCAAAAAATTTTGGGGCTAGGGTGGGGCTAAATTGCGTCGCATCGAGGTCAAAGTTCACAAAAAAGCTGGGAAATTCGACAAATTGCTCCACAGCTGGTCAGAAATTGCTCTGAGAGGGTTAAAATATATGAATGACCCCCACTAGTTTTCTCTACTGAACATTTCTTTCAAACATATTTAAACCCTATCTCCAACCCTTGATGGGGCTCCCATACAAAATGGTCATTTTTATAAAATAGGCTCCCACTGCTCCCAGGTTGCCCCCAGACGCGTCAAATGTATGACCGCCATTAATTTATTTTCCCTTCCGAATGTTTCTAATCATACCAACCCGCTGTCTCCAAGTCTTAAGGGGGCTGCCATACAAAATTGGCCATTTTCTATGCCATTGGCTCCCCACTTGTAGATGTAGTAGTTAAGTCAGCGAGAAAACATCGTATCTCGGAAACTACTGAATCGTTTTGAATGATTCCATAACCAATTGACAGCATTTTTTAGTGAAAAAACCAAGTTGTGAGGTCGTAAATTTTTAGGTTTTTACGCAGCAGACATTAAAATGTAATCTTAACTGATTTTCCGAAGAACAGAATGCAACAGGCTAAGGAGAAGCCAGCGACGAGCAAGAGGTAGAGACGACCACTAACAATTGCTAGCCGCCTTCAAGACAAAACGGAAGGACTTTCAGAAAGCCATCTCGAAAAGTAAGAAAGACTCCCTCAGCGCCCTCAGAGATGAGGTACAGAGCAACCCGTGCGGAAGTGCGTACCGAATAGTGTTCTCAAAAATCAAAGGTGCATGCGGTAACGCACCGGTTAGCCCGGTCATCGTGGAGCGTATCGTTACTGGTCTCTTCTCACACAACCAGCAGTTGGATGCTCAACGCGGTATATCTATCGAGGCCAACTCCATTCTGGCAATAACTCTGAATGAGCTGATGGAAGTGGCAAAAGCGGCGAAGCCGAACAAAACTCTAGGATTGGATGGCATTCCGAACAATGTCCTAAACAAAGCCATTGATCTGCAGCCGCAGTTGTTCTGCCACACATTCTCACGATGTCTGCGCGAAGGCTGCTTCCCAAAACGATGGAAAAGCAGCGATTGATGCTGATCCTAAAGGGTGACAAACCTCCGGAAGAACCTTCATCATACAGACCATTGTGAATGCTCGACACAATAGGGAAGGTTCTCGGCCCATGGCACGAGGTTAGAGCAGTTCATCAAAGCAGCGGAAGGTCTTTCCGAGTACCAGTACGGATTCCGAAAGGGGAAGTCGACGAGCAACGCCATTAGCAAAGTCTGCGAAATAGCACGCGGTGATGGGCAAGAGATCGCTAGAAGGAACCAAGCAATACTGTGCGGTAGTCACGCTAGACTTTCGGAACGCGAATTTCGCCAACTGGAATCGGATACTGAATGCACTCCGCCGACTAAGGGTCCCAGAATACCTGCTGCGGATAGTGGATAGCTACTTTTAAGACAGAACCCTATTGTACGACACAAACGAGGGTCCAAAAACATACGCAGTTACCGGTAGGATACCGCAAGGATCGGTGGTAGGGGGGAACGTGCTGAGAATCCCAAAGCAAGACGGAGTACATATCGTCGGCTACGCGGACGACATAGTCTTCGTGGTAAGAAGCTGGATAAGGTCGATGCAGATCACAAAACGGAAGCGATGGTAATGAACAGTCGGAAGAAGGTGGAACCCCTGGAAATTCGTGGGGCGAGCACACAAAAACGTCCACGCCATACATCAAATACTTAGGGGTCTTGCTGGACAGTCGCCTAAGCTTCAAGGAGCACTTGAAATATACGGGCGAAAAGGCGAACAGGAGACCGTCAAGACAAACAGAGCGAGAGGGTGGCAAGAACGATGCGATTCTTCCACGAAAGGACGTTGGACGCACACGCTCAGTCCAGACATCGAGACTTGGCTGAAAAGAACGGTGAAACCAACTTTCACCTAACACAGATCCATTGGCCACAGGCCATTGATGCTTTAACTTCTGCTTCAACCCTTCCTGTAACTATTGCTACAACGCAAACGAAGATACGGAACATGTTGTTTTCCATTGTCACCGATACCAGCAACAACAAAGCCGTTTGGCGGACCAGCTCTGGGCGATGCCAACACCACAGACGCTAACGGGCACAGCGGAAGCCAAGGTGGCGCAGATAATCAATAGGCTGACGCGTGCGTGCGATGCAGCAATGCTGCGCCGCAGGAACCCAGGCCACAGGCAGCCAGTATACTGGTGGAACGGAAACATTGCCGATCTACGCAAGAAGTGTGTGAGCGCGAGACGTAAGTTTCAGCGAGCAAGAGAGGATTGCAGGAGGCGTGCGCTCGGCGTACTATACAAGGACGCAAAAAGAGCCCTCAAGAATGCAATAAAGGAGAGCAAGAGGAGTTCTTTTGCCGATCTATGCGATTCGGTGGACCAAAATCCGTGGGGCAAGGCGTACCAGGTGGTAATGAAGAAGCTCACGGTCTTCAGCTCACCAGCGCCAACCTCAGCGCCGTTTCTCGAGCGCGTTGTAAAGGCCTTATTCCCACCGCAAAATGGCCTATCGTCGGAGGACAGCTGGCGGTCGCCAAGCACGCCTGAAGATGTGCAGCTGGCGGACATTGACGAGCTTCTCGACGCCTGCAACAAAATAGGCGACCAGAAGGCGCCAGGCCCCGACGCCATTCCAAACGTAGCCTTGAAGGCAGCAATTATTATGCAGCCCGAAATGTTTATGGACATATACAACTCGTGTCTTACCGAGAGAGTGTTTCCTGCCTGCTGGAAGAAGCAAAAGCTCGTGCTACTGCCAAAGGGCAAAAAAGACCCAGAAGATCCATCAGCGTATCGGCCAATATGTCTACTCGACACTGCAGGCAAACTTTTGGAGCGCCTGATTTGCACGCGCCTGGAAGCGGCCATTGAAAAAGCTGGTGGTTTGTCGGAGCGGCAATTCGGCTTCAGGAAGTCAAGGTCCACAATTGACGCAATTAGCGTAGAGGTCAATGTCGCACAAAAAGCCATAGAGGGCAAGCGCTGGAAGCATGGCAGCAAGGAGTACTGCTGTGTGGTGACACTAGACGTGAAAAACGCCTTTAACACTGCAAGGTGGGCAGACATCGTGGGGGCTCTGCGCCGCCTTCAAATCCCTAGCTACCTAGTGGAACTGGTAGCCAGCTACTTCAGCAGCAGAATCTTGCTCTATAGCACCGACGAGGGCGAAAGGCACCACATCGTCACCGGTGGCGTTCCACAGGGGTCAGTACTAGGCCCTACATTGTGGAACGTCATGTACGACGGCGTACTGCGACTTCCAATGCCGCAATCAACTACGATTGTTGGCTTCGCGGACGACATAGCTGTAGTAGTGACAGGAAAACACCTACACGACGTTGAGTTGGCCTGCAACAGCGCAGTAGAGTCGGTGCAGGAATGGCTGACATCGGTCGGCCTGCAGCTTGCCCAGCAAAAGACTGAGGCGCTGCTAATTTCCAGCAGAAAGATAGTGGAGACAGCGCACATCAAGGTTGGCGATCACACCATCCACTCGCAGCCAGCCCTAAGATACCTTGGAGTCATGCTGGACACGAGGCTAAGCTTCAAACATCACCTGGCGCACGTAAGCAGCAAGGCAGCGAAAGTAGTAGCTGCCTTATCGCGCATTATGCCGAATATTGGCGGCCCAAAGCAGCCAAGACGCAAGCTGCTAATGAAGGTGGCTGCGTCAACGATGCTGTACGCTGCGCAAGTGTGGGCTCCGGCGATGAGGGTCAAGTCGTACCGGAGCCACAGCGCGTTGCGGGTCTGTTGCGCCTTTCGTACAACGTCCTACGACGCCGCATGCGTGGTGGCAGGCATGGTCCCCATTGACCTGCTGGCGGAAGAGGCGTTTTTGAAGTACGCGGAGCGTGGCAAACCTCCAGAATGCTTTGACTACGAGAAGCAAACACTGGAGAAGTGGCAAGGACGCTGGAACTGTTCCAGTAAGGGGCGATGGACTCGCGCTCTTATAGCCGATCTGCAGCAGTGGACAAGCAGGACACATGGGCTGGTAAATCACCACCTAACGCAAGTCCTCACAGGGCACGGTTGTTTCAAGGCCTACCTGTATCGTTGTGGGTTTGAAGATGACCCGTACTGCGGCGTATGCAACGGAAAAGTCGAAGACGCGGAGCACGTCGTGTTCGAGTGTACTAGATACAACGGACAACGACGCCGTTTGACCACACAGCTGGGATGTGTGCCCACAGTGCAGACGCTTATTAGCGAAATGCTTAAATCGGCCTCAAATTGGAGTGCAGCGGATGAGTATGCAGCGAGTATCATGGCGACGCAACGACAAGTCGAGAGAGAGAGGCGCGCGCAGACGCGGGTTAGGACGGAGCCAGTCTAGGCAGGAGTCCCCCCTGTGTTGTAATGCCGGGAGGCGGGTGCCACAGGGGTCGAACGCGGGGGGTGGTTTTTATGCGGTAAAAATCCGTAATGCTGGTGCTGGAGCATTGGTATCTTACGAAGATTTTCCACCTCCGTCAGAAAAAAAAAAAAAAAAAAAAAAAAAAGACGCTAATCCACAAGATGATGGAAACGGATACGAATTGCACAGCAGTCGACCATTTCGTATCGGAAATGATGTCGTTACAACGACAATACGAATGGCAGCGACGTGCAGAGGCGCGGCTACCAGATTGAAGTCTATCTGAGACTAAACCTGCCCCGCGACGTAATGCCGGGAGGCGGTCCCTTGGGGATAAAGGTCGACGATAGGGACTTGCTTTTTAGCCGGTAAGAATCCGGCTTGCTGGGCTGGAGCTCGGTATCTTCCGAAGATTTTCCACCTCCGACAGAGAAAAAAACACATTCCATCTCTCTCTCTTTCTACTCCTAAAATTAATTGTGTTCCCATTTTTCTACCCTCTTAGCTTTAAGATCAAAGCCGTTAAAAAGAGACGAAGTGGTTAGAGGCTGCCTTAGTCAAATCAGTACGTAGTGAAAAGTTATATGTTGTACCTTACCTTTCACAATCCTCTAGCGCCTTATTACATGTTTCTTTATCATGCGACATTTCATTGCTGATCTTCTCCCTCCTTTTCATTTCTTCATCTACTCGACGCATTTCACGTAATGCAGAAGCCACCTGAAAGAAACAAATATAAGTTTTAATACGCATATACATTTACTAACGCAGGGTGTCGAAACACAACCACACAGTTTCTAAAAAACCTCATGGAAAATACGTTTAGAACACCAGGAGCGTACCGCTGTTTGTATCAACAAATATTAATGCTTCGGTCTTCCAGGGTAACACCATTTTAGGATTTTGGGAAAATTTACAAAATTATTCATAAAAACAAGACAAGATGGACCTATAGTGGGAAACAATGTTACAGTTTAATTTTTTATCTTGCCAATTTTTCATTTTTATCGTAAAAACGTGTTTTTCTCGAAACCACTTGGAACAAGTGCAGAATACCAAACCCTCTTAAAAAAAAATTTTGTTTTGATCGGAAAGAGGGGTATTTTCTTATTCTAAGAAACTTAAAATTTTGCTGCGGAAACATTCACAGAGGGCGTGGTCCGCCGCCAAAGTCCCAGTTATATATCCTAATTTCTCAAGAAATTATCAACCAATTCTCACGATATAGGTGTCATATGAAACGTATTTTCTTCCTCTTTCGATTGATGTACAACATTAGGTATGTAATATGTACCAACAATGAGTTCTAAGCGAAATTTTTTTTTTACAAAAATTTAAAAAAAAATGGATTTTTTCTCAAAAAATCCATTATTAAGCTGTTATAAGTTTCATATTATAGCCTGTTAAATTCCCTTTACAATGAAATATTAAAATATACAGTTTTATGTTTTTTAAGTATGTTTTTTAATTTTTTCTAACTTGACTCTTGGTCCAAAACAATTTCAAAATCACCTTCGTCACTATATTTAGACAGTGATGGATTGTACAATAATGGATTGGACACGAATGATTGTATGGGTTGTATCAGGTGTACAACTTTGCTTCCGCCGTTTTTTTCCAAAATTAAAAGCTTTATTGCGAAAAAGTGCTTACAGATGTATTATTCAAAGTATTGTCCGTCGCTAACGACAACTTTCTCCCATCTTTCCGGCAATTTTCGGATCCCGGCTCGAAAAAAGGAGTCCTCTTTTGACGCTATCCATGAAGCAATCCATTTTTACAATTGTCATGTCGCTCTTGATATTGTGGCCGCTTTTCTTTTAGCGCGCGACTAAGGCGCATCAGTTGCGTTCGGTAGCGATCTCCTGTGATGATTTCACCCGGTTTTAAGAGCTCGTAGTAAATCACACCGAGCTGATCCCACCAAATACAAATCATAACCTTGGCGCCGTGAATATTCGGTTTTGCCGTCGACGAAGAAGCATGCCCGGGCTTTCCCCATGATTTTCTGCGTTTAGGATTATCGTATCGAACCCACTTTTCATCACCGGTTACGATTCGATGTAAAAACCCCTTACGATTTTGTCTTTGAAGCAGTTGCTCACATACAAATAGACGGCGCTCGATGTCCCTCGGTTTCAACTCGTACGGCACCCAGTTTCCTTCTTTCTGAATCATGCCCAGGGCCTTGAGACGTTTTGAAATGGCTTGCTGACTCACTCCCAACGATTCGGCAAGCTCTTCTTGGGTTTGGCACGAATCTTCATCAAGCAATGCTTCTAGTTGTTCATCTTTGAAGGTTTTTTCTCTTCCACCACCATGTTTGTCTTCGACATCGAAATCACCATTTTTAAAACGTTGAAACCACTCCCGACACGTTCTTTCACTCAGAGCAGCATCACCGTAAGTTTCTGAGAGCATTCGATGCGCTTCAGCTGCATTTTTTTGCGAATTGTAACAGAAAAGTAAAACTTCCCGCAAATGGCGAGAATTGGGCACATAAACGGACATTTTCGAGCGTGAATAATACGAAAACAAGAACAACTGTCACTGAAACGGCGATGACAATTCGTTAGGCACTGTCCACACTCACTTTAAAGGCATTACCATCTATGTATTTCAACCAGCCTCAGCCGGTACAGCCACCTATCGGAAAACGGCGGAAGCAAAGTTGTACACCTGATACAAAGTACCGAAAGCCATAAATTTCTTGCCATAGCCAAAGTTTTTCGGGGGTGGCCGGCCTCCGGCCGGGCTTTAAAAAAATAACCCTCATGGGAGTCACTACCACATCAGGAACAGTCAGGTGTTTTTGTATTCAAAACCTTTGTGTGCGGTCGGTCGTTCCTAAGCAATAATCTTCATAAACATAACTTCGGCTTCGCGTCCAACAGTGTCTCTGCATTCAAATACCTTTTATGTGGCCGGCCTTTGGCCGGGCTTCAAAACCATAAACCTCATGGGAGTTCTTTAACCTTAAGCGTAAAAACAACTACCCTCATTCCAGCAAGGACGTGTTTTTTTATATACCCATCATACAAATTTTGTTTTTTCTGAGTGTACGAACCCCGCATCCAATAAACTATCGGCTCATTCCTTACTGGTGAGCTAGTTGGTCATTATTACATTTGTGTTTGTAAGGCTCACACTGTTTTTCAACAGCCTTTTCGCAAGACCCACAGTTCCTTGATTACCGTCTTTGCATGTGTATAGCATTTCAGGAAGTAAAGGGTGATTTGTTTAGCAACTTTCTTTTTGGCAACACTGTTTTTGACAGTTCAGCTGTTTTCGTGTAACATGTTACCAAAGACAATTAAACTATAAGATGTCTTACGTTCATACTAATCAGTGCCGCTTCAAAAATTTGCCGTGGCTTTTTCAATAAAGCCACGTGAGAGTGGTTTTTACAGCAGCGCCCATCCGGAGAGCAACGATGAAGCCACGCAAGCAACTCTCTCTGCGTAATGATGAAGCCACGCAAGCAACTCTCTCTGCTTGCAGTTGGCAGAGGTATGAATATGCGTGTGATCTCTATGTGCTCTTGTGTTGATTTTTTTGGTGGTTGATTGTTTTAATCAGTAGCGCACACGGGACGGGAACATTTGGGATTCAAACCCCTCAAATACAAAAATTTGTAGTGAAATATCCCTCCAAAAAGAAGTCCTGCCTGCGCCTGCTTGAAAGTGAGCGCACACAATTTTGCTTTTGCTTGGCAGTGATCAAAGCCGTTGTGCTTTGTGTGAGCAAAACAAAGAGCGTTAATATTATTACGCTCTCACTGTACCGACGCTTGCTTGCTCTCGATAATGAAAATTTTGCAAATTCGAGCTCGCCCTATGCCATTCGGTTGTATGGCCGTAAGACATCTTATTGTTTAAGGGGGCTTTCCCGTTTTTCGGTTTCAAAAAATCGTTTTTTTTTTTTACAGAAATCGATGTATATGATAAATACTATAACAATATGAAGCCAAAGTTTCATAATGAAATATGCAATAGTTTTGAAGTTATAGCCAAAAATGTTTCGGCGCGCACAGCCTCGCGTACGCTCCGCGCGGCGAGTATTGTGCTTTTTCTCGAAACCATGTTTTTGTGACGTTTTTTACACTTTTTTTCGGATCTAATGAACCGATTTGGATAAAACTGAATTTCACGTGTTCACAAATGAATTCTCTATCGCACATCATAGGATTTTTTCAATATTGTGAAATTTCGATTTTTAACAACACTTTTAGTACCAAAATTTTGCAAAAAAAATCGATTTTTTTTCCAAATTTGCGCCAAATTTCACCAAGTTGAAATTTTTCAAAAATCCTCCGATGTGCGATAACTAAAACTATGTAATTAATGAAAATGATGGTCAATTTGATTTCAGATAAACCGTACCCGAGAAAAGTGTAAAAAACTGGGAGTATGTTTTCCAAACAAGGCAACATAAGTACTTGGCAAGCCGGCGGCCATTTTGTTTTTTTTTCCAAAAAAAAAAATTTTTTCAACTCACTATTGTAACAACAAACAAAATAAAAAAGAATTACAACATTTTATCAAACTGTCTTTCCAAAATTAATTCTTGAAAAACACCTCATTTTTCGACGAAAAAACGGGAAAGCCCCCTTAATTGTCTTTGATGTTACTGTCAAACATGTTCAGTTTGGTCTATAATTTAACCATGAATCGACTTACCAACGAACAACGCATGCAGAGTCTTGAATTTTATTTACAAAATTCAGGCACTTCTTCCATTTTATGGTCAGTTTGGGCGACCTTCTGAGGCGGCTATTCGGAATCTTGTGACTAAATTTCGCACCAAATTTACATTATTGGACATTAAACCACCAACACACATACGTAGGCTGACATGTGGTTTCAACAAGACGGTGCCACATGCCACACAGCACGCGAAACAATGGCCCAGAGGCGAGTTCGGTGAACAGTTTATTTCACGTTTGGGGCCGGTCAATTGGCCGCCTAGATCGTGCGATTTAACGCCTTTAGACTATTTTTTTTAGGCGCAGCCGCGGTCAACATTTACATGAAATCATCTTTAAACATTGAATTATCTAGATCGTTCTATCGACTCAAATAAAGATTTCATACATTTATCTAAATTTGATGTGTTGTTTTTAATCAAATCCGAAGGCTCTTAAAAAATCACCCGATAGATGAGGGCTTCTTAGATGCTTTTATGTAGAGGAAATATGTTTTTTCAGGACTTTTCTTTTGCAGTTACTGCTACGGGTTTTATTAAATATTTGTATACTTTTTTTTTAAATATTGGATGCAGCTAGGATTTCGATGCACTGATTGCAAAACAATATGTCTTGCTCGTGGGGCTTAAGAAAATTACCAGATCGTATTTACAAAGCAAGAATTTAAGTTTTTTTTTAATTCTAGATGACTTTTCGAAAAAAAAAGCTCATATACCTTTAAAAAGAGTTTACAAGGCCGTTTACTGCTCAATGGCATACAAATTTCCATACTTTAATTAAAAGCATAACCGTAAATTCCCGTTATAATTTTTGTACGCAAACTTTTTCTGCACCCTTTTGTGGGAAGATTTCGAATAAATACGAATACATGGAAAAATATTATGTTAATGCATCTAAATCGCAACAAAAAGTGCAATTAAGGCATGTGAATAATGTGGATACGTTTTTGTACAGAACAGAGAACCTATTTTTGAGGTCACAATTGATCAAAACATACTTTTGACTCGCGTGTGCGCAAACTTTTTCTGACTAGTGTATTTTCAAAGAATATGCATAAATTTAAACATGAAGAACTGTCCAAAGCTAGGAATTCAATAAGTTTTTTTTTAGGAGATTGTGTTGAAATATTTTTGTACAGTAATAAAAACACTTTGTTTCAGGACTTTAAATCTTGAGATCCTTGTCCTTTGTTTTTGAAAAATTTTGTATTCCTGAAACGCTGATCCGACAATACCAAATTTCAATTGTTAAAAAAAGTTTGTCTATATTTTTATATACGTACATAGGTAGTACTACTACGACGAAAATTCATCAAAGTCGCATTTTTAAAATATTCATATAATCATGGAATTATCCGTTATACATATATTTTCCTGTAAGTCACACATTTTATTGATTTGGAACTTACCTCTCTTGCAAACACTCCTCGTAGATGGCTTTGAATAATTATAGCAGATCTCCTCATATGCACAAATTTTATTCGTTGCTTCCAACCTCTATAAGCGTGTTGAATTTTTAAAGTTGAATTTTTAATAAGTTTAAAATTTTTCCATTGGACATAACATCTCCATGTTTTTTGAATGATTACAGCACTTAAATTAATAATATCTTTTCTCCAATCTTCAATAGGTTCATATGCTCTTGGTCTAAGAAATATTTTTGTCTTGCCAATCTGCCATTCACTTGAGGGTACTTTTAACATTTTCATTATGTCCCTTGCATGATCTCTGGAACAATCAATTTGCCTAGTTTTTAATAAACAACCATATTTGTCACTAAATTCGCATAAGTTGAAGTGAATAGGAAATCCCTCGCGACGAATTCTTATGATATCCAACATTCCTAAATACTTTAACTGATCCAATACCAGCGATTCACTGTAATGATTAGGAAGTTTTTTTGCATTTGGTTTTATACACCGAACGTACCTGAAATATAAATACAAAAATAAGCACTATATTGAAAATTATGAATATAAAATTAAGAACTGCTTCAGTTGAAATCTGGCAGGCATTAAATAACAATCAAATTAGCTTTAATGAACTAATGTCTTGAGTCAATAATGCGATTTGTCAAAACCAGCACGGTTTTGTTGAAGGCAGGTCAACTGTTTCCAATCTCGCGATTTTTGTCGAAGATTGTCTGTCCGCCTGCCAAGAAGGGAGTCAAATAGATACTATCTACACGGATTTCGCAAAAGCCTTTGCTAGAGTTTGTCACGTAATACTGATATCTAAATTAAATTGCATGGGCTTTCACTCGTCATTTCTTGATTGAGTGAAATCATAGCTTTTTAAGCTTTTTGGCTGTTGATAATAACCTTTCACAACCGTTTATACTAGGTCCTCTGTTGTTTGTTTTATTTATCAATGACATTGGTTTCTGCTGTTCGTTTGAAAAATGTTTACAATTAATGTTTACGAAAATGTTTGCGATTAATAATGTAGCAGACTCCTTGGCACTGCAGGCTGACCTGGATAGAGTACAGTCGTGGTGTACGAGAAATCACCGTTTCTTAAACATTAGTAAATGTTTCCACGTAACTTTTTCTAGGAAACACAATCCTTTGCATCTGTCTTACTCTTTGCCAGGTTCACTGGTGCAGTCAGTCAACGAAATCAAAGATTTGGGTGTGCTTTTCGACATAAAACTTTGTTTTCCAAATCATATCGATTTCATTATTTCCAAATCATATGCAATAATGAGGTTCGTTTGTCGGAACAACGCGTCATCATCTGACCCATTTACGTATAAACGGTTGTTCACGGCTTTTGTCAGATCAAGGCTAGAATATGCTCCGTTTATAAGGAGGCCTTATCAAGTGACTCAAATTGATCGCATTGAGCGCATCCAAAAGGTTTTTGTACGGTCGCTGAACTTTAATGAACCATTGCCATCATATATTTTCCGTTGCCGTCTAATAAACTTATTGAGCCTACACTCTAGGCTAACCTATCTTGCGTGTTCCTTCATTGTAGGCTTATTAAATGGGTCTATGGATTGCCCGGCCCTCGTAAGTAAAGTGGCTTTTAATGCTTCAATACAAAACCTACGGCACGTAGATACTTTCCATATTAGCTTTTTATAGTCAAACTATGCTAGGAATGCGCTTCTAGTAAGAGCCCTTGGGGAACTGAAAAGTATCGCCGATCTTGATATATCGCTTCCTATTAAATTTGTTAAATTCTTGGCACATTGCCTGCCAAACTAAATATTTCTGCCGATATATTCATGCTTTTGTATTTTTTAAGCTTTTAATACATCTATCATCTCTACAATATAAAACTTTAAACCAGGTATTTGATAAAAATCAAAAAAGCAAGTCTCGTCATCCATGATACAGCAACCAATTGTTGTCGAAAATTCACTGTGTAACTTTTAAGCGCTTTAAAAGTTCTTAGGTTTTCTTAGGATGCTTAGGATATTTTAACTTTAGCGGCAACCACATGTTCAGGCAGGTTTGAATCCCTTTTATAAGCCTGTGGAATCTTGCAACGGCACTACAAGATAATCAACATCTGGTTGCACTTATCAAGCGGTGTCCGCTGCAAGAATTCAATAAAAGGCGCGATAAGAGCGTGCGGCCAGCATTCTCTTATAGTGCTGTGGACTAAGTCTACCTAAGTATGTGCATGCGCAGGTCAACCTTAGGATAAGAAATATTGTAAATAAGTAGGTATTACAACATAAGAAATATAATAAAGCCTCCGGGCGACCGGAGCATTAGTCTAGTTTCAACAGTGAAGTACGGTGTTTAACTTTTCAGCGTTCCTGAGCGACCAGCCTTCAGCGACGAACATTTGGTGACCCCAGGACACGGACCTACTGGTAAGTGAAAAAAAAATAAGTAAGGAAAATTTAATTAATTAAAATTATTTTTCGGAAAATAAAGAGTGGTAGTAAAATGGAAAAAAAAATGCTAAAAAAGCAGGAAGAGCTTGGCAATGCTATTCTTAGCATCTGCAACCAGCTGAACTCGAGGAATTAACAGCGAATAACTGCATATTAACCCCCAAGCAAGCGCTAAGGGAGTACAAAGTATATTTCGAGAAGAAATACTTTGATAAAGTTCAGGCGTTGTACAAGAGTACAGTTAAACGAGTAGAATTAGAGGCAAGAATAGGGAAGGGCGCGGTCAGTTCTCCATTTGAAAAGATGGAGATACGAACTGACAGTACAGGCAAATCGATGTCGGTGGAGCGTCAAAGGGACCAAGCCGCATCGGTTTAGGCGAGGTTTCACGGCACCTTAAAAGAATTAAAAAGGTGTCACGAACACATCCAGATGGGATGGAAAGATCTGTCACGGTTGCACAAGTTCGAGGACCGTGCGACAGATCTGAAGTTCGAGTACAATGAGTTCTTTGGAGAGGACGAGTTTTGCGAAGAATATGAGGACCTGATGGACAAAGGGTCTCATATTGTGGTTGAAGAGGATTAGAAAAAGCTGTTAGACCAAAATTCTTCTCCTTCCTTGCCATATAGCCTGCCTCAAAATCAGATTCCCATATTTAGTGGAGATTATATATAGTAAGTGGGTATCCTTTAGGGATATTTTCACGGAACTAAACTGCCGAGCTAAAGGAGTTGCACGACACAGTGTCGGCTAATCTGAGAGCGTTAGAGGCTACTAACCTCTCAGATACTGAAATTAAAGAATCGCTCATGCACTCCATAATTGTGAGGAAGCTAGACTCACACACAAAAGTTAGGTACGAGGAATCCTTGCCAGATTTTCGATAGAAAATCTTTTAGCATTTCTCGAAAAGCAATTCAAAGCACTTGAAGGAAGTGAGCGATTGAATGCTAGTAGATTCGAGTTGCCAAATAGGGAATTTTTTTTTTTAATTGACTGGCACGACAGCCCGATACCGCGACTAAGGCCTAGCTACCCGCAACCATCCGTGTTGTTTGTGTGAATTTGTACAGGGTTGGAAGGGACCTAGGGGTTGGGAGCTTTTTCATAGGCAATTTTACTCTCAGAGGTTTGCCATTTCCTGCTGAGAGGACAGCCGCCGAAAGAAAAATTGTTTTTCTTTTTTTTTGGTGTTAGCAGCAACGGAGTCTGGAACCTGGGTTCAATCGTCGCATTTGACTCGCGGCCCAACGGACTCGCCAGCTGAGCTACGGCGGCCAAATAGGGAAGGCGGGTTTAAAAATGAAACGAATAGGACCCGAAATAATTCAAGGAAATGGCAAATACATAACAGCAAGAGCGGTGCTGGACAACTGTTCCCAGGGAAGTTTCATCACGGAACGGTTAAGACACAAATTAGGATTAAACCAAAAAGGGTAAAAACAACCGTCGAAGGGGTTTCAAGTACGAAATTAAAAGTAAAGGAGGAAGTAATGGTGGAAATAAAATCAAAATCAAAGTTGAGACAATGGTTCTTCCAAAAATTACTCCAAAATTTACGTGGGGAAAAGGTTGAGATATCTAATCTCCCAAAAGGAACTCTTTTAGCCGACCCGAAATTTCACACCCCAAATCAAGTTGATATACTACTAGGGGCTGAAGTGATGGGGACCATATTAAAGAACGAAAAGAAAAGATATTTGAGCTCGAGTCTTTATATGGAGAACATGGTATTTGGTTGGGTTATAATTGGAGCTGCGCCAATTAAGCCAAAGGTAAAGCACTGTGGTTTAAGAAACACAGAGTGACAAAAATAATAAACAAACTGAAATTTTAATAAGGAAAGACCAGCACAGGTACTTTTCTGAAGAAATTGGAAGGTTAAAGGAAGGAAGAACGGTAAAGAAATCATCGAAACTAACCGCTTTATCTCCAGTTTTAGGTGAAGATGGCATGAATGTCAGATGACATAAAGTTCTAATTTTACTACGTTTCACGTGCTTATTAACTAAATCAATAATATTAGATATACACAAAGAAAACCGGCATGTTGGAGCGAAATAGCTACTAGAACTTACTCGGCAAAAATATTGGCCACTACGAGGAAGATGCTAATTGTCTAATTGGCGCAAATTGTACGCGCGTGCTATAGTGGTCAAAAAACGAAGCCAAATGTGACTCAGTCTTCCAAACGACAGAGGAACTAGGGTTGAAATCCGCCGCGAAAAATGGGTTTTCTACAATAAATTGCAGGGGGCAGAGTGACCAAGGCCAGTTTCTGAAAATGGTCTTGGTGACATTGTAGACGCAAGGATCAGGCGACTTATATGCGGTTTATCCTTTTCCTACTACGAAATTTTAAAAGTATAATTACTACATTTTAATTAAAAAGGAAATTTAAAGTTAAGTAAAAAGGAAAAGAATTTATACGATATATAAAGATATAAATTGATAGCGGGATAGATAAATCGGCAAATTTAAAATTGAATTTATATGAAATTAAAAGAATAAATGTTAAATTAAAGAAAAATGTATAAGGAAGCAAAATGTTGCCGAAATTTTGAAGAATAATGAAAACAGCCAGAATTAAAAAAAGAATGGCTAGTATAGGATCTAAAGTGAATTAAAATTCCACTTGTTAAATATAAGTCAGGGATAGTTCATAAGAACCGGGCAGCGTGAGTCAACGCGAACTTTGTGGGACCGTGTGAGAAATGCAGCCATGAAGGAGTACCAACGCTTCGACAAGACCAAGCAGAGTCATATGGGAAACTGCAACTTCTGCGACCGGTAATTCCGCGGCCCATCGCAAGTTCGACGGCCATCTGCAGCTGAAGAAGCACTCGAAGTATAATTCGTGTAGTAATAAGGTTGCTGGCCGCACTGATGTCGTCTCGCATTGACGAGCTATTGGTCATTCAAAAAATGTAGCCACAAGGTCAGTTAAAGTCCCTTCAAAGCAGGAGAAGTAAACTATTCCTTCGTGTTCGATATAATTAATGGTATTGTTAATTGTCCTGCGCTGTTAGGCATGATATTCGTTAATTTGCCGCGAAGATTCCTTCGGAATCTTCCCTTCCCTGTGCCGTTCTATGTTAGCTTCGTGAGGCCGACTTACGCGCTGAATGCTCCTCTTTCCAGAGCTTTGATAGAGCTCAGTGGACTGTTTGTGTCCTTTGACTTTGATTTTGCGCTTCCCAAATCAATCTTCTTAGAGTCTCTCAACCTTGCCCTTAATTAAGTCAATATGAATTTCCCTTAGAGGCTTTTATTTTAGTTTATAGCGTCTTAGTATGTAAGGACGTTGCTATTGTTATAGTCTGTAAGAATTGTTGTTCATAGACTGAATAAAGAAATGAAAAAAATAATAATAAAAAATAAATAACCTTGCCATACCTACATAAGAAATCGTTTAGTATCTACGTATTTCGTTGAAATCGATTTAGTGGTTTTTGCAAGATTGTCGAGCCAAAAAAACTACTCATTGGTTTTTATATGAAGTACAGATGTAAAGTATATATACAGCAATTTCTCAAAAATTATACTTACCATGGCTTTGTGCTTTGTAAAACATCAATTAGAGCTTGCAATTGCTGTCTGAAATTATCGCTCACAGTAAATTTGGCTTTAGATGTTCCTCGTTGAGTTGTTGATGAAGATATCGGCAGTGAAACTTGAAAATCCTATTAAAATAAAGAATCTGTACTAATCTATTGAAACGTCAACAATTAACCTAGGATGGTTAACTTATTATTTACTAAAAAACCCGGTGAACGTCATACGACCTAAATTGATTTGAATGTATCTCTACGGCATAGTAATGCGCACTGTAAAACGACACGGAATTGTTTTCAGTCACTCAAATCTGTGAAACTTTTCTTAAGAACGTTACAATATGCTCGAACTACGTCCAAAATCGTGATCCTGATCAATGTCAATGTTCACGAAATACAATTAAATTCGCTTTTATCAAATGTATTCTCAAAATTTACTACTTTAAGAAATATGTCAAATGCAATAACAATAAGTTATAATTTAATAACAATTTCACACAATGTCACACAATAAATAACAGGGATGCATGGCGCAGCTGTAAAACAATAGGTCCGTCGCGGAGGCCAAATTCTTCCAACCGAAAAGCTCAAGTGCCACGCTCCTTGTTCGCCCCTTTTTTCAACGCCCATGAAATAAAGTGATACGTCCTAATGGTAGGTCCATGCCGAATTTCAATGCTATGCGGCTTATACTTTCGAAGCTATTCCATATTAAACATTTGAGTTGCGCAGTCCAATACCTACTCCATTCTTTTAGCAAAAGTATGCGACTAAATAGTAAATTTAAACTAACAGCCCTATTCTGGCGCTTGTTAGATTTTTGATCAGAAATTTGTGTTAGCCTATTATTACGCAAATCACACAAGCAAAAATCTATAAAAAGTCACCACAATAAGGTAAAAAGTTCTGTTTGTTTTAGTTTCACTGTAAATGGCAAATAAATAGAAAAGAAGCTGCGAAATTGTAAAATTTTGATGCCTCGAGCACATAGACTACGGCAGCGACACGGCCGCAATATGGCGTCGGTTTGAATGGTCGCGGTGTAGTTTCGCGACGTGATTAAAATGATGGCGGCAGCTGCAGCACAACAATTACATATATGTTTTGGCACGCTTGAATTTTCACAAATTCGTTTGGAAGTGTTGAAGTTGAACAATGAAAAATTTAAAATAGTTAATTTTGGAAACTCAATTACCAAGTTAACAAACAAATATTACGCATTTGGCTCATAAACCAGCTGAGCGAAGTATGCAAACAAGCAATCGATGTTGCCAATTTAAGCAGTGATACCAATTGCTTATGCAATATTGTTTGTGCTATCTTGATAGATGAACTTTATGAATATACGTATAACCTAAGAATAATAAATATTAAATGTTAAAAAAAACAACGCTGAATATGGGAGAAAAAGTCTGCGTACAAGATATAAAAATGTATCCCGATATTCTGACATTACACCTTTGCTTTATTTACTATTTTGAAGTTTCAGTAGAAGCAAGCGTCCTTTCAAGTAGTTCTTGCGGGTTAAAAGTATTAAGTTTCATCATGGCAACCAAAAGAAGCAAAATTAATACCAGCGCACGAAAAATAATAGCCGATTTATAACAAAGAGGAAAAACGTACCGCGAAATAGGCCAAATCGTTGAAAGAGCACATTCCTCCATCCAAACAGTGGTTAACTACTATAAAGCAACAGGCATGTTAGTTTCAAAGCCCAGATCAGGACGACCGCCAAAGCTGATAACGAGGGAAACACAGTATTATCCATTCAGTGAAAGTTGATCTTCGCGTAACTGCATCGGCACTGGGAAATGATGTTGAAACGTGTTTGCGTCGATACTATTCGCAAAATTTTGAAAAAATATAACTACCACGGCCGTGTTGCACGCAGGAAGCCACTTGTCCCCAGAGGGACAAGCAACTTGCATTCGCAAAGGAACATGTGAACAAGCAGCCCGAGTCTTGCAGACGGGTAATATTTTCGGACGAAAGCAAGTTCTGCATCTTTGGTATCAAAGGACGGAAGATTATTTGGTGAAAACCGGGAACTGCTTTCAACAAAAATAATTTATACCCAACTGTCAACCACGGTGGTGGTGGAGTGATGGTGTGGGGGTGCAACTTAAAGCGAAGTGCCGAAAAGTTGGGTCTCCAGAACAATTTTTTATTCCAGCAGGACAATGATGCCAAACATACGGCAGAAGTAGTTAAACTTTGGTCGCTTTATAATGTGCCCAAGTAACTTAAAACGCCTCCAAAATCGCCAGAATTAAATCCCATAGAGCATTTGTGGGATGTGCTAGAGCAGAAAAACCCGGAATCAAACTATAACTTCAAATGAAATTTTAAAAGAGTAATCGTCGAAAAATGGGAGAAAATTAGCAGTTATGAGACTGCTAAACTCGTTGATTATATGCAAAAACGGCAAAAAAAAGAGTTACTAATAGAGAGAAAAGAATTTTTTTAATTAATTTTCTTTTCAATAAATATTTTTGTACGCAGACGTTTTCGTTACCATAAATTTTTGTTTATTTTATTTTAATTTTTCTTCTAAAGTAATAGCAAAACACTTTGTAATAAAATTATTAAAACAAATTATTGTTTCAATACAAAACCGGCCAAAAATGAAGTTTAACTCGAACCTATGGGCGGGGGCTTCAAAACCCGATTTGAAGCTCCTGGACCGGATGCAAAACCGTGCGATTAAGCTTATAGGGGACAGTAGGGCATCCAGCTCTATTAACTCCATGGAACATCGTCGAAAAGGGGCATATGTGGTGTTATTTTACCGTTACTTTTTTGGTAATTGCTCAGCGGAGATGTGGAATGATCTCCCTGCAGATATTTTCCCCAGCACTTGTGATATTGATGGGTTCAAGGCAAGAGTCCATAACCACTTCACTCAAAACCCTATCTCCTAACCTATATATCCTTCCTGAACCCACGCAGTGCCTCGCATTAGTAGAGGTCATCTCCTGCCCCTTTGCTCGAGTAGAAAAAAAAATGAGTTGATTGTGTCCAAAAACTCAACAAATGGGTCGACAATTGTGACCTGGGTTGGTTGGTTGTAGTGGCTGCCTCTGTATGATACCACAAAATCCACCCGATTGAAATGTGTATGCAACACTGTTTTTTCAACATTTTTTTCACTTTTCAAACGGATGAGAGAACGTACAGTTTAACGCCGAATCCGAACGGCGGTTTTTTTTTTTGAAATTTTCTTTTCACACTTGGAGGTTTTGCCATTGCCTACCATTCTTGTAATTCTCATCTGCTTCATAGGGCCTCGGTATGAGAAGCCAGCGCGCTACCCGCTGGACTATCGTGACCTTAGTGCACCGTAGGTGAACTTCAATTACCAACTTTAGATAGTCCAGGGTAGTTTTAAATGTGTTAAGGGGCAGCTGGTAGAAGGATATGCATTCTGGGGCAACCGTTATTGAAAAAAAGAGTAATGTGTAGTCACAGAAATTTATAAGTATATAACGATATAACGCGTGATATGATGATTAAGAGAAAAGTAGATGATTAGGACTTTCGGATGACTAGTCACAAACTTCATGGAGACGAAAATGGCCTCACCATGTTGTCCGCTTCGATAAATCACTTAACAGTAGGTTTTTTTTAGTCAGTAAGAATTAGGTAGCCTGGTAGATACGGGTCTACCAGTTACTGTGAAGATTTTCCCCTTCCTGCGCTAAAAAAATGATTTGAAAACTTTCCCACAATTTTCCGAGATACAACTAAAAATTTTATAAACTGATAGATTTTTCGATTCTGCGTTATTTTGAAATGACAACGGGATTGCCAAATTGCAGTAGGGTACAACATTTATAACAAAACAAGAACCGTGTGCCACTTCCAAAAATGTTTAATAATTGACTCTCTTTTCGGTAATTGTAATATGGGTTGTAAATATTGTGTATGCATCGATTACCGAACGAATATCAGTATCTTTAGACTCTTCAATTTTCTTCTGCGAAAATGCCATAATATTATCACTAATTTAATAATTTACATTGAATAAATTGGCGTTAAGTTGAAATAAAACTTTGAATTTGTTTTTTGAACACTCAGTATTTTAAAATATGAAAAGATTAATAATCGTACCTGGTATGAAGATAGATTTTGCACAAAAGAGTTTTCACTTCGACTCATAAAATCAAATAGAACGTCTTGTTGAACATCCCTATTTTTGTCAACGAATCCCTTCACGGCATATATTACGCATCCTGCATAGTGTTTAATTCCAAATTCCGTTTCCCAGTGCCGGCGGTCATGTCCTTTTATGTAATAAGGATTGTATTCGAATTCAGCATGCAAATTACTTAAATAAGCTGAGTCTGACCCCTTGGGCATATGACATTGCTCAGTTAACAATTTTAAAATACATCTCGGTGATTTTTCCATCAATTCTAGGCAGAGCGAGTTGTCAGTAAATTCCACATGAGAGTATTTAATTTCCTCTTGCCTATACTAAGAAAATTAAAACATTTTTAAAAATATGACACACAAATTACTGTAAAATGGATTATTAAATATGTATAAGTATTTCAATTTTATAAAATGAACAAATCAGACACCTTGTACTGCCTGTTCGAAGAAGCAGTAACCGTAGGAACACAATTGGAGCGTATGGACGTATGGGCGCACGGCGTAGGGCGTAAATACGTTCAGACGTTGCCTTGCTCACAATTCCAGCGTATCATGCAGCAACGTATAAAATACTCAAAGTTTTCCAATTGTCAAAAAATGTTTCTCAGTCAAGTTTCGCAAATTTTGAAGATAATTGACATAATGTACACAATGTACAATATCGAGATCGGTTTTTACTTTACTTTTTTTACGGTTTTTACTACTTTGACTTGTTTTCTGCAATTGAAAACCGCGGACGAAGAGCATTTCTTTAAAGCCACCAGAATGAGTCTAGACAGATTCAACACCCTCTTAATTTTGTTAAAAGAGAGACTGCAGCGTCATTCCAGAAGAACTCCAATTGGGGAGGAGGTTCGTTTAGCGCTTACTTTGATGTAAGTATGGATAACTGCCAGAGTGCCCGACGTTGCTTACATACATATTTCAATTTCAAAAATCTCAGGCTTGGGCACATAAAATGGGGGTATCTACTGTGCGTAAAATCGTGTACGAAACGTGCCAAGCCATTTGGGATGAACTCAGTGGAGTTTACGTTGCACGACCGAACGTAGAGGAAATGCAAAATATTGCCGAAAGGTTTTATTTTTCTTTGCATAGTTTTGAATATTATAAATTTCCGCCGAGATTGCCGATAGGGCTGAATATCGGTTGTCACATGCGACATCGTACGCCCATACGCGGCGTAAAAAATAGAAATAGATCTAAGTGAGCGTACGACGCTTTTACGTTCATACGCTTGCGTCGTCAATTGTGTGCGCTTTCATAGAAATACATGCAATTTAATTTGACAACGCAATACGTCGAACGTTAATACGCTCATACGCTCCAATTGTGTTCCTACGGTAACGTGGCAACACCTCAATTGATCTTTATCTTATATTCATTTATCTCCCATTGAATTTATGTTTTCTCTTGTTCTTACATGCTCATGTTGTAACACATCTAATGGTTCATTATGGTGCGATTTATATAACATTGCTTTGCATAAGTTAAGGTAACGAAATGTTATTTTCAACACTACTTCACCAATTGAGCTGACGTTTATACTCCAATATTCTATATTAATGTTGAAATGCATTTTAATAATCGTATGCGTGTAACAAACTCTGTCTGCTGCCGAAATTTGCATTTGGCTTGCAAAAGAAACAACATTAGATACACGCCTACAGAGATTCCGCTTATCACAATGCACTCTACGTGCTCATGCAGAGAGAGGAACGATATCTTTGCACGCATGTAACGCGCTAGAACGGCCGCCTAACAACAATAACCTACTGGCCAACCAATGGCTTGACAAAGCAACAACATGAGACGAACGCCAACAAAGTTACCGCCTATACCCCAAGTATGTAATTATGCAAGCGAGGTCACTTGCAACAAAACCGTGTGATAGGCATTCATTCCGAGAATTCGAATAAAGCGAGTCACATCGCAATTAAAAGAAACATTCTCATTAATTGCCGGCCACCCCGTAGGACTTTTTTTTGCTACTGAAGAGGAGACATTTATTTTTGTTGGATATGCAGAACAAAGTAAAGCGTATCGTCTGTACGACAAGCAAGGAAAACCATTGTATTCACGAGAGATGTCGTATTTTTCGAAGATTAGTTCTCATATCACATGCAATCCACACAATCAAATATTGCATTTATTGAAACTGATTGCTTCGCTCCGTCTCTTTAGGAACAAGTACATCGTTGCATGTCAGAGAGCGCTACTGAGAGAATAAAGTCGTTTTCTCCTTGTCTGCAAGCCTTACCTGCCAAGTCGAGCGTGGAAAACCACTGTATACTTGACAGTGTGTCCAGGGTGTCATCGATCCGAGGTACTGGATAGCTGTCGACGAGCACCAAGATCTTCGATCAAATTTGTGACTTCTTCCCTTTTGGCCAGAGGGGCTCGTCGTGGCGTTTGGCGGATCGGCTTCGCACTTCCGGTGTTGATGTTTGATGTGTTTCAATATGGCGGTCCTTCCGCCTACTTCTGCTGCAAATATTGACCCATATTTCTGCAGGAGTGGCCGCGCCAACTGTTACTGCTTTGCTGTCACTTCACTGCTCCACTGGCTGCCGGTTTTCGTGCTTTTCGTGCCAATTTTCGTCCTTTCTTGCCGAAACTTGCCAATTACCGCATCTTTTCCGACATATCTGGGTGTACTAAGCGTAGGATTCGAACGATACTATCGATACTAAGTTTCGATACTTTACGTTATAAAACTAGTACTTTAGCACTCGATACCTTAATTCGGCAATTTACTCGATACTTTTCAAAATACTCGTGATATTGAGTACTTTTCACATACTATATATTGTTAACTTTTTTGTTAAACCCTTAAACCCTGTTTTCAGGAATGAAAGTCTTTGTGAGCATCGATTGTGTTTGTTCAAAGTTGCCCATCCCTCAAAAACAACTGAAATTTTGTGTGGCTGACTGCAGAATTCCAAAGCATTATTATTCACCACAGAATTTACAATGAGTGCGGCCTAGAAATATGTATATGGATGAAACTGACAAAAACAGCGCAAAGTGCAAAATTGGTTTTAAAATATTGAATTTGTCACGCAACACATCGAATATGATTTAAGAACCTGCACTCAGTATGTTAAAAATGACAATAACGGAGCCGCTATTCCTTTCTCAGAAAGTGCAAGTCATGGCAGCGCTTCCGGAGAGCTCAAGTTTTGGTCACACCATATAGAGCTGGTTCAAAAAGATAGAAAAAGGGGTAAAAGAAGCACCAGCGATGAAATCACTTCATATTTACCAAAACCTGTGACTCAACTGGGAAGAAATTGTTGTTGGTTTGGACGATCACACTTTTATTAAAATTAAGAAACGGAAATCAGGAGGTCCATAACAAAATGCAATAATTCCACCAGAACAATTTTTTGGATAAACGAATAAATTTAATTAAAGTGAGAAGGATATATATTTTTTTAAATAATAGCTTTCTAGGAACAATAAAAATTGACCGTAGGCCCACAATTGGAGCGTATAAGCGTGTTTACGTACGACGTATTACGTTGTCAAAATTAAATTCCATGTATTTCTATGAAAACGCACACAATTGACGACGCAAGCGTACGAACGTCGTACGTTCACTTAGATCTATTTTTATTTCTTACACCACGCATGGGCGTACAATGCCGCATGAGACAACAGACTGAGTTTATTATTTTATTTTCGACAGTTGAAAAACGTATTTTGAGATTTTTATAGGTTGCTGCTCACGCTAGAATTTTGAGCAAGGCAAACTCTGAACGTATTTTGACATTCTTCATTTTACAAAAATTATTATTTCAGGCCGAATTTCTCTGTCAAGTACTTCAGCTTCTGAGCAGTAGTGCCCTTTGTGAGAATGTCGGCGACCATTTCATTCGTGGATACAAATTTAAGTTCTACACTTTTACTTTGTACTTCTTAACGGATAAATTTTGCTTTTATATCAACATGTTTTGTACGATTTGAATAAGAATTGTTTAGTGCGACATGAATGGCGCTTTTGTTGTCGCAATATAGTATCAGCCGATTTTCCATTTGCGGAATTAGCTCGCCCTCTAGCCGCCTCAACCAAATAGACTCTTGGATAGCTGCAACCATAGACATGAATTCGGCTTCTGTCGACAACAAAGCGATGGTCTTCTGCCTCTTCGTTGACCAGGATATGGCAGCGGATTGGAAAAGAACTCATAGCCGCTGGTCGAACGTCGGTCATCTACATTTTCAGCCCATTCCGCATCACAGTAGCCTGTAATGTGCCCTTCAGGTTGTTTTGAGTATACAAGTTCCCTGTCAGCGGTGCCTTTCAAGTACCTCATTATTCGCATCACAGCTTCCAAATGCGCCTTCCCTGGATTTGTAGCATATCTGCTCAACATATTGACGCTGAAGTTTATGTCGGATCTAGTTACTTGTGCGGCGAATAGCAGACAGCCTATTGCCTGCATATACGGCGTCTTGGACATCTCCAACTTGTCTGCATCGTCTTTTGGTGACATATCGGCGGACACCTTTTGATTGTAGTGATTGGATGGAGTTGATTTTGGGTTACAATCACCCATTCCAAACCGATCTAACACATCCCTAATATGTTTAGACTTATTAATTCGTATGGAATTTTCTGTGCGAGTGATTTTGATATCAAGAACATTCGACGCTTCACCCATATCTTTCATTTTAAATTTTTCAGCGAGAGTCTCTTTCAGTGACTTGATCTCTTATGTTGTTCGAGAATATCAGCACATCATCAACGTGGATTGCAATATACAGAGCATTGAACTGATGACCTTGTGTAGTGACCTGTAGCATTGATCCACCTCACTTCTGATTAGGCCAACCTTAAGTAATTCACTGTTTAGCGTTTCATTCCACACGGAACATTTACACTTCCTCTTTTAACGAGCTATTGAGGTAAGCAGACACAGCATCCATCTGATGTATCACCATGTCATATTTCGCTGCCAATGCTATCAAGACACGTATGGGCTCGTATCTCACCACAGGAGCAAATGTTTCGGCATAATCTACCCCCTCGCGTTGACCAAAGTCCTTGGCCACCTAATCTGGATTTTCTTTGGACTTGGACGCCATTTTCGTTACACCTGGTCCTAAAAACCCATTTTGATGGTATAGCCTGCCTGTTATGAGGTAATTTAGCAAACACCCAGGTTTCGTTCAGCGATAGTGACTCAAGTTCGCTTCGCATTGCCTTCTTCCATGAAACCGAATTGTCTCCCGCGATTGCTTCTTCAAATGACTGAGGATCGGTCGACACAAATTGCATTGCACAGAAGTTGTATGATTGAGGAGATTTGCCTAAAATTCTTTTAGACTTGCACACTTCACTAATTTCAACGTCTGGTACGACTTCGGGTTCGGCCTCCGCTACGATTTCGGGTTCGGCCTCAACTTTTGCTACGATGTCGGGTTCGGCCTCAAGGACAGGTGTCGATTCCATATTTGACACCTCGCCCCCGGAAGTGACACTGTTTTCATGAATAAGTGAAGGACATACCACTTCATTGGAACCAGTGTTTTTGTCGTTTTCAAGAAAAACCACATCGCGACTTATAATGATATATTTTGTTTTAGGGTTGAATAGACGGTAAGCTCTGCTTTCGCTGCTGTACCCTACCATTATGCACTCGACTGATTCGGCATCTAATTTGTGTTGCTTTTCTTTTCTTAAGTGCACCATCGCCGTACAACCGGAAACACGTAACAATTTTAAGTTTGGTTTTTTCTTGCACCACAGTTCTTCGGGGCTGCAGTCACTGTTCCTACAGCTTCTGCCCCAAAATGTTCTTTTAACCCACTGTCAATCAACATACATCGCATTTGTTCGACAAGGTTACGGTTCATCCGCCCCGCGACACCGTTTTGTTCTGGTGCATATGGGAATGTTTTCTGGTGCGTAATTTCACTTTTCTTCAAAAACACTTCAAAGTTTTCATTCACATACTCTCTCCCGTTTAGGTTTTTTTTGAGCACTGTTTTTCAACCATGTTTTTAAAGTCGATAAATTTACTGAAGACATCAGATTTGGCTTTAATAGCATAAACGAAGGTTTTGCGTGAAAAGTCATCAACGAACGACAGAAAATGATTTGCATTTCAGCGGTACGACTACGTCTGAGTGCATTAGTTCGAGCAGATCACCCGCGCGTCTACCTTTTTCTTTGGTTTGGTTTTCGCGTTTGTTTTCCTTTAACACACACTTTGCATATGCCAGTTTTTCCCGCTTCAAATTTTACCCCACTACAACATGTTTGTTGGCAGCCGCCGTAGCTCAGCTGGCTAGTGCGTGGGGCCGCGAGTCAAATGCGACGCTCGAACCCAGGTTCAAGACTCCGTTGCTGCTAACACTGAAAAAAAGAAAAACAACAATTTTTCTTTCGGCGGCTGTTCTCTCAGCAGGAAATGGCAAACCTCTGAGTAAAATTGCCTATGAAAAAGCTCCCAACTCGCCGTTCGGAATCGGCTAAAACTGTAGGTCCTTTCCAACCCTGTACAAATTCGCACGCACAACACCGATGGTTGCGGGTAGCTAGGCCTTAGTCTCGTAATCGGGCTGTCGTGCCAGTCAATTATTATTATTATTATCCCACGGCCTCTCTCCCCCCCGCATACCGCGCGAGGCGGGGTCCATTTTCACCGAATATGACGGCAGTTGTCGTTGCAAGTCATATCGGCACTATTGTATAGTATTTTTTTTATTGGTTTAAAAATTTTCTTGTTATGTTACATGTCTGTAGGATTACCGCTTTTTGTATTTTATGGTTTATAAATTGGTCTATGTTTAGAATTTTGAGGTTTGGAATGAATGATTTGTGTAGTATTCCTGTTGCGGAGATTATAAAGGGTATTGTTTTTACTGCATTTTGTTTCCACACCCGTTTTATTTCAAGTGCTAATTCATTATATTTTTCAATTTTTTCAGTGTATTTTTTGTGTATGTTTGTGTCATTGGGGGCGCTTATTTCAATTAGATATGTACTATTTTTATTTTTGTCGATTAGGGTGATATCTGGGGTGGCTTTCCGTAATTCGATATCGAGCAAATACGTGTATCGAACTATCGTTTTTGCTTTCCGTAACACAAAATGTCGTCGTGTCGTATCGAACGTTCGATACAAACAGCTCGATACCAATTTTGCTCTCGTTTTGCTCGTTTGCTCGTTTGCGCCGTTGTCAACCATAACAAAATGTAAGTATGAAATTTGAAATCTTTTGGAAATTAATAAATGTATTTAATTTTTTTAGGAGTCAACAAACGAACGCTGGACAAATAAAGATGTTAATCGAATTTTCCTCCAGGAAAATTGTATTTAGAATTGAAATACTCTTTACACTGCTGGCGGTCTGTGTTAGAGTTAATCAATTGGCTGAATAAATTTTGTTCCATTGAGGTAAAGGTCTGCCGAAAGATTTTTGACAGAGTGCTGGGTCCCCTGGCAGATGAGTGTGCGCCTTCCGTTTGCCACTGATAACCTCCACCCGCTAGCATCTCTAAAGTGGCGGCTAATCTTTGTAAAGGAGGAATGTATGTACTTCTCATGCCATCCCGTAATTGCATGGCATTGAGAACGTACATAAATGCCTCCTTGCTCAAACGGTACCTTTGTTGGAAGCTGTGAAATGAAAATTGTATAAACAAATTTTCCAAATACCAATTTAACTTACCATAACTCTGGCAATTCCATGGGATCCGCTGCATCTCTTAATCTTCGTCTATTGATTGGAGTTTCACGACGAAACTCCTCCAAAAACAATAAATACCGCCAATTGTACATTTTTATTCTCGAAATTTTTAAATTTGTTTATTTTTACGTGTCAAATTTTCTTCGTTTTGTTTACTTCCCGCTGCTTCTGACAGCTCCAAAGTACTTTCCACGCACTTCCCAAAAAATGAAAACGAGAATTCTCATATCGAGTTACGGAAACCGAAACTGTCTCGTTGAGCGTTCGATATCGAATCGATGTGTCGAGCCAACGATGATCGAGTATCGAATTACGGAAAGCCACCCCTGGTCTATTGTCGTTTATCATTTTATCTGTTTGTATTGTTCTATCCCAATATAGTGTGTATTTTTCATTTTCCATGATGTTAGGTGGGGTGTATTTAAAATATGGATCATTGTTTTCTGTCAGTTGGAGGTTGGTAGCTAGTTCTAGATGCAGTATTTTTGCAATGATATTATGTCTTTGTGTGTACTATGATCCTGCTAGTAATCTACATCCGGTTGTTATATGATCTATTGTTTCTGTGGATATTTGGCATCTGCGGCACTTGTCATTATTAATAGTTGGGTCCTGTATTATGTATTTTTGATAGTTTCTGGTGAGGATTACTTGGTCTTGAATTGCTACCAGGAAACCTTCAGTTTCGGGGTATAGTTCTCCTTTTTGTAGCCAGGTGTATGAGTGTTGTCTATCTATGTTTGTATCACTCATTATTTGTAAGTGTTTACCGTGGAGCTGTTTCTGTGCCCATATCATCTTTTTATCTTCTATTGTTCTGTGCGTCAGTGTGTATTGGGTATTGTGTAGATTTAGAGGTGTGTAATTTTTGTCCGCTAATGCTATTGCTTGGTGGAGTACTGATGTGTGTGAGTGAAAGAATTCCCTTAGGTTCCTTATTTGGTTATTGTGTAGATTGTGAATGTCTATAAGCCCTCTTCCTCCTTCCAGTCTGGGTATAGTTAGTCGTTCTATGCAGGAGTTTGGATGTAGTTATCTGTAGTTTGTTAGATGTTTCCTGGTGCTTATTACTATACTACTTAAATCTGTGTTTGACCATTTTATAATCCCGAATGAGTACGTTAGTATGGGTGTGGCGAATGTGTTCACGGCTTTGCAGAGGTTTTTAGAGTTGAGGTGTGTTTTTAGTATCTGGATGAGGCGTTTTTCATATTGTTTAGGAAGCTGTTTTTTTATTGTTGTGTGGTCAATTCTGGTACTTTGCTGGAATCCTAGATATTTATATGTTTCGTTTTCTTCCATGTTGTCCAGAGTTTCGTTGTTTAGCGTTTCGGTGTATGTTTCCATCCATTTTCCTTTTTCTATGTGTTGGCTCTTACATTTGCTAATCCCAAAGTTCATTTTATATCTGTTTTTAGTTTTTCGGTTATTTTCAGAAGCCCTGTGTCCGTGTAGTTGCATATAGTTTGATGTCATCCATGTATAATAAGTGGTTTATTCTGTGCTTGGTAGTTTTTTCGTATTTGATATTGTATCCGTATGACGTGTCATTGAGTGCATTCGAGAGTGGGTTTAGGCAGAGGCAAAACCAAAGCGCGCTCAGTGAATCGCCTTGGAATAGTCCTCTTTTTATAGGTAGTTCTTCTGTAGTTATTGTGTTTGTTGTGACTAGTTTTATGGATGTCTTCCACTTTTTCATGGTATCTGTTAGGAATTGTATGACCTTTGGGTGTATTTTGTATATTTGTAGTACTTTAATGGGCCAACTGTGTGGAACAGAGTTATTATTATTACATGTTTTCACTTTTTTCATATTGTTGGTAGAAATGTGTCCAAGCCTTCGGTGCCACAGCCTAAAATTGTTTTCTGTAAAAAACAGCGCTCCTTTTTTGCACAGCTTTACATTCAACGTGGTATAGGTCGTTGATTATTGACGCTCTGGCCAGCAACTCATCACTTTGGTTGAATATTTGACATTTGTCTCCTTCGAACACAACTTTTTTCCTATTTCCACCATTTGCCGCACGGAAAAAAGATTGACGCACAACCCTGTCACCCACACTCTCAACTGCTAGCTCGTTGTTGTTCACTACCACTATCACTTTGTTTTCAACTTTTCGTTCGTTATAAAAAAACTGGCGAGTATTTATCATGTGAGTCGTGGCTCCCGAATCTATGAACCACTGCGCAGGCTCGTTGTGCTCGTCTTTGAGCTTCACTCGTTTCATTGTTGCTTTTGCATATGCTGGCGCATGCGTAGCGAATAGCACTTTACTCTTTTTGTCGTTGCTGCCATTTTTGTTCTCGCAATTTCGAGCAAAATGGCCGATTATGCCGCAATTATGACACTTAAGTTGATTGTATTTTTTCTTTTGGTTTTTTGAATATAGGGCAAGATATTTTACCGAATCGACCGTAAGCTTCGCCTTGGAGTCCTCCACTGCCCCGCAAGCACCAAGAAAGCTGTAAGCTCACCGTCGATATTCAGTCCCGCAATTCGCACTTTAAGATGCGATGTGGCCGAAGTTACTCGGATCCACCATCAACGTTATCTCAGCCAGCCAGCGATGTGATGCCAGTCTCGATGACCTTCCAGCATCCGTTTATAACTAGGTACGACTTAGCCTGTCTTTTCCACACGTCGAAAATTTTCCAACCCCGTAGTCTTTCGGTAAACGGTGCTTTTTTTTTTTAATAATTTCGAAAAAATCGCGTGGCATGCGGCCCATAACCTGTTGTTGGTTTGAAAGATCACGCTTTTATTAAAAAGAAGAAACGGAAATATGAATAGACATGAATGCACTTGTGTAGAGTTTCATTAAGTGCATGAAAACCTAAATGCTTGGTAGTTCCTTTTCTCAACTGAAATTAAGGAAGTTTTTCCAAGGCTTTACAACTAGTTCCGGTAGCATGAAGCAGTAGTCGCAACTTCTGTTCCCTCGGAAAGGTGTTTTTCAAAGGCCGGTGCAATAATAACAACTGAAAGGAATCGGTTAAAGCCTTCTACGCTCCAAGAATTGATTTTCCTTGCAGCGTGGCCAGAAGAAGTGGTTTTAAAATTATTGATATTAGTTATTATTATTAATTTTGATGTTATTAAATAAAACAACAAATAACGGTTTTAAGTTGTTATTTCAGAAAAAATCAAATAAATAAGTGGGCAGTTTTATGTTAAAGAATTGATTTTAATGAAGTCGATACCTGAGTAGTATCGATACTTTTTCCCCAATACTTTAAGTATACCAGGACCTTTAAGCGCCAGTGCCAATCTCCGCCTTTTCCTGATATCGGTCCACTGGGTCTCCTGAGCAGCCAGGTCACATCGTAGTTTGAATGTATTAAACGGAGTAGTACCATCATAAGTGCGCTTCTGTTCTGGTAGCAGAACTTTCTCGAACTGGCGACAACCATTCTCGCGGCTGTACTTCCTTAACACTAGAAAATCCATTGCCGTCATTTTGACGGTTTTTCATTTTTAGATGTCGGTATTTTCTTTAGTTTTCTATCAACTTTTGCTTTGCTTTTTGCTTTTTTTTGCTTTTTGATTACTTTTCTTTTTTATCGGGTTCTACATTAGTTCTACAATTAGGATTTTACAATTACAATTAGCGAAATCCGATGTGTACTTTCCACGATATCAGCGGATATAACATGTGTTTTTTGTAGGTATGGAAAACTTGCGGTATTTCTAGTGTTAAGCCACTCGTCCATTTTTCTTCCAGCGAATCTTCCAGACTGTCATCTCCTGGAATCACCCATGCGCCAATTCGCTTGTCCCAACTGTCCATTCACGTCTTCAGCTGCTCAACTTTTACATTCAGCCTATCGGAAATTTCTTCCACATTCTTCCACAGAATTCGCAGACATTTCTCGATGCGCTGTTTTCATTTGCGCCGACATTTCACAGTTCGCCACTTTCATTTAAGCCGACAATTCACCTGACAACGTTGCGGAGGTTTCCGTCATTATCACCAGCAGCTGATCAGTTATGTCCATTCCTTGCAGCGGCGTGACATCCGCAGCCGTGTTTTGAGGCAGCACCTGCAGACATCTCCTCCACCTTAGCCGACGCCTCTAGTTAGCTCCTTCGTTTCGAATTCGCGCGCACTCCAATCGATGCCTCGTGCTTCACATGCTTCTTGCAAGCGCAGCTGCAACTCCAATTTTTTCCCAGCAGATGGAAAATTCCAGGCAGCCAGCCTGTTTTTGTAAATGACCTCGGCATAGGCTGAGCCAAAGAAAAATAACAATAAGATGACTTGCGTTCATACAATCGAATGGCGTAGGGCGAGCTCAAATTTGCAATATTTTCATTATCAAGAGCAAGCAAGCGTCGACACAGTGAGAGCGTAATAATATTAACGCTCTCTGTTTTGCTCACACAAATGACAACGGAATCGATCGCTGCCAAGCAAAAGCAAAATTGTGTGCGCTCACTTCACACGCATTGAAATCAGTGGCGCAGACAGGATTTCACTACTAATTTTTGTATTTGAGGGGTTTGAATCCCCAAATGTTTCCGCCCCGTGTGCGCTACTGATTGAAACAATCAACCACCAACAAAAGCAAAAGCACAATTTCAATTGTTCGCGCTCATTTTGCGCGTATTATGCACAGGTATGAAGAGGGCCGTCCTTCCGCGACATATTTTCGGCGGTTTATATTAACCACCCGAAACTCCTATACACCTCCTACAACCTCAAATACAAACCGACCGGAAAGGCTGGAGCCATCGTTAGGCAGTATCCATTGAGCGATATCAATTTCGAATTGACATGGAATGCGCTGAAGTCCCGATTCGAAAATCGACGCATTCTGGTTGATAAACAGGTCAACACGCTCTTGAGCCTCCCTCAAGTAGCTGTTGAAGACAGTGAAGCGCTGCAAAGCCTTCAAAATGCAATAAATTCTCTGTCCCGCTTATCTCCAAATCGTCTCGACAGAGGGTTGGGATCCGATCCTGGTCTATATTTGTTCAAAAAACTTTATCCCTGTGGGAACAGTCCCTTATTTCCCGGAAGGATTTTGAGCATAAATGCAGTATAGCGAACCTTCGTGAAAAAAATAAATAAGTATACTTTTACATAGAATTTTAGCTCCTGATGTTATTTGCGGGTTGGTTGACTGCCCTTCTCTCTTAGAGAGGGTTCACTTCAACATCCCTTCTAGATCTCTCCGGCACTTTGATTTGTTTAATGTTGGTTTCGTCAAAACAAATTATGCTTTAAATGCTCCTCTTTTGCGAGCTCTAATAGAATTTAATAAGATATCAAAGAACTCTTCGGTGGACTTCACTACTTCTAAAGCAATATTTTTGAACTTGTTGAACTATGTTTTTAATTAAGTTATCGATTGTTACGTAATATTATTTTGTTACTTATTGTTCTTTGACTAATTATTAATAAATGAAATGAAATGAATCTAACGAACTAAAAATTTTGCCTGGGAAACGCGTGGCTCGGGGTCAAAGTTCAAAGTTGGTATCAAAATAACTCAAACAATTCTCAATCGATTTACACGATATTGCTATCAAACGAAAGGTCTTTTTCAGTGGCAACAGTAATAGGGAAAAATAAGAACCAAACGATTTGAGATTGGCCACACCCCCTTTCACGCCCACTTTAGTAACTTAACTCAATTATAGTACACTTATGTATGTGGAAAACACTCGAAAGTAATTTTTTTCTGCCAGATCCATCATTTCAGCGTCAACGCAAGCGCCATGCGCAGCCCATGAAGTCCTGGAGGTGACCGCAAGAAACATATATTGGCATGCAGAGAGACTCAGATTAAGTAACAAATAGTAGACAGACAATGGGTTGCGGAAAAGAACAATACTACTCTGACCTTGAAACTCGAATAGGCAAATTTAAACAAATGTAGGAAGAATGTAGGAAGGCTTAGAGTTATCACAGGCTACTGGCCCATCGGAAAACATGTAGCTAAAGTGACTCCCGCAGGTATAGCATCCCGTGTGAGAAACAAACCTACCCGAGACCATCAATAAGAAAGTGGAAGACCCTGAAAACCCAATGTTCTCGGACTTCAAACGAGAGCTTCTTCCTTTCATAAACCTTCCGGAGTGGTTGTTGTCATGGAGAGGAAACTAGTCAAACAATAATTCTAATCGCTAATGGAAAGCCGAAATGTAATGTAACTTTTGTAACAAATATTATTAAAAAATTAACCTAATTTTACTTACAATATCTTGCTCTAGTGCAAAAACGTAATGATTAAAAAATTTGTGTAACTTCTCGTTAGTGTAGTTAATGCACAGTTGTTCAAAGGAATTATTTTGAAAATTTTCAAATCCAAAAATATCGAGTACTCCCAAAAAACGCATGATGTCCTGTCCAGGATTTGTGCAGCTATTAATCTTGGTTACAAGCCATCCAAATGCTTTCGAATATAAAGCTTTTGCCATTGCGTGACGGTTTTCACGAGCCTACAAATAAATAAAGCAACAAAAATATTAAGAGGTATTTAAGTTGACAATCGCTTAACAAATTATCCAAATACTTCAATGATATATCTAATGGTTATATAGTCTATCGGTACATAAGTTTACAAAACAATAGCACCATTAGCAACCTTGTGCATTGAAATTGCAAAGGCCCTAGCCGGATAAGAAAGGGACAAGTGCTTCCAGCGAATTCCGATTGTTACGTTTTTTCATAATATAAGTAACAATTTACCCAATTCCAGCCCTTAATGATAAATCCCCATACTGGGAGAATATTTATATATATAAAAAATGTATGTTTGCGGTGGCGGACAAAGCTTATATGCCGCCCGAGGCAAATCACCAGAGGGCTGCCCCTAAATTTTTGTATTAAAATACTTACGAAAATTATCAACCACATGTGATCTGTTTAACACTAGATATACCAGCTATTTTTTTGGCTAAATGACTGCTGTGGTTGTTCAGTGATCTGTCTATCCCACCTCTAATCCCTTCCTTTCCTTGTCCTCTTGTACCGATGTTCCCCCTATTTATGCTCCCCGGCTTAGGCCGTTGGTCTCGTTCAGTGTTTCTAGTATTCCTTGTCATTCGTCATTTACACGTCGAACAATAAACACCCTCAAACCCCAAAACCGAACCAACCCGCCGCACCCTCAAACCCCAAAACCGTACGCCGACGTACACAATTCCAATTTCTACCAAAACCAGTCACAATGACTGGTATATAAGAAAAAGTCTTACTGAGATTTCCAGTCTTTATTCAGTTTTAAAAAATGAAGAAAAAGAAGTTCAACAATATTATCTAATTGTAATAGATAAATGGACTTGTAGACATTTTCAAATAACAAAACGCTTAATTATTTACAGTTTGTCGGTCACAATTTCCACATATGTATGTAGATTTTGCTGTGTGTACACTTTCCGCATACACTTTTTTTGCATGTATTGCATATGTATGTTTACAGTCTTATTGTTATTGCAATATCCTATTTGACACCATTTGCATACAGAAACCGTGCCACTTGTAGTTGGTATATCAGCTTTGTGTGGTTTTTGCCTTGAAGTCTGATATTCTGAAGCAAGTTCATCTGCTAATCGAAACAGAATCATTATTAATCATTTTGACCTGTTGATGTTTTGTACTTGTTATTGTTATTATTGAAGGGGATGATGCACTGCGACCTGTAGATCTATTGTGCCCCCTACTTGGACTTCACAGACTGTCAGTGAGTCCGGTATCCAGGAGGAATTTTAGTATACTTCCTACATCTCTGGATACCCAGTCCGTACCTGGTATAAGATGGGCCCCCAGGTATTTCTTTCTTTTATGCATGAGTACAGGGCACTCTCCTAGTATATGTAATGCAGTCTCGTTTTCCTGCAAGCAGAACCTGCAATACCCGTTTTCACGGATTCCTAGTTTGGCCAGATGATAATTCAATCTGCAGTGCCCTGTTAGCATTCCCGTGATAATCCTTAGATTATTCTTTGATAGGGTCATGCAATCCTCGAATCTTTTCCTATTGTAGGACCCGATAACCATCTTGGAATGCTCCAGACCTGGTAGGTTTTCCCAGTATTGAGTCCTTCTGGTTATCTCGTCCTTTCTCGTTAGGATAGAAGAAGCTCCTTTTCCTAAACCACAAAAGGGTTCAGGGCCGACAAAAGGTGTGGAAGCTCCCCTCCTTGCCAGTTCGTCGGCCCGTTCGTTTCCCTCAATGCCAGCGTGGCCCGGAACCCAAAGTACCCAGACCTGGTTGTAACGGCCAAGTTCGTTGAGCTTCTCAAGGCACTCCACAACCAGTTTCGAGGACACCTGGTAGGATCTAAGAGCCTTGATTGCCGCTTGGCTGTCGGAAAGGATAGCAATCTTACGGTTCCGGTATCCCCTCGCCAGATTGAAGTATGCACACCTTTCAATGGCGTATATTTCCGCCTGGAAGATAGTGGTGTGTTTTGTACTTAGTATAAGTACTTTTTTATTCGCTTTGCTCTTGTAAACAGTAAGTGTGCATTCACTGGACTTGTACAACAGCGTTGAGAAACGAGCCATGCTGTCGTTTTTCAGTTTGCAAGTTTTCGGCAGTTCCCTCTTGTTTGCGCGTATTGTTCCAAGCAACGAAGTATTTTTAGATCTTAATTTCAACGCCAAAGGAATACTTGTAAAAAAATTATCAGTTGCTACAGTGCTACCCTTTATGGTATACGGTATTTGAAAGCACAGCTAATGGCTTGCAAGACATTTATATGGTGCTTGTGCAGCTCAAAGCTACAAAATAATACCAAAGAATATGTACCTATAATAAGAACGCGCATGTGGGTACAAAAATGTTTTCGGCTGTTATGATGCGAGGGGGAAGAGCGAAGCGAAGGCATTTGAGCATGTATATTCATAACATTTTCTGGTAGATTTGTGTAGGACAACAGCAAAAAGCAATGTTGTTGTTCGCAACGGCTTCACTCGTGTACATTGAAATGGTGGTTGTTGTGGCGTAGTGATCACTCAATCATTTTTTGCATGTACTATATGTTTATTGATCTTGTTTGTCAATGCGCAAGCAGAGAGCAAACAACGAACCATAGCATCGTTGTTTCAACGAAGATGATTCGGGATTCGCTGTTTTTGTTGTTGTCGTTTATTGTGTGTATGCTTTTTTGTGTTGCCGATTGGTTTTGCTGCACAAATTGCCGTAATGTCACAATCAATAGAATCTTTGTGGTGTATGGCTTTTTGCTGTGCGCTTTGATTGATTGAAAAATTTGCAAATATGTAGTTGTACGTGGTTGATTCCAATGTAAAATGTTTACAAATATCTTTACGGGCGAATTCCAAGTTATATTTATATTGTTTGTTTGTTTATATTTTGACTTGGTTGATTACAATTTTGAGAATACGGGAAAACTACGAAAACAAAATGAACTGATGGGCCTATTGACTTCAAATTGGTGAAAACACTTTAAATCAAAAATAATTAGACGTGTTTTTAATTTTTTGAAAATATAAATCTAACGGGGAAACCAAATGTTAAAAGCTTGTATGGAAAAACATAATTTAATAGGTCTATTGACTTTAAATATGGTGAAACTACAAATGAGAAATAACTAGACAAATATTTTGTCATAAAAATCTGACGGGTTCAACAAAAAGTAAAAGAAACTTGATTTATTTGGCCCATTGATTTCAAACCTGCGTGCAGAACAGACGGGCCCTGATCGTTTTCGAAGCAGAACTTTAAAAAACTGTTATTAAGGCATGCAGTGGCGCACGCAGGATTTTGTTTCGGGGGGGGTTTCGTGTAACTTTTTTGAGAACTTTGAAATGGAATAAAATTTAGATGTATGAATCTACAGACTGAGATCCAAAACATGTACAGTATGAAGGTATATCAGTATGAAGTGAGCCTCAAGATACAAATGTCTCGATAGGGAATATTTGTTGTGAACGAGCCTTAATTTTTTTTTGTTTTGATGCTATGACATCTGTCAAGCATATTTAGTATACATCAAGTCATTGAACAAACAACATCATATTTTTTTCATCGTGTTAAAAATGTCGAATTTTGTACCAGATAGTGATGATTTGCGGAAAGCATTAATTTTTTGTTTTCATTTGAAGAAAAGTGCTGCAGAGTCGCATCGAATGCTTGTCGAGGCATATGGTGATCATGCTCTATCAAGAGCAACATGCAAAAGATGGTTTCAACGGTTCAGAAATAATGATTTTGATGTCAGAAATGAAGAACGTGGAAGACCACCGAAAAAGTTTGAAGACGCCGAATTGCAAACGATATTAGATAAAGATGACACTTTGAGTCAAAAGCAAATGGCAGAAATGTTAAATGTTGCACAAGGAACAATTTCTGTCCGTTTAAAAGCTATGGGAAAGATCCAAAAGTGTGGAAAATGGGTGCCACATGAATTGAATGAAAGGCAGATGGAAAACCGAAAAAACACTTGCGAAATTTTGCTTCAAAGACACGAAAGAAAATCAATTTTGCATCGAATTGTTACTGGCGATGAAAAATTGATCTATTTTAAGAATACTAAACGGAAAAAATCATGGGTTAATCCGGGACAACATTCAACATCGACTGCAAAACCAGATCGATTCGGCAAGAAGACAATGCTGTGTGTTTGGTGGGACCAGAGCGAACGGACCTGGCGAAACCGTTAATACTGATCGCTACCAACAACAAATGATCAATTTGAACCATGCATTGATCGAAAAACGACCAGAATGGGCCAGAAGACACGGCAAGGTAATTTTGCTCCATGGCAATGCACCTGCACACAAAGCAAGACCGGTTCAGGATACAATCAAAGCTGGGAGCTGCTACACCACCCGCCGTATTCACCAGACTTGGCTCCTTCCGACTACAATTTGTTTTCATCGATAGGACACGCATTGGCTGAGCAGCACTTCGATTCCTACGAGGAAGTCGAAAATTGGGTGTCTGATTGGTTTGCTTCAAAAGACAAACAATTCTATTGGCGCGCTGTCCACAAATTGCCTGAAAAATGGACAAAATGTGTGGCTAGCAATGGCCAATACTTTGAATAAAAGGTTTTTTACTTTCCCATTAAAAATTAGTGTTTTATTTTCGCAAAAAAAGGCTCACTCATACTGAAATACCTGGTATGTTTCCCCTACCTGACATATTGTGGTCCTGAAAGCTCAAAATAGAAAATTTATTTAAAGGAGACAATTTTTCTCTTTTATTCGATACCCATATCTTGCACAACCGCAAATATTTGAAAAAATATTTGAAATGTGTATGTCCTTAAAATTTTAAAGTCCTTTAAAAATCACTTTGGGGCAGAAAATGAAAAACTAAATAAATAAAAGGTAAATGACCTCTAGTTTCACGCCTATATCAACATTTGGAAGGGTCACGGTGTAATATATGTAAAGTTGGTGTTTTCACTCAGTGCATCATAACTTTGTCATTTTTCTTTCGATTCCATTGATGGTAGGCTTAATATTTGCGCAAATAATATGTTTTTCATCTTAGGTCTTAAAACCAAAGGAAATAATTTATGTTATCTATAAAAAACATTCAAAAATTTATGATTTTTGAAAATGGTCGAAAATTCAAATTTTTTACAACTTTCATCGGCAGTAATTTCTCCAAATCTCATCTGATTCGGACAATCTGTATATCTCTGGAAAAGCTAAGGTATTATCTTCTGACCGACGGACATCTTGTGTTAGTCAGATGGTTCGTTTACGAGATATGTGCTCATAACTGAAAGAACAGGGTAAAAACTGGTTTTTCCAAGATTTGAAAACGCTTCTAACAAAATTGTTTTGATCTTCAGTTTCGTGTTCAGCGGCCCAAAGTTAGTCAAGAAAACACTTTTTTTAGGTGAATTTTTTGTGTCGAATCGTGTTATTGATGATTTAACATATATGCGACGGTTTTAAATTAAATTTCTGTACTAACTTAAAAATATTTCTGTGTGCGCCACTGAAGGCATGCCTACGTTTTAGAATAGTGTAAATATTCTACACCTGAATGATGCCATGGCGAATGCTGAGACCATAAAGTTACATTTTTAGATTTTCTTATTTTACCACTTCTACGTAAACATTGCCTGTGGGTTGTATAGAAAGGAGGAATGAAAAACGAAAATTGCAAATACGAAGATTCTGAGATTTCGGATGAAGAATGGTTAGAACCAGATTCTTCATTAAAACGACATATTAAAACAATTCAAAAAATTAACGAAAAATTACGAAAAGAAAAGCGCCTTACTTTAAAATCCAAGAAAAGTTGTTCCAAGACGATGAAAAGTTCAATTGTCTCTTTAAAAAATATTAAATTTGAATCTAAAACATTATGTAAACTTTTACTCAGTACCCGACCAAAAAATATTCTGACGATGTGAAATATTTGGCACAAAATATTTTCTATATTTGACAATTAACATATTCTTTCCTGAAAGATAAGTTAAATTCTAATTTGCCGCATATCAGCACCTTAAATCGGTGGGCTCCAATGAAGTTCCTTCAGCCCGGTATCAACAATGTGGCTTTTAAGTCCATTAAGAAGATGTGCTTAGAGTTGAAAGACAAAAAGAAAAATAATATGGTCCTTTTAATGGATGAGATGGCAATACGTAAAGAATTAAGATACAATCAATAACTAGATTTAGTAGATGGATTTGAATGCACAGGCTTCGAAAAAACAAAAAATTTGGTAAGCACGTATTTATGTTGAAGCTCATGTTCTCTAGTTGGAATTCAATTTTAAACTATTGTCAAAGAAGGGGCAGTGGTGACACTATTTTGTTTCGGAAAATGGATTAACTGCAGATACCTTGTGCAAAATAATTAAAGAAAATCTTAAAATTTTAAGCAATTTTGGCATAGTAGTTAATGTTTTGGTTTGTGATCAGGGGTCTTCTAATAGAAAGTGTTTCTCCAACTTAGGCGTATGTATAGAGAAACCATACTTTCAATACAAAATCGAAAAATGTATTGCATGTTTGATTTCCCACATATAATCAAGTCATCGCGAAATGATTGGCTTAAATGCGACTTGAAAACGTCTGATGGTTCAGTAAGCTTTAAAATAGTTCAAGAGCTTTGGGAGAGGGAAGAAAATTGCAAAACCAAAAATGCTGTAACCATAGAGTGACAATCTTAGATTTTCTTATTTTAGTTTTTCTACGAAAACACTGCATGTGGGCTGTGCAAAAAGCAAGTTCGAAAGAACGAAAATTGAAAATAATTGCAGGGCAATAAAAAAAATATTATTAAGAATTATTACACAGTGCAACAAATTCAAAAAAAATTTCGAGGGACAAGGTCAAACATATCTCATTCGATAGAGGACCTCAGTATGTGAAAAAGTACTAAGGGATTTTTTCCGGGATGTTCGAGTTTTTTTTTAAATACAGTTTGAAGATGGCGTCTTAGTGCCCCTTACTGAAACTTTTAAAACATCATATCTTTTGACTCAAATGTCAGAAAAAAACGTCATCATCGTTACGTCAAGTGAAAGCTAATGATATGAAGTCAAAGAAACCATAACCTTTTTTGAAAAATTTTATAAAAAAGGACATAAAGGACATCAACTAAATTTTTATCCTTGAATATCTTGGAAACCGTAAGAGCTAAATTTATATAAGTGACTTCTGGTAAAAGAGCATTCAAAGATCTATACTGCATATTAATATCATTTCAATCACTTTTACTGTTAAGCCACTACAGCGTTTCAAAAATTATACACTGCTACAGTCACGTTTTTATGTACAGAACATCTCGTAGCTGCTTACTAAAAACATCGAATGTAGCAAAGCATATTTTTTTAATCGTTGTAGAGTCTTAACTGTAAAAGTGATGGATGTTTGAATGCTTTTTTACCAGAAGTCACTTATAAAAATGTAGCTCTCACGGTTTCTAGGATATTCAAGGATAAACATTTATTTGAGGTCCTTCATATCCTTTTTCATAAACTTTTTCAAAAAAGGATATTGTTTCTTCGACTTCATATTATTGGCTTTCATTTGACGTAAAAATTATCCCTTTCTGACATTTGAGTCAAAAGATATGATGTTTTAAAAGTTTCAGTAAGGGGCACTAAGCCGCCATCTTTAAACTGCATTTAAAAAAAAACCGGAACATTCCAGACAAAATCCTTTGACACTTTTTCATCTACTAAGGTCCTCTATCGAATGAGACATGTTTGACCTTGTCCCTTTTTTTAGTGTTGCACTGTGTTATTATTAAAAACATTATTAAACGCATAAAACCTTAAAATAACGTTTTTAATAAGGAATTGTAAACTCTCTTGTGTAACATGTTTGCACACATATTTTACTACACCAAGTTCATGAATTTCTTTGCTAATTATAAAATGCTTGTGATTTTATAAAATAAATCAGAAAAAGCGACGCAACAATTACCAACAACATCAATGCTAAGGTAAATGCGCCATATTCCGGCAGATCGAAAAACAACGAATTATGGTGGCCCAGTAAAAAGATGTTGCAGTATAATTTCAAGTGTTTTACAATATAAATTTGTTGCATTGGATTTGCATATTACACTACTCGACACGAAAAATGCTCCTAAAAATAAAAGTATTTTTTAGACTACTCTTCGGCTGCTGAGCACGAAACTGAAAATCAAAAAATTTTCTTAAGAAGCGTTTTCGAAAAATCTTCGAAAAACACATTTTTTCCCTCTTATTTCAGTTATGAGCACATATCTCGTAAACCAACCATCCGACTAACAGAAGTGGCCCGTCGAAGGAAGTCAGAAGGAAATTAACTAACCTTTCCAACGATATATAGATTGTCCAAATCGGATGAGATTTGGGGAAGTTACTGATGGTGAAAGTTGTAAAAAAGTGAATTTTTCGACCATTTTCAAAAATCATAAATTTTCGAATGATTGCTTTATAGACAAAATAAATTATCTCCTCTGGTTTTAAAATCTAAGATGAAAGATATATTATTTGAGCAAATATTAAACCTAACATCAATAGAATTGAAAGAAAAATTACAAAGTTATGATGCACTGAGTGAAAACACCAACTTTACATTTATTACACCGTGCGACAATTTTTTTTTATTTTTCCGAGACCCATCCAAATGTTGATATAGACGTGAAACTAGAGGTCATTTATAATACCCTGGCATAGTCAGTTTTTAATTTTCTGACCCAAAGTCCTTTTTAAAGGACTTTAAAATTTGAAGGACATACACATTTCAAATATTTTTTAAAATATTTGCGGTTGTGCAATGATGAAGAAATGGGTATCAAATGAAAGAGGAAAATTGTCTCCTTTTAACTAAATTTGCTATTTTGAACTAAAACCACAGGAGATCATTTATTTTATCTATAAAAAAAAGTATTCAAAAATTTATGTTTTTTAAAATGGTCGAAAAATTTACTTTTTTACAACTTTCATCGTCAGTAACTTCCCCAAACCTCATCTGATTTGGACAATCTATATATCGTTGGAAAGGTTAGTTAATTACCTTCTGAACGACCACTTGTGTTAGTTGGATGGTTGGTTTACGAGATATGTGCTCATAACTGAAATAAGAGGGAAAAAATGTGTTTTTCGAAGATTTTTCGAAAACGCTTCTTAAGAAAATTTTTTGATTTTTGGTTTCGTGTTCAGCAGCCGAAGATTAGTCTAAAAAATACTTTTATTTTTAGGAGCATTTTTCGTGTCGAGTAGTGTAATATGCAAATCCAATGCAACAAATTTATATTGTAAAACACTTGAAATTATACTGCAACATCTTTTTACTGGGCCACTAGTAAAATGTGAGTCTCCATAATAATAAGTATAATAATATTTTATGCTTTGTAATATGTAAATAAAGCAGCTGTATCTGTAAAACTTCGTCGTAATAGCGATTTTAGAAAATTTGAATATTATCAGTTTTCAGCCATTTGGCAATATTGTAGATACTTTTTCCAAATTTTCAATTAATAAGATTTACTTATTTTTTAGTAAAACCGTATGCCGGAATTAGATTCTATGTACATTTGTAATATTTACTATTGACTTAATATTTAAATTTTGCGAAATTTAGTCCAAGGCAAGAACAATGTACAATCAAAAATCTTCATTTGTCCCAAATTCTGTTCTACGCACGCATTTAGGCGCACCTGAGATATGAAGTGATCCTAATTCCGTGCTATCTATAAATAACGATTTTATTGTAATCCATACACAAAAACCGTTTTATGAAGTTAAAGAATAGGAATAAAAACCATAAGTTACCAAATTGCTTATTAAAAAGCATATTTGCACTAAACACTAAATGTCTAAAGTCTTAAGAAAACTTTACTTAGGCCTTAATACATTTTATTAAAAAAAATTCATACGTGCGCTATCAACACTTTTCAGATAAATAAGATTAGATAGCAAAAATTTATTAAAGCACATATAATGAAGAACTTGACATGAAATTGAGAAAATTTGACGATTTCTTGGAAAACAATTTTCTCAAAAAGTGCTCACATTTTCCTATTATTCCATGTTAAACGTTGCCTGCCAGGATAGCACGGAATTAGGGACTAGCACGGAATTAGGCGCATTTACCTTATTCCCGCCTGCACGGCACAGCGGAAAAATAGTACACCGCTGACTTTTTTTCGTTTGCCAATAGTAGTAATGCTATTCCCCCAACAACAAAAGCAGCGTTCATCCTCATGTTTATCAACTGGCGCAACAGCAGCAAGAATACTAAAGAGTACAGAAGCGACTTCTGCTTACATGTTACGCCGAAGTTACAGAGATTTCTGCTGTTAGTAGGAAAGGGTTCTGCTGTCAATAACAGAGGGTACTACCAGCAGTACCCGCCATAGAACGCGTTTGCTTGTATGAGATGCGCGTTCTATATTACTTCATGTTCGTTGGTAATACGCATGAGCCGCTATACATATGTACTGCATGGGTCTCATAATTCTCCGGAAATCAAATTTTTTTTCCGATAGAACATTTCAGTGCCCATCAATTGTTATAGCTGCCCCAATATCATTTCATCACAGAATTTCTTCATACAAACATTCACCAGTCATTTTGACTGGTACTGGTATAAGTGTCAGAAAAAATATATATTTGTTACGAATATGCACAGACTCCGTTGCTGCTGACACCGGAAAAAAAGAAAAACAACAATTTGTCTTTCGACGGCTGTCCTCTCAGCAGGAAATGGCAAACCTCTGAGAGTAAAATTGCCTATGAAAAACCTCCCAACCCCTAGGTCCCTTCCAACCCTGTACAAATTCACACGCACAACACGGATGGTTGCGGGTAGATAGGCCTTAGTCTCGTAATCGGGCTGTCGTACCACTCAATTATTATTATTACGAATATGAATAAAGTGACGTTAAGTTCATAAAATGTATTCTCTACTTATAGCTAGAAAAGTCATAACATCATTTCGGAAAGCAAATGTTACATGCAGTGGGACTTTTGAATTGAAATTGCTCAACCAGTCAAAATGACTGGTCTGGTAAATCTAGTGATAATGAATAAGAAATTAATAACGCTTTGTTTTAAAAGCCAAAAATGATTTTTACAATTTGTGCGCTATTATGTTCAATTTTCCCATAGAAATTTTATGAAGGTACCCGGGTACCTTCATAAAATAGACAAGTATTTTTAATAGACAAGTATTTTTTCATAAAAATTTGACGGGATCAACAAATGGTTCAGAAGAACTTGATTTATTGGCCCCATTGACTTCAAACGTGCGTGCAAAGCCGCTAGTCATGAATATTTAGATTTAAAATTTGATGGCATGACAAAAGTTGGCTAGTTCAAACAGATGAAGAAGATAGTATTTAATTGTTTCTGAATGTTTCGTATCTCATAAATAAAACTACAATATATCACCTATGAATTACACTATATCAATCTGAAAGGAAAACTATTTTTCCATTTTCAATTGGATTTGCTTCGGGACTTTAGGCAGGGCAATCTAGCTGTTGTATACCTTCTTTCGTTTTCCAAGATGTGCATAGGTGACTACGGTGTTTTGGATCATTATTTTCTTTTAGAATCCAATGACATGTATCCGGCCCGTAAAGTTTTGCAGCAGACTTTAGCAAACATTTTTCATAGTTTGATCATAAATTTGGCGTCTAGATTTTGTGTAAAGATAGTTAAAGTGTCAAATCCTTTTTCTAAAAGGCATTCATAAACATGGAGCTTTGGGTTCTTAACAGTCCGCTGAACAAATTTTTTGCCTTTAGCAATCCAAGCTTTCCTCCAGATATTCGAAACAACGCAAGTGGACTAAGCCGTGAATATAACTTCACTCTAATCCCGATCCCAGCTTTCCTTTGCCCAAACTAGTCGTTTTTGGATATTAGCTTCAGTCAATAGCGGTTTGTAAAGTGCTCCTATTTCGAAATTAAGCACAAAAATAATACAGTACATTCCGTTTAGCTGCCTATTCGCTTAGGTGCATTTTCTGCTTAGCTGCATTATTTGGCCAAAATACTACTTCGTAAACCGAATTTTCTTTGAAAATTTCACATTTAGCTGCATTTCACTTAGCTGCACTATTCCGTTTAACAGCCCTGTTTTTGAGCAAGTTTTCTTTGATTTGTATGAAAAATACTTCGTTTAGCAGCACTTGAAAATTTCGTAAAGTTTTTTTTGGAAAATAGTATCGAAACAAATTTCCACATTTTCGAAATGGAGGCAATAGTTGTGAAATTGTCATAAAAGAAATATTCGCAGGGTAAAATTACCGATTATTTTTCATAAAAGCATATCAGTAAGAATATGTATATAAATATTTTCATTATATCCAGTGTATACATACATATTAGGTATGCATAAGCATCTATAAGATTAATTTGCTAATACAAATTTGTTCAGTCTTACACTGGTGTAATCTTTTCAAGAATTCAATAGATTCGTTCATGCAAAATTTTGATATATATAATATATCAATATTGATATAATATATATATATATAATATATATTTTGATATTTTTATATAGGTGCGCCAAGGATCTACTTAAAAAAAATTTTGCTGTTTCCAAAAACGTTTCTAGATATTCCGCTTAGCTGCATTTTTCGCTTAAGTGCCCCAAATCATGTGCATCGAAGGTGAATGCAGCTAAACGGAATGTACTGTACTTATTGCACCACGCAATAAATATTTATATTTTAAAATTTACCGTTTGATTGGTACCGTTATCATACACCGTAAAAATTCAGACGAATTTGTTTTGTGAAAAACACTGTATGTTGCGTCGTCTCCTGTAAAATTTGGTTCTTGGCACATACGATAAAAACGCGGGAAGGGCTTGATATGTTGGGATATTGTTTATTCCAGCGTGATGGCGGTTTGGCTCGTGTTAGCCTTTACTATTTCTTTTTCTATGAAGTGGATTTTCATTGATCTTTTTTTCAGAAAAATATGAAGTACTATGGTGATTGTGTCAACTTCTGCTGTCAAGCTTCTAATAAAGAATGTTGCCTTTTTGAGGAAGTTAATTCGGTGTGTGTTGGTAATATGTAAGTCTTTCAAAGCCTCTAGTGAAAGTAGTTTGATGTGATCCTTTTCTAATAAGACTAGTTGTAGTGTTGCAGGAATAGCTTCGATTAGTTCCGTTTCGATATAACTAAATATTTGACTGTTGATATTAATTGTTGAATTGTAAAATCCACAGAGTTGTGAATACGGTTGAAACTGCGTTGGAAGGGGAAAAAGTGTGTTCTGTCGTCTTCCTAGACGTTTCACAACCTTTCGATAAGGTGTAGCATGCAGGACTATTAACAAAGTTGAGGACATTGTTGCCAATGCAATATTGCGAGGTGCTTTCATCATACCTTGATGACAGATATTTTAATGTTAAGTACGAAAACGCCAATTCTTCTTTGAAAAAAATTAGTGCATGTGTACCGCAAGGGACACAACAGTGACGCAACACACACTGTGGTTGTTGTTGTTGGGCAACAAAGCGATGTGCCGCTTGCATGTTGGTGGTGGCTCGTGCTTGCTCTCCGCTTGCTTTATTACAAACAAGAACAAAAAGTGGGCAGGTAAAGTTTGCATAGAAAATTTGATTGAGCGATCGCCAAAGCGCATAAATAAGGTAGCACTATGGAAAAATTCAATGGATTTTATTAGTTCTTTTGGTCTGCTTGTAAAAAAGAAGTTGTAAAAAGTAAAAATGGCTACAATGAAAATAAAAATATGTGTAAAAATATTGGAACAACTAAGGCGCATTAAGAAAGTGCTAATAAGTGGAAAACTATTGCTACAATGTATACTGTTTATTCTGTGGTGTTGGTTAGTATTACCTGTATATACTAGGTGCAATTATAAAACGTCTCTGGATATTAGGGGTATTCACACCAAGCTCGCTACTTTGTTAGTTCGGTACTCGGTAGTTTTGTACGTGCATTTTGTTTTTGTAAAAGTATCGAACTATCGAATTACCGAGTAACAAGGTGGCAGGCCCGACAATTGGTTCGTTAGTTGGTTCTATTCAATTCGCACGTTGTACCTGTTTTGGGCATTTTGAGATTGATTTCTGTGCACATTTTGCAACAAATTTTTACAAAATCAGCCGTTGGAAACAACAGCTCTCGTGTTGCCAGACTAACGAGACTATAGAAAAAAAGTATACTCACAGTTAAAAACTTTACCGAGTTACCAATTAACGAATTTACAAACTAACAAGGCCGGTGTGAATACCCTATTAAGATTCGTTAATTAAAAAAAAATAAAAAATTTTAAGAGATGATTACAGGCGTCATCCTTTACATCTTGAGATATTGCGTCGGCCTCTATTCTAGCGTTGAATTGGTTAAGAAAGATTACTCCAGGTTTTATTTCTTCTAGCGTGGTTACGTGATGGCCATTAGTTGTGGGGCAAGTTGAATTTAAACTATTAACTATTTCAGTTACACATGAATCTTTACTTTTCTCTACTTTATTTATTTCTTTGCTTTTGCTGTTGGCGTCCAGTGGTTGTTGTTGCCATGACAGGTAGCCTATGCGCGAGATGCATGCCCGTTACTCTGCGACGTAATTGCTTATTCGCTGAGCGAAACGAGTCGTCGGCATAAACTGCGTCAGTGATTGTTATGCGGCCCATACACCCCAATAAACACCAAAAAAATATTTCTCCAACGTTTGAGATTTCTATGATTCTCAAGTTGATATTAAGCATAATTCTCAACTTGAGTTTAAACATTTTCTCCAACATATGATTTCAACTTGAGAAGCACTGGAGTTACATTTGAGAAAATATTTGAACATTTTGCATGTGGCAATGTTTGAGATTTCTATGATTCTCAAGTTGATAATCAACATAATTCTCAACTTGAATTTAGACATTTTCTCCAACATATGATTTCAACTTGAGAAGCACTGGAGTTACATTTGAGAAAATTTGAAAACATTTTGTATGTGGCAATGCTGCAGTTGAATTCGCGAAAATGTATGTCTGGTAATTCCACAACTTTTTGTAGCCTCAAAATACCTCAAAATAATCGTCTGCATTCCTACTTTCATATTTGTTCACTTGTGGTAACTTTTCGATGCGGAATATGGAAGTGGTGTGGTACCAGTGGATATTGACTTTTGACGCAATGAATGAAAACTGAAGGCAGATTCGGAATCAGCACAAAATTTTACATTAAAAGTAGTATAGAGATAAGAGATTTTTCCTGTAAACTAGTCATATATACCCCTATTGAATTTGTCTATTATTATTATGTTTATATTGACTGAATATTTAATTTAAATTAAATTTTAAATTTTATTTAATTTTATATTTTTTGTTATTTTCCTTTATATCCTTTAATTTTTTAATAATTTCAGTTTATCCTTTTAATTTTAATTTTTTAATTTTAATGTAAGTAAGTAAATATTATATTATATTAAATTTAATTATAGTACAAATACAAATCACAGCTGCAGACTAGCAGCTGTGAAACCATATGAAATAAAATATTTGTTTGCAATACAGTTGTTGTGTTTTACATTTTTGACGCATGCTTTTAGGCAGTACTTTTGAGAGCAATGGGAGAATCACCTTTAAATTCAAGTTGAGAATTATAATTTTCTCCAGTTGAGAATCAATCAATTTTCACACACAAAAAAATACCCTTTTTGTTGAGAACGCTATGATTCTCAAGTGGAGATGTTGTTGAGAATTAACGTTGGAGATTTGAGAAACACGTTTGATCTCAACTGAACCTCAAGTTGATTTTCAACCTAAGTGTTTATTGGTACGTTGCGATTCGTTGTACAACTGGACAAGGTTGTACACAAAATCGCATCGGTTGTAGCGCAGTTGTACGTTTCGCACAACCGGTTGTATGAAAATCAAAATATTTTGATATTTCGGTCGTGTTGTGTAAGCGGTCGCAACGTGTATGGGCATGTTGTACAATTTCGTGCAATTATCTGAGTTCATTGATGTTTCAGCTTTTGTGCGTTGCGAACGAAATGGACGAGCGCAACGAAAACTGGAGCGATTTTATCGAAGCTTATCGAAATTTGCCGGAACTATGGAACAGCAAATGTGGAAAATACAAAAATAAAAGTTTTTGTCATACCGCACATGAAAAACTTTTGTCAGCCTATAAAAAAATTGATGCCAATGGTACTATTGAGGGCGTGAAGATGAATGAGCTGAAAAAAATTTACCAAAATAAAAATTCGGACGATGAATTGGAGAATATTTCCACGGACACTGCGTTTCAATTTTGAATTTCCACTGTTCTCTTCTATAAATTCATTGATGATCAGAAGCGCAATTATTTTGTTTGTCATTTCGTCTGCACTCAACAAAATTTATGAGAAAAATGAAGTTGGGCGAACGAGTTGTGTCGGAAATCGCAACGTGTGTGTCCTAACGACCAACCTTTCGCACGACCAGATTGTATCGTGTATGGGCCGCTTTACGCTGCGCGGAGTGCGTCATTATTACGATACGCAATTGCGTATTACGCAGCGCAAAATGAATTATCGTCACAATACTTCGCTCAACTGCTTCATGAGACAAATGCGTGACATTTGTTACTTTGGTAGGTTAGGTTAGGGTGGCAGCTAGAAGAGCTCACTTAGGCCATAATACGGCCCGTTGTGGTACTACGTGAAGGACGTGGCCGCCCTTCAGGCGTACACACCCCCCGGGTGTCAGGCAGGAGCCATCCCGATTCCGTAATGAATCGGGCGATGCGGCCGATGCTGGGTCCTGTAAGGTCGGCCAGACCGCTGAAGAACGGCGCTCCCAGCACCCGGAGTCGTCTCCTCGCTAGTGCTGGGCAGTGGCACATCAGCTGCTCAACGCTCTCCTCCTCGCCCGCATCGTCGCAGCTGCGGCAATGGTCGTTGAAGGGGAGACCGAGTCTCCTGGCGTGTTCGCCGTTCGTCCAGTGTCCCGTCAGCACAGAAACTGTGGAGTAGATGGAATTTTGCTTTAGTCGCAGTAATTCGCGTGTTCTGCCATGGTTAAGCGACGGCCAGGTTTCTCTGGAGATCCTGCAGAGGCTCTCCTCCGCCCAGAGTCGGAGATACGCCTGCCTGACCATCAATTTGACGGTCGCAAGGGGGATGCTACATTGCGTAGTAGGTGCTGGAAGTAGAGTGCCTTTTCTGGCCAACTCGTCCGCCACGCAGTTGTCAGAGATGCCGCTATGCCCAGGGACCCAGCTCAGGTGAACCCTGGCATGCTCCGCTAAGTCATTCAGAGCGGCCCGGCACTTTGCTACCAGTTTGGAAGAGGTATATGTACCTTTCAAGGATTTGATTGCAGCCTGGCTATCCGAGAAAATACATATAGCCGAGGGAATGGGAAGTTGCGATCGCAACCGATCCACTGCCAGCAATATGGCCATGGTCTCCGCCTGGAAGACGCTACAGTGGTCCGGGAGCCGAGCAATAATACTGGCCCCCAATTGGTCGCAGAAGTTTAGAGCCGTCTGTGAAGATTTCGACGGCGTTTGGCAGTGAACGACAGTCCTCTGACCAGTCGCTCCTGCTGGGGATCCCCATAGTGAACTTATGCTCGAAGCTAGGGGGAAGGACTGTGTAGTCGATATGTGTCGGGGTTGGAAGATCCAGCCCGAGGATTCTAGAGTGGCCTAAGTCCGCCCGTGCCCAACTGCGTATGGCATTCAACCGTACAGCGGCAATTTTGGCGGACTGCCTTACTAGTAGGGTCGAGGGGACCCAATTGAGTATAGCGAAAAGCACCTTGGTAGGCGTGGAACGGATGGCTTCTGTTATGAGAGTGGCAGCAAGTCTCCTGACTCTGTCGAGCTGTTTCAGGTTAGCTCGGCTAGCCGCCGCAGGCCACCATACAACAGCGCCGTAGAGGAGGATGGGCTCTACCACTGCCTCGTAAAGCCACGTAACAACGCGAGGCTGAAGCCCCCATCTTGCACCCACTGCCCGTTTACAACAGTAGATGGCCCTGGAGGCTCGTTTCGCCCTTTCAGCAATGTTTGCGCTCCAGGTTAGCCTGGAGTCTAGTATGAGCCCCAGGTATTTCACCTCCTTACTCAATTTGAGCGGGGTTCCATTCAGGGCGAGAAGTCTGAAAGACGGGACCTTATATCTCCTTGTGAAAAGAACAAGATCCGTCTTTTCCGGATTGGCCGTAAGGCCGCAGGAGTTGCTCCATGAGGAGAGGATGTCCAGGAAGTGATTCATCCGCTCGGAGAGCACACTCGGAAATTTGCCAGCTATGGCCATTGCAACATCGTCGGCATAGGCAACGACCTTGCAGCCAACAGCCGCTAGGTTGACAAGCAATCTGTTAAGGGTAAGATTCCACAGGAGTGGCGACAGAACGCACCCCTGGGGGGTTCCCCTTGTGACTGACTTGCGAAGATGCGCCGTCCCCAACGTGGAAAAAAACTTACTTTGGTAATTGCGTTAGCAAAATTAATTATCGATTTTAAATTATTTATTGTTCAACTTCAACACCTCCAAACAAATACGAACTTGTAAAGATTCAAACGTCACAAAACATATGATTGGTGTGCTGCAGCTGCCGGAATCATTGTAATCATGTTGCCAACTACATCGCCACCATTGAAGCCGACACCAGCTTACGGTCGCGTGGCCGTGTCGCTGCCGTCGCCTGTGTTCGGGGCATAACGGTTTTCATACCAGAACTCAGTTTTAAATATGGTTAGATTAGAAATGAAAATGACTTAAAATAACATTAACTTAATTATTCTTCACACCGACACCAATTTTTAAATACGGAAACCGCATATATGCATACCAATGTCTATATACATGCCGTGGATGAAAAACACATAGATTAAGTAAAGGTTAGCAATGTACAAAGCCTTAGTCAAGTTTTATACGTGAACTAGGTTTAGTAGAAATAAATAGCATTTAATCACCAATATCGGACCTTGGTCTACGGCCAACTTTGAAATTGGTTTGTTAAACATTGCGACTGCCACAGCCTCATATTCTTTAAAGGCACCGAAAACGTCTGCTTCTTTTTAATTGTGTAAATCATTCCAAAGTGTGTGAAGTCGTCAATGAAAGACACGAAGTACGTTGAACCATCCCAAGCTGTTGGCTCAATAGGTCTACAAACGTCAGAATGGATTCTCTCAAGCACCCTCTTTGCTCTTTCACGCGTTGCATTGAACGGCTCTCGATGTTACTTTCCTTCAACACATATGTATTTCGCAAAAATTAAGTGGATTTGATTTTACATTTAAACCACTGGCCATTTTCTTTTGTGGCAATTCATCAAAGGCATGTTGCCCTATGTGACCATAACGCTTGTGCCACAACTGCCCTTCACTTTGGTTTTCAAAAAATTGCGGCAGGTGAATTTATGTCTAAACTCAATTCATACAAGGTCCCTTTTAGGTATGCTGTGGCCATTCTTAATAATAAGAGCGTGGTCCGCCCCCAAAGTCCCAGTTATATATCCGAATTTATCAAGAAATTATCAACCGATTCTAACGATATAGGTGTCATATGAAAGGTATTTTCTTCCTCTTTCGATTGATGTACAAAATTAGTTATGTAATATCACAGAATAAACAGTATACAGAAGGCGCATCTGAAATAATTTTGCGATTTCATTTCAGACGTGGGCGGGAAGCAACAAAAGTGAGGAAAATGTAAAGGGAACCGCACGCATAGTTAGATTTGTGCTTTATTCTCATTTCAACAACAACACGCAATATTGTTGCTTTCCGCAGCAAGCGAGCTTGGCTTTACTCTTTCACATTGTGATGGTGGTTGATTTGGCAAACCGATCGCCAAGGCAAATTCAATAGATAGTTGCAGCACCAGAACTGATTCTTTGATTATTGGCACAACATTGTAACAATAGTTTTCCACTTATTATCACTTTCTTAATGCACATTGGTTGTTCCAATATTTTTACACATATATTTATTTTCATTGTAGCCATTTTTACTTGTTACAACTACTATTTTACAAGCAGACCAAAAGATCTTATAAAATCCATTGAATTTTGGTTTTTTCCGTAGTGCTACCACCTTATTTATGCGCCTTGGCGATCGCTCAATCAATTTTTCTATGCTAACTTTACCTGTCCACTTCTTGTTATTGTTTGTAAAAAAGCAAGCGGAGAGCAAGCACCAGCCACCACAAACATGCAAGCGGCATATCGCTTTGTTGCCCAACAACAACAACCACAGTGTGTGGTGCGTCACAGTTTCATACACCGCTCTCACAGCTTCTCAGTTTCCGCTCTCGCGCTCTGTGCGTTCTCGTCCCCTTTACTGCTTCACCCCGCATCCACAAACGGGTCCTACCGCTGGAACCCGCAAAGAAAATTTTCTTTACACCAGATGCGCATTCTGTATATTGTTTGTTCTGTGGTAATATGTACTAGAGTCCGACCGATTAATCGGCATCGGCTAGTATCGGCCAATAAAATTGGTATCGGCATCGGCTAGTATCGGCATCGGCCAAAAAAAAAAGAATCGGCATCGGCGTCGGCGTCAGCCTGTTTTGGCCGATGCCACATCGACCGTTTTTGGTCGATGATGCCATCGGCCTATTTTTCTGCTTTCATTTTTTTTTCATTTTTTGTACCAACGGGTTCTTCTACCCCTTTTCAGTAATGTATTTTTAGATACTGTTTAATATAAATGTTTCCTATAAATGTTTTTTTTAAACTAGGTATTCTTTAAAACACAGATTTTCTCGAAATGTCTATGCATTTCGTCTCTTAATGTGGATATCAGAAGAAGGGGCATTTAGTTTTTCAATCTTATCCTTCTTTTTTAATTGGAAGCATTTTTTAACAGGCCTTTTATTTTTTTCAAATTTGTTTTGACTTCTTCCCACTGCATCTGTACAACGGGTCGCCATTTGAGAGTACAAATTTTAATATAAAAATCGTAATTTTAAGTTGAATAAAAAACTGAATTTGTATGCAATATTTACGTCACTATTTTTGTTTCTCTCTCAGTGGATAAATGTGATATATTATTTTTTTTAATACATGTTAATGTATTAGAATTCTGAATTCTCATGTTATTTTATTTAGTTTTTAATTATTTCTTTTCTCGTTGTTATTTAGTTTTTAATTATTTATTTTCTCGTTGTTTTGTTATTTTGTGATGAATATTACAAACAATATGTAATAGTTCCTTTTGTTATTTTATAAAATAGGCTGTGTTTTTGATTGAATTCATTCGTGTTATTTTTTCTATGTAATTGGCATCGGTATCGGCATCGGCCGATTTTCGCCCTTTCGGCCGATTAATCGGCATCGGCCAAAAAATTTGTATCGGTCGGACTCTAATATGTACCAACAATGAGTTATAAGCGAAAAGTTTTTTTTACAAAAATTTTTTAAAAACCGATTTTTTTTCTCGAAAAAATCCATTATTAAGCTATTATAAGTTTTTTACCATATTATAGCCTGTGAAATATGAAACCATGATGTGGGTGAAATGTTTTTTTTATATGGCAGGTACTTCGTACAACCCCCTTCAGCCATCACTGCCTGAATATGGTGACGAAGGTGATTTTGAAATTGTTCTGGGCCAAGAGTTAAGTTAGAAAAAAATAAAAAAATACTTAAAAACATAAAACTGTACATTTATATATTTCATTCACGGGCTACAATATGGTAGCAAACTTATAATAGCTTAATAATAGATTTTTTCGAGAAAAAAATCCGTTTTTTAAAAATTTTTGTAAACAAAAAAATTGTCGCTTATAACTCATTGTTGGTACATCAATCGAAAGAGGAAGAAAATACCTTTCATATGACACCTATATCGTTAGAATCGGTTGATAATTTCTTGAGAATTTCGGATATATAACTGGGACTTTGGGGGCGGACCACGCCCTCTGTGAATGTTTCCGCAGCAAAATTTTAAGTTTGTTAGACTAAGAAAATACCCCTCTTTCCGATAAAAGAAAAAATAATTTTTTAAGAGGGTGTGGTATTCTGCATTTAAGCCCAAGTTATCTCCCAATTGTGGAACAAATAAAACGTCTTTCAATGCCTTTATTTGATATTCCTTTGACTTTGCCTATTTCTTCGGCAATCAAATGTTGCTTGTCTTTTGCAACTTGTATCATAACTGGAGTACTCAACTTCATTAACTCCGAAAAGTGCTCTTTGCTGTTGACTAGATGATCGCTTGCTCCTGAGTCCAGTTTAAAAGTTAAATTCGTCATACTCATCCGATTGGTGGTCTTTTCCGCAAAAAAGCATACACTTTTTGAATTTGCCATACTTGCGTTTCCTTGCCGACAGTCTCGTGTTCTATGTCCTGGCTTGTTGCATTTCAAACATTTTCCCATGAACTTTCCTTTTTGCTCTCTCAGCTTCTTGTTATTTTTTCCAACAAATGCTGTTTTATCAGTTGACAATGATTCTTCCTGTCGGGTTTTGAACTTCACCCCTTCTAACAGCAATCGCTCCTTCACAATATTTTAGTTTAATATATCCTTTTCCAGATTTTGTAATGCTGTCACCAGGGTTCAGCTATTTCCTGAAACGTCATAAATAGCTGAGCCAGCATGTCGCTCTGTTCCACTTCTGCTCCAGAAATCTTCAAATTTCTCACCATTCTCTCGAACTTTGTCAGATGATTCAGCACTTCTTCGTCTTCCTTCTTCGTCTTGATTTGGTGGATGTGTGACTGCCACATCACCAAGCCCGATATACTCTAACTGCAGTCTTACTCGGAACTGCCAACTCTTCAAATCCGCGGCCATTGAACTGAGGGATTCCTGTCTCGCACTCTCCTGGGCCCATAACCTTTTGTTTTTTATGTTCGATTTGGAGAGGTGCACACAATGTTTGATTGAATAAAACTGGAACGGTTTTTATTGCGTTGAGTTCTTTTCACAATTTTCAATACAATCACAAACACATAGTATAATAATAAAGCAGTCTAATCAAAACTCTCCCGCTCAAAGAAAACAAAATTTTTTGAAATTACGTCAATTTTGATGTCTGAAATTTGTCAGTTCAAAAAATGTTAAACACCAGTCGCAACTTCATTCAAATAAAATCGTACTAAAAGCAAAAGGAAAGTGCTAAGGTATATTTTAATACAACTTTGTTTACTCTGCTGATGACTTTTTTGATAATATTTGTCAATCAAAATAGAGGTACATTAGGGGTACTCTCCTTGATTAGACTACTTTATTATTATACTATACAGTATATATACAGGGCTTTTCATCATGAGCCGAAAAAGTAAATAAAGAAAAAAAATCAATTAAAATTTGAATTTTGATGAAACTTTATTATCAAAATAATATTTGGTTTGTGCCATTAGTAATGGAATATGACATCATTCAAATGACCGCCACGAGCAGCCTGGCACACCTCGATTCTTTTTTACATATAGCAGACTGTAAGGCGCCAAGAACTGCACGTATGTTGTCCCTCAAATGCTCCAGAGTCTGCGGATTGTCTGCATAGACTTGGTATTTCGCGTAGCCCCAAAGAAAAAAGTCCAAAGGGTTCAGATCGCACGATCTTGACGGCCAACTGGCATCACCAAAACGCGAAATTATGCGTTCATCGAACCTGGTTCGCAATTCTGTCATGTTCGGTCGTGCTGTGTGGCATGTAGCGCCGTCCTGTTGAAACCACATCTCCTCCACATCCATATCTTCGATCGCTGGCCAGAAATACTCGGTTATCATACGGAGAGAATTTACGGTACCGGTCTGTCCTTCGTCCTTCAACACTGGCAGCTACAGCAGCAATATTTTCGGCCGAACGAGCAGGGCGATTACGTATTGGCCTCTGTACATCTTGTACAGAACCAGTTCGTTCGAATTTCGCCAATAAATCCGAAATTGTTGACAAAACAGGCCTTTCGTGACGTCCGAAATCCTTCCTTAGTGCGCGAAAAGTGGTGCTCAAATTTTCACCATTTTTGTAGTGAATTTTCACTATGTTTACACGTTGAGTGATGCTAAATCGGTCCATTTTCATAAATAGCAAACACTAAACTACAATATTGTTACGAAATACTAGTTCTAGTGGGCTAGTACGTATCTCTGGATTGCGCAATATAAATAAAAACACACTAAATTACTCAACGCAGTCAATGAAAACCAACAGTCACTTTATTTCACAAATTTCACACTTTACACTTAATTTGTCTTTGCACTTAATTATTCGCTTAATTATTCCGTGTGGCACCTTCACTAGTCAAACCAAGACTGACTCGCTGCGCCGCACCCGGCTGCCTTTTATACCTGTCCGGCCATCGCGCAGATCGTTCTCGCACATTCCGGAGTGGACTAAAGGTTTCCAAGATGATCGCGACCATCATTGCCAGGTTGGACTAAAAGTTTCCATCATTGCCAGGTTGGAATTATAGCACGGCGCGTAGCGACAGGGTTGCTTTGCACAACGACAAACTGTCTTATCGTTACACTGCCCACCACTTAGACTTGTTCGTCCCGAACAAGTGCCGAGGTGATAAGGCGCCAGGCGCTGCAAATGGCTACCTTCAGCTTAGCGCCTTTATTGCTGCAACGTTGAATCCTGTATACCACGTCGTTTATCCTAGTCACGACTTCGTAAGGTCCTTCCCATGACGCTTGAAGTTTCGGAGACAAACCTTTCCTCCGCTGCGGGTTGTAGAGCATTACCAGATCGCCTTCTTGGAACCCTGCTGAGTTGGCCCGTAGATCATATCTGGCTTTCGCCTTATCGCTGACCAGTTTGGTGCGGCTCCTTATAAACTGGTGAATCTCCTCCAGTTCCGCCCGCTTATTGGCCACGTAGTCCGTCTTAGCGCCTCCCGTCGTGCTGACTACCCCGAACTTCAAGTCAGCGGGTAACCGCAACTCTGTGCCGAACACTGCTCGGGCTGGAGTGAGTGATGTCGTGTCGTGCGGGGCTGACCTATACGCCATCAGGAACAGGGGGATATGCGTGTCCCAATCCTTTTGATTCCTGCCTACCACTTTCCGCAGGAATTCCTCCAGTGTCCGGTTAAAGCGTTCCACCATGCCGTCGGACTGTGGGTGCAAAGGAGTGGTACGCGTTTTCTTTATCCCCAGCAGCTCACACACTTCCTTGAATACCGCAGACTCGAAATTCCGGACTTGATCTGAGTGCAACTCCAACGGAACTCCGAACCTGGCTACCCAGTTGTTTACCAGCTTTTCCGAGATCGTAGTGGCCTCCTGGTTAGGAATTGGGTACACTTCGGGCCATTTGCTGAAGTAATCCATTACCACCAGCACATATTTGTTGCCTTGAGTACTAGTTGGGAATGGACCGGCGACGTCCATAGCAATCCGCTCGAAGGGCGCTCCCACGTTGTACTGCTGCATGCGGCCTCGAGATCTTCTTGTTGGCCCTTTCGCTGCTGAACATCGGTCGCAGCTCTTAATCCACTCGGCTACAGATTCCTGACATCCTACCCAGTAGAATCGTCTTTTTATTTTGGCGACGGTTTTGGTGATGCCTAGGTGCCCTCCACTGGAGTCGTTATGGTATGCCTAGATGACCTCGTTGATTCTGCATTTCGGCACTACCATTAGGGAGTTGCTGGTCCGTCCATCCGCGCTCTCCCATTCGCGGTACAGGCATCCTTCCTTCAGCCGCAGATTTTCCACTGTGCCCAGTAAGCCTTGGCGATCGGGCTTTCACCGGCCATCTCCTGCCAGTCTGGACGTGCGCCTTGCTCTTTGCCTTCGACGATTTTTGCAAGATCCGCATCCTCACGCTGGTCCTTTTGTAGCCTCTCCGCAGACCACTCTTCCTCTGGCATAACGCTCACCAACCGGACGTCCACTATCTGTTCTTTGCTTTCGGCTCGCAAACACGGCCTGCATTTGATTTTGCACAAATGGAGTGGCAGCGCGTCAGCACATCTTGGTGACGCCTGTTCCCCGGAACGCTTCTCTCGCAGATGGCAGTCTCGTGAAATGTGGCCTTGCTTGCCACATCGCCAGCAACTGATTCTAGATGACATTGCCCGCAGCCTCGTTGGTACCTCTGAGCTCACTGGCTGGCTTTGCGTGGCACGTCCAGATTGGACTCGACGCCTTTCCGCAGATGAATGTCGAAAACTTCCCCTCCCGGCAGCTTCATACATCAATGCACTTGTCACCGTCTCGTGGAACGTCGGCTTCATCATCATCAAGGTACTCACACGAGTCTCCGGGTCAAGAATGCCTTCGATAAACGCCTCGATCTTCAGCCTTTCCAAAACTTCCATGCTGAATTCTGGGTAGGTCATTGGTACCAGCCGCTCAATATCTGCCGCATACGTCTGCAGCGCCTCGTTGGCTCTTTGTCTACGGTTCTTCAGCTCGCAGTAATACACCATTTTGTTGTGCTCGTCACTGTATTTGGCTGCCAGCGCCCTTATGACGGTCTCGTAATCACCTCTCAAGCTTTCCGGCACTGTTTTTATTACCTCAGCCGCAGGACCTCTTAGAGCCAGTATAAGTCTCCGACCTTTCCTGATATCGGTCCACTGATTTTCCAGAGCAGCCAGGTCGAACTGTAGCTTGAATGTATCGAACGACGTAGTACCATCATAGGTAGGCACTTCTATGGCAAAACTTTCCGGAACCGGCGGCAACCATTCTCGCGGCTGTACCTCCCTAAGCCGCTCGTCCATTTTTCTGTTCATCGAATCTTGCAGACTATCAACTCGTTTGTTCAGGGAATCGTCAAGATCGCCAACACGTTTGTTCAGGGAATCATCCAGGTCGTCGACTCGTTTATCCAAATGTTCCACTCGAGTTCCCAGGTGCTCCACCTTCACATTCAGCTGGTTGGCGATTTCTTCCACTTTCTGCTCCCATCGCGCAGAATTTTCCTGAAGCTTGTTTTCCATTCGCTCTGCCATTTCCCGATTCGTAGTTTCCAATTTCGACATTTCGCGATTGACATTCTCGATTTTCGCAGAAGTTTCCTGAAACATGCTTTTCATTGCAATCATAAGCTGGCTCATGTCCATTGCTTGTGGTGGCGCAGCCGTTGCAGCCGTACTTTGCATCGACGCAGCACCCGCAGGCGATTCCTCCACTTTACCCGACGCCTCTAGCTCCTGCGTTCCGAACTAGTGCGCAGCCCAATCGATGCCTCGCGATTCACACGCCTCTCGCAAGCGCAGCTGCAACTCCACCTTTCCGCCAGCAGTCGGCAAATTCCAGGCAGCCAGCTCCTTTTTCAGCTGGTCCACCTTCAGTTGCTCGAGTTTAACCATGTCTGCGTTTTTGCAATTTTATTTTATTTTTTTTTTTTTATTTATTCAGTAGCACAATCCCACTTCTGACACCAAATGTTACGAAATACTAGTTCTAGTGGGCTAGTACGTATCTCTGGATTGCGCAATATAAATAAAAACACACTAAATTACTCAACGCAGTCAATGAAAACCAACAGTCACTTTATTTCACAAATTTCACACTTTACACTTAATTTGCCTTTGCACTTAATTATTCGCTTAATTATTCCGTGTGGCACCTTCACTAGTCAAACCAAGACTGACTCGCTGCGCCGCACCCGGCTGCCTTTTATACCTGTCCGGCCATCGCGCAGATCGTTCTCGCACATTCCGGAGTGGACTAAAGGTTTCCAAGATGATCGCGACCATCATTGCCAGATTGGACTAAAAGTTGCCATCATTGCCAGGTTGGAATTATAGCACGGCGCGTAGCGACAGGGTTGCTTTGCACAGCGACAAACTGTCTTATCGTTACAATATTAACACAATGCAACGACAGATGACAGCTGCGGTTTCCGAACGCAGGGCTGTCAAAGTTTTCGGTTCGAAATGAAAAACCCTGTATATATAGCAGAGTAAGTATGTGTATAGTATATTAACACATTATTATATATAACTTTATTATATTTACTATACATTCTACATACATATACATACGACTATTTAGAAACAAACATGAAAATCTTACCTCTTGTACCTTTAACGGTATTTCGGTAATATTTCCGCGAACATTTATTTGTCTGCGTAACGAAACGTGTATGATGTCCTCTTGTTTTAAACCCAAGAGCTCAGCTATGGTTCCACAAATATTTTTATCATTTTCATTTAAATCACATCGTTCTCCATCTACATCCAAAAACTCTAAATTTCCTAGCCAAAGAATTGCACTTAGCACTTTAAAAACACCGTCAATTGAAACTTGAGGTATTTGCAATACTGTGAAAGCCATTCTTAAAGCCTCGAATTTTTTGGCTTCAACTTGAATTTCTATATTAACATCACCAGATGCATTTAAATATCGGTAATAGTTTGCTGGCCGTAAGTGCAGAACTTTTGACATCTCATCATTAATTTGCCCTTGCGCAATTAATTGGTAAAGAACATGATAATTTTGTTCGCCAGGGCTTTGAAAAGTTATTCGTGATTGCTCCAAAAGGTAATCCTGTATAATACAACCTTTGATGCAGTGGTTGGAATCGAAACAAACTTGCATGAATTTCCCAAAGCGAGAGCTGTTGTCGTTGCGAACGGTTTTTGCATTTCCTGAAATATAAATTGTTGTAGTTTTTAAGCAGGTACCAAAAACATTTATAATAAATTTTGAGTGCTTTGACTTATTTTGAATATTTACAAAAAGCTCCATATGCTTCAAATAATACTGTATTTCCACCGAGCGCTTAAATGCATTTAAGGGCTCTGTTAAGCTTGAGAACTGTCAAGCGTTTCCACTGAAACTGAGTTAACTCCAAAATCTGGTTTTTGTTTACATTTTCATTTAGTCAAGTCAAATGCTGCATTTAATTCTGGGCAGCCACAGCTATACCCATTGCCGCCATCTCCTTGTATACGTATGCATAGTTTCTTTTAGCCCCTCTACTGCATAAAAACCACTCCGCTTTTCTTTTCAGCAGTCTAGGAATGTCTGCGTTTTCCGCAAAAAGTAATTGTCTTGGCAAAAAATCTACCACACCGAAAACAATTCAAATCCCTTCTTTCGTTTGTGTTCGTACGGCTCTTCCAGCGCCTTAAAGCATGCTATCAAAATTTGTAGATTTGTGAGTATTGCTCCCGCTTTTAACATAAAATTTTCTGTAAATGGCAAAACTGAGTTAACGCAGTTTTGAAAGAGAGTTTACGCACTTTGATACAAAAACAATTGTATGGGAATTTGAGCATTTAAATGCGATGTTGAATACATTTAAGGGGGTCTTCTGGTTACGAGCTGAAAATTTAAGTCTATTTTTCAGAGTAAATTGCGAAGGAACTACTTGAGATAATCCAGTAATTTTTTTTTAATTATATTGATACATGCTTTATCTTGTAAGATCAAATTTTGGAAATTAAAAGTCATCACACTCGCGACTTTAGAACGACCTTGAGGTTGTTGCCTTTTTTAAACTTGTTGGTAAGACTTCTTCAAGAAATATTAATCGAATTCGGTCAATTTTTTTTCAGTTATTCAGGAGACATATGGCTATGTTTTCCCGTGTACGATTTTGAAATTTTTATTTTGTTCCATTTTTACACTCACCAATAGACCAAAAAACATGGTCGAAAATCAAACTTTTTACAAAAAACCTCCTAGTTTTGAAAATTTTCGAAATTGATCGAATTCGATTAATATTTCTTGAAGAAGTCTTACCAACAAGTTTAAAAAAGGCAACAACCTCAAGGTCGTTCTAAAGTCGCGAGTGTGATGACTTTTAATTTCCAAAATTTGATCTTGCAAGATAAAGCATGTATCAATAAAATAAAAAAAAAATTATTGGATTATCTCAAGTAGTTCCTTCGCAATTTACTCCGAAAAATAGACATCAATTTTCAGCTCGTAACCAGAAGACCCCCTTAAGCGTTAAATGCATTTAAGGCCCGGTAGCAATAGGCTATAATACACACATCCTAAACTGATTTCTTTGAAGTTGTTCTGATGTTAACTAAATTTTTCTTTAAAAAATTGTTCTCGCATCTATACTCCCTTCTTCTATATTCTCTATCTATAAAAATGAATGTTTATATATTTGTCCTGCTTGACCGATTGGTTCGAACTTTTTACACAATGGGTGGTATGCCCAGAAGGCTTAGTTTTGGATATACAAGTATATTGTTACAAAAATAAGTTCTCTATGCTTATTCGTCTCTCTGGAATGTGCTTGAAAAATGAAACACACTTCAATTACTCAACGCAAAACGCAGTCAAAAACCAACAATCACTTTATTCACAAATTTACACTTTTCTTGTCTTTACACTTGCTACTACCACAGAATAAACAATATACAGAATGCGCCTCTGTTGTAAAGAAAATTTTCTTTGCGGGTTCCAGCGGTATGACCCGTTTGTAGATGCGGGGGGAAGCAGTAAAGGGGACGAGAACGCACAGAGCGCGAGAGCGTAAACTGATAAGCTGTGAGAGCGATGTATGAAGCAGTGACGCACCACACACTGTAGTTGTTGTTGTTGGGCAACAAAGCGATGTGCCGCTTGCATGTTTGTGGTGGCTCGTGCTTGCTCACCGCTTGCTTTTTTACAAACAAGAACAGGAAGTGGACAGGTAAAGTTTGCAAAGACAAAATTGATTGAGCGATCGCCAAGGCGCATAAATAAGGTGGTAGAACTACGGAAAAAACAAAATTCAATGGATTTTATTAGTTCTTTTGGTCTGCTTCTAAAAAGGAAGTTGTAAAAAGTAAAAATGGCTACAATGAAAATAAATATATGTGTAAAAATATTGGAACAACCAAGGCGCATTAAGAAAGTGATAATATGTGGAAAACTATTGCTACAATGTCGTGCCAATTATCAAAGAAAAAAGTTTAATCAGTTCTGGTGCTGCAACTACCCCTATTGAATTTGCCTTGACGATCGCTTTGCCAAATCAACCATCATTTCAATGTGCACGAGTAAAGCCAAGCTGGCTTGCTGCGGAAAGCAACAACATTACGTGTTGTTGCCGAAATGAGAATAAAGCACAAAACCATCGAATCTATGCGTGTACATCAATTCGCGCTTACTGTCTCGGTTCCTTTTACATTTTCCTCACCTTTGTTACTTCCCGCCCGCGTCTGAAATGAAATCGCAAAATTATTTCAGATGCGCCTTCTGTACACTGTTTATTTTGTGCTACTACTTATTGGACTATTCCGTGTTTCACCTTTCCTTGTTCAAATAAAACTGTCCCTCTGCGCTGTACCCGGCTGCCTTTTATACTTGTCTGCTTATCGCGCCGATTGTTCTCGCACATCCCAATTGGACTATATCTCAATCGTTCTCGCACATCTCATTACCATCGTGAACCATCCTTGCCATATCGAAATTATAGCAAACCGGTCGTAATTTAAAGTGCATGCCTAAAAGTATGCCCGTAAAAGCATTCATGCATAGCACAGCGACAGGGTGCCTCATCGTTACAATATATTTTTTCTGGATGTCTCATACAACTTAAATAACTTTGAATAACTTCAAAATTTAAAGTCGGACAGCATTGAAATTCAATATAGCATCGAGTCATAACGTGTGGGGAATGAAATACGAACAAATTTTAAATGTCAGTAATAAACTGTTACATAAAAGTTATTTAATTTGGTTGCAGTTTATAAAGTAGCTTTGACACTTCAGTTACTTTACAAAAAAAAAATTGACTCCATTGCGCCTCGCTTTCCGTATATTTTGAGGAACTTTCTTCATTGACCTCTGAATTCCATTTGTATCAATGTTCTTCAGCACTTTTCGGATTTTATAAATGAAACAATTCACGTTTTTGGCACGATATCAGTTGGCATGTACCTTTCTTTTCAAGTTTGCCCAAAAAGTTTCGATTGGTCTTAATTGTGGAACATTTGGTGAGTTAAAGTCCTTCGGTAAAAATTCAATTTTGCGCTTATTCAAATTGTCTAATGTTACTTTAACGTAATGTGACGACGCTAAATCGGGCCAAAATATAATTTGCTCACGTCGATGGTGTTTTTTAATGAAATTTTGGAGTGCTGGCAAACATTTGTCCTTGTAAGTTTGCGCGCTTACAGCCAAACCTCCTATAAAAAATATTGGCTCACTGATACCGCGCTCGCTGATAGCTAGCCACAATAGAACCTTCCCTGGAAATATGCTTTGTTTTTGCAATATGCTTTTCTTTTTCAGGCGCTTTGTGGTCAGAAGACTCAAAATAATATTTTGGTTGCCATTTATTCCCCTCAATCGTAAAACATGACTCATCATCCATCAGACAGATGTGAGGCGAAGCACACGAAAAGTATTTTTTGGAAAGTCGGCGTTGCCTGGTTTTGATAACTGCTGCTTGCTTGGTGGTAATAGCTGGAACGTACTTCTTCAATTTGCGCTTTATGTCTATTTATTCGGCGTATTTCTTGATCGTTCTTTTGTCAACCCCGTACTTCCTTGCCAATTGCCTGTTGGATTTAGCACTTCGCCCAACGGTATCAGTTTTCAAATGGGAACGCACTTCAATGTACTGTAAAGAGTCCTTTTTTCACCGATCCTTTTTTCTTTCAATGCTTGTTTTATTCTCGAACAACTGAATCGTCTTATAGATGAAGGTTTTTTGAATCCTATCTTTTTAAAGTGGTGGAAAGCTTCATTCTTTTTCGTAGTGGGATTTTCTATACAAATTTTCCAAATCAGTTGCCGACGTTGTACTTCTTTTAGCACCATTTTACCAAGAAAAGTGCCGAAAAAAATGGATTTATGGTACTTCTGAGTTCAAGATAATTATTGTTTACATTTGTACACACATATATTTTTTTACAGTTGTATACTTTGTTTTCTATGCCAACCTTTTTATTTGTTCGTATTTCATTCCCCACGTTATTCAATAATGTTTCCTTTTTCCCGTTAACAGATTATGTTACACCTGATCACTGCGCGGGGAAAATCGTTTGGAATTCCAGGGAGGTCATCATAGCGTCCGCTCACTTCCCTGGGGATGACGAACACTGCCCTCCAAGACTAGCAGAACAGTTAGTTGCCTATGCTAGGGGCAACAATATGGAGCTGGTACTTGGTTGTGATGCGAACGCCCATCACACCATGTGGGGAGCTCAGACTTAAACGCTAGAGGTGAGTCACTTTTCAACTTTATACTCGCTTTAGACTTAAATACGTTTGTAACTAGGGTCAGAGAGGAAGTCTTGGATATGACCTTGACAACCTCAATGACAATGGACCTTGTCAGTAATTGACGGGTATCCGCTAGGCCGTCATGCTCAGATCACAGCCAGATCAAGTTCACATTAGGGAATCGGGCGCTTGAAAAAGTGTGATTTAGACCAAAAAGGCAGAGCGACTGGAGCAGTTATTGCAGCCAGTTGGAACAGCATATTCCTTCTGGAATAGAGAATAGGATAGACACCATAGACAGATTGGAAAGGGCATCGACAACGCTCAAGGGATCCATCCTCGATGCCTACGAAGACAACTGTCCCCTAAAGACTAAGACCTTTAGGAGGCAGACGCCATGGTGGAACCGTAACCTTAGCAAGGAAGTAAGGAAACTGTTTAACAGGGCCAAGCGTAATAACGACCAGCAGACCTACTCCCAGACCCTCACTAAATACAATCAAGAGATCAGGAAGGCCAAGAGGTAATCGTTCAGGCGGTTCTGTGAGGACGTATCGGATATGTCCTCCAGCTGCAGGCTCCAGAAGATCCTCTCGGTGGAAAAATCCTGTCCAATCGGAACTCTGGTGGATGTAGGCGGGTCCTCCACAAGAAGTGAAATGGAATCGCTTGTCCTACTCACTAATACACACTTCCCGGGATCGGGCATACTGACAGCTGATCTTCTGATTAACAGTACGGAACATTGAAATGTCGTATGTATTTTAAAATTTACCGTTTGATTGGTACCGTTATCATACACTGTAAAAAAATGTAGGCGAATTCGTTTTGTGAAAGACACTGTACATAAAAATTAATGTCTGTTTGTTGGTAACACGACACTAAAACTCAAAAACTAGACGGTCGATTGAGCTATATTTATCACGGAATGTTCGCCTTAACTTAGTCTGGATAAGCCACATCGTGCGAATACGACCCGATAGGTGGGCGTGGCAACTCGCATACAACCTAACTTTTTAATATGGATTATGTTTGGAATGAGAAGTCGGACAGTATTAAAATTTGGTACGGGGCCACCGTTTAGGCGTGTCGTTTCACTGGTAAAACTTTGTAACAGGGACCGTACCGGTTATGGTTTTTATCAAAAAAGTCAGATTTTAACTGCAATCTTTTGACTTTTATTTTTTCCGACAAAAATAAAAGTTATTTTGTGCCTTTTATCATTTCAGGCAAAAATAACTGTTACTTTTGACTTTTATTTTATCGGTCAAAAATAACAGTTTTAACAGTTTTAACAGTATTTTAAGACTTTTATTTTTTCGGTCAAATATATCAGGCAATTTAAATTTTTTTTAAAGGCCATTTGACCGACAAAAAACTATTGATACCATTTTTTTCATCGCACAAGTCAGCTCGAAAGCGACTCTAAATAAGAAATATGTATGAAAAGAGTAGTACAAAATTTTGTTTTGCTATAGATTCCAAAAAAATATGGAAAGAAATATATGAAATTCTTGTAAACACATTTAAATTGCCGAGGAAAGAAAATTATTTAGTTAACATACCAACCTCGAATAGACTCTAAACAATAAAATAACGTAAAAGCATAAAAGCAATAATAAGCTGCTATACAGCTGCTGTAACAAAACCTGATTCTGCGATTCCTACGGGACCCTCCAAGATAATAACGACATAACAAGAGTAGAGGCTGCCCAAGAAACGCAAGAATTCCAACGAAGTCCAAAGCAAATCTGAATTTCCTCGTTTCAATATATCGAACCCAAACAGCCTAATAATACCGCCGGTGTTGGGAGTATGGATAAAATTTCCGAGCTAGTCAGATCACTCAAAGAATTCAGTGGAAACCCGACTGAATTCAGTAGCTGAAAAGAAATAGTGTTGAAGCGATATTTAAAATTTACCATTACCAAATAGGCAAGCCAAAATACTTTGGAATCTTGAATTGAGTAGTAGTAGTAGTAGTAGTAGAGTACTTGAATCATGTAATGCACCGCTTAATTAGAAGGCAATCTCCAAATGCCTAGTTCCCACTGTGCACAGTGTAATTAATACAAATTTCACGGAATATTCTTTGAATGTTACTTTATTATGCGCTTATTGCACCGTGCGACAAAAATAAAAAATGTGAAAACACGCCAACAAATCGGTATACTCGCAAAACTAGGGACTAAATATAGTAAACCAGCGTTTCTAGTTTTTCTCTCTGTCGACAAGATTTTTTTTAAGGACGGAACTTTTAGTATAAATTATATTTTTCAATACCATTGTCAGGTGTTACACCTGGTATACGCTTGTAAATAAATAAAATTGTAATGTTCTTAAAATAGTAGTTTTTATACTTATATATAAATAATACTAACCGAAAGCTTCTAGAATAGTATTCGCTTCTAGTATTTGTTGCTGCACCCATGTAGAAACATGAGATGTTACAGAGCATAAATACTGTAGAATGAATTTTGTAGATTCTGTTTTTCCTGCACCAGATTCGCCAGATATTACACAAGACTGAAAAAAGTAAAAATTATTCAAAAATGGTTGAATTCAATCAGTGTAAAGTAAGAAATTAAATCAATATTTAATATAAACCTAAAGGAACTATACTTTAAAACGAAACAGTTCTGTATTTGGGAACTGTAAAGTAACCGATGCATGCAACTAGTATTACTATTACTATATAAATTCTGACTGTACGACTTTCAAAAAACACTGACTATCTAAAAGACCACCTTTAACAGCTTCACAGCTTATCTTTTCATTTCATTTAATTTCAAGTTTATTAACCCTTTACACGGTACAGTTGCATATCTGCAACCAACCGTAAAATTGCTCGTAATTTCGGAAGTAATTATCAAAACGACTCTTTTTTGCTATTTTACAACTATGCAAGGTTCCTTTTTTGAAATACTGGCATTAATAGTAGGAAAAAGAAGCTAAATTTTACTTGACAGCACTTATTTTACCGCTTTTGCGAAAAGTTGCACGCATTTATTTTAGTGAAACAAAAGTGATTAAAACGTATTAATAAAAAACACAAAAACTCTGCGAAAAATGCGGAGTAGGACTATGCTACAACAAACGCCTTAATTGCTTTAAAAATTTTCATTTAAAACTAAACATATTAAAATAAAAAAACAAATTTTAATGCTTTTTGTTTTTTTTTTGTTTTTAATGTTTTTTACAAAAAAACTTTTGAAAATTAAAGTATATTAAAAAATAAAAAAATACGTGTTTTTTTTAATTTAGGTTTATATCTAAAAAACAACATTTGATGAAAAAATTCGCTGTTGCCGTGTAAAGGGTTAAGTCTATGGTGTACAAGACCTTACAGACTAAGAAAAATAAAAACACAGATAAATGACAGATAAAAACAGATAAATAAAAAACAAATATAGTATAAAGGAGTACTTGAAATTCGCTGAAAATTTGCAGTCTAAGTAATTTTGGGCTCTTGACTTAAAAATTATTGCTTGTTTTACCAAAAAAAATTTAGTTAAAAAAGTGGAATATATATAACCGATTATTGTATCACCACCGAGCCCAAATCGCTGGAGCTATAACAATGAAATTTGGTTCTTAGTTGTACTTTTAAAAGTCAACCCTTAAAAACGAGCGATTTTAAAGACGTAAATCTTGAAAAGGAGGAAAGGGGGTGGTGAAGCTTATATAGACGGGCATTGTTTTTTGGTCGGATTGTTTTTACATTTTGTATATACAGTGGACGTCCAGTATAACGAACTTTCCATTTAACGTATTTTCTATTTAACGTACGGCCAAATTTTTTCCATTGATGGTTCTATATTACGAACAAAAGTGAAATTTGCTATTCGATATAACGAATACTTATGTTGTTTTTCACCCTTCGAATTATTTTTATTTGAGCATTCACATTCTTTACAATGACAATGAATGTTTGGTTTCGTCAAGTGAACGGTACCTCAATTGTTTTTGTTACGTTAAAACTTTCAAATTTACGTCAAGTTACCAACATTTTCAAATTCTGTTTGTATGCATTGCTGATCATTTTTACAGGTTTTGTTTTGCATTCGGTCGGCTTTTTTCTTTTAAAAATTAAAATTTCAATAATCAATCAAGAGAAATTGCCATACAGAAAAGTTTATTGCGGTAAAGAGACAATTGCGCATCGAAGACTTTTTGACTGTACACACATAGCCATATTTGTATTTTGAAAATGCTGGAATAAAACAAGATATTTTTTTAACCTTCTGTCTGTCCTTTGCTCAAAATTGCGTCAGGATGACCCCAATCAAACAGTTAAACAGTTATAATTTACTGACAAAACATGAAGAAATGTTACACATAAATCACAAAAGGAGAAAGCCCCGAAAAGAGTATTTTCTATTTGTTATTGGGTTGTAAGCGCGATTAACACTAAATAACACAAGTAGACGAGTGCACAAAACCGCTCAACCGTTCTTTTAACTCCGCCTGGGGTCAAATAGACCCCAAGGCAGAAGGTTAAAAACTGAATATCTGAGACTTCTTTTCTTTTAAGAAGGATGGTTTAAAACAAAAAAAATTCGATCGATTTAACGAATTTTTCGATTTAACAAATTGGGGGTACAACACGAATTTTATTTCGTTATATTGGACGTCCACTGTATATACTAAAAAAAAAGCAATAACAAAATGCGTAATTTAGCGTTTTTCTAAATTCGACATTTAAAGGGTGGAAAGAGGGCATTTGATATCCGTAGAGCTTAACATGGAGATGACACAGCTATGAATATGCAATGCAGTTAAATTTATAACGGCGATACTATCAAAGAAATTATTCTTTAAAATTAGACCTTCCTCGTTTTTTACGAATAAGTACATATATTAGGATTAAACCACGTTTTAGCAAACAAATTCCATAATACTGAAAAAATTGGATAATATGGCTCATAATGGGTTAAGTAGCGTGTCAAGCTTATTTTAAAAAGAACATTCATAACTTTCATTCATTGACTTGGTTATATATTTTGGTCGCAATTTTAACATAAGCAAATTCTGTGAAAAAATCATACATTAGTAGCTTAGAAAAATTTGAATATTTTCCAAAGGCGCAAAAAGACTCAACATTTTTTTTGAGTATTTAAGAGAAAAAAGTCCATTTTAAAAATGTCATAAGAAGGATTTACGCCAGTTCACGCCATTCGACGTTAATTCCCTTTCTAAATCTGGTTATTTTTCATTTTCACTGATTAAAAAATTTAATTTTGAAAATTCGAAAAAAAAAAAATATTTACACTAAACAAAAAAAAACGATCAGTAGTTCCGCTCCTACCAATGTAGTTTTAATATCAAAAATTGGTGGCCTATCTACAACAATATATTTTCTACAATTTTTTTTCTACAGTCACCTAAATTAAGCCTAATGAAATTATTTCCTTTAACATGATACTACTTTCGTCAAAAGTTTATTAATCTGAGCAATTCCAGGCAATCAATACTTCAGAGACAATATCATAAATGAATATCCCCTACGAATGTCGAGCGACTGCAGTTTAATTCATTTACATCGAGAATTGTAGGAGAGTTCCACATGAAAGATGCATATTCCAATGTCGATCTAACGAAAGCATTAAAGAGCAATTTCCTAGTATACGAATCTTTGAAACCCGCACTATGACGTTTAACAAAAGGAAAAGAGGAAAAAGCCTGAGGAATGATACGGTTCAAATGAACAATAGTTAAAAGTAAAACCAAAATCAAAAACAACACCGAGATCCAGCACCTCACCTAGAGATTTAAGCACACAATTAGAGACGGTGTAGGATGTAGGACAGGTACTACGGGATTTAGAGAAGGAAATAGATTTACATTTATTTATATTAACATAAAGATTATTACGACAACACCAAGCATAAAAGTTATTAACCTCACATTGAATGAGAGTCAAGTTATGGGTTTTAGAAAAAAATTGTAAATCATCAGCATACAGAAGAAAACAACATATACTAAAACAGCTACTGACATCGTTCATGAATAGGACAACGAATAGAGATCCTAACATGCTACCTTAAGGAACACCAAACGTAGCCACGTAAGATTTTAAATAGACACCATTAACACGAACATCTACTCTATTAAAAAAATACCTTTTCCAACTTTGATAATAATGCAGAATGCGAAACCCTGTCAAAAGCTTTGGTAATATCGGTATATATCATATAACATCGACTTAACCACCGCCAACAAAAGAAGAGATACAATAATTAGTGAAGACAGCTAAATTAGTAATAGTGGAACGACCAGGAATGAAACCATGCTGAGACGGCGAGATATAACGTTTAACAGCAAAAGACAGCTTGGACATAACGACTTTCTCGAACAACTTAGAAATATTCGGGAGTTTAGAAATTGGTCCATAGCAAGATACATCGTTCTTTCTGCCACTTTTAAATATCGGTGTAATATACGTAATTTTCCATGCGTCAATGAAAGCTCCATAAGTCAAGGATGTATTAAATGAAAGCAACAATGGACGACATGCAGTCTTGCAAACAAAAAAAAATGGTGAGAAACCGTGAACGTCAGCTTGCTGTGAATTCTTGAAATTATTGATGCCTACCAAAATGTTCTCTTTAGACAGTATTAAGGACCCGAAATCGAGATTTGGTTGATATTGCTAAGGGTTGATATTGACAGAGTTAATATTGTTGCTATTGCAACAAGAAGATGAAGAAGAAACAGAATAAACAATAAAATACATGTTCCATAGTTCAAAGATCTGCAAAGAATCTGCTTAAAATTTGAATTGAAATCAAGATTGTGCGTTTAACTTTTTTTCGTATTGAATCATGGGAAAAAGTCTTGTTTGTTTTTTCTTGAGATATTGAAGGAAAATTCCTTACAGTTTGGCATTCATAGACGGAAAATTTAAATAAATCGAAAAAGTGGAGTTTTTGGGACATTTTTGTCGAAAACACAGTTTGAATGTATTTTTTTGTATTGGTGTCTTAAGCAAATTTGTTGGTCGTTAAAATATCTACAAATATTCAGAATACGATATTCAGAACGATTTAGGACCAATTAGCATGTAAACTTTCGAAGACTTAAGCGACGAACCCGACTGAAATGAGCAAAATTCAAAGTCGCATTTCTCTTAAACTAGAGCCAATTCAGCCAAACGCCTGGTGGATCTGAACTCAGCATACCTATAGAAAAGTCGCTCAGTAGGTGCCCCGCTTGTTACTATTTTCGACTAGCACAGTGTTATTATTATTATTATTACCGATAAAAATTAGATCTAAGATTCTATATAGCTTATTTACAAATTTATTAATTCGAGAACCCTCGAGACTATAAAAACGTTTAATCAAGTTAATTTTATGGAAGTGATTAACATTGCTAGGCATGAGGAAATCATCAACAGACGAGGAGTTCCATACATATTATTTAGATTGTAATCACCAAGAACACAAAGTTGAGTGTCATCATTCACCGGCGGCAAGTGCATTACATTACTCACATGCATCGCATAAAGAGTATCAAAGCTATTGGGAGGAATATATGACACACAAATGTAATGCTCAGATATCGGGACACAAGGCTCCAAAAGAGAATCACAAATGTGTAAGTACACAGAAGTGGCATGAGAGTTGTTTTAGCCGCTATAAGAACTCCATCTCCACGAACGCAACCCGTTTTTAATACGTCTCTATCTTTGCGAAAAATATGAAACAGATTGTTATCAAAGAACTCTTCATTAAAAAAAAGCCAAATTCCCACTAAGACACACACATCGAAATCAAGACGGGAAGTACTAGTAAAGATGGAATTTGCTTTAGTTCTGATACCTTAAATACAGAGGCATTATTATTTACTGTGATATTTACATTAGCGCCAGCGTGTGAGGCAAAATTGTGTACAGGCACTCGTTGATTTTTCTTACTTCCTCCTTCGGAAAAGACTGAAACGGTTTGATCTTAATATCCACTGACCATAGCGAAGAGTTGTAGATCGCATCATAGAAACGCGGCAAAACTCCCACCTTGAAACTGACACTCCTGAGTTGTTCCAAGTCAGAATCTCTCTTGACAAGGTTGAAGCAAGCAAGATGGTTCGCACCAACATCAGTTTGCTGTGTAATGTATGAGATGATGTCCTGAGCTGAGACCTTACTCTTAAATGAGAAGAGGTGGAACCACTTCTTTCTCACAACATCATCCAAATCACGACGACTTCTCACTTTCCTTCTCCGTACATTCGCCCACTCAGTGGGAAGTGTAAGCGAAGGCGAAGCAGAAAGAGCAGAGCACGCAGCATCAGTAGCGACAGCACTATCAGTAACAACAACAACAGCATCGGAAACAGCTGGCAAATTATTCAGAACTAAATTGGCGGAGGTGTTAGTGGCTCAACCACTAACAACTGCACCGTTGACGACAATTGCAGTTTGGCGAGAAACAGCAGCATTACGATAGTTAGAAGTCTTCAGAGCGCCAACAGTAAAGCGTAAGCCAGCAGGAAAACGCACAGCAGAAGCATTGCGAGAGGCAAGAGCATTAGAAGAGACAGCAGCACTCCAAACAGTAGTGGAAGAGCGGCCAGTACCAGCAGCAGACGGCGACTTAAGAACAGCAACAACAACTTCGTGAAGGGAAGAGTTGAAGAAGCAGCGCTGAGAATTTGTAACTGTCATTAGCACTAGGTCAGTTATCATCTTCATGAGTTCATTGACCTCATCAGAAAGAGATGACACAGCAGCAATCAAACTAGCCGATGTACTCATACAATTTGAGCAGAAGAGCAGCCGAGCACCAGTGGGAAGGCGGCTGCCAAGCTAGGCAGGTCCCAGGAATCAGCCGGCAATCATGCCAAGCGATTAAAGGATGCCAAAGGCGCCTCGCGGAGGAAACCGCACAACTCGAACGAGCAGGTTCGCCGCTTTAGTGAAGTGGCTAAGGACCAGCTCTGCATGACATTGGTTGACGAGAAGAGCAGCACTGGCCGATCGATCACCGAGCGATGGGATATGATCAAGGCGAAGCTTTGCGACCTGGTGTTGGAAAAGCTGAGGGCCAAACCAGTTTCGACTGCTTGGACGTGGTCAGGGGCCATCGGATGATCAGGTGTGGCGACGAGGCCTCGCGCGTCTTCTTGTTGGAGTGCATCGCTAAAATCAGAGACGCCTGGGAAGGTCTGAAGCTGAGACTGGTACCGGCCAACGTGATCCCCAAGAGACCAAAGGCGCGCATCTGGTTGCCTAAGGGACAGACTGGCCACGCGAAGGCAGTCGAAACACTCGCTTTGTAGAACACGGAGGTGCCAATGGTTAGGTTAAGGTGGCAGCTAAGGAGCTCACATAGGCCAAAGATAGGCCCGTTGTGTTACCACAGTGAAAAAAAGTGGCTGACCCCACAGTTAGTAACCCCCCCGGGAGGTGGAGGGAATCCACCGCGATTCCCTAATGAAACGGGCTATGCCGCTAATATGGGTGGTCGACAGCTCCGGTAGGTCAACCAGAAACGGGACGCCTAGGTGACGAAGCCTCGTCTTGGCTAAGGCCGGGCAGTGGCACATAAGGTGTGCAATGCTCTCCTCCGAATCAACCGAATTGCAACTACGGCAGTGTTCGTTGAATGGGAGACCCAGTCGCTGGGCATGTCTGCCAACGGTCCAGTGACCTGTTAATACTACCACAGTGTAAGCGATAGCACCGCACCCTAGGCGCACTAGTTGTCGGGTTCGGTTGCGGTTTAGCGAAGGCCAGGTTTCCCGGGGGATCCTGCAAGCGCTTTCTTCCACCCATGATCTGTTTGACAGGCGTAGATAAGCCTGGTTGATGCTCAATTTGACCGACGCTAACGGTGCACCTACGGATTCAATCCGTTCGTCCGGCTGCGTGGTGCCATTTCTGGCCAACTCATCTGCCTCGCAATTACCGGTGATACCCCTGTGACCACGGACCCATCGTAAGTGAACCTGAGCTGCTATCCTAATGCCTAGTTCCTCACAGAAGACACCACAACCAACCTTATTGTCCAGCTTCGAGCCGTCGGTGAAGACCTCCACTGAATTTGGGACCGAGCATCGGCCCTCTTGCCAGTCCTCCCTACTGAGAATTTTCGTGGAAAACCCATATGCCACAATAGGGGTATAGACTGCATACTCAATGTCTGAGAAGATTTGTATGTCCTGCCCGAGAATAGTGGAATGACCTATATCGATCCTAGATCATTTGCTTATGGCGTTTAAGCAGGCAGCCAACTTAGCTGACTGTCTGATCAGAAGGTCAGATGGGATTCAGTTTAGGAGAGTGTAAAGCGCCCTTGTAGGAATGGAGCGGATAGCCCCAGTGATGAGGACGGAGGCAAGTCTCCTAACTTTATCAAGCTGTTTCAGGTTTATTGAGCGGCTGGCCGTCGGCCATCAAACAACAGCCCCATAAAGGAGGACCGGCTCCACTATCGCTGTATATAGCCAGGAAATGACGCGTGGTTGTAAACCCCATCTTGCTCCGACAGCCCTCTTACAGCAGTAGATTGCACCGTATGCCTTCCGGACCTGTTCGATGATATTTGCGTTCGAAGTGAGCTTGGAATCGAGTATCAGCCCCAGGTATCTCACCTCGCTACTTAATTTGAGATTGGTGCCTCCGAGGCGAGGAAGATGAAAGTCTGGGATCTTGTACTTCCTAGTGAACAGTACAAGTTCCGTCTTGCTAGGATTGGCCTTCAAGCCGCACTCTGCGCACCATGCGGATAGCATCCCCAGTGAATAGGACATCCTCTCAGCGAAGGTGCTGAGATGTTTGCCTGCAATGCCAATAGCAACATCATCACCATAGGCCACGACCTTGCAACCCGAAAGGGCAAGGTCCGAGAGGAGTTTATTTAGGGTGAGGTTCCCGGGTAGCGGTGAGAGGATCCCCCCTTGCGGGGTGCCCCTGGTGACGCTCCTACGGACGTTGGCCGTTCCCACAGTAGACCTAATGGGGCGGCTTCGTAGTAGTATGCTGACAAAGTTTATGAGCCTGTTGTCGACATTCAACTCGGCCAAGGCATTCCCGATCGCTTGAGAGCGAACATTGTTAAACGCCCCCTCGATATCCAGGAATGACACAAGCGAGTACTCCTTGGAGGCTAATGATTTCGATAAAGCCTACAAGGGAGTGTAGCGCTGATTCAACAGATCTGCCCCGAGTATAGGCGTGTTGGTACTCTGAAATCAGACCAGGATCAATAGTGCTCCTGGGATGAAGATCTAGAATTCTCTCCAGCGTCTTCAGGGAAAGGATGAGATGCTAATGGGCCTGAAGTCCTTGGGCTTAGCGTGCGTAGTTTTCCCCGCCTTGGGTATAAAAACGACCGTAAAGTCTCGCCAGCTAAGGGGACATACCCCCACTCCAGGCAAGCCCTGAAAATCGGACAGAGCCATGGCACTACCCATTCCGAGCCCTCCTGGAGCTCTGCAGGAATAATGCCATCCGGCCCTGGTGACTTCAAAGGCTGGAATGTCCTGATTGCCCAGATGACTAAGATTTCACTAACAGTCACCCCTGAGGGAAACCTTAAAGCCAGTTCGCCTTCTACACCTCGCCCGACGGATGCGTCCGAGCTACCCGGGAAGTGAGAGTCGCAGAGAGCCTCCAAGGTCTCCTGATTGGACTCTGTCCATCTTCCATCAGCCATCTGAATAGACGCGGGAATTGTGGGGGAGCGGTTTAGAATCCTGCGGAGTCGGCCGACATCATTTACGCTCTCGATGCTACCGCAGAATGTACCCCAGGATTCTCTTTTCGCTTTTCTAACAGCGAGTTAAAAAGCCCGAAGGTCCGTTCTATACGTATCCCAGATGGTTGATCTTTTAGCGACGTTGAAGGAGCTCCTGCATGCTTGACGTAACTCCGCAATTTCGCTATTCCACCACGGTGGCTTCGGTTTACCGCGGACGATACGAGGTTTGCAGGACGCCTGAGAGGCGTCGTAGATTGCTCTAATTAAAGTACACACCTCAGACTCAATGTCTTCAGGGCAATAGAGTAGCGGCGGAGAAGGGTTGAGATGTAGAACGGAACAAATTCCAGTTCGTACTCCTCCGATTACGGAAAGGTCTGTCCGGTTCAGCTGTAACCAGCCGGAAACGGATGTAACGGTGGTCGGAGAAGGAGCATTCGCTCAACACATTCCAGTCCGCGACCAGATGTGAAGCTAGCTCGCTAGTCAGAGTTACGTTCAGAACCTCTCTGCGATTGGAGGTAATGAACGTAGGTTCCCGACCCCTATTGTGAATATACAAGCTACTTGCTAGAATGAATTCGAACAGTGAGTCACCTCTTTCGTTGCAGTCACTGCTGCCCCATGCATCGAGGTGGGCGTTGACATCCGCTCCAATTACCACCGGAATGCCACGCGAGTTACGCCAACATCGCAACCTAACGCTGCTGTCTCGACCCTCTTCCAATAGAAACCGTAGGAAACGTTCCCCCAACACATTTCAACAATACCCGGAATTCCAACAAGCGACCTCCCAGCAAAACACTTCGCCACATTGTAGCAACATCTCAGCAATACCTGGAATCACAGTGACACTTGAATCACTGGCACACTTACCGTAAGTGGGACACCAAACGGCCACTTGAAACGGATCAAATGACGATCGGCACAAGCCCACTGCATTTCTGCATAGGCAAGCAATTAGCCCGTAAGAACCTGTGTACAAAATTAGTATATAAGACGGAATTTTTCCCAAATGTATTCAGTTCAATTCAGTTCTCATCAAGAATTTAATAAAGAACATTAGGGCCGAAGCTCCGTGACTTTTTAAATTCATAACTGGCGCAGTCGACGGCTACACCTCATAAGAAGTGTAGTAGAACCGCTCCCCAAAATCAAACGATTTGGGACTCATTCGAAAAGTGCCTCCGAAGAAGCGCTGAACAAAACTGAGCAAGGAAACCGCTTCGAAAAAAAAAACTCATTCGAAAAGTGCCTCCGAAGAAGCACTGAACAAAAGTAAGAGAAGAAAAACGGAGGGAGAGGTACAATTTAACCCACTTTAAGAAAGTGGAATGAAATCCAAAACTAGCCAGTTTTGAAACTAGGATTGAGTGACTCACTTTGTCGAAAGCTTTCGAAAAGTCAGTATGTACAGTATCTACTTGAAGGCGATCATTAAAAGCGGACATAAAAAATTCAGAGAAAACCGCCAGGTTTGTGAATATTTGATATGCCGGTCATAAAACCATGTTGGTTATCGCAGATGAAACGCTTTACTGTAAAAAACAATTTTTGTTTAACAATGAATTCAAATAATTTTGAAACCGCCGTCAGTTTTGAAATAGGCCTATAGTTCGCATTGTCGTTCTTATTGCCACTTTTGAAAATGGGCGTAATAAAAGTGACCTTCCAAGCATCAATAAATTCACCAGTTTGGAGGGATTTATTGATAATTAAAAGAAGTGGATAGGCAAAAGCAGAGCAGACCATCAATATCCATGTTAGAGGAATTTTTTATATGCCGCATACAAACCAAAACATCGTCAAGGGATAGAGAAAGCGAACCAAAATTAATGGGGGAATTAACGTTCGGTTTGACATCCACTGAATCAGTGGCAGGTTCAAAATTAGCTCGGAAAAAATCCGCAAAGAGATTAGCTGCTTCCAGGGGGAAGAAGAATGTTTACACTTCAGAAGGAATACTTGAGCACGACTTTTTTGAATTCACATAATGCCAGAATGCCTTTGGATTTGATTAAATATCTAACTCGAATTTACGAGCATAGTTTCGTTGAAGGACTTTACTCAAGGATTTGAACTCCATCGAATAGCGCCGAAATTTATCGCTGTAAAGTAGAGAGTTTGAAGATTTGAATTTTTTATAAAATTTATTTCTCAAATTCTTTAGCTTTTTTAACTCTTTAGTGTACCACGGAATACTATAGCATTTCTTAATTGTACGTGGTATACTACTGTGTACAAAGAATACCCGGAATTTGTTTATAATTCAAAAAATCTTTATTTATTCTTCCAAATCAATTTCATCGCCTTCAAAGTAGTCCCCCCCCGATGCAATGCACTTATGCCAACGGACTTTCCAATCTTCGAAGCATGCCAAATAGTCACCTTCCGGTATGGCCTTCAATGCGCGCGGCGATTCACGTTGAATCTCTTCAATCGATTCAAAACGGTGTCCTCGAAGTGGTCTTTTGAGTTTGGAGAATAGCCAGAAGTCACAAGGAGCTAAATCATGCGAATACGGTGGCTGTGGAACGATATGAGTTGGCGAAATGCTCACGAAGAACCAATGCCGTGTGAGATGGTGCATTCTCGTGATGCATAAACCAAGAGTTGTCTCTCCATAAATCCGGCCTCTTTTTGCGAATAGCTTCACGCAAACGACGCATAACGCTCAAGTAATATTCCTTGTTGACAGTTTGGCCCGGCGGAAGGAACTCATAATGCACAACACCACGATAATCGAAGAAATCGAATTCCGGGTATTCTTTGTACACAGTAGTATTCCTATGGTGGTGTATTCCTACGACATCTAATTCGTCACTCATATTACAGCCGACAATGCTTTGGGCTTTCAATTCGTAATAATCGTAGCAGCAGAGACTGAGGCAGCGGGCACATCTGGATTGTTATTATTCTCGGCCGGAACAAGCGAGCGAGCGACGTTAGCGTAGGAAGCAGGCGAAGCAACAACAGCATTCGAAGCAGAGCTAACAACCGAAGTAACAATGTTCGACACAGCAGCAGAGTTCCATGGGTCGGTCGTACGTACCAGAGGAGCAACAGACGAATGATGGGGGGAGAACCGTTGATCAGTAGCAGTTGAGCGAGAGCGATTAGCACCAAGAACAGCGGGGGCAGGCGAGACTGCAGTCGTGCCAGGTGCAGGCAAAGAGATAGTTTGACGCTTCGGGTTATTGTTTTCACTTTTGTTGTTTTTATCATGACACCCACATGTAAATACGCTGGCACGAAGATCTTTAAGCTCAGTAGTAAGCAGCGCAATATGGAGTTTATGCATGGCTTTAACCTCCACACGCAGCTCTTCAATTTTGTCGATCAGAAGCTGCTTATCAGCAAGAAGAGCAGTAATCGCGGCAATAGCATTAGCATGTACGGATTTAAAAGCAGCGATTTCATCAAGAACAGTTATTAAAGAGACTGAGGAATTAGACTTATTTTTGTTATCACAACGTTTTTGAGCAGCCTCAGGTTTAGGCAATTGTTGTTGCGATTGAGCAGTTGCGTTTTTGTTTCCACTTCGCTGTTGGGTACGAATCTCTCATCCCGAATAACGGGAGAAGGGGGGAGAGCAGAAAGATTTACGGCGAACAGCCACACAGTTTTTGCAAAAAAATTTTTTGCCAGAGTTAAGCAAAAATTCAAAATCTGCAGGCAAAAGACCAACACAATTCAAATGGAACACATCTTTACATTTGCCGCACTGCACTTTAGCTTGATTGCGATCCACTTTTTGCCCGCACTCACAAGGCATTTTATGCATAAAGCGAATATGCTTTAATCGTATATCAAATAAACGAGTCACTATCTCGAACACAGCACTTTTATATTCGCTTTGATTTAAGATGAAGCCATATGGGAATGGAGACACTAAAAACACGGAGCGCAGTAAAAACACGGCCGCTCACGACCAAAGCTCACGACTATGACTATTTACATTTAGCTTGTTGGAGATTTCTTCCACTTTCTGCTCCAAGCGCACAGAATTATCCTGAAGCTTCCTGGACAACTCGTAATTTGGACTTTCGAGTTTCGCTGCCATTTCTCGATTCGCCGTTTCCGTTCGCGCCGAAATTTCCTGATTCACATTCTCGATTTTCGCAGAAGTTTCCTGAAACATGTCCTTCATCGCCACAAGCAGCTGGCTCATGTCCATTCCTTGCAGTGGTGAAGCCTCTGCAGCCGTACTTTGTAGCGACGCACAGTTTGCGAGTAGTGACAGAAATGCCAAAATGCAATGTTGTTATAACCGAAAAAATCCGAGTATGAGGTTTTGTTGGAAATTTTTCAATTAAGAGAAATCCTAAGTTTTAAAAAAAATATTGGATAATATAGAAGTTATGAGTTCTTAAAGTACACTGAAAACAAATTGTGTACAAACAGCACATTTTTGCTTTCACTTTGAGGTTCAATATTTAAAAATTAATTATGAGCGGGTTCCTAAAACTTTCTGTTGTCTAAAGTTCAATACATTATAGATCTGACAAGACCGAAATTCCGCTGATTCTTCTCATCGCTGAGCAGTACTGTTGTGAAGAAAATTAAACAAGGAAAACAAGTGAATAAAAACTGAGTTAAAACTTTAAAGGTGATTAAAAAAAAATACACTTTTTATCACTTTCGAAATTTTTCGGTATTTTGTTTTGGCAAGTATGTACATTATGCTGTAAAACTTTCAGCTGCGGATATTTGCGCGAATGCAAGTTATTGGCATTTTTCGGTGAAGACTTGATATTCGCGTTATTTTCACCGTTTGGTTGAATGCCAATGCAATTGGTCAAATAGTGCTCTGCTGCTGATGGAAAAATTTGTTGAAGATAGCTTCGAAAAATCAATTACGATTACTATAATATTCGAAATAGAGGGGTTAATGGAGTTTCGACAGTATACTTTTATTTTTTTTCGTACAGACCCAAAAGTTGACGATCTCACATCTTCGTTTGTATAGGAGGCAACCTCATGTGGTGAATTTTTTAACTTTAATAAATTTTGTATATTTTGCACTCAGGAATGTTGATGATTGTTGAATAAATCATTCAAATCGGTTCAGTAGTTTCCCAGATACGATGTTTCCTCGCTTACTTTACTACATTTACAAGTGTGGAGCCAGTTCCATTGAAAATTACTAGTTTTGTATGGCAGTCACCTTAAGAGTTGGATATAGCAGTTAGGTGTATATAGAAAAAACATTCGGAAGGAAAAATAAATGGGGGTCAGTCTTACATATGGCCAACCTGAGAGCAGCGGGAGCCCACTTTCTAAAAACGATGATTTTGTATGGGAGCCTCTTTAAAGGTTAGAGATAGGGAATAGGTATGTTCGCAAGAAATATTCAGGAGGAAAAATTAGTGGCGGTCAGTCTAAAATTTAACCCTCTAAGAGCAACTTCTGAGCAGCTGTGGAGCAATTTATCGAGATTTTGTTTTGAATCACTTTTGAAAAATGTAAATAAATAAAAATACTTATTATGAACGTAGCTTTTATGAACTAAGATAATTTTTTTTTTTAAATGTTGCACAGTAAGTTCTTTACTCAAACAATAACTGTATACCAAATTTCATTTATGTACGACTATTTTTGTCACTCTGCTATTTGAACTCGCAACACTGTGCGACGCAGCGCCAGCAGGCGATTCGTCCACCTTGGCCGACGCCTCTAGCTCCTGCGTTCCGAAATCATGCGCAGCCCAATCGATGCCTCGTGCCTCACATACTTCTCGCAAGCGCAGCTGCAACTCCACCTTTCCACAAGCAGTCGGCAAATTCCAGGCAGCCAGCTCCTTTTCCAGCTGGTCCACCTTCAGTTGCTCGAGTTTCACCATGTCTGCGTTTTATGTTTTTTTTTAAATTTATTTTCAGTAGCATAATCCCACTTCTGGCACCAAATGTTACAAATATTAGTTCTGTAGGCTTGTTCGTCTCTCTGGATTGTGCTTCGAAATAAAACACACTTAAATTCGCAATCACAAAAACGAAATCCCAAAAACCAACAATCACTTTATTTACCAGTTCACACCTTACTGTCTTTATACTTGTTGCTTATTAGACTATTCCGTGTTTCACCTTTGTTTGCAAAACTAAACTGATCCTCTGCGCTGTACCCGGCTGCCTTTTATACTTGTCTGCTTATCGCGCCGATTGTTCTCGCACATCCCATTACCATCGCGAGCAATCCTTGCTATATCGAAATTATAGCAAGCCGGCCGTATGCTAAAAGTGCGTGCCTAAAAGTATGCCCGTCAAAGCATTCAGTGCATTGCACAGCAACAGGGTGCTTCGCGCAGCGACAGGGCGCCTTGCACGGCGACCAGCTGCTTTGCACAGCGACAGGGTGTCTTATTGTTGCAATACATCAGTTTCGCTTTTAAAGCAGAACCTGTGATCAGAGTCAAGAAACGTAATGTAAGAGTTACGAATTGGAAGGCCTATGGGACTGCTATCTGTAGTCGCTTTGGAGAATTCCAGAGCAGGATCTACGATGGTAAATCTCTTGATGAGGTCGTCGATGCATTGCACGACGGCATCACCACCGCCTTCCATATCAGCTGCCCACTTAAGGATGCAGTGCCTCGCAAGTCCACCAAATGGTGCAATGCGAAGCTTTCCGACCTCCTCAAGTTGGTTCGGAAGCACTTCAACCGAGCCAGGAAAACTGGCTTATCTGCTGACTGGGATTCCCATGCTGATGCGCAAAGAGAATATAAGCAGATCAGAGCAGCGAAAACAGCGTCATGGAGGAACTTTTGTGGCGAGATTAATGGCGTTAATGCCCTTAGCTGACTACAGAAAGCTTTATTCAATGGTCCCTACGCCCGCTTCGACTTACTTCACAAACCGGACGGAAGCTTTACCTCCTCTGAGGAGGAGAATCTATGCCTGCTGATGGACACGCATTTCCCTGGGGACAGGCAGTCCTCGGGATGCAGCTGCGTTCCTCACAATCAAAGCGTCGGTCACGAGAAGTGGAAAAGGGCCGCGAGAATTATTACGGGGGACAGGGTGGCAGCAGTCATCCAGTCTTTTAAGCCGTTTAAATCTCCGAGACCTGGTGGTATTTACCCAGTTCTCATCCAAAGGGGTCTGGTTGCAATACTTCCACATCTCGTAAATATCTATAGAGCTAGCCTCGCGCTAGGCTATGTGCCGACGGGATGGAGTACGGCCAGAGCGGTATTCATTCCCAAGCCAGGGAAGGACACCTACGACCTGCTTAAATGCTTTCGGAACATTAGCTTATCCTCATTCTTGCTGAAGGGGCTCGAAAAACTGGTGCACATTTGGGTGAAATCAAGGACGTTGGTACACCGACCGATCCATGACAGCCAACATGCGTACCAGAAGGGAAAGTCGACGGAAACTGCGTTAGCTGAGCTGACTGGACGGGTTCAACGAACCCTGGACAAGAAGCAATTTGCTCCCGCAGTTTTCTTAGACATTGAAGGCGCCTTGGACAGTCCCTTATTCGGCAAGACTGAGGAGGCACTCAGGCTTAGGAGGATTCACCCAGTAATGGGTTATCTCAATGCTTGAGTGTCGTATTACAACGTCTGTAAAAGGATTTGCACAACGAGGGGTTTTCCACCACCCTCTGGAACCTCCTTGTTGACTCTCTTCTAGTTAGGCTTCAAGAAGGTGGTTTCCCGACTCTAGGATACGCTGACGACCTGTGCATAGTCGTCAGTGGTAGTAACCCACAACTGCTCTGCGATCGTATGCAATCGGCATTGATCGATGTGGGGGACTGGTGCGTGGAACAATCATTATCTTTTAACCCCATGAAAACGGAAATGATATTGTTCACGTCAAGAAGGAAGGTACCGAAAATCAGGTTGCCCTTCTTCTTTGGCACCAGGCTGGAACTAGTTGAAAGTATTAAGTATTAGGTTGATTCAAAGCTCCTCTTTACCGATTATATTGAATCGCGTGTGGAGAAAGCAACCAAGATGCTATGGCAATGCAGAAGGATGATTGGCCGGTCGTGAGGGCTTAGCCCCCGACTTGTCCACTGGATCTACACTTGCATTGTCAAACCTTATATCCTCTATGGAGCCTTAATATGGTGGTCAAGAGCGTATTCTAGGAGCTTCAACACCTTGCGTTTCGCTGCATAACTGGTGCCACCAGGGGTACCCCAACGGCTGCCATGGAGGCTCTTCTGTCTTCCTCCTTTATTTCTAGCTGCAGAAAATGAGGCCAATCGAGCGGCATATCGCTTTGAAGTGCTGTTTGGCAGGAAGCTTGTTCTCAGCGCTGGAGACAGGGGGGAACCCGGAAGAGACCTTCTTAAAACTCTTCCTTCTGAGGAGCAGTTGACGCCCAGCGTGCTGAGATTATGCCTCGCCGCAGGTATAAACCGTTATCGCCGATCGATCGGAATAGACGAACAACTGCTGGAAGGGCTTCAAGCCTGATTCGGCAGTGGTGTACACGGATGGGTCACTAATGGATACTGGCTATGGTGCTGGAGTTCACTCTGACACTGATAACATTCGTCTTTCCTTCCCGCTGGGCAGTCACATTTCTGTCTTTCAGGCGGAAGTGTTTGCCATATCTATAGCAGCGCTTGAGCTGCGGCGAAGAGGAAGGTCTGGGTGTGACATATATATTTGCTCAGACAGCCAAGCGGCTTTTAAGGCTTGCTCAGCAATGCAAACAAAATTCGAAATTGCGCGGGAGCTGTCAGCAGACTGAACGAGCTAAGCATTGACAATGTCGTCACACTTCTGTGTGTGCCTGGGCATTCTGATGTCGAAGGCAATGAAAATGCGGATGAGCTCGCCAGAGCTGGATCTTTGGCCCGTTTCTTAGGTCCTGAACTAGCGATTGGCTGCAGCTTATCTGAGCACAAGGCTGCATTCAGTAGCACGTCACAGCTCGTCACAGGGTTTATTTCTTTTAACGAGTACCTCAATAGGGGTCAAAGACTCGGCTTTAGGTGTCCCTTGAGGACGACGAAACCACGATGCACTTCATTTGTGAGTGCCCGGCTTTCGGGCGGATCAGGCATATGTGCTTCGGCAGTATGATCCTCCGCGAGGTTGAGCTCAGGAACCTCAAGTTGTCGGACGTGCTCAGCTTTGCGTCTGAGATCCAGAGCTTATGGGAACCTTCTTAGGGCGACAGCAAACCTGAATGCAATAGGTCACTGGAGACAGGTTCTGTCTCGTGACCGGCGAACGGGGGCACAGTTGAGTATTTCTCAGAAATGGGCCCTTCTGGCTTAGCGATGACAGTCGCCAACGGAAGTGGGCCCGTTACTTCCTCGCAAGGAGGGAGGCGCAAGCTAGGGCATAAAGGGCAGACCTTTGCCTACGCGCCCGCGTTTCTGGACGCTCCCTACACTTTAATAATAATAATAAAAACTCAAATTACATAAAAATGGAGAAAAACGCTTTTGAAGTTTTCAATTGAGTGAAATATGACGACGCAATAACGAACTTACTCTTCGAATGAAAAGAGTTAAAAAGATACTGTTATGATTTTTTAATACTAGATAGAGCATAAAAAGGTAAATATTAACACGACGATGCACAGTGTTACGACTCCTCGTTAATCACGAAACTTTTATAGAAAATCAGAAAATATCAGACTTGCAACCTGGGAGGGTTTAAGCTCCATAATGATTGTACTTACTTGATTAATATTATCGTCAACGATGCTTCTATAAGCTGCTTCTGCCAATGCAAATACATGAGGATCCAGCGTTCCTAATTTCTGTCCACGATACTTCAACACATAATCCTGCAATCATGAAAAAGAAGCATTAAAACCTAATATGACAACCACTAACGGTAGATGTTAAATTCCAACGTTTCAAAGGCACTTTACTTCAAAAAATCATTGTCTATGAAAGAGCACCCAACAACTTAGTCCTTTCTGAAAACTGGGATAAACAAATGGGTGCTGCTTTTATCGTAGTTTAGATCGATTTTTTAAGACCACATCGAGGAAATTTGTGGTTCTAGCCACGTGCGTTCGTACGAATGTTCTTGCATTGGGTTTGATCTATAAGCGAGGAAGATTAAATACACTGCGCAACACTTGACTACCCACAGTCAATTTGTTTCTTTAATTTCCTTTTTTCCATTTTTTACAAATGGATTTCGATTTGTAGAAAATTCTTGGTAAATTTTATTAAAGGGTAAAACCTCTCCACTGACCGTAGAAAAGGCGTAAGTTTCACGATTTATTAAGCACATATTCAACTATAGGAAAAACTTTCATTGTTTTATTCAAAATGGCAGCGAAAGGGTCATGCTTTGAAATCGTCTTATTTTCTAACTCCCAACGGGTTGAAGGATTTCTCGTAAAGTATTACACCTGGAACAAAAACATTTTACTATCTGTCTTCTATTGACTATGGACTATAAATTGTCAATACGCTTATAAATTGTTGTAAAAATGGTCAGTAAAAACGTGCCAGTATATTGTTAAAAAAAAAAGTCCGTCCAATCAAAAAACGGCTACGTTCTACCATAGAGTATACAATTGTGAAGCTACTGTCAGAAGTTCAAATCAATCCACACTACTGTGCGAGTAATCTGTCCCCCTAGTTTGCAAAAAGTGAAGCTGTGTGAGCGCTTAGCGCGTGCTCTGGGACGCTGTGGAAAAATCAAGAGTTGAACCTGTTACATGTTTACATAGGAACAGCTGGATATTTTTTGTATGACTCCAAAGCATTGTTTAAGCCAAAAAACAAAAAATATATTTATGCAAAATCCTAGAGTGGTGTTACCCCTTAACCCATTCGAGACCGATTGCACACCGTGTGTGCAATGGATTTCCGAGGCTATAAGACAGCCTGCACACCGTGTGTGCAATGTAATGTGCAACAGTAATGTGCAATTATCAGTTATTCTGAGTAAACTAGTCGTCGAAATAAGATTTTTCTGTAACTAATGAAATAGGTAAAGTACAGGAAAACAAAATTTGGCATTGGTTTTACTGTGTACCAAAAAATCTACAAATTATCTGAAGCCTTTCCAAAGCCTGAAGCCAAAGAAAAAAAAATTTCGCTCCTGGGGACCGTGTTCGAAAAATATCGTCGTCTCGAATGGGTTAAGCATTTTCGAAGCGCATCAATTAACCTCCGTAAGAATAAGATATGAAAAAAAGGGACACCTCTGATTTTGTTTTATGTTTATTGTAAATATATGGTTGGATCACGATTGTTATGAAGTACTTGAAATGCAAAGTCTATTGGACATCTATACCTATTATTATAGCTATAAGCCTAATGCTAAGTTTATGGATGCCATTGCTTTTGGAGCGATTCGTTTGTAATGATCTCGCTGGCGATTACGTGCCAATTTGTCTAGTGATGCATGAACAACATTCATTCACAACGCGTAAAATTTAGGCGCTCTTTTTATTTTAAAATAGTTATTTCCTGCGTAAAAAGCATTTAAAAATGAAAACCGTTATACGCACACCCGTAGGTCCGCCTCAAGGAAAGATGTCTTTTTGCTAATATATAATATTGTAACGATAAGACAGTTTGCCGCTGTGCAAAGCAACCCTGTCGCTACGCGCCGTGCTATAATTCAATCTGGCAACGACGGCCGCGACAATGATGGCAACTTTTAGTCCAATCTGGCAATGATGGTCGCGATCATCATGGAAACCTTTAGTCCACTCCGGAATGTGCGAGAACGATCTGCGCGATGGCCGGACAGGTATAAAAGACAGCCGGGTGCGGCGCAGCGAGTCAGTCTGATTTTGACTAGTGAAGGTGCCACACGGAGTAATTAAGAAAATAATTAAGTGTAAAGACAGTAAAGTGTAGACCTGTGAAATAAAGTGATTGTTGGTTTATTTTATTGACTGCGGTTGAGGAACTAAGTGTGTTTTATTTTCAAATTACGCAATCCAGAGATACGTATTAGCCCACTAAAACTCATATTCGTAACATTTGGTGTCAGAAGTGGGATTGTGTTACTGAAAGTAAAAAAAAATAAAAATTAATTATAAAACGCAGACATGGTTAGACTGGAGCAACTGAAGGTGGACCAGCTGAAGAAGGAGCTGGCCGCTTGGAATTTGCCGACTGCTGGCGGAAAGGTGGAGTTGCAGCTGCGCTTGCGAGAGGCGTGTGAATCACGAGGCATTGATTGGACTGCGCACGAGTTCGGGACGCAGGAGCTAGATTCGTCGGCCAAAGTGGAGGAATCGCCCGCGGGTGCTGCGTCGATGCAAAGTACGGCTGCAGCGGCTGCGCCACCACAAGCATTGGACATGAGCCAGCTAATGGTTGCACTTAAAGGCATGTTCGAGACTTCCAACCGTGAAATGGCAGCCAAAATGGAAAATGAAAATCGCGAAATGTCGACGCAGATGGCAGCGAAAATGGAAACTGCGAATCAGCAGATGGCAGCGAAAATGGAAACTGCGAATCAAGAGATGGCAGCGAAGCTGGAAACTACGAATCTCGAAATTTCGGCAAAAGTCGAGACTGCAAATCGGGAAATGGCAGAGCGAATGGAAAACAAGCTTCAGGAAAATTCTGCGCGCTGGGAGCAGAAAGTGGAAGAAATCGCCAACCAGCTGAATGTGAAGGTGGAGCACCTGGGAACTCGAGTGGAACATTTGGATAAACGAGTCGACGACCTGGATGATTCCCTGAACAAACGTGTTGGCGATCTTGACGATTCCCTGAACAAACGAGTTGACAGTCTGGAAGATTCGATGAACAGAAAAATGGACGAGCGGCTTAGGGAGGTACAGCCGCGAGAATGGTTGCCGCCGGTTCCGGAAAGTGTTGCCACCCGAGCAGAAGTGCCTACTTATGATGGGACTACGCCGTTCGATACATTCAAGCTACAATTCGACCTGGCTGCTCTGGAAAATCAGTGGACCGATGTAAGGAAAGGTCGGAGATTGGCGCTGGCTCTAAAAGGTGCTGCGGCTGAGGTAATAAAATCAGTTCCAGAATGTTTAAGAAGTGAGTACGAGACCGTCATAAGGGCGTTGGCAGCGAAGTACAGCGACGAGCACAACAGAACGCTGTACTACTGTGAGCTGAAGAACCGCAGGCAAAGAGCCAACGAGGCGCTGCAGGCATATGCAGCAGACATTGAGCGGCTCGTACAGCTGTGCTACCCGTCCTTCGGCGCTGATGATCTCGAGAGGATGAAGATTGAGGCGTTTATTGAAGGTCTTCATGATCCGGAGACACGTCGCAGTGCGTTGATGATCGGTAAGCCGACATTTAGGGAGACGGTGACCAGCGCGATGACATACGAGGCGACATGGATTGGGAGCACTCGGTATGCACCTGCAAGGATACGCCAGATCCAGCCGGACAACGACATTGCGATCCAGGCAACAAGCTCTGAGCCACCGGGCAGGCCACGGGTGGTCTCCTCTAAAGTTGTTTGCTGGGTATGTGGCAAGCAGGGCCACATATCACGAGACTGCCGCCAACGAAAGAGGCGTTCCCGTTCTCGATCGCAATCGCCTGAAGCGAGGAATACTGACAATCGAGGCTCAGCCAACAAGCGCAGGGCTGAGGACGGCGAGTCGTTAAACTAAAACGGGTCAGCCCAAAGGGGCGTGAGCTGATCCCCACAATCTGCCGCCCCACCGTCCTTGTCTCACAGCTGAAACGACAGCCCAGCAGCTTGACAATTGAAGGAAGGATAGATGGAAAGTTGTTTGTGTTGACACTGGATACTGGAGCGTCATATTCGATCATAAAAAGGAAGATGCTGAAGAACTGGGAACCGCTGCATGGCATACAGCTGCGGACTGCGACTGGCGAGCGCGCGCCTGTAAGAGGGAAAGTTACAAAAACGATTACTATCGGCACCAGCAGCCTGGAACATGAGTTCATCGTCGCGGATATAATTGACGACGTGATTATCGGCGTGGATTTCATGATTAGGCACGGTTTTACGCTGGACCTGAGGGAAAATGTGCTGAGATATGCCAACGTTGAATTCCCGCTGCACACCGGCTATGAGCGAAGCGTGGCGGTAAGGAAGGTTGTATCGTGTCAACACAGGAGGATACCAGCGAACTCCGAGGCGATTGTGTGGGCAAAGGTGGACGAGGACGATGGGACGAGTCGGCTGTGGGTTGTAGAAGCACCGAATCAAGGACACGACAACATCATCATCGGACGTACATTAGTGGAACCTAAGAATGGCAGAATACCAGTCAGAATACTGAACCCCCTGAATGCACCCAGATATGTCGGGAAAGATGAGGTAATTGGCGAGTGTAAGGAAGCTGTAGCAGTGGTCAATTGCGAGAATAGCCCGCCTGGAAATAATAAGAAGAGCGGTTTTAACATGGACGCCATACCGCAGGAGAACCAGTGGAGCAGCGAATTGACGGCCAATCAGAAACAGAAGGCGAGGTCACTCCTGCAGCACTATGGGTCAATATTTGCGGCAGAAGCAGGCGGAAGAACAGCCATAGTGAAGCACAACATCGACACCGGAAGTGCAAAACCGATTCGCCAACCACCAAGACGAGTTCCTCTGGCCAAGAGGGAGGAGGTCACAAAGTTGATCGAAAACATGCGGAAAGAAAAGGTCATAGAGCCTTCTTCGGGCCCCTGGTGCTCGCCGGTCGTGCTAGTCAAGAAAAAGGATGGCAGTACCCGGTTTTGTGTGGACTATCGGAAGCTCAATGATGTGACCAAGAAGGACAGTTATCCACTACCGCGGATCGATGACACCCTGGACACGCTGTCAGGCACACAGTGGTTCTCCACGCTCGACTTACGCAGCGGCTATTGGCAGGTAGAGCTTGCAGACAAAGACAAGGAGAAAACGGCTTTCAGTGTTGGCGATGGTTTGTGGCAGTTCACCGTCATGCCGTTTGGACTCTGCAACGCACCAGCAACATTCGAGCGGCTAATGGAACGCGTGCTAAAGGGGCTGCATTGGCGGACGTGCCTGGTGTACCTCGACGACATAATCGTGATGGGTAAAAGCTTCGACGATCACCTGGGAAAGCTGAAGGAGGTATTCGAGCGGATACAAAAAGCTGGGCTTAAACTCAACCCGAAGAAGTGCTCGCTGTTCCAAAAAGAGGTCAAGTATCTGGGTCATACGGTTTCCGCCCGCGGAGTACATACGGATGAAGGCAAAATCACGGCGGTGAAGGAGTGGCCCCGGCCACGCAATCTACACGAACTCCGCAGTTTCCTGGGCCTGTGCACATACTACCGCCGATTTGTTCCGGGATTCGCGAACATAGCCAGCAGCTTGCACAAACTGACGAAAAAGAGCCAAGCTTTCGAGTGGAACGAAGAGCAGGAGCAGGCTTTTGCACTTCTGAAGGAAAAACTGTGCATTGCTCCAATTCTGGCCTTCCCCGTGCCTGGAGAGATGTTTGTGCTGGATACGGATGCGAGCGGGCATAGTATTGGCGGTGTGCTATCACAGATAATAGACGGCCAAGAACAAGTGATAGCATACTACAGTAGGATTCTGTCGAAACCGGAACGCAACTACTGTGTGACACGGAGAGAACTGCTGGCGGTATTGGACTGCGTAAAACACTTCCACAAATATCTGTATGGACAAAGGTTTCGCCTGCGCACAGATCATGCGGCATTGAGATGGCTCCTGAACTTTAAGGATCCTGAAGGCCAATTGGCGCGGTGGATCGAGCGACTGCAGAGCTACGACTACACGATAGAGCATCGGAAGGGCAGTAGCCATGGCAATGCCGATGCCTTGTCACGCCGTCCGTGCGAAGTCGAATGCAGGGCGTGCTCGCGAGCCGAAAGCAAAGAACAGATAGTGGACGTCCGGTTGGTGAGCGTTCTGCCAGAGGAAGAGTGGTCTGCGGAGAGGCTACAAAAGGACCAGCGTGAGGATGCGGATCTTGCAAAAATCGTCGAAGGCAAAGAGCAAGGCGCACGTCCAGACTGGCAGGAGATGGCCGGTGAAAGCCCGATCGCCAAGGCTTACTGGGCACAGTGGAAAAGTCTGCGGCTGAAGGAAGGATGCCTGTACCGCGAATGGGAGAGCGCGGATGGACGAACCAGCAACTCCCTAATGGTAGTGCCGAAATGCAGAATCAACGAGGTCATCGAGGCATACCATAACGACTCCAGTGGAGGGCACCTGGGCATCACCAAAACCGTCGCCAAAATAAAAAGACGATTCTACTGGGTAGGATGTCAGGAGTCTGTAGCCGAGTGGATTAAGAGCTGTGACCGATGTTCAGCCGCGAAAGGGCCGACAAGAAGATCTCGAGGCCGCATGCAGCAGTACAACGTGGGAGCGCCCTTCGAACGGATTGCTATGGACGTCGCCGGCCCATTCCCAACTAGCACTCAAGGCAACAAATATGTGCTGGTGGTAATGGATTACTTCAGCAAATGGCCCGAAGTGTACCCAATTCCTAACCAGGAGGCCACTACGATCTCGGAAAAGCTGGTAAACAACTGGGTAGCCAGGTTCAGAGTTCCGTTGGAGTTGCACTCAGATCAAGGCCGGAATTTCGAGTCTGCGGTATTCAAGGAAGTGTGTGAGCTGCTGGGGATAAAGAAAACGCGTACCACCCCTTTGCACCCACAGTCCGACGGCATGGTGGAACGCTTTAACCGGACACTGGAGGAATACCTGCGGAAAGTGGTAGGCAGGAATCAAAAGGATTGGGACACGCATATCCCCTTGTTCCTAATGGCGTATAGGTCAGCCCCGCACGACACGACATCACTCACTCCAGCCCGAGCAGTATTCGGCACAGAATTGCGGTTACCCGCTGACTTGAAGTTCGGGGTAGTCAGCACGACGGGAGGCGCTAAGACGGACTACGTGGCCAATAAGCGGGCGGAACTGGAGGAGATTCACCAGTTTATAAGGAGCCGCACCAAACTGGTCAGCGATAAGGCGAAAGCCAGATATGATCTACGGGCCAACTCAGCAGGGTTCCAAGAAGGCGATCTGGTAATGCTCTACAACCCGCAGCGGAGGAAAGGTTTGTCTCCGAAACTTCAAGCGTCATGGGAAGGACCTTACGAAGTCGTGACTAGGATAAACGACGTGGTATACAGGATTCAACGTTGCAGCAATAAAGGCGCTAAGCTGAAGGTAGCCATTTGCAGCGCCTGGCGCCTTATCACAGCGGAACCTCGGCACTTGTTCGGGACGAACAAGTCTAAGTGGTGGGCAGTGTAACGATAAGACAGTTTGCCGCTGTGCAAAGCAACCCTGTCGCTACGCGCCGTGCTATAATTCAATCTGGCAACGACGGCCGCGACAATGATGGCAACTTTTAGTCCAATCTGGCAATGATGGTCGCGATCATCATGGAAACCTTTAGTCCACTCCGGAATGTGCGAGAACGATCTGCGCGATGGCCGGACAGGTATAAAAGACAGCCGGGTGCGGCGCAGCGAGTCAGTCTGATTTTGACTAGTGAAGGTGCCACACGGAGTAATTAAGAAAATAATTAAGTGTAAAGACAGTAAAGTGTAGACCTGTGAAATAAAGTGATTGTTGGTTTATTTTATTGACTGCGGTTGAGGAACTAAGTGTGTTTTATTTTCAAATTACGCAATCCAGAGATACGTATTAGCCCACTAAAACTCATATTCGTAACAATATACTTCTTTTCAAAGTGGTTTTTACGAGTAAAGTGGTTTCTGCCAGTAATTTGCTTAAAAAAGAAAAAGCAACCTACTTATGTTTATTAAACGAACAAGAACATAATGTATGCATTTGAGAGTTACAACATGAATAATTCAAACACTTTTCTATTGAACTTTTTCGTTGCTTGCAGTCCCTGAATTAACTTTTCGCCATATCGAACAGTGCAACGCTTTCATACAAACGGTGGCCAAAAATAGTAATATGTAGTATAGTAATAGTAGCAATAGTAAACGTTTTTTGAATTGGATGAAATTTCATCCACCCCATTTTCACGCACCCCATTTTTTTTTTGTTGTAAAAAAAATAATATATGAAAAATTATTAAAATTGGCCTACAACCACGCCCACCTCCCATAGAAAAAAGTTTGATATATTCAAATCAATCTAGTCAAAAAAGATGTAGAGATAAAATTTGGTATTTGAAATATTAACAATGTATATTCCCTTCTCACCAAAAATTGGCGAGATGCCACGCCTACATTCAAAAGAAATTATATTTCAAGAAATATTAATTCCAGAGAGATACATTTTTTATGAGTTCGTTTTATAATTTTATAATCAGAAACTAGGGGCAGGCATAGTTTCAATGTTTACTATATCTTCTAAAATATTGATACTAGTGAAATAAAGTTTAAGTTTTAGCTTATTCTGCGATCCCTACTTCAAAGATTAAAAAACCGCCGAGTGCCACGCCTATTTTATAAGTAATTAGCTTTATCACATATTATTGCCAGCACACACCATTGTGAATTTAGTGAGAGTATTAATCTTGTATAGCTGTTTCTTAGTTTTTTTTAAATCGAAATCAAACAGGGTAAACTGAGGGTTAAAAGCTCGTATGAAAGCATAACGCTTACCAATCGAACGTCCACTATCTGCTCTTTGCTTTCGGCGAACAATGCCTGCATTCAGTTTTGCATGGACGTCGTGACAAGGCATCGGCATTTCCATGGCTACTGGCCTTGCGATGCACAGGCGAAACCTTTGACCATACAGGTATTTGTGGAAGTGTTTTACGCAGTCCAATACTGCCAGCAGTTCTTTCCGTGTCACAAAGTTGTTTCGCCCAGGTTTCGACAAATTTTGTTGTAGTATGCAATCACTTGTTCTTGACCACCTATTATCTGTGATAGCATACCGCCAATACTATGTCCGCTTACATCTGTATCCAGCACAAACATCTCTCCGGGCACAGGGAAGGCCAGAATTGGAGCAGTGCACAGTTTTTCCTTTAGCTGTGCAAAAGCCTGCTCCTGCTCTTCGCTTCATTCGAAGGCTTGATTCTTTTTCGTCAGTTTGTTTAAGCTGCTGGCTATGTTCGCAAATCCAGGAACGAATCTTCGGTAACATGTGCACAGGTCCAGGAAACTGCGGAGGTCGTGTAGATTCTCACTATACCAGCTTAGTTTGGGAATTCACCGCATGAAGAAGGGAGCTCAGGCACGGTACAGTCTGCCGCACCCGGGACCGGACCGGGCGGCCGGAAGCAAGCCAGGGCAGAAGCAGCAGAGTTAGGAGCTTCTCAAGATTCCCTTGAGATATGCCTCGAGGCGCTGGGGCTGAGAGGCACCTCAAACGAGGAAGAGGAGCAGTTATCGGACGAGATCTCGTTGACGACATTGCTGAGATAGATAAATCCTCTTCTAAGCTCTAACCAAGGCGAATTCATACAGGTGATAGCGTAAGGGCAGCAACAAAATTTCAAGGTATTTTGTTTTTGTTTTCTGGGTTTAGATTGTCAAAATCAGCCAATCAGAACAAAGCTTTATTTTTTCATTTTTAAACTGTCACAGTTTTACACAGGCATTTTGACAATCTAGACCTTTTCCACCACAAAAACATCAAATCAGCTGATTCAACGAGGTCACCTGTATTAATTCGCCTTGGCTCTAACCCTCGAGCAACGAATGTTGTGCAAATCAACCTTCATCACGAGAAGGCGGCATCGGCCTGGTGGAGTATTGCAGGGCAAACGGGGATACGAACGCCCACCATACGATCTGGGGAAGCACAGGCGATAATCTTAGAGGTGAGTACTTAATGGATTATATACTAGCAACTAACCTATTTATATTCAATTCGAGATGCTCGAATATATATGTGGTAAATATTGTTGAAATAGTTTATTTGAAGTCTTTTTACAGGGGTAAACACAAAAACTACTCCCAGGAAAAGATTTTTTTGGAGTTCATGAAAGAAAACACTGACATGCATCCACAGCTCTTATTAGCATCTGGTAGTCACATATCTGCAAGTGGATTTATTTATTTAAAGATTTTGCTCGAAAATATCTTATTTTTAACGTACTATCATCGCATTAACGCTAAAACATCCTTTCCTATTGAATAATTTTTCATTCTCTTTTATATGTGTTCCATCGATGCAGCCAATTATTCGAGGGATTCCAAAGGAAGTAAAAGTGGTCTTTAGATCAACGAACTTCATCTGCGCTCATTTTTAAATTGATCCTTTTTGGAAATAGTACCTTCTCTAAGAAATTTAACATTTCTGGACACTGTACTTCTTCCCAGCGCTCCGTATCCTTCCCAATAGAGCGCTGGAATCCTCCTTCCACAAAGAATCTTAAAGATGCAGCTAGCTTCAGCTCGGCAGGAATAGATGATGGCTTTATCAAAGGCTTAACGTCGTCCAAAATATTCTTGAAAGATTCTTTGTTTACCCTGTAATATGGGTAACGATGGGTTTTACGTTTGTCAGCCATTTGAACCGTGTCATTCCTCAGGCTTTTTCCTCTCTTGCCTTTGTTAAACGGCATAGTGTGGGTTTCAAGGATCCATATACGCGAAAATTGCTCTTTAATGCGTTCGTAAGATCGAAATTGGAATATGGGTCTTTTATTTGGAACCCACACTATGATGTACATATCTATCGTCTGGAGCGTGTTCAGCGTAAATTTGTTAAGTTTGCTCTTAACTCTCTTAACTTCGATCCACTTCCCCCCTATATTTCGCGATGTAAATTAATAAATTTGCAATCACTCGAGTTGCGCAGAAGAATTTCGGCCCTCTCTTTTATATATGATATTGTTTCTGGATTCATCGATTGCCCTGATTTGCTTGGTCTAATAAACTTCCATGTCCCCGCTAAGTCGCTGCGGCGACATCATATATTTTGGACTGAGGGTCATAAAGTTAATTATGCTTTTAATGAGCCAATCAATAGAGCGCTTTCTGATTTTAACTTGCTTTGTGTTAATCATCATTTTGATTTTAACTTAAGTAGGGCTCAATTTAAGTTATCTCTTTGGAAAATTTTTAACTAGTTTTAAGTCATTTTAATTTATTTATTAACAATTGTTTCATAGTCTGTAAGGTTGTGAATACATTAGACTGAATAAATAAATAATAATAATAATAATAATAATAATATGCGATGAATCTGCAAAGGGCCACATGATACGAGCTTGTGCCAAGGAAATAACTCCATATGTACACTTACATTGATTGTGGGGGATTTAAAGGATTGGAATGATCTCTCAGAATACGTCGTCTCACTTTTTCATGATTGTTCCATTCATTTTGAATTATCAAATAGACGGAAAGTGGAAAAAGACTAATTTTTAACAAAATTTTCCAGCAACAACTTTTATCACAAATGAGAGTCAGCTGTTTCGCAATTCTTTTCGAATCTATACAAAATCGTGTGAATTGCAGAACACCATATACAAATTCATGCGATTTGCAATTTCGGTTTCGGAATGAAATCGCGTGAATGTCAGAACATGCCTGAATATTTTATTATTAATTTGTAAAGATTTAAAAACATATAAATATTTAATTACTTATTTATATTATTACTAGCTGACCTGGCGAACTTCGTCTCAAACGACATTTTTGGTTTTTTTTATAATGCAGTACGCGAGATGGCGAATCTATGACGATGAAAATTGACGAAGAAAACCAACTAAAGGAAGAGGAGGAGCTACTGATTAACGCAATCGAGGCCCACAAATCAGCAATGTTGCTGCTAAGTTTCAGTAAAGAAATGGACTGCGCTTACACCAGATTTAAACTATTTGGGCGGTGTCCGCCCCCTTATTCAATACCCGCACAATGCCCTCTGTCCAAAGAGAAAATGGTAGATTCGTACTAAGTTTCATTGCTGAGCGACTTATAGTTCAGCAAAATATTTGGGTCACAAAAAATGTGCCACGCCCCTTGTCCAACGCCCATCAAATCCTACCAGTAGAATGACTCATCTATGGGAGGACGGGGTACTAAATTTCAGTGTTGTACAACTTACAATTTCGAAGATATTCTATATTAAAGATTTGGCTTGTATGGGTGGTACCACGCCCCCTCGCCCAATACTCGCCCCATTCGCCCTGTCGAAGGATATGACTAAATAGTAAGTTCTTAGTGAATTTAATTGATGCGTGACTTATGGTTCCAAAGTTCTCGTCTTAAAATTTTCTGAATTCACGGTCAAACATGGCAGAGATTTTCCGACTTTTCCAATAGATTTTCCGGACTTTTCTTTTCGCATAAACCCGAACTGACTCAAGACGAATCCAACAAAAAAAACCCCATGGAAATCGGCCGGTCCGTTTGAGTGTGATGCGCTTACACACATACATCCACTTTCTTTTATATATATAGAAGATTATTATTATTCATTAAGTTTATAATAAATTATAAAATTAATTATCGTACAAGCTACTGCAGGGCCATCAGCTCTATGTATTAATAATAAAACTTTTAAAATTATTTATATAATTACAAATAACATGTGTTCTCAGATTAGGTATTTATTAGTAGGTTATTAGTTTGTGTATTATATAAATATTTTCTGCAGTTGGAATTTTCAGTATTTCAAATGCGTTTGTACTGTTCGGTGATATAAGTTTAAGGCGCGCAATGGCTGTTGGACATGTAATGAGAATGTGCTCTATTGACGTAGGGTCACCACAGAAAGGACAGTTGGGGACGCTTTCCTTTCGCAGGATGTGTTGGTGAGTCGTTATGGTGTGTCCAAGACGCAGGCGTGAGAATATTTTATTTTATTCTTCCCTATATCTACGGGAATATTAGTGCCTTCAGATTAGCAATTGTCGTATGTTGTTTATTGTGAGCCAATCGCAAGATGATGGGTTCAGAATTGCTTGAATTACGGATAGACTGTCAGAGCATATTGTTGTTTCTTGCTGTTTTGCAAGGGCAATATCCAATGCGTTAAAAATTGCTGATGCTTCAGCTGTAAATATTGTTGAAACTGTGGAAAGTGTTTTCATTAGTATTGTTTCACCGGATTCATCAACTATGGCGAAGCTGGTGCGCGCATTTTTTAATTTTGATCCGTCTGTATATAAGATAGACCAGCGGTCGGCCTTTAGTGAGATTTTCTTGTTGATAAATTTTTGTTAAAATGTTGAAAGCGCGTTGGACTAATGTCGCATGAACTTTTTTCGATTTTCCAGGAGGGTGTGGAGTGTTGATGTTTGATGGGGGTAAGTGCAATGTCAAATGTAGGTGCAGTATCTAAGATCTGCTGGATCGCTGGTGGCAGTTTGTATTTTTGGTTTGATGCAATTGTTTGTTAAATATCAGCTACAATTGGTGATGGTTCCGAAAGGAGCAGAAAGTAGAAGAAATTTCCGATAGGCTGGTTGTGAAAGTTGAGCACCTGGAGACGCGAATTGACAGCTGGGATGAACGACTTGAGGACCTGGATGATTCCCTGAGCAAACGAGTTAGTCTGGAAGATTCGTTGAACCGAAATATGAGGTACAGCCGCGAGACCGGTTGCCACCAGTTCGGGAAAATTTTGCAACTTCAATAGAAGTGCCTACTTACAATGGTACCACGGCCTTGGATACCTTCAAATTACAATGGCTGCTTTCAAGAGTCAATTGACCGATTTTAGAAAAGGCCGGAGACTGATACTGGCTTATAAGGGTCCTGCGGCTGAGGTAATCAAATTAGTTCCCGGATGCTTAAGATGTGACTACGAGACCATCATAAGGGTACTGGCGGAAAAATACGAGCACAACAGAATGCTGTCTACTGTGAGCAGAACCGTAGACAAAGAGCCAACGAAGCGCTGCAGACGCATGCGGCGGACGTTGAACAGCTGGTACAACTGTCCTACCCAGTATTCAGCATCGATGTTGTGTTTCATCTAAAGTCGGGTGCTGGCTATGTGAAAAGCAACGCCACATAGCGCCAGACTGCCGTCTACGAGGAAATCGTGCCAGATCGCAGCCATTGTCAAGCAGAGATGACGCCCTGCCACACCGTTCTTGGCAAACGAAATGCAGGTATCGTTCGCGGTCCAAAAGCCGGGGATAAATTGTGGATATCCGGTCAGTAAGCGTTATGGCAGAAAAAGATTGGTTTGTCAAAAGGTTACAAATGGACCAGCGCGAGGATATGGATCTTGCAAAAATCATCGAGAAAAAGGTGTACGGCCGTACTGGCAGGAGATGGCTGGTGAGAGCCCGATCGCGAAGGCTTACTGGGCACAGTGGCAAAGTCTACGACTGAAGGATTGCTGCCTAAGTCGCGTGTGAGAGAGCGAAGATGGCAGGGCCAGGACCCCCTGATAGTAGTCCCGAAGTGCCGGATCAACGAGGTCATCGACGCGTGCCATAACGATTTCGATGGAGTGCACCTAGGCATTACAAAAACTGTTGCTAAGATAAAAAGACGGTTCTATTAGGTGGGATGTCAGGAGTCCACCGCCGACTGGATCAGGAGCTGTGACTGGTGTTAGGCTGCGAAAGGACCTACAAAAAGATCTCGGGGCCGCATGCAGCAGTACAACGTAGGAGCGCCCTTCGAACGGATTGCCGATTTGCTGCCGGCAAATCGTTGCAAAAATCAAAAATTTCATGAAAGCGTTCGATAAAATGAATACTCGCATCTTATTGAGAATTTTCCAGGGATTACGAAAATGTAACTTTCATTAAATTCGAATTAGTAGTTTGGGAGGTAGAGCCGCTCAAAGTTGACAATTTTTCCACATCGAGAAAAATTTGTATTCTTTGGTTTTTTTATTTACCTAACTTCCAAAACTCAGCTGCCGCTTTGTGCCGCTTTACTTTCTAGAAGTGAAACAACCTCGGGTCGAAAAACACGCAGGTATACGGAAAATCGCGCACATTTAGTACGGTCAAAAACCCATTTTTTGTTGCTGGCATTTGTATATAAAGTTATATTTTTTGGTTACGAATGGCATAATACATTTGCTGTCTATGTTTTGCTTATTTTATTTAGAAAAGTGTGTCATAACAAGCAGTTGTGAATTTTTTTACAATATTTGGCGCTCCATATACTGAAGGAAGATTTCCTAGGCAGAGTTATTTGTTCAGAGGCAGGTTTTCACAGCTTAAAACAATATTTTTTCCATCATAATACTTACATTTCCACGAACAGCTTAGTCATATTCAATATTTGAACAAAAACGCTGAAAAAACGGCAAATTCTCTTAGATGCAGCTACCTGCTTCAAATCCCATCACGTTTTCGGTACGAATTGTTTCCGAAAACGATTTGCAGCACATGCCTGATAAACCTATATTTCGTTGTCTTTTCACAGTCGTTCTTTGACTTTAAAGCTTATCGCAAGTATTCTGTGCAGCTTGAATTAGCCGTGAATAGTATTTTTAAATATAATTCGCAGTATATCTTTTATTGAGTGATACGAGTGTACAAGTGTAATAATGTCTCTGGAAAATTCCAAATTATTTGAGGTGTTTAGAGCTTCACAAACTAAACAAGACTTCGTTGCGGCCATTTTTAAAGAATTAAGTACTAAAATACACAACATAGAAGAATACGAGGACATGACAAGCCAACTTCATTTTATTCACACCAAAATTAAAACCAATTGGCAAGCCGCGAATCGTTGCGCGAAAACATTCGAAAAAAAGTATGAAAAGTGGCTAACAGATGTTAGTAGATTTGGCGAAGAACAGCCCCATACATCAACCGATCGAACTAGAGGGAGACCAACAAAAACTATAGACGAGTGTTCGACCTTCACAAGGAAAAGGAAGTTGTTAGATGCTACTCAAGATATCGCCACGGGTCATCTTTCTGAAGCATTATCCATGAAATACAAAAAGGACGAAAAAAAGGTTAAGGCTCATATAACAGAAGCAGTTGGGTTAGCAAGTCCAAAGCGAATCATGAGGATACAAAATAGTATTCCCACTCCACAAAATGCATTGCCTCGACAATTCACTTCTGAAGAGGCTTTGGCGCTGTTTATGGATCTTGGATTGTCGAAGGGAAAATATATAATGCTGCGTGAGTCATTATTACAACATAATGCCAATCTTCTTCCTGGATACGGACATATAAGTCAAGCCAAGAAGGAAGCAGTACCTCTTAATCCCAAAGTTAGCCGAAGTGAACCTCCAAGACCTGATGGAACATACTTCTACTTTCTCTGAAGACAAGTTGAAATCTCTTCCAGAGAGCATAACATTGGTTAGCAAGTGGGGCTGTGATGGATCATCAGGACAGAGCGCCTATAAACAAACAATAAATACGGACGATACAACTGTTACAGATGCTAATATGTTTATGGCTTCTGTTGTTCCCCTACGACTAAAAGGTGAGGCTTCAGAATATTGAAAAAACCCACGGCGTTCATCAGTTAAATTGTGCCGTCCGATATTGTTTAAATATGCGAAGGAGCCTTCGGAACTCATAAAAGCCACAGTCAGTGATGTAAAAAAACAAATTGCCGAATTAAAACCAACAGTACTTGAAATCAACGAAGGGAAATCTATTACTATAAAGTATGGATTTCTCCTGACTATGATCGATGGGAAAGTCTTAAATCAATTAACTAATACTTCATCGACAATGAAATGTGCAATCTGTAAAAAGAATCAAAAAGACTTCCAAAAATTGGATGAATCAACAAGTGACGAACATAATGAGTATGGAATATCTCCTTTGCATGCACGGATAAGATGTATGGAATTTGTCTTGAAGTTGGCGTATATGCTACCACGACATGGGGAAGTTTTCGAGGATAACGCAACACCCAAAGAAAAGCAGAATATCAGAAAAAAATAATCCAAGATGAATTCTTCAAAGATCTTGGGCTGAAAGTAGACTCTCCACAGTATGGGTATGGGAATACAAATGATGGCAACTCTTCACGCAGGTTTTTTGAAAACGATGAAGTGACTGCTCGAATAACTGGAGTTGATAAAGATATTGTGCGAAGATTGGGAGTAATTTTGAATTGCAAGGAAATGGTTAATGACCAAAATTTGGTGAATATGCATCCAAAACTGCCGAACTGCTGCTTCAGAAGTATCCTGAGAAGAAACTTACTCCTACGGTATATAAAATTTTAGCACATGCAAACGATTTAATAGAATACCAGTGTTTATTAATTGGAGAATTGTCTGAAGAAGCTCAAGAATGCAAAAATAAGGACTACAAAAGGTATAGATGTATGAACACTTGCAAAATATCACGAGCTAGACAAAATGAAGACCTTTTCAACATGTTAGCAGTCTCTTCTGATCCAGTTATTTCATCTATGAGATCTGTAAGATCACAAAAAGAACTTACAGATACTTATAGCTTAGAAATGGTTTCATTATTAGACATTCCTTCCAGCGTAGATAGCGATTTTGAAAAAAATTTAACTTTAAAAAAAAAAAAATTTTTGGAACAAATTACGTATGAATCAATAAATTATATTAATTTACTAGCTGAGCCCCGCGGCTTCGCACGCAAGCTCTCTTGTTTCACCCGATACAAATTCTAAACCCATTGTTGACCCCGTCAGATATTGATTTAAAAAAAACATATGTCTATTATCTTTGATGTCAAGTATTTCCAAACATTTTGAAGTCAAAAACCCTTTAAATCATGAGTTTTCACATTTACCCTAAACAAATTCTTAACCCTTAGATTATCACGGTAGATTTCAATTTTTCAAAAAATGAAAAGCACATTTTAATTATTTCCCGATAGAAGTGCTTTTTGTCTAAGTTTGAAGTCAAAAGGACCAATAAATCGTGGAGAAATACAAACTGTTAACCCATTGTTGACGCCGTTAGATTTTGATTTTCAAAAAAGTGAAAAACACGTGTCAAATTATTTCTCACTAAGAATACTTTCACAAAGTTTGAAGTCAGTGGCCCCATTAATTCATGTTTTTTTATCGTTTCGCCATACAAACTTTTAAGCGGTCGTTGACCCCGTCCGATTTTAATATTCGGAAAAAATGAAAAACACGTATCGAGTTATTTTACATTTGAAGTACTATCACCAAGTTTGACGTCAAAAGGCTCAAAAAAATGTGTTTCTCCATTTATACTTTTAACCTGTCGTTGATCCACTTAGATTTCGATTTTGAAAATAATGAGAAACGCGTGTCCAATTTTTTTTACAATTTTTGAAGTCAATAGGCCTATCGGTTCGAGTCTACCCTTAAACAAATCTTAACCAATTGTTGGTCCAGATAAATTTTGATTTTCGAAAAATTATAAAATACGTGTCGAATTATTTTTGATTTAGAGTATTTTCAGGGAGTTCGAAATCAATATGTCTCTTAAATTACTTTTCTTCTTACAACACTTTAACACATGTTTTGCCCCTTTACACCCCGAATTTCAAAAAATCCCGTCTTAGCGGAGGTTCATTTTTCAAGATGTACCTACAGTTCAAATTTCATGTTTGTAGCTTCAGCGCTTTGGGCTGAGCAATGATGAATCAATCAATCAATCAGTCAGTCAGGACAAACAATCTATGTATATAAAAATGGAGGCGGTACAACGCCCCCTTGTCCAATGCTCATAACTTTCTTCCAGTCGAATTGTGCTACTAAGTGGAAAGTTCGTACCAAGTTTCACTGATGTGTGTGTGTGTACTGCATAACTGTTGGATCATAAAAAATGTGCCACGCCCAACACCGATCAAATATCATCAGTAGAACACATCTATGAAACAACAGTACACCAAATTTCAATGCTGTGCGGCTTACAACTCCCAAGCTATTCCATATAAAAGATTTGAGTTGTATGGGCGGAGCCACGCCCTCTTGTTAAATACCCGCCCCATTCCCTCTGTGGAAAGATATGACTAAATGGTAAATTCGTACTAAGTTTCATTGATGTGCGACGAACAGTTTCAAAATTATGCGGATAGTTTGGGTCAAATAAATGTGCCACGCCCCTTGTCCAACGCCCATCAAAATTTAACAGTAGAATGACAATTCAGTGGGAGGATGTCATACCAAATTTCAATGCTGTGCGACTTACAATTCCGAAGCTATTCCATATAAAAAGCTTGAGTAGTATGGGCGGTGCCACGCCCCCTTGTTAAATACGCGCCCCATTTTCTCTGTCAAAAGATATGACTAAATGGTGGGTTCGTACTAAATTTCATTGATGTAAGACTAACAGTTTCAAAATTATGCGGATAGTTTGGATCAAACAAATGTGCCACGCCCCTTGTCCAACGCCCATCAAATTTAAACAGTAGAATGACACATCTATGAAACGACGGTACACCAAATAGCAATGCTGTGCGGCCAACAATTCCGAAGCTATTCCATATAAAAGATTTGAGTTATATGGGCGGTGCCACTCCCCTTTTTTCAATACCCACCCCATTCCCTCGGGCGAAGGAAATGATTAAATAGTAAGTTTGTACCAAATTTAATTGATGTGTGACTTATGGTTCCAAAGTTATTGTCTAAAAATATATTCTTGTGGTGCTACGCCCCGTTTTCCCGACTTTTCTTTTTTCCAAAACCGCCGAAGGATGTATCCAAGTTGGTCCAGTCGTTTTCAAGTTTTAAGCAGCCGAACGGACCACGATTCATTTTTATATATGTAATATAGATGTGGATAGGTTTTTATAATCCAAGAACCCATTTTTGAGGTCAAACAAAAAGTAATTTCATTGTAGTATGAAGTTTTAGTAAATTTTAACTTTGGCGACGAATCTTAAAGCCCCCTGTTACTGTGGCAACCTGTTTTTATGCTCAATTTAAAGCTTGGATATTACACTTTCAGATGCAGTTTAAATTTTTTAAATATCTTTATTAGTTCAGAAGTTATGATTTTTGCAACGAAAAAAGGCAAAACGAGCCATAGTGCGTCGCCAGGCCATTTCCAAATAGTGCACAAGGCAAAAAATATGTGCTGATGGTAATGGACTATTTCAATAAATGGCCGGAAGTGTATCCTATTCTCAAACAGGATGCCACCACGGTTGCAGAAATACTGGTTAAAAACTTGGTGGCCGGGTTCGGAGTTTCATTGGAGTTGCACTCAAATCAAGGCCGGAACTTTGCATCTACAGCCTTCAAGGAAGTATATGAATTGCTGGGTATACGGATAACTAGCAGCACTCCCCTGCATCCACAGTCTAATGGGATGGTGGAACGGTTCAATCGAGAGCTGGAGGAGTACCTGCGGAGAGTAATGGACAGAAATCAAAAGGTCTGGCACACGCATATCCCTTTGTTCCTAATGGCGAATAGATCGGAATAGATGGAGTTAAGATCGCCCGCTACCTAAAGTTCGAAGTGGTCAGTCCAACGGAAGGCACCAGGAGTCACTACGTGGTCAATAAGCGGTTGGAACTGGAGGAACTCTATAAGTTTATAAGGAGCCGCATCCAACTGGTCAGCGACAAGATGAAAGCCAAATATGTTCCACGAGACAACAGGGCAAGCAGGGTTCCAGAAAGGCGATCTGGTAAAGCTGTACAACCCACAACGGAGGCTTGTCACCAAATCTGCATGTGACGGACCATACAAGGTTGTAACCAGGATCAATGATGTAGTATACCGGATTCAACGCTGCGCCTGGCGTCTCACCACGGCGGAGCCTCAGAACTTGTTCGGGACGAACAAGTCTAAGTGAAGGGCAGTGTGGCGATAAAGCATTTCGCGCTGCGTAATACGCAATTGCGTAACGATGACGCATTTCGCTCAGCGTAACACGCGATTGCATCGCAGAGTAACGATCATGTATCTCGCTCTGGCATAGGCGACATGGATTAATATTTTTTTGTTATATATGCCCTTTGCCCTGTGCTGAAGAAAGGCGACCCAACAACATGCGCCAACTACAGGGGTATCAGCCTACTTCCCATTGCATACAAGGTCCTGACGAGCGTAATATGTGAAAGATTAAAGCCACTCGCCAAGGCGCTGACCTGGTAAGTCCACCATCGACCAGATGTTCACTTTACGCCAAATCCTGGAGAAGATCCATAAGAATCAGATCGATACACACCATCTCTTTATCGATTACAAGGCACCATTCAATAGCCCGATAAGGGATCGCCTATATGCCGCATTGTCTGAACTGCAAAAACCTTGTGAGATTTTGCAGAGCAACGTTGAGCAATACGCGCAGCTCCGTCTAGGTTGGAAGTGACCTCTCCGACCCATTCGATGCCGTTCGAGGATTCAGACAGGGCGATCCTTTGTCCTGGGACCTCTTCAACTTCACCATGGAGAGTGTTCTGCGCAAGGCCGCATCGTAATGGCACAATTTTCAACAAAAGTGTCCAGCTCCTTGCCTACGCTGATGACATTGATGTCATTGAGCGTAACAAGCGAGATGTCACCGCTGCCTTTGCGACTATCGAAAGAGAATCTGCCAAAATGGGTCTTAGTTTAACATCTTTGACACTTAGTTTAACATCTTTCGTCGTGAAGACCATTGAGAAGGTGATAGATCAGTATATTAGAACCGTGACGCTTAAGAGACAACCTTTGTACGCTAAACAGCATGCGTATAGGGCCAGCAGATCGACAGAGACGGCCCTATTTCAGCTCACGAGTTCAATGCAGGATCCTCTTAAAAACAAAGAGATCATGCTGTGCGCCTTCTTGGATTTCGAAGGAGGTTTCTATAATAAGGAGGCGGATGGAAATAAGGAGGCGGATAGTCTTGCTATAACTGGGGCAGCCCTGATCCCCCTTGGACCAGAACCTTTCATTGGGCTGGGCAAAACCACTCTAGCAGAGTCACTAAGATTTAAGGAAAGAACCAAGAATTCAGAACACTGGCAATCGAAAATCTTTTTTAAGGGTTATAACTCCAAATGGAGTGAAAAATGGGGAAAAACTAGATTAGACTGGTCACCGGGCTGTTAACCGGGCACTGCAGACTGAGAGAACATATGCATACAATCGGGCTAGAACGGGTAATCGTCTGTAGACTCTGCGGAACAGCAGAGGAGACTCCTGATCACATCGAACTGCACTGCGATGCGGTATGTCGCAGTATGAAGCAACACATGAGCCAACACTGGCTTGCAGAAGAAAATGTCAAACACCTTCTCCTCCGTGAGTTACTAAACTTCATTAGGTCGGTGAGATTACGGAACGTTCTCTAAAAATTGTAGGGGGCACAATAGATCATCTCTGGTCTCAGTGCAAACATCCCCTTTTTAAATCTATCTATACATTTATGGCAACGAATGACGACGAATGTCGTCTTGAAAGAAAGCAATAAATTATTGTTCTCCAGTCTGGAGAATGATATAATTGAGCATGAGTAGAAAGAGAGTAAAGCTCCTACTGTACATTATGATTTAGTTTAGAATTTAGTCACGAGTAACGCAACCTAAATACAAAAATGGAACTCAATCCTCAATTTCCTAAGCACAAAGCACTATCATCCTCATAAGGAGCTATTTCAAACATTTGCAAATACTTTCAAAAAGTACTATGAGAATTTTATTGGACTTGCATAGTGTGACTAGTCAAAAAGCTGCTCGCAAACTGTGCTTTCTGAAAATTTAGACTTTCAATCGCATTTTGAAGGTACTTTAATTGCATAGGCTGACGACACGTAACGACAAATAACTAGGTAAAATATTTTTATACATTACTTTTACAAATAAACACTAAATCCCAATTTACGTACTTACCTTGTTGAACACATTTAGGTCTTTATACGGATTCACTGCTATTAAGATGGATCCAGTGTAAGTCTAGAATACCTTTATGGAAATTTTCAATCAGAATATAAATTTCGTACGGTGTACAGATTTTCATGCATAACAGCTCAAAATAAGCGTTTTGTCAATGGACGAAATATAAAAAGCGCATAGTTTCCATAACGCCATATCAGTAGGAGTAATTTGTGTATATGAAATCATTTATCCTTTTTCGATCTGACGAAACGTTTTGTTTGTGGCGTAGGCCGATACAGAGATGTATTCTTATAAGCTCCAGGCAAGTAGAAACACAAGTCCGCTTAACTGCAAGTAGCTTTTTTCGGCCTTTTATTTATAGTTAACCGGTGTTTTCAGTTTAGCGAACTCCGGTTAAGTGAAAGCAAACTAAGCGTAATTCGGATGAGTGAAAAGAGAAGACATTCTAATTTCGAAATTTTATAATGACGCTGCAATTTCAAACCCAACCGCGCTAAATAACGCAATCAACTTGCTGCAAATATTACAAATATGCTTTCTATAACCTAAGTACTAGCTTCAACAAGCCTTACATTAATCATGATAATAAAGAGCTGCAATGGATGATTCATTTCTCCCTACACACAGTGTGATTTGGTGCAGTGTGCACTGTTTGCCAGCATTCACTGCAGTAAGAGAGCAGTATGAGAATGACAACAAAACGCAAACCGCAATAGCAGTCAACACTCATTTGGTTGTCTCTGCAAGGCACGCACTGTTTTCTCTCTGCTATATACACTGCAAGCAATGCTAATGAATCGTTGACAGTGCGTAACGGGCCAAAATGCTACCTGTACACTGAATGCAATGAGTGATTAAAAGAACAGTTTGGCACGCGTAATTAAGTGAGAGAATTTCGGAAAACATTTTAGTGTCTGATAGAAAATTAATTAAAATGGAGGTTGATGATGTGAGTTAATATAATATATTTAAATAAATAATTTAAATGTAATATTGATGTACACTAGTCAGAATAAGTTTGCGTACAGGCAAGTCAAAATTATGTTATGATTAATTTTGACCTCAAAAATGGGTTATCTGTTTATAAAAACTTATCCACATTTTTCATATATGCTTTAACTGCACTTTTTGTTCAGTTATAGATAAATTAAAATAATAATTTTCCATGTATTCGTATTTACTGACAATATACTCACAAAACAGTGCAGAATAAGTTTGCGTACAAAACTAGTAACGGGAATTTCCGGTTATGCTTTTTATTTTTTGGAAAATTTGTATTCCATTGAACAGTACACAGATTTGTAAATGATTTGAAACCGTATATGTGCTTGAAATTTTATAGAAAGCAATAGAATCCAACAGAATAAAAATTAAACATGGATAAAAGGATAATCTTGCTAAAACTTTCCAAAATTCACAAAAAATTTCATGAATTTGGGAAACTTTTGGGAGAACACGTTCGTCATTTCAAAAAACCATCTTAAATCTCGAAAAAAAACCAGAAAAACTTGCTTCGTTACTACGATCTGGCCATTTTCTTAAGCTACCCGAGAAAGAGGATTAGATTGTTTGCGATCAGTGCATCATAATCTAAGGCTAGTTGCATCCAATATCTTCAGAAATGTACAGAAATATTTTATAAAACCCAGTAGCACTGACTTTACAAGAAAAATCCTGAAAAAATCATATTTCCCCTACATAACAGCATGTAAGAAGCCCATATTTACAGAATTGCTCGCGTAAAAGAGTCCATCAAAGAGTCTAGAAAACCAGATTTCCGGGACGATATGTTGTTATCTATAGAAAGTGGGACGATTCATTATTATCTGATAATGGTTTGGCATATTTGGCATTAAAAGGCATGAACTAATTTGACGAGGATCCTGTTAATAACAAAAATCTAAAATTAACAGTGAAGCATAGCATATGTGAGGATATGGTATGGGGCTGCATGTTAGGCAAAGGAGTGAGCAGGCTGTTTTTTTATTCAGAAATGCTTCCGGGGGGTTATTTACATATTCTAAAAGCTTATGTAAGCCAAGGTTTCAAAACTTTGGATCATATTCCAACATGACTTTTTAACCTTAGGACACAATGCATACGATGCGAAGCTATGTTTGCTATTAACTAACTCAGCAAAGTTGAAAAAGTTCCTCCCTAGTCACCTAACGTGCATCTAATTGAGTTATCTTGGTTTACTTGAACCCTGATCCCAACAATACTCCATCTTCAAAGATATAGTAAACCAATATAAAAATTCAAGGATATAACAAAATAACCGCTGAAAAACCACCGAATTTAATAAAATGTACGCCGAAACTTCTGCAGGGAGTTCAAGCGAGAAAAGAATATTCACAAAGATATTAATTTTTGGACAAAACTTAGTTTCAATTACATTTTAACTACATAACCTTATCTTGTACGCAAACTTTTTCTGAGGTGAATTCATAACATATTTTGTTTTTGGCCCTTCTTTTACAGTTTGGTCAAGTTTTTGATGTTATCATATTAATGGAATAAAAGAACTAAGTCTACGGAAGAAATACAAAATATTTTGTTTTTGAAAAATTACTTTAACTGATTTATTTTTCATATGAAAAAACTACGTACCCCTTGTACGCAAACTTATTCTGACTAGTGTATATGTAGTTATTATTGTAATTTTTAGCCATCATTAAAACAAAAATTTTGAAAAAAAGGAGATAGATGCACAAGTAAATATAATTTAATTTTTCTGTTCAATGCTTTTTATGTATTTACGCTTTGAAATATGTCCATAAAACACAATAGTTTCAATTTAGGTGAAAATATTTTATTTGAAAATTCGTATGAAATTTAATTTGAAATAAAAACCATTCGAAAAACTCAAAAATATGCGTGATTATTACAATAATAACAAAGCACTAATTGTTCTATTAGTATAACTTACTGCATTCAGTGTCATTGCAGTAAATTGCATTGCCTTTACTGTGCATTGCCTTTAGTGTGTTCGCACACACTAATGTTATAAAGCAACAAAGTCTCAGCTCTCATATGGGGCATTCCACGCGAAGCGGACAGGTAAAAAAACTCGATGTTTCCGATTTCAATAATATTTGAGTATGTTCTAACTATACGTATTATTGATACGTATACCAAATATTTTTGTGATATAATGACTAGTTAAAGAGTTATGGGACTTTGAAGTTTTCGACAGCCGGTTGGCATGCAGTACTTCAAAGCCGATTATGGAGTCATAAAATTATATATTAAAATAATTAAACCACTGGATTTCTTACTTCATTTACTGAGCTTTTTAATTGTCTTTTTTGAAAAGACAAAAAAAATTTTTTTCGTAAAAAAAAAACCAATTAATTTTTTTTTCCTTGATTTTCACTAAGTTCGACCATTTCGTTTTTTTTTATTTTTTTTATATAAATTGCTAATATTGTATAGAACATTGGTGCCAACTTTTATAATGGGCGTGGAAGTGGATTAGGAGCCAGACTGAAAATACTGCCAACCAATAAAAACCAATGAATTTTTTTTCCTTGATTTTCACTAAGTTCGACCATTTCGTTTTTTTTATTTTTTTTATATAAATTGCTAATATTGTATAGAACATTGGTGCCAACTTTTATAATGGGCGTGGAAGTGGATTAGGAGCTAGACTGAAAATACGGCCGAAGGGTGGCGTCCAGCGCCGCGCCTGATGCCCGCCGCTTGTGCGCGTTTAGTGAAACTGTCAATCAAATAAAATCACTTTGACATTTTTAATACCTATTAAGTACCAAAATACGCCACCCTTCGGCAGTATTTTCAGTCTAGCTCCTAATCCACTTCCACGCCCATTATAAAAGTTGGCACCAATGTTCTATACAATATTAGCAATTTATATAAAAAAAATTAAAAAAAACGAAATGGTCGAACTTAGTGAAAATCAAGGAAAAAAAAATTAATTGGTTTTTTTTTTACGAAAAAAATTTTTTTTGTCTTTTCAAAAAAGACAATTAAAAAGCTCAGTAAATGAAGTAAGAAATCCAGTGGTTTAATTATTTTAATATATAAATTTATGACTCCATAATCGGCTTTGAAGTACTGCATGCCAACCGGCTGTCGAAAACTTCAAAGTCCCATAACTCTTTAACTAGTCATTATATCACAAAAATATTTGGTATACGTATCAATAATACGTATAGTTAGAACATACTCAAATATTATTGAAATCGGAAACATCGAGTTTTTTTACCTGTCCGCTTCGCGTGGAATGCCCCATATGTCATGAACGCACATGTTTTGCTTCTCTTCGCTGGCACGTCTCATTCGATCTGTTTGCGCTGAGCAAGTGCAGTGCCGTGCCGTGCAAAGAGAGAGAGTGTCTTGAAACCACTTTCAAATGCACAATTGCAGCTCTCTACATGATAATGATCAATCTGTTCGTGCGTAGACTTAGCGAAAGCCCGTCATATAGGTCCTCGAACTCTAAATTCAAGACATTTTTTAACACATTGTCTTCAACTTCCGTCGAAACGTGAATTATTTTTTTTCTTTTCCTTTGTCCATTGTACTACGACTTGTTGTTCCCTGTTAATATGCTTTAAATCTACCCGACTTCCGAAGAAACCTTGATAGATCCTGGGGTGCCAAGGAGCCAAGGTGGTCGCTTCTTAGCACATCAGTGCCAAACGTCTCAAACCTGATACAAGCGAACGCGGGGCAGAGACACAGGAAGTGTTCCGCCGTCTCAACGTCCTCCCCACAGGCAGGACATAGGGCACTGTCAGATATGCCTACCATTTCCATGTGCTTTCACCATAGAAAATGGCCCGTCATTATCCCGACCATCTGCCTAGTGACAGAAGAAACTGTGAGCATCTGTCGGATATGGCGGGAAGCATAAGTTTCGACCACATGCAGCCGCTCTCAGCCTGCCATGCTCGCTCCTGGGTCATAGTGACCCATTCGTTAACAGTGGCTTTGATGGCCGCAGATGGGAGTGGCAGAACAGGCTCAGGGCCGATAAAAGCAGCCTAAGAGCCCATTCTAGCTAAGGAATCCGAGGTCTCGTTACCCGCAATTCCTGCGTGTCCCGGGACCCAGGTGAGCATCAGGCTATTGTATTGCCGACATAATTAAGCCTGGATTTGCAGGACTTGACTAGCATAGAGGTGGTTAGAGGGCTGTCCAAGGCCATAAGCGCAGCTTGGCTGTCACTACAGACACAGATAGACCTGCCTTTCCACCTATTCTCTATGACAAAGTTCATCGCCTCAAGTATCGCATGCACCTCTGCCTGAAACACAGATGCGCGCGAGCCTAGGGCAAAGAACCGTCCAGTCCCCGTGGATTCAACGAAGACCCCAGAGCCAGAACCTTCTTCCGTTCTGGAGCCGTCCGTGAATATACGGAAACAGTGTTTACCGGGCTCATCCTCAGGATCTGACCAAGAGTGAGCCTCAGGCAGCAACACCATGTACCGCTTTTGTAGTATGACAGTTGAAGGCATGGAGTCGAGGGGCATGGACATGACTGTGAGGACGATGTCGGTGCCAGCACAATTGCCCAGTGCCGGACAAGCGCCATACCACTGGCCACTGTGTTTTAGTCTTCGGATGGCCTCTCCTTGGATGAAAACATCAAGTGGAGGAAGGTTCACCAGGGTATCTAGCGATGGGCCAGAAGTAGTCGGGAAGGCTCCCGTACAACATATGGCCACAGTGCGCTGCAGTCTGGAGGAGGTTCTCTTGACCCCTGCAAGAGAGTCTGCTCATCCAGACTACCGATGCGTAGGAGATGCGGAGCGTGCATACAAATTAAACTGATGCTAAGTATTAGAAAAGCATGCGGATGGTTGAAAGGTTGCCGTCCGAAAGGAGCACTTTTAGGACGGGTAGCCAACCTTTTGTTCACGGCAGAGACGAGATGACTAAGTCTTTTGTTGACCGTTCCGTTTTTCCAGTTTTTCAGTTATATCATGTTCAAATTGACGACTTAAACCTGTTTAATGAGCTTAAACAAGTTAAATTAACAAAACCAGTTCGAAAACGTGTTTAGTCACATGCAATTGTTGTTGGAAATTAAACACGTTAAACCATTTAACACGAGCTAAAACCAGTTCGGCGCAGGGTTGTATCCGAAAGCTTGCTATGAAAAAGCTTTTTTACCAACGTAACACACCTATTCATATATGAAACACATCACTGGAAACTTAGTTGCCCTTTCGCTATGCAAAACAATACAAAAAATGTAATTGTAATGAAAATTTAGACCAAAAAAAACATTTAAGTGGTCCCTCTCAATTGAGAGTGCTATTATTCAGTTTTGGGAACTACATTGCTCACTTACGTGGCCAAAACCGGAATAACCACGTTTTTCAAAGAATGGCCGGCCAAATCGACAAATACAGCTGCGTGGTCACAGCGGTGGTCGTAAACAAACAGATGTCTAACTAAACCTCAGTTAGCAGTGTGGATGGTATTCAACAAAAAGCTCTTTTTATTTAAACTAGTCAGTGTGAACATGATATTATAGAAACATAGAAGTATTTTCACAATCCAAAAATCTGTAGGGTTCCCACGAGATGCTCATAAAAAGAATGCTTGTGCGAAATGGAACCCAAGTACAGAATACAACTATAGCTTTCAATTTAATTTTGAACCATTTAAAGATACTTTGAGAAGGATACATATATAATGTCATTTTCATATCGAAGTTTTAAGTTGCTGTTTATACCCGCTTCATCTATTTCCGGAATAGTGGTCATGTCAGAAACCCCTGTGGAATGTTTCACATCCATTCTGTTTTCTGAAAGATATTGAAAAAAAGGTTAATATACGGCTACGTAATAAAAGTAAGACATTATGAACTATTTTTTATTTTCTGTACTGCAAATAAAGAATAAATAAAGTTTTGAATTATAGAAAGACTAGAAAATATACAATTCAACATTGCACTTGCTTTTATGTACAGGAATGAGTATAAAAACATGTACGACGTCTGTTCAAAAAACAGGCGACTTTATTTATCTGGAAAAATATATATTCATCAATATCTATCTTGTTCTCTTCAAAGTAATCTCGGCTTAAATGCAGAATACCACACCCTCTTAAAATTTTTTTTTGTTTTTTATCGGAAAAATGAGTCTTTTTTTAGTCTAACAAACTTAAAATTTTGCCGCGGAAACATTCACAGGAGGCGTGGTCTGCCCTCAAAGTCCCAGTTATATATCCGAATTTATAATGAAATTATCAACCGATTCTAACAATATAGGTGTCATATCAAAGGTATTTTCTTCCTGTTTCGAATGATGTACAAAATTAGGTATGTAATATGTACCAATAATGAGTTATAAGCGAAATAATGTTTTTTTTACAAAATCTTTTTAAAAACGGATTTTTCTCTCGAAAAAACCTATTATGAAGCTATTATATGTTTACTACCGTATTATAGCCTGTGAAATTTCCGTTACAATGAAATATAAAACATTTAGAAACTGTGTTATGTTGCTTTTATATTTAAATTTAAGTTGAGTTAAAAGCACCTGTTTGCCGTATTGAAAAGGCGCTTATGAAGGTTTTTGCTTAGGAACGATCTCCTGCAATGAAAGGATTTGAACAAAAAAATACTGTAAACATTTTACTGGCACCGATGTGGTAGAAACCCCCATAAGGGTTATTTTTTAAGCACGGCCAAAGGCCGGCCACACAAAAGGTATTTGAATGCAGAGATACTGTTGGCCGCGAAGCCGAAGTTTTGTTTATGAAGATTGTTGCTTAGGAACGACCGACCGCACACAAAGGTTTTGAATACAAAAATACTGTAAACACCTGACTGTTCCTGATGTGGTAGTGACTCCCATGAGGGTTATTTTTTTTGAAGCCCGGCCGAAGGACGGCCACCCGAAAAAAACTATAACTATGGCATACTTTATATAACCCCCTTCATCCATTATTGTCTGCATATGGTGACAAAGGTGATTTTGAAATTGTTTTGGACCAAGAGTCAAGTTAGAAAAATTAAAAAACATACTTATAAAACATAAAATTATACGTTTTTATATTTCATTATAAAGGGAATTTCACAGGCTATAGCAAGGTAGCAAATTTATAATAGTTTCATAATAGGTTTTATCGTGAAAAAATCCGTTTTTAAAAAATGTTTATAAAAATTGTTTCGCTTTTAACTCATTATTGGTACATATTACATACCTAATGTTACACATCATTCGAGAGAGGAAGAAACTACCGTTCATATGACACCTATATCGTTAGAATCGGTTGATAATTTCTTGATAAATTCGGATATATAACTGGGACTTTGGGGGCGGACCACGCCCTCTGAGAATGTTTCGGCGGCAAAATGTTGTTTGTTAGATTAACAAAAAAAACTCCTTTTTCCGATAAAAAACAATTTTTTTAAGAGGGTGTGGTATTCTGCACTTGTTCCGTAATCTCCCTCAGATATACTTAGTAGGGACATAAATATTGTTACAACTTGAACACACCCATTGTAATAGTTGAATTGAACATAGCCAGTTATTTCCACATGGTTTATGAAACATAACCTGTAAAGCGTTAGTCTGCACCGGGAATTCTAAATTGTTCTAGCTTTCACCATGGAGTGGTCAGATAACGAGAACCGTATCGCTGTTATAGCGCTATTTAAGTGTGAAATGAAAAAAGGTCATATTTTCAAAACGCTCCACCCGCTCGGGATTAGTCGCATGTTCGTCTACAGGTGCATAAAACTGTTTGAGGAGACTGGAGATGTTAAAGACCGCCACCGGTCAGGCCGTCCGCGCACAGTTCGAACACCACAAGTCGTTAAAGCTGTCAAATCAAGAATTCAGCGAAATCCGCTCCGAAAACAGAAAATCATGGCCCGGGAGATGAATATCTCGCAAAAGTCCATGCGAATTATTAAAAAAAGACTTGGGACTAGGGGCTTTCAAACGCCGTACCGGACATTTGTTGACTGCAGCTTTGAAAAAAAAAGAATGGAAAAATGCAAACGTCTGTTGGTGAAGCACGCTGAGAACTTGCACAGAAAAATCTTCTTTACCGATGAACAAATTTTTACCGTGCAGGAAAAATTTAACAAGCAAAATGATAGGGTGCACGGCCATCTAAGGAAGCATCTGAACTGACTCCACGGGTCGAAAAGGGTCATCACCCAGCTTCAGTCATGGTTTGGTGGGGTGTCTCTTACGATGGGGTCACTGACTTGCACAGTTTACCAAGAAACCGTTTTGAAAGCTGTTTAAACCACTTAACCATTCTTTGTTCCAAAACCAGCCGTGGACTCTCCAGCAAGATTCTGCGCCGGCCCATAAAGCTAAAACGACTCAAACCTGGCTCCAAAACAAATTACCAGCATTTATTTCCTCTGATTTCCGCTCGATTACAAATTCTGGACAGTTTTAGAGGACATGGTTTGATACAAAAGATACCCCAACATTGATTCTCTTAAGACAGCTTTGATTCGTGCTGTGGCCAATTTTCCGATGGACGTGGTGCGTGCGGCTATTGATGATAGGCCAGTCCGACTTAAGTCGTGCGTGAAGGCCAAAGGCGGACATTTCGAATGAATGTTTGCTTTGACTACTTTTAATTTTATTTATTATTGACTACTTTTAATTTTATAGCATAAAACGTGTGTAACAGTATTTATGTCCCTACTAAATATATGGGCATCTCCCAGTGGCACGGACGCGACATTCGCACGCTTTTAATTACGCCAAAAACACCAAAGAAACATAAAGAGCCAATATGTATTTTTAGTGTTCTAACGCGCTGAAAAAGTGCTACATCTTTTAAATATATTGGCAAGATTTAGTACAAATTAGTACAAAGTTATAAGCAATTATACAATGAAACGGACGCGACAAAAAATAGAAGTTTTTTTGGAGCTCTTATAGAAATATACAAAATTTAGCTATTTTTGGGAACTTTTTTTTCTATATATACATGTAAATGAAGGTCAAAGGATAACTTTTCTTCGTAAACTTATGAAATGTGAGAATTGTCTCTTTGCTTTTTTTAATTAGGTACAGCACGAATACGGACGCGACATCATGGACGCGACAAATTTTTCCAAGGAGAATAAAATACAGTAATGATGTTCCTTACAACACATTACATTACAAAATAAAACATAACAAGTTAAATTCAAGTTACATAGCGGTAATAGTAATCAAAATAAGGAAAAAATAAAGTTAAAAGCTGTTAGTGTGGTTTATTTTAATTTTGTCTTTTCTGAATAAGCGGTTCGAGCAACTTGAATAAATTTGCTGTCGAAATATGAAAATCAATACGAACTTTTAACTCCTTTGATATTTGAAACAATTTACCATAACTCTGACAGTTGATTAGAAAAACTCTGAATTTGTTCTTCAGAGATATATATAAGGTTGACTCCATAAATGCTGTTCTTAGCACAGTCATAAAAAGATAGAGGATCTTCGAGAGCAATATTTCTTGCTTTGACAATTTGCCAGACTTTTCGTTTTACTACGGCACCTACTCCGTCTACAGCAGCTTTGCCATGTGAAGTGGCGAAAAAGTTCCACTCTAATATTCCGCTGTTAAATTCTGCTGCGACTCTAGGAATACTAGAAAAAATAAATTTATTTTTGAATTGGGAACTGCTCCCATCTGAGAAAATATAAATATAAGTACAAATATTTTAATTCATTCGTATTGCTTTTGTAAAATGTTCACAATTTTCGAAATAAAGCAGTAAACATCGAATTTATTGTGAGTCAATTCATCGCTGATAACAGCAAACGACTTACTTCCACCAGAAACCTATGCAATGCACGGAAAAACTGTTACTTGGCTGCAGTGACGCACGCAGGATTTTGTTTCGGGGGGGCAGTTTTGTGACTTTGTTGAGAACTTTGAAATAAAAAAATAAAATTTAGATGTATGAATCTACGGACTGAGATCCAAAACATGTATGTTTTCCCTACCTGACATATTTTGGTCCTTAAAGTTCAAAATAGAAAATTTAGTTAAAAGGAGACAATTTTCCTTTTTCATTTAATACCCATATATTTATCATTGCACAACCGCAAATATTAAAAAAAATATTTGAAATGTGTATGTCCTTAAAATTTTAAAGTCCTTTAAAAAGGACTTTAGGCCAGAAAATGAAAAACTGACTATGCCAGGTTACTATAAATGACCTCTAGTTTCACGCCTATATCAACATTACGATGGGTCTCGGCAAAAAAAATTTTCTTCGCACGTAATAAATGTAGTTGATGTTTTCACTCAGTGCTTCATAACTTAGTCATTTTTTCGATTTTATTGATGTTAGGGTTAACAGTTACACAAACAATATATCTCTCATCTTAGTTCTTAAAACTAGTGGAGATAATTTATTTTATCTGTAATAAAATTAGTTGAAATTTTATAATTTTGGCAAATGGTAGAAAAATTCACTTTTTTACAACTTTCACCGTTAGTAATTTTTCCAAATCTCATCTGATTTGGACAATCTCATCTGATTTGGACACTCTGTATATATATGGAAAGACTAAGGTATTATATTCTGACCGGCGCACAGCTTGTGCTAGTCGAATGATTCGTTTACGAGATATGTGATCATAACTGAAACAACAGGGGAAAAACTGTTTTTTCGAAGATTTTTGGAAAATGCTTCTTACAAAAATTTTTTATCTTCAGTTTCGTGTTCAGTGGCCCAAAGTTAGTCTAGAAAACACTTTTATTTTTAAGTGCATTTTTTGTGTCGAGTAGTGTTATTGATGATTGAATATAAATGCCACGGTTATAAATTAAATTTCTTTACTAACTTAAAGATATTTCGGGGGGGTTTAAACCCAAAAACCCCTTCCCTGTGTGCGCCACTGCTTGGCTGTAACTAAAGTGGGCATCTTGAATTTATTTTTAGCAGGTTAGGCAATAGTTCTCATCAAAATCAACTTGCATTACTCGTTCATTATATTTGTACAGTATTATTTCATTAAACAATCGAATATTCAAAACTTACGGTTACGGACGCGACAAATTTTAAACACCCATACAATTTTTTTCCGATTTTACTGGAAGCCAATTATTATATTTTCTTAACAAGAACAATGCACCTATTTAAAAACTAACAGCTACTTGCGTTTGAAAAGTTTGTCCACTAATGACAACAATGAATAATAATGTTTTTTGAACACGGACGCGACATTAGGATGCAGGAAGAAGCAAACTCAAAAACTTCCGTTCTTCGAACTCCGCTTTCTCTCACTTTCTCTAATACATAAGATTGTTGTTAGTAGAAAACTTTTACATTACAGGAACAATATAATATTACTTGAATAAGCTAAAAACACAAAGACAAAATGTGGATATAATTCGTCAAAAGGCTCAGAAAATATTTTTTTCTTTTACAGTAGTATATTTCGGCAGAAAATTTCACAAATTAAAAATTCTTTTACATTTATAAAATATAGATATTTAACCTTAGAACCGTGACTTGGCTATACAACTTAATCTCGTGACTTGGGCACTCTGTGCCCAGTAATGTATTTTGTATGGAAATTTAAGCTTTTTATGAATTTTTTTATAAAAAGGCCAATATTTCGCTTATTTATGCAAATAATTTATTGAAACAAGTATTTATTGTTAGACAAAGGTTTTTTAACTGAAATATATAAAAAAATATAAAGTTTTGGTTTTGAACCGCTCAACTGGGTGAAATTATCCGCTGTTTTTTTGATGCGTTTTGATTTGATGTTGCCGTTGTTGGAGTATTGTCTGCATCTTTATCAATATCTAAGTCCGTATCAGCATCGGCATAATATTTTGCGAAATAAAACCTTTTCCCATGCCCTTATATAGTATTTGGTGCACATCGGAGTAAGGCAATGGTCACAAAATGAATCACGAAAGCCTACCTGTACTGCTGGACGCGATCTCGGTACTGCAGGAACCCGTTTGAAATCTATCAAATACATTGCAATTTTTGTTGTAGAATTAATTTTTGTTTTGTATCGATTGTGCAATTGTTTCTGTACTAGCTCCATAGAGAGCTCTTTCAAAAATATTTTGCGCTTTTCAAAAAGCCTGAACGCTCCATGTCCAGCAACATCCAGCATATTATAAAATAATGCCACGGGCCAGCGGTTTGTTTTTCTTTTGCCAGTGAATCCACGTAGCATTTTGTCAAAAGTATCGACACCACCTTTATGCTCATTATAGTCATGTATGACTAGTGCATTTTTGTTACAGGATTCACTTCTTCGCTGGCATGGGCAGTTGATATTCAATATCCACCATACAGTTTGGTCGTTCCTTTCTTGACCAAAATATTTTTCTCCACGATTGGCCTCAATAACCGAAGTTGACAAAACAAGCTCGTTGTCTATTCTTCGAAACGTGGATCTGGAATGGGCTGAGCATTATCTTCTCCGAAGTCAGACTGGTCACTGGGTATCAGTTCGTGGTCGCCATCAAATTTAGGTTCATTTCCACCATCATCACATCGCTTTCATGAGCATTGAAATAATTTAGATCTTTTTCCTCTTCTTCTTTGGTGAATTCACGGCATAGGCTAGCCAAATAAACCGCCAATTCCTCACTCATTTCCAAGAAATATAATTATCACTAATAAAAATTAACTCAACATGAAATTTTGGCGTGAAACTGATTAGAAATCCACAATAATCACCAAAAACCGTTAGCAAATTACTATTATCCATACAAAATATGTATATGAGGAAATATTATGGGCACTGAGTGCCCCAAGTCACGTATAGCGTACTCATCTTATAAAATGACATAACTTTCTTATTATTAGAGGTATACACCTGTAATTTTGGCAACATATAAACAAAAGTACAAACAAAACAAATTGGACTTCCCAAATCCCCGAAATTGAACATAAAAAATGAATATGGGCACTGAGTGCTCAACTCACGGTTCTAAGGTTAAGCTTTTTTATTGGATAGTCAAAAGTTTTTCTGAGCAGTTTGAATTTTTCACTCGTGGTGGACTTTTTTTGGGAGATGCCCATATGCATCTTGGCTTAAGTGAAGTATAGCGTACCCTCGTAAAAAAAATAAATAAGTATGCTTTTACAAAGAAGTTTGGCTTCTGAATCTAACAAACTGAAAATTTTGCCTAGGAAACAACTACAAAAGGCGTGGCACGGGGTCAAAGTTCAAAGCCTTTATCAAACTAACTCAATCAATTTACACTATATGTGTATCAAACGAAAGGTCTTTTTCATACACGAAAACATCAAAATTTTCCTTTTTTTTCACAAGGGTACGCTATTCTGCACTTGTTCCTGCATCTTTAAATATCTTAAGTTTAAGTCACATATATGTATATGTATGTTTGCTCATGTGCATGCGCTGATTATAGATAAGTAAACGATATTAGAATATTTATATGAATGTTTGTAGGTATACGAACTCTCAACTAAAAGGGCGTGATTAATGCATTTCATTAAAATAAGTATACTTATATATAAAATACACATGTAATTATAAAGTTCCTAAATAACCGCATTGTAGATGCCGGGGCAAACAAAGCAATAACAAATCAATTATGTTTTAAACGAATGTACTATCATAACCAACCTTACTGTAACCAAGTGTTCAAATAAAGTGGTACTTGGCGATTCCGACGCCACAATAAAAATCCAATTGTAAATATTATTTGTTAACATTTAATTAAACATTTTAATCAAACACACATCCATTACACATAAACGATTATTTTATCTAAAATTTCACTAAACACGACCAATAACACAGGCTCTATCAGGATATTCGTAGCTGGACTTGTCAACATTAATCTGTGTAGTTGCCAGGCTTTTTAAATTATGCCTACTGTCAAAACCAATGCTTGTAATCTAGGGATGACTGACAATAGTAACACATGATTGATGAAGTATTTCTAAAACTCCTATCGACGATGTAATGCTGATGGTCAAATGGTCGTCGGTCACGTCTCTTTTTACACTCTCGTTTAAATTTTTGTACTCTGTGCCGAAAGCATATTATGCTGATCGTTTGATCGCCGGTCCTTACTACACTTTTTGCTTACTTTTAGTACTTTTCCCGCACTTTATATTAGGAATTCACTTTTGCAAATAAAATTTTCATATAAATGCAAAAGCTTTCTGGAGCTTGCACCGGTCTGGATAGCACACATTTCTAACGATCCAAAGATATTCGTGCTCCTGGCACCTTGTTATCAGGTCCTCAGTATTTGATTGGCCCGAAATTGCTAAAGCGGCCCATACACGATACAATCTGGTAGTGCGACCGGTCGTGCGTTAGGACACACACGTTGCGATTTCCGACACAACTCGTTCGCCCAACTTCATTTTTCACATAAATTTTGTTGAGTGCAGACGAAATGACAAACAAAATAATTGCGCTTCTGCTCATCAATAAAATTATAGAAGAGGAAGAAAGCATTGGAAATTCAAAATTCAAACGCAGTGTTTTCTTAAACACAGTGTCCGTGGAAATATTCTCAAATTTTTCGTCCGAATTTTCATTTTGTGAATTTTTTACAGCTCATTCATCTTCACGCCCTCTATAATACCATTGGGATCAATTTTTTATAGGCTGTCAAAAGTTTTTCATGTGCGGTATGACGAAAACTTTTATTTTTGTATTTTCCACATTTGCTGTTCCATAGTTCCGGCAAATTTCGATAAGCTTCGATAAAATCGCTCCGAATAAAAAACACGAATGAAATCAGAAAGTTGCACGAAATTGTACAACATGCCCATACACCTTGCGACCGCTCACACAACACGACCAAAATACTCGTATCAAAATATTTTGATTTTCATACGACCGGTTGTGCGGCACGTACAACTGCGCTATACACGTTGCGATTTTGTGTACAACCGAGTCCAGTTGTACAACAAATCGCAACGATGAACCGCATAAGAATTCATAAATGAAATTAATATTACATTTTATGCTCACTCAATCTTGTACAAAAGCTGTCGTGTTGTAAATTTTAGGGAATACCAAAATAAAAACAAACACGACTCAAAAAACGATAGGTGAAAAACACGACACTCGGAATAGGGCTGATTAATATAATTCATACCTAATATCACAATATTTGTTTAATGTTTAAATTTAACTTTTTCCTGAATCATTTTTTTGCTCACATTTTCACAAAAAGGGGGTAAATTTGTTCCCAAAACACAACTATTGTGAATAATCACGACGCATCACTGATTTAATGGCTTAATTTGACGTCGAAAGTCTGATTCACCGGTGCCCAAAGCGGTCAAGTTTTACTCTCTTGCTCTTAATTTTCGCTTTTACATTAAAATAACAACAATTTTATCCGTGCCCGTGACCGTCAGCATAAGAACACAATATCTGATAAATTATCAGCCATACACTCATGCTGTAGACAACTTAATCTTTTGAACCTTCATTGTTGCGTGTGCTCATAATTTAACGATATGGTGATCATCATCCCAAACATCAGTTTTCCACACGTCAAACCGCACAGGCTCATGATGTGCTAACACGACAAATAAACATGAAATATATACTTAATATAAGTGTATATAAAGTATTCAAATATTATTGTGTGTATATAAAATATTCAATATTGTAGGGTACCAATTTATGTGGCGAAAATAAAAAGGCTCAAATTTTCGGTTTAAGAAATTAAATGAATATAGTATCGGCGTCTGGATTCGTTCGCTGTTTGCGGTTTGTTGATCGATGTTTTCAAATTGGTTGCTTTCACTGGTATCATCCTCATCCATGATGTACCTGGTCCACACTAATTATGGAAATCCTTTTACGAAATTCGTTGTTTAGTATGCCAATTTGAATGACAGCAAGAATTGGCGTCTCCCAAAGAGCATGGTTGCAGTTTGCAAATAGAAGTTCGTGGTAGATGTATTTGCACATTGGTTTGCAGCCTCTTTGTTAGCTTTCATTGTAAAGCAAATCAAGTATTATGGGCGACGTTCTATTTAAGATATACATTTCAATTATGAAATATAAAAACAAACAACTTTCGTTTTTATAAGTTAACTATTTTATAATTATGACACCTTGGCGATCTTCTTTTTAGTACTAAATTTAAGTTGCACCAAACCACCGTGTTCATTGAGAACATTTGACGCCAACTGTCATTTCTCGTACGCCAATTTTCATGGCTCTCCGTACTTATCCTACCTTATCAATTGTATCATGGTCCTCACCCAACCATGGCTCAATAATAAGGTTATAGCATCCCCGCAACACCAAAAACCACATGTATTTTGTTGGTAGGATTGTTTATCGCTACCGTCAAAATCAGCTGATATTTTCCGACGAAAGAGGGAGAAACTGAAAACATACAAAAGTGATTGTTGCCAGACGGTGCTGTATTTGAGTGAAAAAACGGGAAAAGTGCTCAGGTCAGTTGTATTCAGTCAGGTATTTTCATTTCAACCGATGCGGCAACACAGTACACCGACGATTTTGACAAAAGCGATAGACGATCAGCCGGTGGCTTGCTACAACCTTATAGTTGAGCCCTACACCCAACTGACTCGCATTGCCGGCCGGCACTGCCACCTCTGGCGAAATTGGATTCACTAATTCGTTGTACGTTATCGAAATCAAATAAACGATAATCTGGCAGGACACGGCGGTACAGACTGCGGCCCTAGTGACGTCGATATGTGGAGCAACGTCGTGGGTTGCTGTTGCGGTGGCATGAATGTGTGCAGTAGCATCGATGGCTACTGCTGCGGCAACGTGAATAAGTGCGACAGCAACGTTGGCTGGTGCTGCGGTGTGGTCGACAGCGATTAAGCGATTTGAAACTGGGAGAGCCGGTAGAAATACATACACAGAATTTCACTAATATTATTGCAAAATTGCAACCTTGGGGCCTACTAATAGGCCCCAAGCTTGATCAGGAACGTACTTTTTCCTCCATATAAATTTCTAAAACGGGGTTGCTGTTCTAGTTCATTTCAATTTCCAGTGTTGCTGGTGTGAGTCATTTTTTGTGACCAAAGAAATATTTATTTTTATTTGTATTTTTTTTTGTGCAATTTCGTAATACGTTTGTATAGAACTAACTATAAAAATATATTATTGCCCAAAAGTGTCAAAAGAACCGTTTGGTATTCTTTTTATTGAATTAAATTAAGGTTTTATAAGCTGCATAAAAAAAAAACAGTCCTGCGTTCGAACTAGAGCATTTATCACCAAAAGCATACCTGTTCTGATCTGTTCGTTAGAGATTCGCTAAATGAAGAACTGCGAAATAAAAAGGGCGGCAATTGACCCTGTCGTATTCAACGCATTAAGCTTTGTGTTCTTTGGTATATTTTTCAATAATATCTACGTAATGAAACCAAAAAGTTGATATGGTATGTATTTGATGCAGAAAAAAGCAAATAATTGAAAGGAAACTGGCGGAATTTTAGTTTGCACAATAATCCCTAATATCGGGGTAAGAGCGGAAACAGTGAAGAGCTGATCACTGCCAGCACACACAGACTGTGTCCGTGAATTGCAAAAAACGCACAAAAAATCGGCTTACTCTCCCAGTTTCACATCGCTTAATCGCTGGTGGTCGATGTGCGTAACAACGTCGCTAGATGCGTGGAAACCGTTTGCTTCTATGGCGATCGCGCATATCCAATCTGCTCCGCAAGTTTCCAACCTCTTCCTGAGTACGTTAAATTTCTTGCCGCAGTTCATCCACCGATGCACGCAGAACTTCTGTCTAGAATCCAGACAGAAGTTCCGCCAGCTGCTCGCTCCCAATGGCGGTGTGGTGGGTGCGCGATTTTTTAATCTTTAAAATAAAACAACAACCTGTTTTGTTCAGACTTGCACAAACACTCCCCTTTATTTTAACCCAAAGAAGCAAAGACAAAATTAAAAAGAAAATGAAGTAAACTAAAATGCTGAAGCAGCGCCTAGTCACACGCTAGTGATTTCACAGCTCGCTCCATGTTGCAACGACGTCGTTGTTGCGGTCAGTCAAACTGTTGCGGCCTGTGACATAATCACGGTTGCCAGAGTTGGTTACTTTTAACCAACATGGTATAAGGTCAAACAAATCTAGCTTGAATCAATCACGTCTGGATGTTACTTTTATTTACAAACGAATGGTAATGTTCGCTGGTCAGCACCGTAGCCAAGGGTTGTATTTCCTGAACTCCGGTGCTGCCAAGTTACTATACTTGAACATACAGCGGTGCCAGACTAATTAATATCAAGTGTTACAATGGGTTAATTTTTTTGGGTTGGTTACTTGGCAGGAACAGGAATAACACCCGAATATTTTCCGGAAAGTCAAGCGTCTCAGAAAGTTTTGATCCCGGGGCCCCAGATTTGGTTTTAGAAGGAGCACTGCACCAAGCTGCTTGCAGGCGACAAAGAGAACATAACCGCCAGAGATGAAGCTGTGCAGACGGCACCGATCAATGACGACGGGGTAGGCGTGTCACCCCCATCTCTGATGCGGTCCGGGTCGCTATCCAGCGACTCAAGAACAAGAACGCTGCAGGGCCGGACGGGCTACCAGCAGAATTGTTCAAGGCCGGCAGCGGTGAGCTGATTGGAGGCATGCATCAGCTCACCTGCAAAATATGGCGATAGGAATGTAGGCTCAACGATTGGAACCTCAGTGCCCTTTGTGATCTGTTGAAGAAAGGCGATCCAACAATATGACCCAACTACAGGGGTATCAGCCTACTTCCCATCGCGTATAAGGTCCTGACGAGTGTATTATATGATTGAAAGATTGAAGCAACCCGCAAATTCGACCTTATAAGTGTGGCGTTAGACCTGGTAACTCCACCATCGACCAGATATTCACTTTACGCAATAAAATCGATTAACACCATCTCTTGATCGATTCCAAGGCAGCATCCGATAGCCCGATAAGAGATCGCCTATATGCCGCATTGTCTGTATTTGGTATCAATGCCAAGCTCGTCAAACTTTGCAGAGCGACGTTAAGCAATACACGCAGCTTAGTCAGGGTTGGAAGTGACCTCTCCGACCCATTTGATACCGTTCGAGGCTTCAGACAGGGCGATCCTTAGTCATGTGACCTCTTCAACTTCTGTGCAAGACCAGTGTACACCGTTAATGCACAATGAATGCGCCGGGAAGTAACTTCCCGAACGCGCCCGCGACCTCCACAAAAATTAGCGATGGGGCCAACCACTGGCCCTTGATTAAGCTGCAAAGAGAATTTTGTTAATGTGGAACTTCAAGGCAAAGGACAGTTTATTAACACAAATTAAAATTGTGGAAACAGCATCTCTTGCAGAATAATGTGTCTCACTTTCCACATTTAGAAAAAGAAAACGTTACTACATCTCAAAAATACGCACAATATATAGACATTTGAATCAACGAATTTAAATTACGATTCCAAATGTTCAAAGCTGAGAATACAGCGGTTTCCATGAAAATGTTTTCTTCGCCATTTAATATCGATGTGGATACAGTTCCCGAAGACTTTCAAATGGAAGTGATTAACATGCAGAATAATACCGATTTAAAAAATGTATTGTTCTCAGTAAACATAGACAATTTTTATAAATCGTATGTGAGCCCTGAGAAATTTCCGCTTTTGACGAAAAATGCAAAGCAAATGATGTCTCTGGTCGGAAGTACGTATGTTTGCGAACAATTATTTTCAACCATGAAATTAATCAAAAATGATCACCGATCAAGACTGACCTCATCAATTCCGGCTGATATTGATCAGCTTGTATCGAAAAAACACTGCCAAATTTTTCATTAAAAATTTCAAGTAAATTTTGTTTCTGTTCTTTTCTTGTTTGTTTTTATTTTGCATTAAAATTTGTATATGAAATCTTTACTTATTTTTAATTTTATATTTTTTTATTGTAATGTTTATTATAAACAAAGTGTTTTTAAATTATTAATAAGTGTTACTTTATGTGCGGCCCGCCAACAAATTTTACAATTTAAATTGGCCCGTTGATGAAAAAGGTTGCTCACCCTTGCTTTAGAGTAACACAATGAAGATATTTAGTTATTTATTTATTCTGTCTAAGTCATAAATTAAAAGTTTGAATAATCTCAACTTAAATTTGGAATACTTATCACTAAAGTTTTACTCGGAAGCATATAAATTGCACAGGCAAATAATTCTCGTAATTGGCTCTTTGAATGAATACGTAGTTCTGTGCGATGATTCAATGAACTATCTGCACTTTCTAAAGTTTATGGAAGATTCGTTTGCTGCTGAAGGTAATAATAACGGTGCTGCAAATCATCTTTTGGACCCTGAACAAAATGATGCTTCGATACTAATGGAAACTATAGTTATAGTTATAGATAGTTCAACGTGGAGATAGCGTTGGCGAAGGCTTGAACTGAAAGTTTTTTTTAGATAGATGGAACTAAGTAGTCAATTGAAGATCTTTTTTCTTATTTACAGCCAATAGTTCCCAGTGTTCTGTTTTACTCAGCTACCTTTTCGACTTCAAAGCATAATTGTCAACAGTGAAAGGAATCCAGAAATAATAATAGATATATCTTAAAACACGATTTGTATGTGTCCAATGTAAAATCGCAATGTGTTTGGGTCATGATGCTGCATTATATCGTTGCTACCACTGCGTTAGTCATGCAGTTGAAGCAAATCCATAAACAACTTATTTTACGCTTTTAATTTTTTTAATTTTTTTTCCTTACTGCCGTATATTTTTAATTTCAAAATATATTTTTTGAAGTCTAAATTCGCCACGTATTTTATAAATCAAGTATATTTTTACCTTTTTACCTAAATAAAAAGTTAGCATGCAAGATAAATTATTGTGTTCACACTTTCTATTTGTTTTGAAAGGCTTACACCACAGAATAAACAGTATACAGAAGGCGCATCTGAAATAATTTTGCTATTTCATTTCAGACGCGGGTGGGATGCAACAAAGGTGAGGACCACGGTTACCAACTTTTCTATTTCAGAAAGCACTAAAACCCAAAAAAAACGCGTTTTTCCACTCAGAAAGCACTGATGAGCAAGAAAAAAAGGTGGTAGTTGTCCTAATATTCCGTGTACCATACTAGGAAATCTATGGCAGATCAGCGGCAACCGTGACCTAAGTAGCAATTCCACCAAGGAAGATCACTTCGGTTGTCATGTAATATCCAAAAATGATGTTTTTAAGCCCAACATTCCAGTGTTAAATAGGTGTTAAACGAAATATAGTGTTGTATAACACCCCAGTTATTAACAAAAAAAACTTACATTTTTTTCCAAGCATGAATTAGTCTTGATGTCTTTGAAATTAAAAAATCACTAAAAACGCACCAAGCACCACACTCAGTATTTTCCGCGTTTTGATTTTCAAAAAGCACTAAATTTAGTGCGAAAAGAACTAAGTTGGCAACAGTGGTGAGGACAATGTAAAGGGAACCGAGCGAGTATGCGTGAATTGATGTACGTAATTAATTAATTGTTTATCGGAAACGTGAAAAAAGTCAGGGAAAATCCGAAAAAGTGACACGCCCATTTTTTGCGAAAACTAAGTTTTAAAATTAAATCAGCGGTCCCTAATTCCTCCAGAACTGATCTCAAAACCAGAAAAGCCATTTTGCTGTTGATCAGTGTAATTAATAAATATAAAATAAATAAATGAACAAATAACAAAGTTTATTCTGATTTCGAAAACGACACGCAATGTTGTTGTTTTCCGCAGCAAGCCAGCTTGGCTTTACTCGTGCACATTGAAATGGTGGTTGATTTGGCAAAGCGATCGCCAAGGCAAATTCAATAGGTAGTTGCAGCACTAGAACTGATTTAACTTTTTTCTTTGATAATTGGCACTACATTGTAACAATAGTTTTCCACTTATTATCACTTTCTTAATGCGCCTTGGTTGTTCCAATATTTTTACACATATATTTAATTTCATTGTAGCCATTTTTACTTTCTACAACTTCTTTTTTACAAGCAGACCAAAACAACTAATAAAATCCATTGAATTTTGGTTTTTTCCGTAGTACTACCACCTTTTTTATGCGCCTTGGCGATCGCTCAATCAATTTTTCTATGCAAACTTTACCTGCCCACTTCTTGTTCTTGTTTGTAAAAAAGCAACCGGAGAGAAAACACGAGCCACCACCAACATTCAAGCGGCACATCGCTTTGTTGCCCAACAACAATAACCACAGTGTGTGGTGCGTCACTGTTTCATACACCGCTCTCACAGCTTCTCATTTTACACTTTCGCGCTCTGTGCGTTCTCGTCCCCTTTACTGCTTCCCCCCGCATCAACAAACGGGTCGTACCGCTGGAACTCGCAAACAAATTTTCTTTACACCAGATGCGCATTATGTATACTGTTTGTTCTGTGCTTACACACACAACCATACACATATAAAAACTCATACATACTCAGATACATATATATATACTTATTAACAAAAATTATATTAACTAGCACTGTCCTCAATTATCCTCGTTTTTGCACCCTGGTCTGGCCAGACCATGGGGGGTTCAACTATGAGGTTTCGAGTGGGTGCCCACGCAAGGGTTAAAGGAGGAACATAGGCCGATAATAATAATAATATTTGACTGGCACGGCAGCCCGCTTACGCGAGACTAAGGCCTAGCTTCCCGCAACCACCCGTGTTATGCGTGTGAATTTCTACGCGGGTGGAAGGGACCTACAGTTTTATGCCGGTTCCGAACGGCAGGTTGGGAGCTCTTTCATAAGCAATTTTTACTCTCAGAGGTTTGCCATTTCCAGCTGAGAGGACAGCCACCGAAAGAGAAAACGAGTTTTCCCGTTATTTTTTTTAGGTGTTATTACAGGCAGTATTTGAACCTGAGGTTGCTGCCTTCGACTCGCGATCCAACGCACTAATCAACTGAGCCACGGCGGCTAGGCCGATGGCATTTTTTTGTGGCCGTTACTAGGGGATGCCGATTAATCAGTCTTTTACATTTATTTTTATATTGTTCACTTTTTACTTTCCAACACTTCATTTTCCTCACTGCCTGCTGTCTACCGATCGAATAACAAAATGCACTATGTGCGTCACACAGCCGTTTACACGGTCGCACATGTGCGTCACGTCGACAGAGAAATCAAAAAATGTTGAAAACCTGCAAACATGTCTTCCGTTTACGCGCACATTCTTCTAGTCACGCCACACATGTATGCAAACGTGAACGACCGTGTAAAGGTCGCTTAAACTTCGGTGAGTGATAGTGAAAGCAAAATTGTTGTTATCAAATCTCGATGTTTAGGAAATCTATCGGGCAAATGAAAATATCAAAATTGTGCTTCGTTTGGCATTTTGTTGTTACTGCTAATGTAACGATTCTGAACTAAAATGAGTGTCCGGGCAACTTTGGTGTCACGTCCCTTTCTTAGGTTGTTGTCGGGAACTAAGCTACCAAGAGTAACCGATGTTTCAATTCGTATCAGGCAAAGCCATGTGTATGTGCGTACAAATGTGTGTAGCATTAGTTATGTAACCAAATCTATTTCATTGCAGAGTGTCTTATAGGGCATCACCACCCCCTCACTCTAAAGCAACTATAGTTGGGGCTGAAATTGTGGGAGCTGCAATGTGGTGGTGGGTACTATGGCACTTATGGCACGAGTACGATCATATAACGGTAAGGTTTAAATCGCTTTGCGGCGAAGTATACTAAAAATGTTGAGCAAGTGTTAAATGTCAAGTTGAAGGAGTTGGGAACAAGTGGAGAATACCACACTGTCTTATTGTTTTTTTTATTGGAAAGAAGAGTATTTTTTTAGTCTAAAAGATATATTTCCAATTCCGCAAGAAATTTTCAACCGATTCTAATGATATAGGTGTCCTATGAAAGATATTTTCTTCCTCTTTCGAATGATGTCGAACATTAGGTATGTAATATGTACCAATAATGATGTATATACAAGAGACAAATATTTTGTTTTACATAATTATTTGAAAACAGTTTTCGGAACAAGTGCAGAATAGCGTACCCTCGTGAAAAAGAAGAAAAATGTTGCTGTATAGAGCTTGTTTTTGTGAATGTAACAAACTAAACATTTTGCCTGGGAAACGCCTAAAAAAGGCGTGGCACGGGGTCAAAGTTCAAAACGTTTATCAAAATAACTCAATCAATTTCCAATCGATTTACACGATGTGGGTATCAAACGAAAGGTCTTTTTCATTTCATTTTTCCTTCATTTTGATGTGCAACATTATATACTTTATATGTACGAGTAAGAAATTATAAGCAAAAACTATTTTTTTATATAAAATTACAAAACCCGATTTTTTCTCAAAAAACCCCGTTATTAATGTACAAAAAGTTGTGCACCATATTATAACATGTGGAATTCTCTTTTCAATGAAATATAAAAACATATTTTTGTTTTTTTTTTTTAATGCGTGTTTTAATTTTTTGTAAGTCGACTCTTGGTCCAAAAAAATTTCGTAATCCCCTTCGTCATCATTTTCAGGCAATGAAGGCTGAAGGGGATTGTACAAGTATCTGCCATATTAAAAAGTTTTTAAAAGATCTTCATTTTATGCTTTACAGCACTTGTGTCTTGTTTTAGCAAGCACTTGTTTTAACAAAATTGCTTTCCTTTATTTTGAATGATACTTTTCGCTGCCAAGCCTAAATTATATGAAGTCATTCCCATTGCCATGTATATTTTGAGCAAAGCTCTGTTATCCACAAAAAAACTGCTAATTTAAAAGCCTGCATGTTATAACATATTTAAAGTAGGACGAGTATACTCGTCTTGGCAATACATGACACCCTGCCAAAGACGAGTATACTCATCCTTGGCAGCGAATGGGTTAAAATGCTTTTAGAATCTAGGATCAATTCCAAATGACGAATATAGCCAACATTGTGCACGTATTCGCTTTCAGATAATGAAAAAAGCAAATGAAGGTACATTTACAGTTGTAGTTGAAGAACTCAAATCGATCATTTGCTACATAGACTGCAACGGGAAAAAATTTAGTGAATGAATTTGTTTGAGATTTTCTAGTATTTTTCGTTTGGTTTTTGCTATCAGGTTTTACATAGTGTGTTTTATTCTACAATATTAAAGGAAATAACACTCAAAATTTGGTGATGTTTGAACTAATGCTTCGAATTCTACAGCACTTGAAGTGCAAAGCTGCAAACATCCGAACGGTTTTGCACGCCACTGTAGATTTAACCTCTTTACAAATAGTTGGTATGAGCCGGAGTCCGCCGCCGAAAAGGTGCACGCCTTAAGTCGCAAAACTGTAAGGCAACCGTGAAGCATGGAGGAAATTCGGCAATGATATGGATTTGCTTTTTCGGCTTTGGTGTTGGTCGCGTTTACGAAATTAATGGAATTATGGACAAATTCATTTACAATAGTATTCTGGAATCAGTCATGTTGCCCTTTGCTCAGCTTTCCTTCCAATCCTTTCTATTCATTCATAAACAATTTAGAGCCAAAGAACACTGGGTGACAACTTTTGCGCCACCCTGTGCAAATGCTACCTGAATGGGAATTTCAACATAATCGCGAGTAGCAGCGACGCCGACGCACGTTTACAAACATAAAGCAGCATCGTTCCGAGCGCAGTTTCAACATCACCCTCGTTTGTTGAGAGGTTGCTCGCTTTTTTGCACATTGAGTATATTTTTATTAAATTGAACCACCGTTAGCGCGTATTATACAAAAATTGTGAAGTCCTGCTACGCATAAAATGTAAAGATTCTTGTTTTAATATTAATATGTTTAATTTAATTGGGACCTTAATTTTGTTCAGTGTTTGATTGTGGTAGTGCCCATCACTCTCCTAAACACACCGCCAAAGTCGTCAAAATGTGGATTGAGGTACAGGGAATTCAGGTCTTGGATTGGCCGGCATCGCTGATGGAAGCGCTGGAAGAGCAGTGACGAGAGATCACATAAAGCATTATCCACAATTTAATAGCATCAATGCTACGGAGTTGCGCTGCTGTTATTCAAACAAAGGATATTTTATATATAAAAATGTAGACGGTACCACGCCCCCTTGTCCAATGCTCACAACTCTCTTCTAGTCGAATTGTGCTACTAAGTGCAAGGTTCGTACCAAGTTTCATTAATGTCTACTTACAGTACTGCGTAAATGTTTGGTCATAAAAAATGTGCCACGCCCCTTGTCCAACGCCGGTCAAATCTCACCAGTAGAATGACACATCTATGAGACGACGGTACACAAACTTTCAATGCTGTGTGGCTAACGATTCCGAATCTATTCCATATAAAAAATTTGTTTGTTGTTTAAATTGCCTCTATCGAGTGACATGACTAAATAGTAAGTTCGTTCCAAATTTAATTGATGTGTGACTTATAGTTCCAAAGTTGTTGTCTAAAAATGTATGCTGGTAGTGCCGCGCCCCGTTTTCCCGCCTTTGTTTTTTTCCTTAGCCTTCGCGTAACAATTGCGAACAAACTCGCCGAAGGAAGTATCCAATTTGGACCAGTCGTTTTCAAATTTTAAGCATCCGAACGGACCGAGATCCATGTTTATATATATAGATTAAAAAATATTGATACGAATGGTTGATATGAAAGTATGCACTAACAATTGAATGCCATTTTTTAGGAAATTCTATGATTCGGAAGGATGATTCATCAATTTTGTTGGGAACATTCCCAAAAAAACATGCCTTTGCATGGAAATTTACTCCCTAATAATGACATTGAATGTCGAATTTTTAACGTGAGTGCCGTCACAGTGTGGCCTAACCCCACCGTGCTCAAAAGCATAGCGATCAAAATTGAGCGTTGATAAGCACCCCGAGAGACTAACTCCCGATACCAATTGGGTTAATGCAAATGAGACATTACCCCTCCTTGGTAGGGATCGAGGCCTATCTAAAACTCTGCCGTGCTATGGGTCCGGCACCCGGTTGAGAACTCAACTCCACGCCGAGACGAAACTCTACCCGCATTTGGGTGTTAAACCAAGCTACCACGAAACTCCCCGAAGGGCCGTCCCAAGATCAGGCTGGAGCACAAGGCTCCAGGGCCACCCTGATCCCCGTGGTACCAGACAAAGCCTCTGGTCAGACTGCGTAGCCATGCTACTACCAGTTGAGCCCCATTTAGCTCGTGGACTGGTGACCACCGCACCGCACTTGACCCCATTCACGTGCTCACTCATTCATCCGTTCAAGTGACCACCCCGCTCATTCACTCACACATTCACACTTGGCAATACACCAAACTGCCGTCGCCGCCAGAACACATATCCATTCAATATGGCAACCAGCTGGCTGGTGGAGAGTGCTTCACGCACACACCACACACCGTCCGTCCGACTAATCCCCATCCGCCCAAGGTCCCTCAAATCTGAGTACAACGGAAGGGAAAATAAATGGGTGTCGGTCATACATTTGACACGTCTGGGGGCAACCTGGGAGCAGTGGGAGCCTATTGTGTAAAAACGACCACTTTGTATGGGAGCCCCATTAAGGGTTGGAGATGGGGTATAAATATGTTTGAAAGAAATGTTCATTAAAGAAAACTAGTGGGGGTCAGTCATAGAGTTTAACCCTCTAAGAGCAAATTCATCCTTAGTATACTGCTTTTTTAATCATGTAAATATTGCTTCTCGTTTGGTTTTTATGAGCATTTTCCCAAACCCTAGTAAAACTGTGAAATTCGGCCCGTTATTCTCGCATAGGCACCTCTTTTTCGCCCGGCACTAAAAGGGTTAAGCTATTCTAAAACCAACAAAAACATTTATTCTCGAAACCATAGAGGGTTCAGACGTCCTCAAAGTAGCATGTTGCCATATGGTAACCAAATAGCGGGTTAAGAGTTAATTATGTTTTGTCGGTGTCAAATGTCAATAAAAAACTTTTACATACAGCTACAAAATTAATCCTTCTTTATTTGCAGGGTGAGTTCGAGTATCCGGTTCCTTCATCGTGGAGTAATGCCGAATTAGGCATCCCGCCAGATAATGAATAGAGTATATGTAAAAAAAAATAACAGCAACACAAACAGAAATAAATGCCTCAAAAAAAAAACAAAACAATTTATTTGAAAGAAAAATCAATGAAGATAGTACTTAGTAGGGACATAAATACTGTTACACACGTTTTATGCTATAAAATTAAAAGTAATGATTGTTTTTGGGCTAATTTTCGGACTGGCCAATCATCAATAGCCGCACGCATCTCGTCCATCGGAAAATTGGCCACAGCACGAATCAAAGCTGTCCTAAAAAATCAATCTTGGGGTATATTTTGTGGCAAACCATGTCCTCTAAAACTGTCCACAATTTGTAATCGAGCGGGTTCAAATCAGGACTGCCAGAGGGCCATTCTTCAGAGGAAACAAATGCTGGTAAATTGTTTTGGAGCCAGATTTGAGTCGTTTTAGCTTTATGGGCCGGCGCAGAATCTTGCTGGAAAGTCCACGGCTGGTTTTGGAACAACGAATGGTTAAGTGGTTTTACAACAGCTTTCAAAACGGTTTCTTGGTAAACTGTGGCCGATGTTTTGACCCCTTGTTCGCAGAAATGTAAGTCAGTGACTTCATCGTAAAAGACACCCCACCAAACCATGACTGAAGCTGGGTGATGACCCTTTTCGACCCGTGGAATCAGTTCAGATGCTTCCTTAGATGACCGTGCATACACCCTATCATTTTGCTTGTTAAATTTTTCCTGCAAGGTAAAAATTTGTTCATCGGTAAACAAGATTTTTCTGTGCAAGTTCTCAGCGTGCTTCACCAAAAGACGTTTGTATTTTTCCATTCTTTTTTTTTTCAAAGCTGCAGTCAACAAATGTCCGATACGGCGTTTGAAAGCCCCAAGTCCCAAGTCTTTTTTAATAATTCGACTCATGGACTTTTGCGAAATATTCATCTCCCGGGCCATGATTTTCTGTTTTCGGAGCGGGTTTCGCTGAATTCTTGATTTGACAGCTTTAACGACTTGTGGTGTTCGAACTGTCTCCAGTCTCAAACAGTTTTATGCACCGGTAGACGAACATGCGACTAATCCCGAGCGGGCGGAGCGTTTTGAAAATATCACCTTTTTTCATTTCACACTTAAATAGCGCTATAACAGCGATACGGTTCTCATTATCTGACCATTCCATGGTGAAAGCTAGAATAATTTAGAATTCCCGGGTATGTTCAATTCAACTATTACAATGGGTGTGTTCAATGTTGTAACAATATTTATGTCCCTACTAAGTAAATAAGACTGCGAAACGCGGTAAAAATTCAAAGACGTGGGGTTCGGTTTAGGTGTCGTTTATTTGACTGTGTAAACACGAATGACAATAGAGAAGGACATTGGACGACACAAACGGCCGAAGCCGGTGGATTGGGAAAGTGGAACATGTTTACAAAGGGGAATTGGAAGGGAGAGGCTTAGAATGTTGCAGGGTCCAAAGGGCACTGGCACGATACAGTTAGCCATGGAGGCCCGCGTTGCCTCTGGCAACATTAGGGTTGGAGCTGCTCGCTGAGCCGCCCAATGCCTCCAAGGCCCGTTCGATGAGGACGCGGGCTCCTACGCGCGGCCCGGGGTCCTTTCGATGGAGGCCTCATCCTCGCTGAAGTCTATCAGCTGGCGCTCTTCTGATGCCTCGGTTGAGGAACGGCTGGTTTGGCGCTGGGGCTGCTGGCGATGGCGTGTCAACCGGTCCGCGATGGCAGAGCGCTTGACGGGGCGCTTTGCCGGAGCGGGTTGCTGCGGGGGGCGATGCGGCTTCTGGCCGCCCTTTGGTGTGGTCTTGGGCGCCGCTGCTATGGTGGCTGGCCTTTCGCCAAAGTGCAGCATTGTATAGTGCGCTCGGCCACACTTATGGCAGCGAGCGGTGGAGCTGCACCGAGCGGTCGGATTAAACCGCGCCAGGCAGTTTGTGCAGTACCCCTGGGCGCGGGCCACCTGTTGTCACCGGATTGCTCTTGAAAAAAAAACAGAAATCATCTCTAAAGGGTAGTAGTGAGTTGGTAGAGCATGAGAGAGTGTATGGGGGAATGGTGTACAGGGTAATTGATCAAGCGGTAGGGAACGCTTGAGCTAAGGCCATGGGGTTAAGAGGCTATTAGATTGGCCTCTGGCCACACTTCGCCTAGTTTACCGACAATCATGCGGAACAGGTCCGCCGAGCGCTGGTCGGGGCAAGCCATCAGCTTGACGTGGCCTTGGTACCAGCCTGCGTCCCTACACTTAGGAGCCTGGGTTTGCTGCCAGGACCTCATCATAGACGGACATTGAATGTCGAATTTTTAACGTGAGTGCCGCCACAGTGTGGCCTAACCCCACGGTGCTCAAAAGCACAGCGTATCAAAATTAAGCGTTGATAAGCGCCCCGAGAGACTAGCTCCCGGTACCGATTGGGTTAATGCAAATGGACATTACCCCTCCTTGGTAGGGATCGAGGCCTATCTAAACCTCTGCCGTGCTATGGGTCCGGCACCCGGTTGTAAACGCAACTCCACGCCGAGACGAAACTCTACCCGCATTTGGGTGTTAAACCACGCCATCATAGACGGACAGTAGGGCCGACCTAACTGTCCGCCAGTTCTCTATCTTTGGTGATCTCGCTGAAGGTCCGACCAGACATCGGAGTTGAGACCGCCAGCCTCGGTTTCCTGCTCGCCTGAGACACCTGCACAGGCTGTTGCTGCTCCCGCGACCTCTGTCGCTTGGAGGCAAACTGAAGAGCCTGAGGTGAGGTGTTTGTAGTGTTGATGTTACGCCTTGCCCATTCTAGGGAAGCTTTGTCCCTCTCCGAGTACACCCGGAGGGATCTTGCCCAATCTTTGCAGGACCTTGAAGGCTGTTCTTCTGGTCCTGTCCTCTGGCGCGTCCCCTGGGGGATAGGTATTCGCATCCCTTTCGGGTTAGGCGCGCGTCCCCTGCGGGTTGGACGCAATTCGTGAAAGTGTTGAGGTTTTGACTTATTCATGGCTATTGGGTCCCCACTCGTGGCCGCTGTCGCCGCCCGATGCGTAGTCACTGTAGGATCCCATGGTTATCTTTGCAAGCAGTGAGATTATGCGAAGGGTTGCCAGCCGCCCTTATGGGGACAGCTGCTCAGAGCCGGACCCAGTGCAAGTCAGGAGTAAACTCAACTGACGCCTACGCCACACCAACTTAACGGCGACGGTCATTGAACGTACCACAAGGCCTGCCAGGGTTTTAACGGGACGGAGGCAGCCGTGGCATCAGCCTGGAAGCCATTTCCACTGGGTGTCACTCCAGTGTACTCAGGTAACAGAATACCACGACCACCGGCCCAAAGCAAACGATGTCCAGGTAGAGGTAGAGAGAAGTCCGGAGACAAGTCAAGGGGCATGCCAATCGATACGTATATCGAGGGGGGTCAGGCAGGTCATTTGGCGTTATCCAGGATGTACCACGAGGAGGCGACCTGCATTTCATCCCCAAAAATACTCACTAGAAATCGCATTATTTATATTGAAAGCTTTTACCAGTGGACTTCTTTGCAATTTATAGTTCCAAAGCTATTGTATTGCTCATTAAGATACATAGGGGTGCTAAGAACATGGGCTTACATGAATAGTAACACTTATTTCGCTTGCCATGCTTTCGACGCATTCGATAGATGCATCATCTAATCAGCTGACAGTAACATTTTGTGGTGTGAAAACAGAACGACTTGCGGATTATACTAAATTTATTAAGCAAATCGGGAAAATTCATCAGGAAACCCTTCTGGGCAGTTAATCCAAACCCAATATCAATAGAGTTCGGTATCAAATTGCGCGAAAATAATTAAAAATAAATAAAGATCACACTAGGTGCGTGGATGTAATCGATAACTACTTTGCAATTTCGTTCATGATAGAATTGAAGTTAATAATTTAATTGAACGCATTTTATTCACTGAAATATTTCTAAACGTTGTTATGAATATTATCTGCTTTGTTTGAAAGCTTTTTTTTAGCACCAGAAATGCATTTGCTGACAACATTCAGAACGTAGGCTACATTCCGCTTTTTATGCATGATGACAACCGACGCTTTGCGCTATGTAACTCGCTCCATGCAACTACATTGATTCTACTTTTTCACAGATGCGTCGAATGCGTTGCTGCGTACTAAGCGATCTAGTTCCACTTTAAGTTCAGTTAAACCACAGAACAATATACAGAATGCGCATCTGGTGTAAAGAAAATTTTCTTTGCGGGTTCCAGCGGTAGAACCCGTTTGTGGATGCGGGGGGAAGCAGTAAAGGGAACGAGAACGCACAGAGCGCGAGAGTGTAAACTGAGAAGCTGTGAGAGCGGTGTATGAAACAGTGACGCACCACACACTGTGGTTATTGTTGTTGGGAAACAAAGCGATGTGCCGCTTGAATGTTGGTGGTGGCTCGTGTTTTCTCTCCGCTTGCTTTATTACAAACAAGAACAAAAAGTGGGCAGGTAAAGTTTGCATAGAAAATTTGATTGAGCGATCGCCAAGGCGCATAAATAAGGTGGTAGTACTACGGAAAAAGCCAAAATTCAATGGATTTTATTAGTTCTTTTGGTCTGCTTGTAAAAAAGAAGTTGTAAAAATGACAATGAAAATAAATATATGTGTAAAAATATTGCAACAACCAAGGCGCATCAAGAAAGTGATAATAAGTGGAAAACTATTACTACAATGTCGTGCCAATTATCAAAGAAATAAGTTTAATCAGTTTTGGTGCTGCAACTACCTATTGAATTTGCCTTGGCTATCGCTTTGCCAAATCAACCACCATTTCAATGTGCACGAGTAAAGCCAAGCTAGCTTGCTGCGGAAAGCAACAACATTGCGTGTTATTGTCGAAATGAGAATAAATCAAATCTATGCGTGTACATCAATTCGCGCTTACTCTCTCGGTCGCCTTTACATTTTCCTCATCTTTGCTGCTTCCCGCCCGCGTCTGAAATGAAATCGCAAAATTATTTAAGATGCGCCTTCTGTATACTGTTTATTCTGTGGTTAAACAACACGACTAAATGAGCATGCTCTACAAAAATGCAATGCAGTACGGCTTACAATTTCGATTCTTTCATATCAGAAATTTGGGTTGTATTGGTAGCGGCACGTCCCCTCACCAATAAAAAACAAAAAATACCAGAAACACTTTTCCACGAGACTCTGAAACCAAATCTAATACAATTCGCATCGCATCAAGGTGTATTAATAAAGGTGAACGCGTAAGACCAGCAACAAAATTCCCATGTATTTTGTTGTTCGATTTGGGTAACTAGCTTGTCAAAATCAAATCAAAACACAAGCAACACAAAAACAATTTTACCAATTTTTGACAATGTACATCCCCATTCGCAAAAAATCAAAAGAAAATCAGAAGAAATCAAAAGAGAATCAGAAGAAAAAAGTTTAAGCAGCTGTGTTGCCACCACTACCTTTATTAATGTGCCTTGCATCGCATAGAACAATTTCTTGCATTCATAACTAGTAAACTAGCGTTCGATCGATCGGACAAAACCCAATGTTACAATTACGATTAAATTTCACCCTTATTTAAATAAGTCGAATAAGGCTGCAAAAAAAAACTAAATAAATTTTATTTTTTATGAGAAGTTTTATTCCTTAGTATATAATGGGAAAAACTACCAAAAAATATTTTGGGAGATTTTTGATTTTTTGGGAGGAAATTTTAGCTTTTTTTAAGATTAAGGAGAAAGTTATTTCAGGTATCTGGCAACACTGGGTTTGCCATTTACGAATATGGATCGTTTAACAACCGAAGAATGCGTAAAAATAGTTAAAACTTACTACAAACTTGGTGGTCCAAACGTGGTCACTTTTCGACCATTACGGTTCGTAATAATCGACCTAGTGTGCAAGTAATTGGCAAGATTATAAAGAAATTTGAGAAGACTCGAAGCGTTACAGATGTGGTCAGGCCTGCGGATCATCGCAATGAGCGCACTGCCGAAAATATCGCTTCTGTTAGTGAAAGTGTGGCGGATAATTCGAATTTGTCGATTCCACGGTGTTCTCAGCAATTAGACCTACCTTATGGCTCATTATGGCGTATTTTGCATTTGGATTTGCACCTCCTCCAAGATGGTGCCACGACCCACACAGCACGACCGATTTTGGCTTTATTGCATGGGAAGTTTCCAACACGCGTGATTTCACATTTTAGCGACGTCAATTGGCCACGAAAATCATGCTATTTGACGCCTTTACACTTTATTTGAGGGGTTACGTTAAAGACCGTGACTATGCGGATAATCTCCTAACGTTGGAGCATTTGAAAACCAAGATTCGTCAAGTTATCGCCGAGATACCGACCAAAATGTGCGAAAAAGTGGCCGAAAACTACCTCAAATGGATCTACTACTGCAGCCAATCTAGGGGCGGTCATTTAAATGACATTGTATTTCGTACGTAATGGCAAGTTCCATGCATTATCATAAAATAAAAGTTTCATCGAAATCATATCTTTGTGTTTTATTTAACTTTTAAACAGAAAAATTGATAAGCCTGTACAATTAATATGGTAGACTAAGTACGGAGAGCCACGAAAATTGGCGTACGAGAAACCACAGTAGTCGTCAAATGTTCTCATTGAACAGGGTGGTAATTTTGCAGTTTAATTTTAGGACCAAAAAGAAGATCGCCAAATAACAAACAGTTCAGTTTTAAAACTGTAACTTTGCATATGCCTATTTTTATATTCCACACTAGCTGACCCGGCGAACTCCCCTCGCACATTTTTTTTTTTTGATAATGAAATACGCGAGATGGCGAACCTATGGCGATGCAAATTGACGAGGAAAACCAACTAAAGAGGACGAGCTACTGATTAACGCAATTTAGGCCCACAAATCAGCAATGTTGCACCATTCCCTCTGTTCGTACTAAGTTTCATTGCTGTGCTACTTATAGTTCAGTGAAATATTTGGGTCACAAAAAAGGTGCGATGCCCCTTGTTCAACGCTATCAGATCTTACCAGAATGACACATCTACGCTATATAAATTTCAATGCTGTGCACCTTACAATTTCGAAGAAATTCCATTATAAAGATTTTGCTTGAATGGGTGGTGCCACGCCCTTTTGTTTAATACCCGCACAATTCCCTCCGTCGAAGGACAAGACTAAATCGTAACTTCGTAGTGAATTTAATTTATGGGTGACTCGTGGTTCCAAAGTTATCGTCTGAAAATTTGGGCTGGTAAAAAATTGCCACGCCCAGTTTTTCAAAAATGTTCTTTCAAACAAACCTTGTTCTAACAACTACGAATACAACAAAAAAACAACAGCCAAATCGGTGCAGCCGTTCTCAAGTGATTCGCGGTCGAATATGGCAGGGATTTTCCAATAGATTTTCCGGAATTATGCGCTTACACGCATACATCCACTTTCATTTATATATTTCACTTTTTTTTTGTTCCTTGTTCACTCCTCTCTGGAGCATAGGGCCTCCACAAGACTTTGCCTTGTATTGCTTACGTTAATCAGTTGTGTTGTTCTGCCAGGGTAGGTGATTGGCCTGCCGCATATAGTCCTAAGTGATGGGGCTGCCATCTAACGCTGCTTAGGAACGTCGCCTCCGTTATTTTCGAGCTACCGCTTGTAGCGCCATCTGTTGTGTGAGAAGATTACAGCAGAATGGTTAAGGACCTCGCTAGATCAATTTGGTGCGCTGTTTTTCGCAATCGTCCGCTTCCCCTTGCAGACGTCACTAATGCACCTTGTAGCTGTAAATATGTTTTTCTTTTTACAGCCGCATAGCGCATAATTGCGCGTACTATTGCGTGGGAGTGGGATAAGAGTAACTTGGGTTGGGAATCATTGAACTTGGGTATGTTGCAGGGTTTTCAGGAAAATTTAGAGAACAGGAAAAATTGGTTGGAAAAGTGCGGGGACCGTGCATGCGGTGGGATTTGCACCCTCGACCTCTGGGATGACAGTCTAGTGCACTCACGCTAGGCTATCGAGGCTGCTATATATTTCACATATGAAATTTATATTTTCGATAGAAATTGCTCACAATATTTGTTTCTTTTTCCCATTCTATTTTGAATGCTAGTGAAGACAAAACCACGAACTCCTACTTGCAAAATGCAACCATTGTCTTTGGGAGACGCAGATTCGTCTTGTTATTCAAATTGGCGTACGTAAATAAAGAATTGTGGAGAAGGCTTTCCGTACTTAGTTTACCTTGTTTATTGTATCACGAGTCGGGCGACAAAAGCGGGCTCATAGGACATCTAAATGGCGTCGTTCCAAAATCGCAATGAAATCGCTGCGGCAAAATCGTATGTGTATGCGCAAGGCGTGTTCGTTGGTAGTGTGTACAGAAATCGCTTTACTAATGGCAATGCTCCCCCTCTGTTGATTTCCTAGCAATAGTGACTCAAATGCAAAAGATTTTAATTTTTGAACTGAGATGAAGTTTCTGTATGATTTTCTTTGATTTTAGTTTTACACTTACCCGCCAAAAAGAAAGAGTTTCCCTTTTAGATGTTTTAGTATTGGACTAGGGCTAAAACTTAAGTTATTAAGTTAAAGAACAATCTTGTTGTACATATTACAAATATTGAAAATTGTATTTACATTTTATTTCTTTAAATGTAAAGTATTACACGTTCTTACGACTTATTACAGCTATATAAGTGTAAAATGTATAACTATATGCCATAAAAGTGCTTTTCTATCCAACGTGGTAAAGCAAAAGCAGCGGAATGCACCTCACTAGAATAGTATTTTAAATTAAGAGCATCTATTTCTGATGCTTGAAATATTTTTAAGGGATTTTTTAAGATACGTTGACCATCCAGACATCCAATAACAAAGCCAATATGTCCACACGGATATGACGGAACGGATGTTACTGCGTATGCAACTTGAGGAAAATGTTGTCTACAACCAATCATTGTTTTCTTTACATAATCATAGTCCAGCCAATAGCTTCCTCCTTGAGAACAAACGACACCTCCAGGACGTAAGGCATTTTTCATTAAGTTGTAATAACTTTCTTGGAATAGAGTTACAGCTGGTCCGACAGGATCTGAGCTATCAGTTATTATGACATCGAACATATTTGTATGATTTTTCATGTATTCAAAACCATCACCAATAGTAAGCTTCACTTTTGGGTTATCAAATCCACATGCCATACTAGGTAAAAATTTTTTGGATAATTCGACAACACGTTTGTCGATTTCTACTTGATGAACTTCTTCCACTAATGGATGCTTCACTACTTCTCGAGCAACTCCACCATCTCCACCACCAACTATTAGAACTCGTTTTGGATCTGGATGACTACATAATGGCAGAAACGATATCATCTCCTGGTACGAGAATTCATCTCGTAATGTACATTGTATAATGCCATCTAATATTAAGCACGTTCCATACGTCTCTCTATAAGAAAAATTATGATTTTTATTTTCTGATTTAATTTTCGATTCGAATAAGGGGAATTGTAAGTAAATACAGTTAAACCTCGATTATCCGGGCCTCCATTAATCGGGAACATCTATTAACCGGAATGCTGAGTGGTTGATTTTATACCTCTACTAACTGTGATTTACCTCTATTATGCGTGAAGCACATGTACTTGTATTTGTTTTTTTCCATATAACACACATATACCTACATATACATATGTATTTTAAATAAATGTATTTTTTAAATAGACCAAGATTTCTTGCTGCAAATGTACGTTTATACAAGCAGTTTCACATGTTCTTATTAAAAATAAATAAAAATAATAACATTTATAAACGTTTATAATAATCCAGGTTCAACTGTATAAGAAAAATCATATTACGATGGTATTATGGAATGAGCAATGTACCTTAACATTTGAGGGCAAATCTGATGGAAAATTTGCGCAGAATTGGTAATGAAAATATGTTAGACATCGTTTCAAAGCATAAATCTGTTATTGAGTTATTGAGACGAAAACTTTAAAACCCATGTTTTCTTTAAAAAATCGAGTGAAGCGCCATAATCGAAGAACAGGCCAATTCGAGACTTTCCATTGTCCCAAATTGGTGGATTCAATGTCTAAATGCATTAAATTGGGGTTTGAGTAAAATACCCTTCCAATTCAGTACTAAATTAATTTTACCTTCTATATTGTTTTATTTATGGTGTTCACAGTTTAGCGATATCTAGCAAGTTAAATTATCCACCTGGTAATTTTCCCGAATTTTCCCATATGAGAGATACCGCTAGCTTCAAAATTTAGCGCACTGCGAGCATGTTTATTGAAATAGTCAAAAAACAAAGACAAATGAATTTTTTGACACAATCTCCGGATCGGACACAAAAAACATGTTTTGGTTCAGTTCGTTTCACGCCTGGTTGTCAGCAATGCGTGGCGTTGCATACGGACAACACACACCTTAGGGCGATGTTATGCTGCCGGTCAAATGATCCCGGTCACGGATAAAATTGTTGTTGCTTCAATGTTAAAGAGAAAAATTACTCTCTCGCTCGCTCTCCCAATTTTCTCGTTTACATTGAAACAACAATTTCACGATCACGGATAAAATTGTTGTTGCTTCAATGTAAAAGAGAAAATTGGGAGAGCGAGCGAGCGGATAAAATTTGACCGCACCGATCACCGGATGGTGAGGCTTTCGATGCCAAATCAAACGATCAAATCAGTGTTGCGTTGTGAGATTATTCACAATAGTTGTGTTTTGGGAACCAATTTGTTCCTTTTTGGTGAAAATGTGTATGGAATGAGCAAGAAAATGGTTGGTAGTAACCCTCGTTACTAGCGTGTGTTTATATTTGTGTTTTCGGTGGAAAAGAAGAAAGAAAAATGGAAATTTAAATGGTAAATAAATATTGTGATACTTTGACACACATATTATATTAATTTCATGTATACATTATTAGCTGAGAATGCCAGAAATTTCGGCCCAATCAACTACTGAGGCGCTGATAACAATGTTCCAGGAGCAGGAATCCCTTTAGAAATGTGTGCTATTCAGACCGATGCAAGCGCGAAAAAGAATTTTAGTAGTTGAAAAAGTAAAGTCCCAATAAAAAGTGCGGAAAAAGTAGTAAAAGTAAGCGCAAAGCGTAGTGGTGACCGGCGATTAAATGACCGTCAGCATAACATGCTTTGGGCACGGAGTAGAGAAATTACGAGAGCGTAAAAAGTGACGTGACCGACGATCATTTGAACCTTAGGCCGATGTTATGCTGCCAATTGCTACTGCAAAAGTATAATTAATTAATCCAGATATTCACATCTTTGTCAAATTTGGGTGGAAGGGGAATGGAGATTTGTTTAGTTTATTGTAAACATGTTTCTGCGTTTTGGAGATGTGTGGTGGACAAATATGACACCGGCTTTGTTTACGTGTACCAAAATTTGGCGCCTGCGAACTGACCTTTTGCAGTAATACAGCATCTATTGTTGCCTGAGTTATCGCTCGTAGATATTCGTGGCTATAAAAAAAAATCCCCCAGTTATCGCAAAAACAACTATCTTTTGCTATCTATACCCTCATTCCAGTAAAGACGTGTTTTTAGCCATATGACATATGTCGCAATACCAGCAGCATCAATCAAATGTATAAAGAAAGCTAGAGGCTATTTATTAGGTTTGCGTTTTTTTATATACCCATCATACAAATTTAGATTCTTCTGAGTGTACGAACCCCGCATCCAATAAACTATCGGCTAATTCCTTGCTGGTGAACTAGTTGGTCGTTATTACATTTGTGTTTGTAAGGCTCAAACAGTTTTTCAACACCCTTTTCGCAGGACCCACAGCTCCTTGATTACAGTCTTTGCATGTGTATGGCATTTCGGGAAGTGTTAGCACTATCGCACTTCCATATTCTGATTACATATTTATCGGGATTGCAACACATAAACTGTATAACATCAACTTCGGCGAGGCATAAATTCTTCAGAATATGTCGTTTATTGTAGTTTTTTTTTAATTTTAATTGACTTCATCCCATGCCGACTGTATGAGTGCTAGGCTCAAAAACTATGAACTTGACACGATAAAAATGCACCTAAACATGAAAAAAAATATTCTTCCATATGGTGGACAAAAAGTCAAGGAATTCTGAGTAAATTTGAGTTTCTGTTCAAATGAGCTTCTGAGGCTCACTTCTGGGGTTACGTTGCATTTTAAAAAAATTGTTTAAAAAAAGGAGAAAAACTGTCTAAAAAGTCAAATTTATAAATTAAATATGATTCTAACATTCCATTAGAGGATTACATAAAAAAATTGGAATCGAAAATCTTCTGGTATAGGATTTATCACCATTTGAAATCTTTAGTGAGACTGAGAGGCTCACTTCTGGGAATTAGGGTTAAAACGCAAATTAAAAAAAATGCACGATGGAGAAAAGGAAAAATGTGTAGTGATGCTTAAAAGCCTTACATATTTGAGCTTGACGACAGATATCTGGACGAAGTGGAAATGAATAGTATACTTGGTGTTACCATCCATGGTTTAAATGGTACTAAGCAGTTTAATGGAACTATTGCCGTTTATAAATTAACAGAAGCATATACAGCATCACACATTTCAGAAGTTCTCATTGCTGCTCTGAAAGACACCCTTAATTTGGTATGTGAAAACTCACTAAACATTCCCAAAGCAGAAACAATTGTTGTTAAATGTAGACAAATCGTTAAGTGGCTAAAAATAAGTGTTAAAGCTAATGATGATCATCGAAAAATTCAAATTTCTGCTGGTAGTGAAGGCACAATGCTCAAACCAATACTAGACGTAAAAACAAGATGGAATTCTACGTACTACATGCTCGAACGGTTTGTCAAACTAGGTTCATATATCAGCCAAATATTGCTTAATTATTCTGACGCACCGATAATGATAACATGAAATTCTAAGTATATTGCGACCTATAGAAGTAGACTGTATAACTAAGTGGCGAACAACGTGCAACGTTAAGCCAGGTTATTCCATTAATGCACAGGGGTCGCGAACAAATAGTACCAGTTAAACAGCCAGTCGCCCAAAAGCTAAAAGATGCCGTGCTAAAACAGTTCGAACGTAGATTTGGCTCCATCGAATATTCCTTTTTGCTAGCTTCATCAACATTACCCGACCCAAGATTCAAAAACAATCATTTTAACCTTCACACCAACACTATTAACATATTAAAATATTTATATTTTGATTTTGCTATAACTTTTTAGTTTTAAGTCCGATTTTCATGCGGCATCAGCTCAGTAGCTAATTTCTCAAGCTCTTCCTAAATATGTAATCAGAAAACTGAAATTTTTATTTGTTCCATCTTTATTCGTGAGAATTTTTACTTCTATTTTGGACACATATTAACATATGTTAATACTAGCTGGACCCCGCCGCTTTGCATGCGCGCTCGTCTCCCCGATACAAATTCTTAACCCATTGTTGACCCCGTCAGTTTTTGATTAAACACAAACATGTGTTTAATTATCTTTGTTTTTAAGTGTTTCGAAAATTTTGAAGTCAAAAGGCCTATTAAATCATGTGTTTTTACATTTACTCTAAACCAATTCTTAACCCTTGGTTGACCACGGTAGATTTCGATTTACAAAAAAATGTATAAGGCATTGTCATTCTGCCTTTCTCCCGGAGAAAGAGAAGTGCTTACAGTGGTTTTTTATTCGAAACAATAAAGTGCTTTGGCTCGCTCCTAAGCAATAACCTTTATAAACCTAGGTTCGGCTTCGCGACCAAAAGAATTTCTGCATTCAAGTACCTCATGGGAGTAACTAGGGCATCAGGTACAGTAAAGTGCTTACAGCACTTTTTATTCAAATCCTACTATTGTAAAAGAAAGCGCTTAAGCATTAACCTTCATAAGCGCAATTTCAATATTGCAAACAGATACTTTTAACTCAATATGAAGTATGAGTATAGCGTACCCTCGTGAAAAAATAAATAAGTATGCTTTTACAAAGAAGTTTAGCTCCTAAATCTTACAAACTGAAAATTTTGCCTGGGAAAAAGTTCAAAACCTTTATCAAAACAACTCAATAAATTTCCAATCGATTTACACGATATGGGTATCAAACGAAAGGTATTATTATTATATAATATATGGTAACAAATTTATTAAATCTTTATTATGGTTTTTTTCGAGAAAAAAATCAGGTTTTGTAAGTTTTATTTAAACAATATTTGTTGCTTTTAATTTCTTACTCGTACATGTAAAGTATATAATGTTGTACGTCGAAATGAAGGGATGAAAAAGACCTTTCGTTTGATACCCATATCGTGTAAATCGATTGGAAATTGATTATTTTGATAAGTTTTGAACTTTGACAGCGTGCCACGCCTTTTGTAGGCGTTTCCCAGGCAACATTTTTAGTTTGTTACATTCACAAAAACAAGCTCTATACAGCAAAATGTTCCTTCTTTTTTCACGAGGGTACGCTATTCTGCACTTGTTCCAAAAGTATATTACTGCATAGTGTGACGGCACCTTTAGGGCTTTACACGAGAAATTTGGATCGACATCGAACCACGCTGACGAACCTGTTCGAACGTGTAATTGATTTACTTCAGTGATGACTAGGTTGTTACACCACGTGGAAGATAAGATTTGTATTTGGTATACTTAATCTATCAATTTAAGATAAAATACGTAAACACCGTTTATCTATATCGTCACGTTTCATATAACATTTTACACAAACCACTCATCCATATAATGGGAATACAGCAGTTACAATAGCCAAGGAACATGAATTATTCAAAACACTCTTAAAAATACTGAATTTACGCAAGACTACAAGATCAGATGGTTTACATGATTTGATTCATAAACTCACACCGATGATATCAAATCTTCTTTTCGCACATGTCGTTTCAATTACATTTTTTAAAACTTACGTTTCAATTACTTTAATATGCTGATACTGCGATATCTCATCATGAAGAACTTCCTTGACCTTTAATGAAAATGATTGCCCCGGCCACAGCTCATTTTGAATTTCACTAAACCAACCCACGTTGATAGCATCCATCGCACAAAGTTACTGCGGTCGAATCGACAAGCAAACACAAAGATCGGGGTTACCACAACATTAAGTAGAATGTATTAATTAGGGTTACCCAAGTTACATTAATAAGGTGATGGCACTACTGCAACAAAAAAATCCCCATGTATTTTGTTAGTGCTTTTGGGCATATTCATTGTCAAAATCAAATCAGAACCCAAGAATGACAAAATAAAGATTACGACATCCGGCTGATGACGTCACTGGTGAAAAATTATAAGGTGACCATTTCAGAGTACTACTGTGTACAAAGAATACCCGGAATTCGATTTCTTCGATTATCGTGGTGTTGTGCATTATGAGTTCCTTCCGCCGGGCCAAACTGTCAACAAGGAATATTACTTGAGCGTTATGCGTCGTTTGCGTGAAGCTATTCGCAAAAAGAGGCCGGATTTATGGAGAGACAACTCTTGGTCTTTGCATCACGATAATGCACCATCTCACACGGCATTGGTTCTTCGTGAGCATTTCGCCAACTCATATCGTTCCACAGCCACCGTATTTGCCTGATTTAGCTCCTTGTGACTTCTGGCTATTCTCCAAACTCAAAAGACCACTTCGAGGACACCGTTTTGAATCGATTGAAGAGATTCAACGTGAATCGCCGCGCGCATTGAAGGCCATACCGGAAGGTGACTATTTGGCATGCTTCGAAGATTGGAAAGTCCGTTGGCATAAGTGCATTGCATCGGGGGGGACTACTTTGAAGGCGATGAAATTGATTTGGAATAATAAATAAAGATTTTTTGAATTATAAACAAATTCCGGGTATTCTTTGTACACAGTAGTATATTACTTTATTTTTATTATTCGTGCGTATAGTCTTTTTTAAGACGGAAAACATGTTTATATACATATATTTTGACAGTTTAATTAATTTCTGCCAATTCTGCAATGACATGTGCAGAATTTTGCCAAAACAAAGTTTTGCTTCTCTTTGTATTTTTCCTCATCTTGAAAAATAAATATAAATAAAATTTGAATCCTATGTCAATTGGGCACCTTAAAATTATTTTTATTCGTTATGAAAGATTTGATTGGCCAACGGCATTTTTGGAATTTTGTTACATTTTAACGCGAAAATTTGACCAAAATGGTGTGGAATCTTTGAAATAATACAAAATACGAATGAAAACAATTTGCAACAATTGTAATGAGTTTTTGATAAAAAACAAAACGTAAACAATGAAGTGTGCAGTGGGCCAACGTCAGCAAAATAATAAAAAAAAACAGTAAGTAAATTGTGAACTTAAATATTTGTGATTGTTGTGACATGTGTTGCGTTGTTAATATTTAATACGATTTTTACAAATTTTGTGCAAGCCGCATATCCACACGCAATGCATTATTTGAGGTTATTTGAGAAGCATTTTGGGTAAATTTGTGGACGCGACAGAATCATTTTGATTACTGAAAGAATTTGACGAGAAGGGCGATTTTCTTTCAAGTTAAAATTGGAATCATATACAGAAAACCTGATCGTTTTTAATTTAAAAAAGTTATATTGTTATATTGATTAAACAATTAAAATATGAATTGATATAAAATATTAAACAAAAAGTATTTTTAATAAAATATATATATTTACATTAAATAGCAAGAGTGTTATATAAACAGAGAGGCCAAATCTGCCTTACCTCTAAATCGCTCTAAGCCATAGAAGGGCACGCTGCTACTCGCGAGTAGCAGCGACGCTTACTCGCGTATACGAATACAAAGTAGTGAAGTTCCGAGCGCAGCTTCAGTGTCGTCTCAGACTTCAAGCAAGCAACTTCATGCTCGTTTGCGGCTCGCATACTGCGAATATTTACGTTTTTGTGTACACTGAGTATTCATGTAAATCAGAAAATGTTTAAGGTTGAATGGGATATACAAATTTTTTTACTTTTCCTTTTTATTAGTTCCTGTTATACCTGTCCGTTATTTGTCCGTCCGGCTTTGATATTTTTACGCTAGCAATATTTTTCAAGTTAAAATATTAGAGCTAAAATAATTTACGCCTTAATTTTGTGCAGTATTTTTCACGCATACATTGCCAAAATGCGTGGTTGTGTTAGTGCCCATCACTGCTCTAAGCAATTGAGCAATTGATAAATAATTATGTAAATATTAAATACAATGAAACGAAATAAATAATTTCATATGCATTTTCATATAATCTTTTTTTATTTTGGATATATTAATTTTGTAAACGGTCGTACTCGTCCCACTGTTCCTTGACAGTTTGAAACAATTCGAACTACGTCACTGGTGAAAACTTCAATTTTCCTGTCATTGATGCCGTAACTTTGTTTTCTATAAACCTTGATCAGAACCCACAGCGGTGGGCGGCCATTTTTACCATTTTGAAAATTAGCATGCCCATTCGCGAATAATCAAAAGAAAATCAGAAGAATCAAGTTTAATTAGCTGCATTGCCAGCACTACCTAATTAACCCTTTCGCTATTTTGTTGTCATATGGCAACATGCTACTTTGTGGACGTCTGAACCCTCTGTGGTTTCAAGAATACATTTTTTGTGGGTCCTTAGAATAGTTTGAAGTTTTAGGAAAAATACGAAATTAATAAACTGAGTATTTAAGCTTAAAGAAGAGAAGTATACACGTAATGGTATATCTTGACATAGTAAAGAAAGAAGAAGCAGAAAACTTAGATAACTTTTAAATTTGACGTTTTCTTTCAATTTAGATACTTTTTGTTTTTTAATTTTGGCTAAAGTAAATGAAGAAATATTCGAATTTTCGTTATGCGTAAAAAGTTTTATGTTTAAGTAATTATTTCAGCCACAACGATGTGGTCGCTTTCATAGAAAAACACTTTAAAATACAGGGTCCAAGTATAACAATTTTACAATTTCTTATGGAATGTTGCTAATATAACCACATAGAAGCCTAAAAAGTAAAAATTAAAAATTTTAACTTTCCCCAATAAAAATCTGTAGCAAAAGGGTTAATTTGCCGTGGGGTTACCGGTGTGTAAAGCAATTCTACACAAATTTAGATATGGGCAAATCAGCTCAACGAACTCGAGCACGGTTGTCATTCACCCAAAAAGTTGTTAACCAGATTATTGTAGAAAAGTAACCATAGGTGAAGAAAATGAAATTTCAGCCTTTCGGTTCTTCCTTACATTGTGTGGCAGAATTTAGATTTGTAGGGCGAAAAAATGCAAACATAAAAAGAAAAATAACACAAATCAACAAGCACAACAATCACACAACACACAATTTCTAAAATTGATACATTTTTTCTTCCAGCAAATAACATGCGAGCAAAACACAAATTAAAAGTTCGCAAAGTGCTTACATTGCCGCATTTGCATTTCGCTTGGCAGCTAATGTCAAACGCTCAATACTCTTGTCCTCTTGCCGCAGCTCAATGTGTTGCTTTTTTGCTATCTCTACGTTCTCTCACTAAGTAAATAAACATATTGCGCATCGGTTGTAATGTTCAATTTGCTGAACAAAATTACAGCAGTTATCCAAATTTGATCCCATCAATTATTAAAATCAACTACTATTACTTCCTACCATTCATACTTTCTTCTGCATCATTAAAATTGTCTTCTTATTTGTCTAAAAAGGAACTGACTTTTAAATTTGATCGAATGAAATTACCTGAATATTATTGTACCATGGTAATACTACGTTTACATTGAACCCAAATGCGTACAATTCCATGAATTTCGGTGTTAAGTAATTAAAATGTTGTGATTGTATATTTTGGATTTTTAGGAGACTACACCACACATTGTGGCTTGTCATGCAAATTATAGATTTTTTGTAAGATCGTACATTATGTGGACACTATAATGTTGAAAGTATGACCCAACTGGTGGTATATAATGAGTTCATTTGTGAAGTGCTTCCTCAAAGCTCTAGGCCAACTGAATGATTTCAAACAATCAAAAGCTGTGTATTTTACACAACGAACGTCTGCCAAATTGTATGCGTTCTTTCATTTCTAACAATTACAATTAATATTATTATTAGTAATTCTCATATTATTTTTATGATACGTGTCTCAATAAAACAATTATTGATGCATATGAGGACAGCTGCCCAGTCAGCAAGATTGATTCCTCTAGGTACGTACCCTGGTGGAGCAAGGACCTTAGCACACTGCAAAGCCAGGTTCGCAGGCTTTTCAACCGGGCTAAACGTACCGGGAACTGGTCTGAGTACAGGAGCACACTGACCCTATATAATAAGGAGATCAGGGAAGCCAAGCGTAGGAGTTTTAGACAGAGACCTAAAATAATTATTATCCATATTTTTGGGAATGAAAAAATTGCCCTAATTTAAGAAATTTCTATAATTATTGCTTTATAATAATTATTCCCAATAAGCCCCATTCGCCTATAACTATTGTCATGTAATAAATGTTTTTGAGTTGCATAATAACTCTTATATGTAACAAGTATATTTTTCGTTGTCGATAATTATTATTTTGGGATTATTGTTTTTTACATTGCTTCATAACTTTTATTTATGACTTATTTAATTTACGATACCGATAACTATTATTTTGAGAAATTTTTTTTTCGTTGCTTCATAACTTTTATTTATGATTTTTTTTATTTACGTTGCCGTTGCCGTTTCCTAAAAAAAATCAGTATTGCATTTGTTCTCGCAGAATAGTTGTATTTTCAGTGCTCCCAAAAGTATCAACTATTTACCAAAGTAGTAGCACAGAACAAAAAGTATACAGAATGCGCATCTGGTGTAAAGAAAATTTTCTTTGCGGGTTCCAGCGGTAGGACCCGTTTGTAGATGCGAGGGGAAGCAGTAAAGGGGGCGAGAACGCACAGAGCGCGAGAGCGTAAACTGAGAAGCTGTGAAAGCAGTGTATGAAACAGTGACGCACCACACACTATGGTTGTTGTTGTTGGGCAACAAAACTGCTTGCATGTTTGTGGTGGATCGTGCTTGCTTTTTTACAAACAAGAATAGGAAGTGGACAGGTAAAGTTTGCATAGACAAAATTGATTGAGCGATCGCCAAGGCGCATAAATAAGGTGGTAGAACTACGGAAAAAACCAAAATTCAATGGATTTTATTAGTTCTTTTGGTCTGCTTCTAAGAAAGAAGTTGTAAAAAGTAAAAATGCCTACAATGAAAATAAATATATGTGTAAAAATATTGGAACAACCAAGTCGCATTAAGAAAGTGATAATAAGTGGAAAACTATTGTTACAATGTCGAAGAAAAAAGTTTAATCAGTTCTAGTGCTGCAACTACCTTGGAGATCGCTTTGCCAAATCAACCACCATTTCAATGTGCACGAGTAAAGCCAAGCTGGCTTGCTGCGGAAAGCAACAACATTGCGTGTTGTTGTCGAAATGAGAATAAAGCACAAATCCATCGAATCTATGCGTGCACATCAATTCGCGCTTACTCCCTCGGTTCCGTTTACATTTTCCTCACCTTTGTTGCTTCCCGCCCGCGTCAGAAATGAAATCACAAAATTATTTCAGATGCGCCTTCTGTATACTGTTTATTCTGTGCATAAACATCCCTGCTTTTACGGCCACTGCGGGAAATAAATAGGTCTGTTTGGCCAGATTTCCAGTAAAAATTATCCTGTAAAAAATATCAGGAGAGTAAGCGAGCTTACGCTCCCAAAAATGAAACTATCCAAAAATGTGAACAAACAGTAATTTGTAAGAATTTGCAAGTTTTAACTCTTGGGTACACCAGTGGGACTTGCACATTCATAATACACAGGAAAATACACAGGTGTAAACAGGAGGGTTAAAGAAAGAAACAGCTGATTTAAAAGTTTCGTTTCAGATTTGAAGCTGTAGGGAAACTTAAGTAAAATCAGACATTTAATGCAAAAGGCAGATGGTTCGTTGCGCTCAATCTACGATTCTTCCCTTTCAGCTGCAGCAAGTAAAGCTGAGCAAGACGGTTGTGGGTCAGCAGACTTGCGAACGCACAAATTCTTTGCTGGTTCCATTTGCCTCCAAATGATTACAAAAATGATTTGTCTTTGGAGTCGATCATATGGCAGCCAGTCATATGTTTTTCTTGTTCTTCTTCTTACTGGCAAAAAGTTACTGGACAAAATTTCTCCAGTAAAAACTTGCAAGTTCTCACGAAATGAACTGTCACTTTACGCTCTCAGTTTTTCTCTCGTTACTGGAGATTTGGCGTCAACAAACAGGATCCAGTAAAAATTTGTACAAATTTGTACAAATTCGTACAAATTTTGTCCAGTAACTTTTTGCCAGTAAGAAGAAGAACAAGAAAAACATATGACTGGCTGCCATATGATCGACTGCAAAGAAAAATAAATTTTGTAAACATTGGGAGGGAAATGCAACCGGCAAAGAAATTGTGCATTCGCGAGTCTGCTGACCAACAACCGTCTTGCTCAGTTTTACTTGCTGCAGCTGAAAGGGAAGAATCGTAGATTGAGTCCAACGAACCATTTGCCTTTTGCATTAAATTTCTATTTGAACTGAATTTTCCCTACCGCTTCAAACCTCAAATGAAACTTTTAGATCAGCTGTTTCGTTCTTTAACCCTCCTGTTTACACCCGTTTTACTGAGTATTGTGAGTGGGCCAAGTCCCAGTGGTGTAACCAAGAGTTAAAACTTGCAAATTCTTACAAATTACTGTTTGTTCACATTTTTGGATAGTTTCATTTTTGGGAGCGTAAGCTCGCTTACTCTCCTGATATTTTTTACTGGATAATTTTTACTGGAAATCTGGCCAAACAGACCTAATAATTTTCCTTTGTTTTGATTGTCATTCGTAAATAAATTCTTTGCGCTCAAATAATGTATTTCATCCAAAAATTCAAAATAAGCAAACGGAGCGCAAATTTTTCGTCTAGGGAAATCGAATGCCTTGCACTTGTGAAAAAAAATAAAGAAGTGCTCGAGTGCAAGAAGACAGACCGCGTGAGTGCCGAGGAAAAACAAACCAAATGGAAAGAAATTGAGGACAATTCAATTCAAAATTTGTTGTTAACTTTCGGTGCGCGAAAACGAAAAATAGTGCAAAGAAGAATTTCACTCACGGCAGGCAAGAGCAGTACAAAACAGGAGGAGGATTTTCAAATTTCCAAAATAAATGAAATGTCAGAAGCTGTTGACAGTTTAAACTTAATTTAACCCTGCAGGGTTGGGCATTTAAACTGAGTCAAGTTTGACTGGAAAATTCTGTTTCGCGTTTAAACTAAGTTTAAACTAGAAACTGAGTTAAACTCGCACTGAAAAATTGGCCCTCACTCTCCCATCCTCTATAGCTGGATGTGCTCATCATGTTGTTAATGCTGTTGGTGGAGTTGAAGTGAACTCGCTCTCTTCGTCTGATGTTCGAACTACAATGGGAGCTAAGACCACCCCGTTTGTTAATGCTGCTGCTGTTGGTGTAATAGATGGAGCTGAATCGCTCACCTGCTATTTGTTCTAAAACTGCTAAGAGTGCTAAAGTCACTTCGTTCGCTGATGCTGCTGTTGTTGGGGCTATGGATATAACCAGTGCGCGCTCTTCCTCTGCTGCTTCTTTTGTTGATGCTCCCGCTGCTGCTAGAGAATCCGATACGGTAGATAAAGTTCAGCTGCTCATTTCCTCTACGGCTCCTGCTGGAACTATAGTGAGTAATAAAGCTGTCTCATTTGCTGATGTTGCTGCTGCTCGATGCTATTGATCTTACTGCCTCGCTTAATGCTAAAAGTATTAATAGTGTAGGTCAGTGGTCGGCAAAATTGACAATGAGATGGTGTTAGTGAGCGCAGTGTAATTTCTCTATACCGTATAAAATTATACCTGAACAGCGACTGATTGAGAGAGCGTAAGAATGCGTGTGCTGAGTGTACTGCTCAATTGAGTAAGCTTTGCCGACCACTGGTGTAGGTGTAAAGGAGCGTCGGAAAACAAATACTATAGTTGTTGGTTTCAACACTAGCACTGAGCTTGATGTTGTTGTTCGACTTAAATGGCTACACTTGTCGTCATTTGGGCCGTCGGTTGATGCTGAGAGTATCAGAGAGTATTAATTATATCTCAAAGCAGACGAATGTTTCCCCATCGTTAATGACTTGCTACAAGTTAGTGAAAAAAGATGTAAATTGTGAATCATTGACTAGAGTAAGGTTTATGCTAGAAATCTCTGCTTCAATCTATAACAAGCTTCTTGACTTATCACTATGGCCGTCCGATGTGAAAATACGTCCTTTCCGTTTTTTTCAAAAAAACCGGGATCCTCCGAAACTGTCGTAGATAATCACGAGTCCAATACTAGCATTAGTAGCAAACTATATCTAAAAGTACGTAAGTCTTTAAACATGTATTATCAAAGCATGTCAGGTATGAGAACAAAAGCTAACGTCGCGTAAACTGCTACATCTCATGGTGATTACGACGTAGTTGTCCTTGTCGAAACGTGGCTAACCTCAGACTTCTTTAATGAAGAATATTTTAATAAAAACGTATACAATGGCTGTATTCCTAAACGTCAGTTGCTGCATAAGTACAAAACAGTATGTTCCTAAACGCAAACAAAAAAATGCTGCACGTGCATCCCGTCCCTAAACGCAGGCATCAAATAATCGATAAGCATCGGAAGCGCAAACTACTCATCACAAATTTTGGCCATGCGTTCATGTTTCTGTGTGCAAGATGCCGGAGTCGGACGCAAAGACTATTAGTCTTTGTCGGACGTGTCGCACTTGAATTTGTGGGCAGCGATTAATCGTTTTCGCTTTCGGCTCCTCAGTTTTGCAATGTATTTTGCGTTGCTGTATATTGGTTCACTTGCCAAATCCGAAAATAAGTTCAAGTTCTTTAACCCTTTCGCTATTTTGTTGCCATATGGTTTCAAGAATGCCTCCGTGGTTTCAAGAATACATTTTTTGTTGGTCCTTAGAATAGTTTGAAGTTTTAGGACAAATACGAAATTAATAAACTGAATATTTAAGTTTACAGAAGAGAAGTATACACGTTTTTTTAGTGGTATATCTTGACATAGTAAAGGAAGAAGAAGCAGAAAAATTAGATAACTTATTAATTTGACGTTTTCTTTCAATTTAGATACTATTTGTTTTTTAATTTTGGCTAAAGTAAATGAAGAAATATTCAAATTTTCGTTATGCGTAAAAAGTTTTATGTTTAAGTAATTATTACAGCCACAACGATGTGGTTGCTGTCATAGAAAAATACTCTAAAATACAGGGTCCCAATATAAAAATTAAAAAAGTTCTTATGGAATGTTGCTAATATAACAAAATAGAAGCCTAAAACGTAAAATTTAAAATTTTAACTTTCCCCTTAAAAATCTGTAGCGAAAGGGTTAAGAATTGCAACTACCTTTTATATGCTGATGATCTGAAAATTTTCTTCAGAATCAAAAGCTTGCTCGATATACATGTACTTCAAGCTGAACTAAATTGCTTTTATGAGTGGTGTTGCAGAAATAAATTAGCATTAAACACCAGTAAATGCTACTCTGTAACCTACACCAAGCAGCAAAATAAACTACTCTCAACTTACTTTCTTTCTGATACCCCTCTAACTAGTGTAGATAGAATACGCGACCTTGGCGTCGTTTTTGATTCTGCCTTTACATTTGTTAATCACCGTAACTTTATCATTCCTAAAGCTTTCTCATCCTTAGCCTTTATCAAAAGAAATAGCTCTGATTTTAAGGACCCGTACACTAAGAAGTTATTGTACAACGCTTTCGTATCTAGTCTGGAATATGCCTCCATAATATGGAATCCGCTTTATGAAGTTCACAATAAAAGAATTGAACGTGTGCAAAAAATCTTTATGAAGTACTGCTTGGCACATTTGCATTTTGACTTACCCCTGTCTCCTTATAGTTCAAGGTGCAAACTAATAAGTCTGCATTCTCTTGAAAATAGAAGAGTGATCGCAGCAATAACTTTTCTTTACAACATTATCAATGGTAATATTATTTTCAATTGTAATGGCGTTTTGTCAGTTGTACTCGGTCGAACGGTCGCAGAAAATCAATAAAGAATAAGTTCTTAAAGGGCACAAGCAAACCCCCGCGTTTCTTTTTGGTTCTAAAAGTCCTTCGAGCTGGATCGTCCGGCTATTGGTTTGAGTGAACATCTCGGGCACCACGCATCACGTGCCAAGAAAGCAAGTGTACTCCGAGTTGCCGCGCCACCGCACCGTGGCGTGATTGTTTAGTATTTCGCAGTCGGAGTTCTCGATCGTTCCACATCGTGTAGTAAGCGCCGTTTCGACTGTGTTTTCCGAATATTCGTGCCATAGCGCATCACGGCACTGACCCTTTTGCATAACCTCCAGTTTGGAGTTCTAGACTTTTCGATTTCAGCTTGTATTGCGCGCACCGCGTACCAAGTGCCGTACCTACGTATATTGGTTTCCGAACTCGTAGCCTTCATTCTTTCACCGCGTACCACGTGAAAGCGACAGACATAATGAAGAAGTTACAACAACAACGTGGCTAGGCAAAGGCCCACATCATTCGCACTTTGGAGGTAGCAGAGAACCTCACTGATTCACATTCAGTGGACCAATGTTCCAATCGGCTACAAATGCTGGAAGAAAACTACAAGGACTTAGTGGCCCTAAGCCAAGAGCTGTACACTCCCAGCCCAGCTGTACGCTGGGACGACATTGTGGAGTACGAGACAAGGTATTTTCAGGCACATGCAATTCTGTCCCAATGGCTAGCCGGCACGCGAGCGGCTCAACCCACACTGGAAGACCACTCAGCATCGCTTAGAGGCGACAAGGAGAATACCCTGCAGAAGCTCGCGGAGCAACAGTCGTCGTTTTTAGAAAATTTTACTGCCGTTAACAATACTTTGCGAATTCAGCTACCACATATCAAAATTCCAGATATCAAGATTGGACATCGTTCAAAGATCTCTTCCTAAGTGCTGTGGACAGCAAGCAAGGCTTGACAGACACCCAGAAGTTTTTCTATTTGACATCGTTTTTGGCAGGCGATGCCCTTCATTTGGCACACCACATCCCAATTACGGAAAGCAACTACAGTGAGGCTTGGGATAGATTAGTGCAGCGTTATGAAAGAAAGTTTTGATAGTTCGTTCGTTTGTTTAATCCTTTCTTTCACTACCCTCATGCAATTCGACTAGTGCTACATTACTTCGTAAAGCCAGCCAGCGTCTCTTTTATTAGACTACTTTATTATTATACTATGGTCGAGCCTTTCTATCGGGGATAATGTGACTAGGGTTTGACAAGTCACCGGCATGAAAACATTCCACAGAAAAATCGAACTCAATTGTTTAGGGTCTTTATCAGAGTCAATACTAGTCGTGAAACTGCGCTCAAATGGCCAACCTGTCAAACAAATTTGAACATATGGTTATCCTTGCGTATTTAGATAATAAAAGTGAGAGAGCAGCCAAAGCAGCTGTTCGCTATTTGCCCGCTGAAATGAATTTGTGGTACAACTGATTTCCACTAAAAAGGACTAGGGAATAAGACTTTATGCACATTAATCAATTTGAAATTGTAAAATATTTCATTCGCATGCGATGCGACCTCTTGCTTTTTTGTTGTTTTGCAAAATTCTTTGGTAATTTTTCATACAAATTAACTTATGAAAATGCAAAACATTGAACATTGGTTTTTCATTTACATATGACCCGGAAGAAAGTTTTTACTATTGAGGAAGTTCCACAGCAAGTTCTTAGCAATTTGCAATCAACAAATATTGCTTATTTTACTATATGTCGCTAAAGTATTGCTTTATATACCAGCAAATTTTCATACGAATTTCCTTTTGATGATCCTGCTGAAATGCGAAGTGGAAAATAATCAGCTGTTAATTGTTCGCGAATTTGCCAGCATCACCGCCTTTACCAAACAATATTATTTGATATGAAAAACTACCCCGGAACAAGGATTTATGTGCATTTTCGATTCTAACTGAATATTTTAATGGTTTGCCATCATAAAATCATATTCGTAGTTGCTTTTTTTGATACTTTTTTGGCATTATTCTGCCGCAACTTTCTATGTAATTGTTGTGCGGCCAATAAGAAAAAATCGTGGTAAACCTATATCAGCTGTTTCTTTGTTGTGAAAATTTCCGCGATTGGAAGTTGGACCACAGATTTAACTTTCATGCTGAAATCTATTCGAAGAATATTACATGTTATTTTGCATACCTACAGGAAAATACAAGGTTTGCATCATTAAAGTTTGTTCATTGCCTTTGATATTGCCACATTTTGGCATTTCTCCGACGGTGTTTCTCATACATATTTTGTGCTGCCAATAAGTAAAAGCCATGGAGAGTAAATATCGGCAGCTTAATTGTTTATTCGTCGCCACCTGGAGTTGCGCGGGGCAATTTAGAAATAGCTCAACTTTATGACAATGAAGTTTTATATTGTATAAGTAAAGTGAACTGTTACCACCTTGCCATAAAATAATGCCAGATTTGTGAATTTGTTTAGCAGACCTTACCTTTTTGGGATTTCCGACACGTGGCAACCTTGGTTCAAGAACATCAAAACAAAAATCAGCTGTTTCGCACAATGCTTTCGCATATTACGCAGAGTAGAGCTGGAAAACCTCGATGTTTGCCCACATTGACGCTTCAATGTTTTTGGGAAATGAACATCGATGTATCGCCCCTTTTCCAATGAGGACTTTTTTGAAATATAATAAAACTTAAAATGTATTTAAAAATTGTAGCAATTCATTTGGCACTTTATTAAAGGGGTTTGTGTTAAAAAAAATAATCCATTAAAAGAATTTAACAATAAAATAATTAAACATATTAATGAACATTAATAACAAAATAAACATTTCTGTGCCACGAAGTAGCAAAACCTTATTTGACTATTTTCGAGATTCATTCACTCCGGTTTATAAATACCACCATGTCCAAATTTGTTTTTTAGTTTTTATATCGGGTTTTTATATCGGTGGCCTTTGATTTAAAGTTTGAATTAAAAAAAAACATAAAATTTAGAGAAATGTATGAAATCTTTATTTGAGTCTATACAATTTCATGTAAATGTTGACCGCGGCTGCTGCGTCCAATTTTGGCATACTCTATCCAACATATCGGCTGGTATCTCACGAATAAATTCTTCAATATTGGATTCCAGTACGTCAACCGTTGCGGGCTTGTCGCTAAAAACATGAGCATTTTTAAAAAACCACCCTTTAAAGTTTACATGAATTTTTGTAGTTTCTCGCGCTCATTTTAATAGTAATGGGAAAGTAGAGAAATACATCGAACATCGGAAAAAATCATCGATGTTTGAAATAGATTTGCAAACATCGATGTATCGATATTACATCGATTTTGGTTCCAGCACTAACGCACAAAGTTGAGGCCAGTGTTGCCGTTGTGCGACTAAAGTGTCAAATTGACCCTTTCTGGAGACCGATGCTACCTGACACCGGATTTTAAAAAATAGGCTTATTTTGACACTTTTCTTCAAAATCATGCGACTTTTGCCCCTTTTGTTTTTATCAAAAAGTTTATATGTACATTTTGAAAATTGTTTCGTAAAGTTAATTTTTTTTATTTTTGCGTGTTTAAAAATACTCAAAATATTCACTTTTCAAAGGTAACACTTAAGTACTTAAAAAATACACCTCTGGCAACATTTAAACTACTTGCAACCCTTTTATTATGTCCAAGTATATCGCGCATATGCTTTGAAATGCAAATGTTTTCATAATAAATACAAAACAGGCATATTGGGACTTTTTAATATATCCCTCATCATTTACTTTAAGTGGAAAAGTTTTTTTCACAGAAAATTATTAGAAATTTATTAAAAATAATGAGTTTCAAAAGGTAAAATAATGAAATTATAGTGTTTTCCAACAAGAGGTGTTATTTGGGCATGCTTATTGTCAAAATCAAATCAGAACCCACAGCGGTGGGCGGCCGTTTTGACAATTAGCATGCCCATTCGCGAATAATCAAAAGGAAGTCAAAAGAAAAAAGTTTAATCAGGTTTCCTAACAAGAGGTGTTATTTTGAATCACCCGGTATTTCGGTAGCTGTCACTTTTGAAGCTTTTATTCTTTGACATTTGACAAGTAGAAACTACGCCATTACTAAAAATGGAACGATACACGCTTCAACAACGCATTGAAATTATTAAAATTCACTACAAAAATGGTGAAAATCTTGCAGTCACAGTTCGCAAAACTAAAGCATTTTTGGGTCGTCGTGAAGCACCTTGTCGGACCGCAATACAGAAATTGGTGGAAAAATTCGAGCTGTTGGGACAAGGTGGTGATGTGAAGAATAAAACCCGTGCACGTCGCTCAAGAACAACTGAGAATATTGCTGCTGTAGCCCAAAGTGTTGAAGAAAACCCAGGTTTGTCGATTCCTCGTCGTTCTTTGGAATTGAGCATTCCAAAAACGTCATTACACCGTATTTTGCATAAAGACTTGGGTCTTAAGGCTTATAAAGTTCAGTTAACACAAGAACTCAAGCCGACCGATCATCAACAACGTCGTGTCTTTGCTGATTGTTGAGAAGCTTCTCCATCCTCAACGTGTGACTGTTTGGTGCGGTTTATGGTGCGGCGGGGTCATTGAACCTTACTTTTTCGAAAATGAGATTGGATCAACAGTTACGGTGAATGGATTGCGCTATCGAGAGATGATTAATGTTTTTCTATGGTCGGAGTTGGATGGTATTGATCTGGACAACGTTTACTTTCAACAAGACGGCGCTACGTGCCACACAAGCAACGAAACCATTGTTCTTTTACGGGAAAATTTTCCGGACCGTGTTTACTCTGGAAGAGGTGATTACAATTGACCACCGAGATCTTGTGATTTAACACCTTGCGACTTCTTCCTTTGGGGCCAAGTGAAAAATAAGGTGTACGCCAACAGCCCAGCGTCGATTCAAGACCTCAAAGATAGAATTCGTGAGGCTATCGAGGACATAGGGCAGCCACTTTGCGATTTGGTTATGGAAAATTTCATGAAAAGGATATGGTCCTGTAAGCGTGGTCGTGGTGGTTGTTTTTCATTATTAACGGCATACCTTCCTCTTTATTATGCAATAAACATTCGATCATTTATCTCAAAAAATGGCATTTTTCTTTGAATACCAAAATAACACCTCTTGCTGGAAAACCCTGTATACATATTGTAACGATAAGACAGTCTGTCGCTGTGCAAAGCAACCCTGTCGCTACGCGCCGTGCCATAATTCAACCTGGCAATGATGGCCGCGATAATGTGAACTTTTAGTCCAACCTGGCAATGATGGTCGCGATCATCATGGAAACCTTTAGTCCACTCTGGAATGTGCGAGAACGATCTGCGCGATGGCCGGACAGGTATAAAAGGCAGCCGGGTGCGGCGCAGCGAGTCAGTCTGATTTTGACTAGTGAAGGTGCCACACGGAGTAATTGAGCGAATAATTAAGTGTAAAGACAGTAAAGTGTAAACCTGTGAAATAAAGTGATTGTTGGTTTATTTTATTGACTGCCGTTGAGGAACTAAGTGTGTTTTATTTTCAAATTACGCAATCCAGAGATACGTACTAGCCCACTAGAACTAGTATTTCGTAACATTTGGTGTCAGAAGTGGGATTGTGCTACTGAATAAATAAAGAAAAAAAATTAAATACAATTGCAAAAACGCAGACATGGTTAAACTGGAGCAACTGAAGGTGGACCAGCTGAAGAAGGAGCTGGCCGCTTGGAATTTGCCGACTGCTGGCGGAAAGGTGGAGTTGCAGCTGCGCTTGCGAGAGGCGTGTGAATCACGAGGCATCGATTGGACTGCGCACGAGTTCGAAACGCAGGAGCTAGAGGCGTCGGGCAAAGTGGAGGAATCGCCTGCGGGTGCTGCGTCGATGCAAAGTACGGCTGCAGCGGCTGCGCCACCACAAGCCATGGACATGAGCCAGCTAATGGTCGCAATGGAAGGCATGTTTGAGGCTTGCAACCGGAAAATGGAAAATGCAAATCTGGAGTTGTCCAGCAAGCTTCGGGGAAATTCTGCGCGCTTGGAGCAAAAAGTGGAGGAAATCTCGGACAGGATTAATGGGAAAGTCGAGCACCTGGAGACGCGAGTAGAGCACTTGGATAAACGAGTCGATGACCTGGATGATTCCCTGAACAAACGAGTTGATAGTCTGGAAGACTCGATGAACAGAAAAATGGACGAGCGGCTTAGGGAGGTACAGCCGCGAGAATGGTTGCCGCCGGTTCCGGAAAGTGTTGCCACCCGAGCAGAAGTGCCTACTTATGATGGGACTACGCCGTTCGATACATTCAAGCTGCAATTCGACCTGGCTGCTCTGGAAAATCGGTGGACCGATGTAAGGAAAGGTCGGAGATTGGCGCTGGCTCTAAAAGGTGCTGCGGCTGAGGTAATAAAATCAGTTCCAGAATGTTTAAGAAGTGAGTACGAGACCGTCATAAGGGCGTTGGCAGCGAAGTACAGCGACGAGCACAACAGAACGCTGTACTACTGTGAGCTGAAGAACCGCAGGCAAAGAGCCAACGAGGCGCTGCAGACATATGCAGCAGACATTGAGCGGCTCGCACAGTTGTGCTACCCAAAATTCGGCGCTGAGGATCTCGAGAGGATGAAGATCGAGGCGTTTATTGAAGGTCTTCATGATCCGGAAACACGTCGCAGTGCGTTGATGATGGGCAAGCCGACATTTAAGGAGACGGTGACCAGCGCGATGACATATGAGGCGACATGGATCGGGGCCACTCGGTATGCACCTGCAAGGATACGCCAAATCCAGCCAGACAGCGACATTCCGATCCAGGCCATAAGCTCTGAGACACCGGGCAGGCCACGGGTGGTCTCCACTAAAGTTGTTTGCTGGGTATGTGACAAGCAGGGTCACATATCACGAGACTGCCGCCAACGAAAGAGGCGTTCCCGTTCTCGATCGCAATCGCCTGAAGCAAGGAATGCTGACAATCGAGGCTCAGCCAACAAGCGCAGGGCTGAGGACGAGGAGCCGTTAAACTAAAAAGGGTCAGCCCAAAGGGGCGTGAGCTGATCCCCACAACCTGCTGCCCCACCGTCCTTGTCTCGCAGTTGAAACGACAACCCAGCAGCTTGACGATTGAGGGAAAGATAGATGGAAAGTTGTTCGTGTTGACACTGGATACTGGAGCGTCATATTCGATCATAAAAAGGAAGCTTCTGAAGAACTGGGAACCACTGCATGGCACACAGCTGAGGACTGCGACTGGCGAGCGTGCGCTGGTAAGAGGGAAAGTAACAAAAACAATTGCTATCGGCACCAGCAGCCTGGAGCATGAGTTCATCGTCGCGGATATAATGGACGACGTGATTATCGGCGTGGATTTCATGATTAGGCACGGTTTTACGCTGGACCTGAAAGAAAATGTGCTGAGGTATGCCAATGTTGAATTCCCCCTGCACACCGGCTATGAGCGAAGCGTGGCGGTAAGGAAAGTTGTCTCGTGTCAACTCCGGAGGATACCAGCGAATTCCGAGGCGGTTGTGTGGGCAAAGGTGGACGAGGACGATGGGACAAGTCGGCTGTGGGTCGTAGAAGCACCGAAACAAGGACACGACAACATCATCATCGGACGTACATTAGTGGAACCTAAGAATGGCAGAATACCAGTCAGAATACTGAACCCCCTGAATGCACCCAGATATGTCGGGAAAGATGAGGTAATTGGCGAGTGTAGGGAAGCCGTAGCAGTGGTCAATTGCGAGAGTAGCCCACCCGGAGGAAATAAGAAGAGCGGTTTTAACATGGACGTCATACCGCAGGAGAATCAGTGGAACAGCGAATTGACGGCCAATCAGAAACAGAAGGCGAGGTCACTCCTGCAGCACTATGGGTCAATATTTGCGGCAGAAGCAGGCGGAAGAACAGCCATAGTGAAGCACAACATCGACACCGGAAGCGCAAAACCGATCCGCCAACCGCCAAGACGAGTTCCTCTGGCCAAGAGGGAGGAGGTCACAAAGTTGATCGAAAACATGCGGAAAGAAAAGGTCATAGAGCCTTCTTCGGGCCCCTGGTGCTCGCCGGTCGTGCTGGTCAAGAAAAAGGATGGCAGTACCCGGTTTTGTGTGGACTATCGGAAACTCAATGATGTGACCAAGAAGGACAGTTATCCACTACCTCGGATCGATGACACCTTGGACACACTGTCAGGCACGCAGTGGTTCTCCACGCTCGACTTACGCAGCGGCTATTGGCAGGTAGAGCTTGCAGACAAAGACAAGGAGAAAACGGCTTTCAGTGTTGGCGATGGTTTGTGGCAGTTCACCGTCATGCCGTTTGGACTCTGCAACGCCCCAGCAACATTCGAGCGGCTAATGGAACGGGTGCTAAAAGGGCTGCATTGGCGGACGTGTCTGGTGTACCTCGACGACATAATCGTGATGGGTAAAAGCTTCGACGACCACCTGGGAAAGCTAAAGGAGGTATTCGAGCGGATACAAAAAGCTGGGCTTAAACTCAACCCGAAGAAGTGCTCGCTGTTCCAAAAAGAGGTCAAGTATCTGGGTCATACGGTTTCCGCCCGCGGAGTACATACGGATGAAGGCAAAATCACGGCGGTGAAGGAGTGGCCCCGGCCACGCAATCTGCACGAACTCCGCAGTTTCCTGGGCCTGTGCACATACTACCGCCGATTTGTTCCGGGATTCGCGAACATAGCCAGCAGCTTGCACAAACTGACGAAAAAGAGCCAAGCTTTCGAGTGGAACGAAGAGCAGGAACAGGCTTTTGCACGTCTGAAGGAAAAACTGTGCACTGCTCCAATTCTGGCCTTCCCCGTGCCTGGAGAGATGTTTGTGCTGGATACGGATGCGAGCGGGCATAGTATTGACGGTGTGCTATCACAGATAATAGACGGCCAGGAACAAGTGATAGCGTACTGCAGTAGGGTTCTATCGAAACCGGAACGCAACTACTGTGTGACACGGAGAGAACTGCTGGCGGTAATGGACTGCGTAAAACACTTCCACAAATATCTGTATGGACAAAGGTTTCGCCTGCGCACAGATCATGCGGCATTGAGATGGCTCCTGAACTTTAAGGATCCTGAAGGGCAATTGGCGCGGTGGATCGAGCGACTGCAGAGTTACGACTACACGATAGAGCATCGCAAGGACAGTAGCCATGGAAATGCCGATTCCTTGTCACGCCGTCCGTGCAAAGTCGAATGCAGGCAGTGCTCGCGAGCCGAAAGCAAAGAACAGATAGTGGACGTCCGGTTGATAAGCGTTATGCCAGAGGAAGAGTGGTCTGCGGAGAGGCTACAAAAGGACCAGCGTGAGGATGCGGATCTTGCAAAAATCGTCGAAGGCAAGGAGCAAGGCGCACGTCCAGACTGGCAGGAGATGGCCGGTGAAAGCCCGATCGCTAAGGCTTACTGGGCACAGTGGAAAAGTCTGCGGCTGAAAGAAGGATGCCTGTATCGCGAATGGGAGAGCGCGGATGGACGGACCAGCAACTCCCTAATGGTAGTGCCGAAATGCAGAATCAACGAGGTCATCGAGGCATACCATAACGACTCCAGTGGAGGGCACCTGGGCATCACCAAAACCGTCGCCAAAATAAAAAGACGATTCTACTGGGTAGGATGTCAGGAGTCTGTAGCCGAGTGGATTAAGAGCTGCGACCGATGTTCAGCCGCGAAAGGGCCGACAAGAAGATCTCGAGGCCGCATGCAGCAGTACAACGTGGGAGCGCCTTTCGAACGGATTGCTATGGACGTCGCCGGCCCATTCCCAACTAGCACTCAAGGCAACAAATATGTGCTGGTGGTAATGGATTACTTCAGCAAATGGCCCGAAGTGTACCCTATTCCTAACCAGGAGGCCACTACGATCTCGGAAAAGCTGGTAAACAACTGGGTAGCCAGGTTCGGAGTTCCGTTGGAGTTGCACTCGGATCAAGGCCGGAATTTCGAGTCTGCGGTATTCAAGGAAGTGTGTGAGCTGCTGGGAATAAAGAAAACGCGTACCACTCCTTTGCACCCACAGTCCGACGGCATGGTGGAACGCTTTAACCGGACACTGGAGGAATACCTGCGGAAAGTGGTAGGCAGGAATCAAAAGGATTGGGACACGCATATCCCCCTGTTCCTGATGGCGTATAGGTCAGCCCCGCACGACACGACATCACTCACTCCAGCCCGAGCAGTGTTCGGCACTGAGTTGCGGTTACCCGCTGACTTGAAGTTCGGGGTAGTCAGCACGACGGGAGGCGCTAAGACGGACTACGTGGTCAATAAGCGGGCGGAACTGGAGGAAATTCACCAGTTTATAAGGAGCCGCACCAAACTGGTCAGCGATAAGGCGAAAGCCAGATATGATCTACGGGCCAACTCAACAGGGTTCCAAGAAGGCGATCTGGTAATGCTCTACAACCCGCAGCGGAGGAAAGGTTTGTCTCCGAAACTTCAAGCGTCATGGGAAGGACATTACGAAGTCGTGACTAGGATAAACGACGTGGTATACAGGATCCAACGATGCAGCAATAAAGGCGCTAAGCTGAAGGTAGTCCATTTGGAGCGCCTGGCGCCTTATCACAGCGGAACCTCGGCACTTGTTCGGGACGAACAAGTCTAAGTGGTGGGCAGTGTAACGATAAGACAGTCTGTCGCTGTGCAAAGCAACCCTGTCGCTATGCGCCGTGCCATAATTCAACCTGGCAATGATGGCCGCGATAATGTGAACTTTTAGTCCAACCTGGCAATGATGGTCGCGATCATCATGGAAACCTTTAGTCCACTCTGGAATGTGCGAGAACGATCTGCGCGATGGCCGGACAGGTATAAAAGGCAGCCGGGTGCGGCGCAGCGAGTCAGTCTGATTTTGACTAGTGAAGGTGCCACACGGAGTAATTGAGCGAATAATTAAGTGTAAAGACAGTAAAGTGTAAACCTGTGAAATAAAGTGATTGTTGGTTTATTTTATTGACTGCCGTTGAGGAACTAAGTGTGTTTTATTTTCAAATTACGCAATCCAGAGATACGTACCAGCCCACTAGAACTAGTATTTCGTAACAATATATATATATATGGTATAAAAAAATGGGATAACTTGATGACACTTTTTTTCGGTTGACACTTTTTTGCGACTTTTAAAAATTACAGCGGCAACACTGGTTGAGGCTGTGCCAAGGCGACTTCATACAGGTCATACCGTAAGGACAGAAACAACATTTCAATGTATTTTGTTTTTGTTTTCTGGGTTTAGATTGTCAAAATCAGCCAATCAAAATAAAGCTTGATTTTTTTCATTTTTAAATTGTTAGAATTCGAAATTGTAAGAATTCGCCTTGGGCTGTGCGAAAATGCGATTTGCGAAAATTTGCAGCCGCTTTGCTGTTGCCCAAACAAATTTCGCACGTCGCAACCCCATTTAGCACCAACGCGCACCCTTATATTTCCTTCCATATTTGAAGGTCGCCCTCGTTTTTTGCAAAACTTGAACAGGTAGATTGCAAAAGTGGCATATGCTTTCCTTTGGGATTAGGCATCGCAATCCCGTGATCCCGGACATTTTCCAGTCCCGAAGATCCCGGGATTCAAACTCTCTAAACCCGGGATTTTCGGGATTGCATTTAAATGAAATTGCTAACTTGAAATATTTTATTAAAAAAATTTTGGAAAGTTCAGACGAAATAAATTCAACGCAAAAAAAGATTCCTTATCGGAGACTTTTACAAAACAGGGCGACCTGTTTTGCAATGGAGAGGATAGAGGGCGTCTTTGCAAAAGGCTATTATTATTTACTAAGCATTTAACCAACAAGTGTTGAAGGGGATTTCTTTGCAATAAATTTTGCTCTACAGTAGAGGACAAAACAGTTAATGCCTAAACAAATTAACTATTTTATTTTTTTAGTCAAATATGCATATATACTATATATGCACTTTATCAATGATATAAATATGTTGCAAATCAATAAGTATGTTTAAGTGGATAAAACGAAATGTTATCAAAGTGAAGTTAAAGGTTGAATGAAAATGTTTAAAGTTAAATAAACTGTTATTAAACTCAAGATAAAAAATCTTGAAATTACCCCAAATTTATCGAAAATATATGGTAAACGTGTATTTGTGCGATTTGGGAGAATTGTTTTATTTTAAAAATTTGTAATATCCCGGGATTCGAATTTTCAATCCCGAAATCTTGGAATCGCAAAATGGCTAATAGGCCTACTATCGTTTGCGAGTCGAATGAATTGTTCTATTCGCCCGACTTGGCGAGTCACAACCAACAACGTATTATGGTTAGCGAGTAAACTGATTCGCTGTGATTCGCCTTGTTAATAATAATAATTAATTAATAATTGACTGGCACGACAGCCCACTTGCGGGAGACTAAGGCCTAGCTTCCCGCAACCACCCGTGTTGTGCTTTTGAATTTGTACGCGGGTGGAAGGGACCTACAGTTTTCTGCCGGTTCCGAACGGCAGGTTGGGAGCTTTTTCATAAGCAATTTTTTACTCTCAGAGGTTTGCCATTTCCAGCTGAGAGGACAGCCATCGAAAGAGAAAAAGAGTTTTCCCGTTATTTTTTTAGGTGTTATTACAGGCAGTATTTGAACCTGAGGTTGCTGCCTTCGACTCGCGGTCCAACGCACTAACCAACTGAGCCACGGCGGCTGATTCGCCTTGTTACCAACCTTAAAATACGAAAATAAACTTGACAGACGTGAAACTTTGAATTTGTATTTGAATTTTTGGAATATTTTTTCATATTTTCATGATGATGAGCAGCGCCGATCTAACATGTTGAGACTGCGACGTAGCATTAGAGACAGCTCTAATCCACTAGAGTTAAACAACCGACTGTAAGTACGAGTATGCGTATTTGATTACTTTCGGGAGGATAATAAAGAATTTGCTTCTAGGTTTGTATCGTACTTTCGCTTAAGTAAAGAAGCATTTGTGATGTGCTAGAGAAAATAAGCCCATTGATGAAATCCACACGCAGTGCTGCAATTCCTCCAATCCTTAAACTGGCCTGCGCTCTGCGCTTTTTCGCAGATGGCTCCTACCAAAAAGGTGTTGTATAAAGGTATACATAAACATTCGTAAAAATCGTTTTATTTATTCATATTATATTTGAATTCTTTCAACTCTATCTCACGTACTTTAATTTCCATTTTGTCTTTATGCAACTGCATACGATCCTGGTGTTCCTTTGCTTTTCGAGCTTCCTTTTCCTTTTTTAATTCAAAATTTTTTCGCCCACCCCACCCATATTTTACAATTTCTTTCAAATTTTTATTAACGTTTTTCACCTCTTTCATTAGCTCCTCCTGATCCGCAGTCTGCTTCTTCAGCAACTCCAAGCGTTCTCTTTCGCGCATTTGTACATCCGACAGAGATGAGCGCATTCTCTTTCGGGGGTGGCTTGAATTTCGCTCTCTCGCACGTTTCTCATCTAAAGATATAAACGACATTATTTGTCTTTTCAACACACCCATTATACTTCTTGGCGACCTCAATGCGTGGAGTCCCCTATGGGGCTCTTCGACTTGCAACCAACGAGGAAAAATAATAGAGGATATTGTTCTTTCTCACAACTTTGCCATAAACACTCAAACCATGTTGTGCTGGAAGCCCACACAAATTCGCAGCATGTTGCACGTTTTAAATTAAATTAAAAACAAATTCATGGTTAATTTTAATTTCTTTATTCCCACAAATTAGTACATGTAATTACTTCGTAGGAAAATCCGGCCAATAATTTATATAATACCTATGAGTAGTACCTTCAAACAATCGATCTAACCAAATGCTTAGACCATCTAGCAAATTCTCTTCCAAAAGTAATTTCGGTTCAGTTTCGGAATCCTCGGAATCTTCCATTTCGAAAAAAGTACCGACTTCAGGATCATCTGCCCTTTTTAAAAGATGGTTTGTCATTTTCACCATTCTCTATAAATAAAGAGCACAGTAGTCGTTGTCTTTAGCATTTTATACAATTGGATATGACTATTAACTATTACTTAATCCTAGGAAGTGCGACTACTGAGCCTCGTGAGGCCTTTAAGCGATGATCAAATGCCTCTACGAATTTCGCACAGTTAAGTGTCATGAAATAATATGTATAACATTACAGCAACATCCAAATCTTCAAACATCATGTGAAAGACCATACAAGGTCATAACCAGGATCAATGATGTGGTATACAGAATTCAACGGACAAAGGGAGTCTATTTAGAGCGCCTGGCGTCTCACCACGGCGGTGGATTAAGTGGAAGGCGCTGTGACGATAGTGGTCGCCGTCAGTGTGCAGTTTGCAAGGCACTGGAAAGGAAGGAGAATTAGGTTACGACATCCGCGTTGGCATACTTTTAGGGGCGTGGTAATTTCGCTAGAACATTCGCAGAAATGACTTGCGATGATACTGGAAATTTAGAAACTAATTAGAATGTGCGAGAGCGATCGGCGCAACAAGCAAACAGGTATGAAAGGCAGCCGGGTACAGCGCGATAAGAGTTTGGTTATGAGCAAGCAAAGGTGCAACACGGAGTAGAGCAATAAGTAACAAGTCTAGAGACGAAACAAGTCTAGAGAGTAAAGTTTAAAATTTTAAATAAAGTGACTGCAAGTTTAAACTGCGTTAAAGAATTGTAGTGTGTTTTTATAAAGCACACTCCAGAGACACGAATACGCCTGCAGAACTAATTTTCGTAACAGTGTACGAGTATGTACTAGAGCCATCTTTGTGCGGTTGCTTATAACCGGGGAATGCATGCAAGCAGGATACTAATATTGAAAGTAATTGGGTAAATTTCAAAAGGAAAAACGAAATTGCATGACTTTTTGTGCACTCGCAGAATCATTTAATCATTCATATTGCTTTATAGAAACATATTACATATAGCCGATTCTTATTAGCGTAGTAAGAGTGATATACGCGTGATTAACCGATCTTGTCCCAAGATCGCTTTGAAATAATCTATAGTCGAGTTTTATTATTAACGTGCAATTCAGGTGTGCGTTGGCAAACTCGAAAAGCTCATGCTTGCTTGAATGAAACACAAAATCGTTTGATATCTATATTGCCTTTTAAAAATATAATAGCCAAATAGCCCACTTTAGTGATAATGGGCGTGAGCAACCTTGTATAACTTATAAAACGTTGTATCGTTTGATACTCATATCGCCTTACAAAAGAATACCATAATTTTGTTTGTTGCTACAGTGAGCGTGGCAAATCTCATATATCCTATTTCCACATATAAGAAAACGGTTGGTGCTTACTTCAGTTGCTTCTAGTTCAGTTAGGCGGTTTTTGAATAATTGTGGCGCAAAAAACAACGTCATGTTACACCCTGCGACAGTACTTTTGACCAATCAAAATATTATATAGGCGTGAAAATAGAGATCATTCATAGTAATATGGCATACTCAGTGTTTCATTCTCTGACCCGATGTCCTTTTAAAAGGACTGTAAAAATTTAAGGACACACATTTCAAAGGTTTATTTTGTCGCGTTGTGACTACATTTCCTATTTTGAACTTTTAGGACAAAAATATGTTAGTAATAGGTATATAGTATGACATTGAATATGAAAAAATTGTATTTTTCTATCTAATTTTATAGGCAAAAAACTACAGACTAAGATTGCAAACATACACTATGATCAATAAGTACCGGGACTGTGTAATTTAAATTTTCCGCCGTTGCCCGATGCAGGTAAAAAAATTTTTTTAGGTCGGTAGGACCTTAACTGACATCTGTGTCAAATTTTGAGCGGGATTGCATCATTAGTTTTTGTTTGGCAGCTGTTAGCGTCAGCCAACTTTTTGTACTTCGTCGCATTTTACAATGGATAATTTTGTTGATCAACGTATTTGTTTGAAATTTTGTCTTAAGAACGAAATTTCTTGTGCCAATGCGGTTAAAATGTTGCAGAAAGCATTTGGGGAGTCTGTTCTATCAAGAACCAGAGCGTTCGAGTGGTATAAAATGTTCAAAAGTGGTCGTGAAGTGGTCGAAGACTTTCCTCGTTCTGGACGTCCTTCAACATCGAATACCGACGAAAATGTTGAAATTGTGAAGAAAATCGTGCTTGAAAATCGTCATGTGAGCCTCAGAGAGATTTCTAACGATCACACAACACATTGTTGTCGATATTTTGCGCATGAAACGCGTCGCCGCACGGCTTGTTCCTCAAGACTTGAATGCGCCGTCTCACAAAGCACACATTATTCGCGATTATTTGAACAAACACAGTGTGAATATCATCGATCAGGCTCCCTATTCTCCAGATATGGCACCATGTGACTTTTTCCTGTTCTCCCGACTCAAGTTACCGCTTCGTGGAAAGAGATTTGAGTCCATAGAGGTCATAAAAGAAAATGCGACGCGAGAGCTGAAGGCCATACCTGCTTCGGCTTACCAGAAGTGCATGGACGATTGGATTAAGCGTTGGCATATGTGTATTGCTTCAGATGGGGCTTATTTTGAAGGGGATAAAATAAATTTACCAGAAGAATAAAACAATTTTGTTTTTTTGACACAGTCCCGGTACTTATTGATCATAGTGTATATATAAATTTAGTGAAAAGGCGAAAATTTCCCTCTTTCATTCGATACCCATATTTTCCTATATTGCACAACCACAAATATTTAAAAAAATCGTTGAAATGTGTGTCCTTCAAATTTTAAAAGGACATCGGATCAGAAAATTAAAAATAGAGTATACCTTGTTGCTTGAATGGCCTCTAGTTTCACGCCTTATAATATTTTGGATGGGTCTCGACAAAAGTGGTTTTTTGTCTATGTACATACATATATTTTATTCTGACTGACAGACTGATTCATCATTGCCCAGCTAAAAAAACTGAAGTACACGCATGAAATTTTATCTGAGTTTAATTTTAGAAAATGGACCTCCTCCATATTTTCGGGCAATTTTCATTCTTCAATATTTCGTTTGTTGATGGGGGAACGATATGCAAAGAAGCGCGGATAATTTTTGAGTGATTTTTGACAGTTCTCTCATTTCTATTCGATCGCATTCGTTTTTGGCGGTAACGTTTTTGCATTTGGATTGATTTGAAACAAAATTGCCACAAATTTACGGCAACATTATTTTCCAATGTAAAAGGTCAATGCAATAGAAAACGGTGTCAAAAGAAAATTCTAAGTTCGGCAACAAATGCCGAAGAAGTTGCCAGCTGAATTCAATCTGAAGTGTTATAATGTGTATTGTTAAATTCAATAAAACTATAATTCCAATAAATGAAAGGTTTGTTTTATATTACCTTTGCACCTCGAGTCGTTTCCGGATGTTTCGCGTGATACATGCAAAAGTATTTTCTATGACCATTCAGTGCGATCACTGTGCCAACACAATTTCTCTGGTTGATTTGCAAGCTCTTTGATTCGCAAAGAGATAAACGCAGTAACTCAGAATACCAAAACAGCCCTTTTTCTATAAGCATATGGCCAAATATTAAAGTTTTGGATTTTCGATAAGGCCACACGGCTTTATGAAAGGGTGGAATCAACTTAGGACGGGTTTGTAAGTCTGTTATTAAAATTATTGTTCGACACCCTGGTTTCAGTAGTCGGACCATGCCATTATACTTTTCTGCTCGTAGTTCGTGTAACTTTAACTCTGGAATATAACGGCTTTGTTTTACTGAAATGAAAAGTTTTAAAACAAATTATTATACGAAAATATTATTTTCCATTTCTTATCACATCGTGCGACGCACTATGTTTGGCTTACATATACGTATGTCAGTGGCTAAACATTTATTTCTTTTCCACTACACAAAATATGTGATGTGATAATATGTACTGATGCACAAGTAACAAGTTTTTTATTGACTACTTACAGCAACTTTTACTGGGATTCAGATGCCCTTTTGCTTTTAAGTTTTCTTCTTCCGCTCGAACAAAATAGACCATGACATAGCCAATCGCAAACATGAACGCAACAGTTCCCATCAACGACAATGTAGCCAAAATATGTTCTTGTTCAATATTATCCAAAAAGTATTCAAATAAATATAAAATCCGAGCAATCCATTTGCTAGCAAAACTTTGGGCATGTTCATCTAACAAATTCTGTAATTAAAAGTAACGAAGTATGAATCAATGCGTATGTTTTAATATAATATGCTTATGTGAACAATATTCTTTGTTGGTTTTAATTAAAAAGCACAAACGATTAATATAGACAATTCAATATGTTTATTAAAAATGCCGCTGTTAAGCACGTCTGACCGTCTTGACTCATATTGTGTCTCCTTATGTTTCAAAAAAAGGTATCCGTTACTGTCCAACGCATAGTCAAGTATTGATGTCTTCGTGATGTCTTCAAGCCTCTATTCCCACATATGTACCTATGCACAGTTACACTTAGGGCCAATTTTTCAGTGCGAGTTTAACTCAGTTTCAAGTTTAAACGCAAAATGGTCGGCAAAACCCACTTAGCTGTACCCTCCTCAGGGGTGCCGACCGGGCAATGGACATTCACTCTCTCAACTGCTGGCCGCTTGTAACCGAGCCGGAGTGAGAGGGTGGATGTCTAGCTGAGATTGGAGTACAGTGTGTTCAACAATAAACGTTATTCGGTTAACTTTTACGTAAACGTTTACCGGTTCTGTTTTTACATAAGTGCGCATTGTTGCGGTTGTCGACGCATAAAATTTAATCAATTCTATTTGTACTTTCCGCTGCGACACTTGTAACCAAAATGATTGTGCTATTTAAGAAATGTTTCGAAGCGAGCTTTTTGACGAAGTATCCTAAGGGGCTTAAATGGTCAGTTAAAAAATTTGCAAAATATCTCAAAACCACTTCCACGTTTGTTAAGAGGTGGTCTGAACGTTATGCAGAAACAGGAAACGTTGACGACGAACCAGGAAGAGGCCGAAAACCCACCACTTCCAAGCGGCAGGATAAAGTCATCGTTAGGCTTTTTGAAAGAAACCCAACGGTCAGTCTGAGAAAAGCGAAAAATATATTATTGGAGAAGGGCTTGGATATATCCTTAAATACGATTCGCGACAGGCTTCAGCAATCAGGCATAAAACGTAGCGGTACTTTGTCGAAACCGTTGCTTTCAAAAAAGCATATTGAAAAGCGTCTTCAGTGGGCTTACACAAATATCGATCGTGATTGGACCAAAGTAATATTTATAGATGAATCAACTTTTGTGTTGTTTAATCCAATTAGACATGTTTGATTGAAAAAAGGTGAAAAATTTATTCAACGAACTGAAAAGCATCCCCAGAAGGTTCATGTGTATGGATGCTTCTCGGAACAAGGATTTGGCGTTCTAAAGTGTTTCACCGGAACTTTAAATGCAGTTAGAATGCTGAAATTGTACAAGGATTGTTTATTGAAGTCTGCTGAAAAATTATATTGGAAAAATAACACCGATTGGATACTACAAGAAGATAACGACCCGAAACACAAAAGTATACTACGCACTAAGTGGAAAGAGGATCACGGATATTGCAACTTTGGATTGGTCCTCACAGTCACCAGATGCAAATCCTATAGAGAATTTTTGGGCAATAATGAAAGCTAAGATATCAAAAAAGAATATAAATCATCAAAACATTTTATTCGATTTCTCATAAGAACGTAGAGGTCTTCTTCCGTGGAATATGCCGAAATTTTTTCTGCCAGTTGTCGCCAAAGATGTCACGCTATTATAGACCATACAGGAGATTGGACCCCATATTAAGCATTCTGTCGAAACTTATAATAATATATATTTCTCAAAAATAAAACATTTTTTCAAATAAATGTAATGTGCTCTCTGTGAGAGAAGAAAGTTTTTTGTTGAACACACTGTATGACTCCACATGGCGCTCTATGGAGTATTGCTTGATGTGCGGTCCTCAGAAGGGCGGCATGTGAAGCCATATTCTAATCATGCTAAGTGGTGCCTGGCGGAAGGCATAAAACGCTAGGGGTGGGCTCCCCCGAATCATAATCACCAAATGGAGGTCGACAGTGAAACGGAGCGGGCTGGGATATCAGCCCAAACATCGGTGGGAGGCGTGACTGCTACCACCGGCGGGCACGGGGAGACTATAAGCCGTGTCGCCAGCGGTCACACCTCTGCTGGAATCGGAGCAGGTTTCAGCAGTTGTAATGCTACTGCCAACGACTCGGACTCAGATAGCGCCGACAGCATAAAAACCTGTGAAGAGGACGCGCTTCTGTGCTCTCCTGGTTGCTTCCAAGGTGCTAACTCTGCTAGGAAGAATGGGCTTAGGAAGAAGCCGAGTAAGGAGGGACTGAAAGCGAAAGCTCAGTACAAAGCCACGGTCAGGATCTGCGGTCGTCTTGAGGGCATGTCCAACCTGTGCTGCGACCAATGTGGTGGCTAAACGACATCTGATCGTGCCACTCATTGACCGCAGTAACCCGCTGGGTCAAATGTCGCAAGAGCACTGGCTGACAGTAGAAATGAAACTGCTGGAAGCCATGTTCGCCAAAATGAAAACCGAACCGAAGGCGGCGACGCCATCATTCGATGGCGCCGGGTGGTTTAACGGCGTAAAAATTATCAAATGCAACGATGATCCGATCTTGGTATGGGTTAAAGGAGCAGTTAAAATGCTCAAAGGCCTCTGGGCCGGGGCGTCTCTCGAAGTGGTGGATCGAAGCAAAATCCCGTCTTTGCCCAAAACGAAGGTCCTGATACCTCGAGTGGTGAAGCCAGAAGATGCTCTGCTACTTCTACAGTAACAAAATCCTGATGAGCCGACGGATGACTGGAAGGTGTTACATGTTGCAAAGCCGGCGGCTGCAAACGCCGGGCAGAGTTACACCCTCCAGATCAACAAGTCGGCCGAGGACATTTTATACCCGCGGTTCGGAAAGATGACGTGGGGAATAGGGAGTGTGTACCTTCGCCTCAAAAAACGCCATCCGACCGACAACAACCAAAACACACTTAAGGTGGGGGAGGTGGAGGCTGACCTAGGGATCGAAGAAATCCTGGAAACCTCCCTCTCCCTCAGAAGTGAACAGGTGGAGGGTGGATTGGCAGCAATAGCCAACCCCGAGGAGGTCCCGGAGGCAGATGCTAAATGTCCTTCAAATCAATCTTGACCGTAGTAAAATTGCCTCAGCCGAGCTTCTCCTCAATTTAGAGGAGAATGGCTACGATGCGGCCTTAGTCCAGGAACAATGGATAGCCTCGGGAAACGTGGTTTCTGGACTTAAGTCGCAAAACTTCTACACATACATCCCGAGTGCCACCAACAAGGTAAGAGCAGTTCTACTTGTAAGGAAAAGTATTCGTTCTTACTTACTTACCAATTTCTCCTCAGATGACCTTACTGTGGTGGGTGTGGAGAGCGGCAAGGATGACTGTATACTCCTTGCGTCCTGCTACATGGCGCACCACAGAGAAGCGCCAGCGCCGGAACTCCAAAGACTGGCGGACGAAGCCAGTAGAAGGAGGCAGACTTTGATCGTTGGGGCGGATGCAAATGCACACCACTTTGCATGGGGCAGCAGCGACGCAAACGAAAGAGGTGAGTCTCTATTTAAATTTGTAATACGTAGCAACCTTTACATAGCTAATCGGGGAGAGGAACCAACTTATATTGGAACCACCTCGAAGAACGTTCTAAACATAACTCTATACTCAGGCGTAGATACCTTGATTGAAGAATGGAGGGTGCTTGACACCCCCTCATTCTCCGATCACAAATATTTATGTTTCGTTACCACCTTCGCCCCCAAGAGCGTCAATTCAAATGTAGGAAACCCCAGAAATACAAACTGGGATCTGTACAGAGGAACACTTGGCAGGGCGTTGGTGGAATCAGTTAACATAAACTCCGTAACTAAACTCGAGGAGAGCCTTTCTCACAACTTCTCTTATCAAAGCGTATCATTTGGCGTGTCCTCCAACCCGTGTAAAACGTAGGCCTAGGCCGCCTTGGTGGAACAAGGAGCTGGGTGCGTTAAGACGTTACGTACGGGAGATCTTCAAGTTGGCCAAACAGGGTGACTGCGAAGAATTCTGGAGAGAATACAAAGATGCGCTAAGACAATTTAAAAAAGAAATTCGCCAAGGCCAAAGGCCAAGAAAGTTCCTGGAAGAACTTCTGTGGTGATATGGAAAGAGTCACAGAAGTGGCTAGACTCATGAAACTATTATCGAAACAGCCGTCTGTGCCTGGCGTTATCCGGAAAAACGACGGGAACTGGACGAACGACTGTCAGGAATCATTCGAGGCGATTGTTAGTACGCACTTTCCTGACAGTTCTGATCCTAATAACTGCGAAACAATAACATCTTCGATGAGCTTCAAACCATCGAGTATAATCACTACGGATCGGAATTATATGCAAGTGCACATAGACCAAGACAGAAACTATTTTTATTGAAAAATATTAAGAATGAGCTAACATATGCACTGCATATTTGCATATGTTTGGATATTTTGCATACTTTTTGCATATTTTGCCATGTTTTTTTTCATTTTTAGCCGTATTTGGTGTAAGTATGTTTATAAACATATTCATATAGACTTATGTTCTTCTATGAAAACGAACGGTTGATGTGTTCCTGTTTGTAAAGGGGTTGGGAGGGGGTGGGGGGGGTCAATTTGGACAAGCCCAGACTTTTGTTTTTCCGAGAATGATGTTCTCACGATCATTATTGAGGGTGCTGTAGTTTGGCTCACTAAGCTATTTTTTGGGGTCAGAAATACCCAGCATACAAGAATAATGAACGTTTTCGTACTTCGCGAGCTGGTGTACGGCATAGGCATGGCATATGCTGACCGTAGAAAACTTGGAGCAAATTTAAGTTATTTACTGTAATAAGAAGTTAATTTTTTACATTTCATTTTAAGTTTTATTATTATTTGAGTTAAGGTTTTGTTTTTTGGACTTCAAGTTAAGAAATGAATTCCATTTAAAACACAATGTTTTTTAAACTTTTTTGAACTTCCCAAATTTCACTAAATTCCTGGAATAAGTATAAGAAATACTACCAGTTATCCCCGGCTTTGCACGGAAGAATTTCATACTTTTATTAAAAATCGGCTGGCAAATCGGTCTGAAGGATTTTGGGTGAAGGGGATCCTTTTTCCCGACCTTCGGTAGAAAGACCACATTTCCCCTTCTCCAGGCTCCCCAGCGCCAGGCTGGCTTCTCAGGAGATTACGTTTGATGACGTCCATACCCTTCTGTAGTAGGGCCGGGAAAATTCCAACGGATCCAGGAGATTTTAGTGGTTTGAAGGTGTACACCTCTCACCGCAATCTCTCCTTCGTGCAGATTTCCTTTGCCACTAACCAGTCTCTTCTAGAGATTCTGCAAAGTACTTCAGTCTGCCCCGTTCCTCTCCAAGCAACAGACCGCGGGAAGTAAGTATCTAGGAGTAGCTTGGCCTTCTCCTCCTCACTCTCGGTAAACTCCCCGTTGCTCTTCCTGAGGTTAGTAAGAGGTCGTTTATAGAGTCTAGATGCCTCCGAGGTTTGTTCTATATTTTCACATTTCTGAAATTCCTGCGCTAAGATTCCCTGATATCCTTATCTTAATTAATACAGTAAATAAAAACAAAAGTTAATAACTTTCTAAGTAGTCATCCGATTTTTTTTTTTTTTTTTTAAACACGAACAAACGCGCAGGGGATGACCCCTATTAATGCGAGGCATTGCGCTGGTTCAGGAAGGATATAAAGGTAAGGAGATAGGATGTTGGGTGAAGAATTTGTGGACTCTTGCCTTGAACCCATCAAGATCATAAGTGCTGGGGAAAATATCTGCAGGGAGACCATTCCACAATCGCGCTGTACGGGCCAGGAACGAACTTTCTCTGTAGTGCGTAGTGCGCTGAAACATCGTTTCAACGTGGAATGCATGGGCGCCAGTGTTCAAACGGGTTGCTCTGGGGAATACCCGGAGTGATGGCAGCAAGCTGCTCATCTCCACTGAGCAATTACCGAAAAAGTACCGGTAAAATAACACCACACATGCCACGTTTCGACGATGTTCCAAGGAGTCAATAGAGCTGGATGCCCTACTATCCCCTATAAGCTTGATCGTACGGTTTTGCACCCGGTCCAGGAGCTCCAAATGGGTTTTTGAAGCCCCCGCCCATAGGTGCGAGTTAAACTCCATTTTAGGTCGGATATAGGTGGTATAAATAATGCGGAGATCAGACGGAGTGAAATATTTTTTGCACCGCTTTAGGAAGCCGAGGCACTTGGCTGCTTCTTTCGACACGCCAAAAGTATGATCATTCCAACGAAGATCGTTCTTAATGGACATGCCCAGAACATCAAGAGCTGCCGATTCCGTAATACCCACACCACCCATAACCAGGGATGTGTTGGGATGTGGGGAGACTCGTTTATGGGATAATAGGCAACATTGGGTCTTGCGAGGATTAAAATCGACCCTGTTCGCTTGACCCCACTTTGAGATTGTTTGTAGGTCGCTGTTAAGTGTGTCATTCATACGGCGCCGTTCTCTCTCAATCTCCACAGAGCTGGGGCGCTTTGTGAAGGAGTATGCATGACAAATGGTGCTGTCATCCGCAAACGAGTAGATGGGATTTTTCGTCGACGACAATAGGTCGTTGATGAAGATAAGGAAAAGGGTTGGAGAAAGGACCGAACCCTGAGGCACTCCCGCGCTAAGGGAATGTTTTTCCGAGGCTATGCCGTCTATTACAACACGAATAGAGCGATCATAGAGGAAGCTCGTAATCCAACGAGAGAAGATACTACCGACGCCATAGGCAATAAGTTTTGACACGAGTGCTTTATGCCACACCCGGTCGAAGGCCTTGGAAATATCCAATGCAACAACCTTGCTTTCACCGAGGTTTAGAATGCTGTGGTTCCATTTCTCGGTGAGGACCGCCATAAGGTCTCCCGTCGATCGCTGTCTCCGAAAGCCGTATTGGCGGTCACTTAGCAGTCTATTGTGCTCCAGATATTTCACAAGGTTGAAGTTTACAATGCTTTCCATTGCTTTGGAAAGCACTGAACAGATTGCTATAGGTCGGTAGTTCGCAGGGTCAGTAGTCTTGCCTTTTTTAGGAACTGGTTGAACATTTGCCACCTTCCAACATGTCGGAAATACACCTGTGGTGTATGACATGTTGAAAAGTTTGCGTAATGGACAAGCCAGTGAGGTAGCGCACTTTTTCAAAACAAGGGCTGGAATGCCGTCCGGCCCTGAAGCCTTATTTACATCGAGATTTGCAAGCACTCTTTTAACTACCCGTGTCCGAAAATGAATTTCTGGCATAGAGCAAGAAACGTTCTCGACTACGGGTAGTGGTTGATTGCTGGGGGGCAGAGAGGAATTCTCTGCGAAAATTTTAGCCAACAAATTAGCTTTATCAACCGAGTGAGTGATGATTTGATCATTGTTAAGAAGAGTTGGGATTGAAGACGATGTTTGGTTCTTCACCTTCACGAATGACCAAAAGTTCTTACTACCACGCTGGCATTGAAGAACTTTTTTCCTTTGGCGCTGTTCGTGCAGAAACTTTTGGCGCCTTAGGATGGCATTGCATCGATTTCTAGCCTGTTTACGCAGCTGTTCAGTGGCGGCATTTTTATTTGCCTGCCATGCTCTGAAAGCTTCCTCTTTAGACCTGACAGCAATTCTGCATGTCTCATTAAACCAGAGATTGTCCTTAGGTTTAATGCAAATTTTCTTATTAGGGATGAAGGACCGCATTCCCAATAAAATAATTTCTTCAACCATTTTGGCTGCGGCATTTATGTTTCTATCTAGAAAACACAATTTCCAATTTAAGTGGGCGAAAAATTCATTAAGTCCACTCCAGTTAGCTTTATCATACATCCACACTAGGCGCTTCGGGGCTAAGGGCGAAGCATTGCGGATAGAAGAGTATGAGAAAGACGCCAAAATGGTACAATGGTCCGAGTTACCAAGAGGTGCGTGCATTTCAACATCATATTTTTCATGATGTGAAGTGAGAAAAAGGTCTAGAGTATTGAGAGCTTGCCCCGCAACGCAGGGGATATGCGTTGGTTCATGCACTATTTGAGTCAAGTTATTAGACTCGGCAAAGAGCTCGACATATAAGCCTTCAGGAGTTGTGTGGCTGGAATGGCGTAGCCAATTGGAATTATGAATATTGAAATCACCAGCAACTACAATTTCACTATTCGGATACGATTCCAGAATATGGGAAATAGAATCAGAGAGAAGATCAAACTTGTTATAAGTAAAATCTCTCCCTGAATTTGGGCTTCTGTACAGAAAGCAGAAGTGCAGAATGTGCGACTGGATATTGAATTTAACCCACATGGAGCTAAATTCGGCATCCGTCGTGTAGTTGTCGCTGGCACTGGTACGCAACATTTCTGCACGCATAAAGGGCAAGACCCCTGTGAGGAGAGAATAATGGCAGTAAGTGGTACCCTGGGATGTGGAAATCCAGTGGATCTGCATCCTCACACACCTGGGTCTCACTTAGTGCCATTAGATGGGGTTTGTGGAGGTTAACGAACGCGTATACAGCGAAAAAGTTCGCCCTGAGCCCGCGCACGTTGCAGAAGGCTAGCGAAATTTGTCCAGCACCATGACCTGGGTGGGTTAAAGGACAAGGAAAGCAGTCGGTAATGCGATCTGACGCACTGAAAAATTGATGTTGCCCTGCAGTAAGTGTTATGCCTTTACCACAGAGCAGTCAATTTCTCAGTGTCGAACAGGACCGCATGTAGCGCTACTGAGAACGGACGGAGGAAAAAGACAATACGGGAAAAAAGAACACAGCAACAACACAACGCGGACAGAGGTCGAAGCGGCGGACAGCGAACGTAACGGCACTGCAGTTGAGCATTTGCAAATGCATGACGCGTTTAATTTATATTAATTTCTATAAGTATTAATTTGGCAATTTTAGATGAGAGTAAGACATACTATATAATCACTTAGACACATTATCAGAAAAATCGTTGGAACTCAAAAGTTAATATAACCTCAAAATTTTTTTAAGTTAAAAAAAATTGTTTTTATCAAGTTAAAACTTTGGTGCAATCACCAAATTTTTTTAATATATTTTTCATATAATGTTTAACAACATATCGAGTCTATGGTCGCCAGAGCCATTTTTTCGAAAATTTTTTTTTTTTGACTGAGAATAAAAGTTTGACATCAGACGAAACTGTCTGCAAAATTATAAATCTAATCTAGTAATGAATAGCACCCGAGAAATTGAGTCGTAAATTTTATCGTTTGAATTGTTTACTTGTTTGCATAGTTGCAAAATTATCGTAAGCGCCACTATGCAAACTAGCAGCTTCAAATTTCTCAAGACAAACAGCTCCGCAAGTGATATGGAAATAACTGTAATTTTTTATTTCTTCTTACACACATATTTTATTTTGTACGTCATTACAAAATTTTTGTAATGTTTTTGTAAATTTTGGTAGAGAAAACATCCACGTGAATCAGGGAATATTTGGTTGCAAAGGTATTATGTGGGCGTATGTATTTGCATAACGGGTGCCATGAGTACTGTCTCTGGCTATGCCCTAATTGCCATGCTTGACTTGCTTCCTCTAGATTTGAAAATTCAACAGGAAGAAATGAAGGCAACATGTCGACTGTATTCCTACGCGCAGTGGCACGACGAAAGGAACTCAGGTCACAGAGAAATCTTTAAGAGGTTGTCAGGGCAATGTCCGTTGCTGGCCCCTAAGAACTGCCTGATACCTGTAGTATCCTTTCGGAGAAATTTTCAAATCAGGTTCCCGACACGTGAGTAATGGTATAATCGGAGTCCATGCTAGGGAATTTGACGGACATGTACTTCACTGACAGTTCCAAGACCGATAGAGGTAATGGAGCTGGATGGCACCTTAATGAGAGTGTCAATTGTTACTATCCTTTAGGAGGATTGGCAACCGTCTTCCAGTCGGAGGTTTTCGCCATTCTGAACTAAACGGAATGAATAATCGAGAAGAAAATGCGCGGGAAACGTATAGGAATCCGTAGTGACTAGCGAGTGACTTTGAAGATTGTCCAAGAATGTAAGATGAAGCTGAGGTCAGTTGCGCGACATAGTAAGCTGCAACCAAATAATATGTATAATAAGAACACGCATGTGGGCACACAAGTGTTTTCGGCTGTTATGATGCGAGGGGGAAGAGCGAAACGTAGTCATTTGAGCATGTTAAGTTCGTAACAAAAAGCAAAGCATTGAAATGGTGGTTGTTATGGCATAGTGATCGCTCAATAATTTTTCGCATGTATGTTTATTGATCTTGTTTGTCGATGCGCAAGCAGAGAGCAAACAACGAACCATAGCATCGTCGTTTCAACGAAGATGATTCGGGATTCGCTAATGTTTTTGCTGTTTTGCTGTCGTTTATTGTGTGTATGTTTTTTATGGTGCCGATTAGTTTTTCTGCACAAATTGCTATAATATCACCATCAATCGAATCTTTGTGGTGTATGGCTTTTTGCTGAGCGCTTTGATTGATTTAAAAATTTGCAAATATTTATACGTGGTTGATCCCAATTTAAAATGCTTACAAATATTTTTACGTGGCGAGTTCCAAGTAAAATTATTTGTTTATATTGTAACATGGTTGATATTAATTTTGAAAAACACGAGAAGACCTTTCGTTTGATACCCATATCGTTTAAATCAGTTGGAGATTGAGTTTTTTTGATAAAAACTTTGAACTTTGACCCCGAGCCACGCCTTTTGTGGGAGTTTCCCAGACAAAATTTTTAGTTTGTTAGATTCAGAAGCCAATCCTCTATATAAAAGCATACTCATTTATTTTTTTCACGAGGGTTCGCTATACTGCATTTATGCCGGTTCAACAAAGGGTAAAATAAACTTGATTTATTGGGACCATTGATTTCAAACTTGCTTGCAGAGCCGCCAGGTCCTGATAGTTTTCGAAGCAGAAACTTAAAAAACTGTTATTAAGGTATGCCTACGTTTAAGAATAGTGTAAATTGTCTACACTTGAATTGTTCCATGGCGAATGCTGTGACCATAAAGTTGCAATAATAGAGTTTCTTATTTTACCACTTCTACGAAAACACTGCCTGTGGGCTGTATAAAAAGTAGGATTGAAAAACAAAAAATTAAAAATAATTTCTGGCCAATAAAAACTTATGCATTTTAGAAAGGATAAATTAAAACAAAAGTAACAACAACAGGCAACAACATCCACGCTATTCCCGCCTACATGGCACAGCGCAATACACAGTATACCGCCGACTGTTAGTTTGCCAATAATATTAATGCTACTCGTCCCGACAACATCGTCATGTTTATCAACTGGCACAGTGACGCACGTACGATTTCATTTTGAGGGGTCCTTACGTCCACAACTTTCAAGCCGAATGCCAGTTGAAACAATTTTTGGTATCTAAAATTTTTGCAAGGTACAAATATTTGGGAGGGGTTGACCCTAAAACTTGGTATTGAGGTATATATGTACATAAGTATCTCCGACTAATGCAAGAATTTTTTCTTCAGAATGGTTCAGTGACGAATACTGGGACAGTAAATTTAAAATCCTAGATTTTCTTATTTTAGTTCTTTTACGCAAGCATTATATGTGGGCGATCATATAAGTCGCCGTGCCAACCATATTTTTTTCTTTTCTATGATTTTGCGCACACTGCAGTCGGCAGTGAGTTCGGGGGCAATATGCCACGCCCTGCAGGCTTATAGAAGAAGAACAAAAGCCAGCCAGAAAATTGAAATTGTTTTACAATTTCCGCTTTTCGCCAGCGCAACAACAACAACAAAAACAACAGTACATCGTCTTCACCTGCCGCCATAGAACGCGTTTGCTTGTATGAGATGCGCGTTCTAAGTATATTACTTCATGTTCGTTGCTACAACTTAACTGGGTTCCTAGACACTGCGGTGTTCAAGGTAACGAAACTGCCGATAAATTTGCTAATTGTGGATCAGGGGGCACACCCTTGGGACCAGAACCAATAAACGGCACCAGTTTAGCAAGCACCCTGGCTGCATCAAATCCTATGTAAACAGCTTACATAGGGAGCGTTGGTCTAGATTGGGAAGCTGTAAGACAGCCAAGTCTTTTGTGTTAGACCAGAGCAGAAAGGCAGGGGTATTCCTTCTGAATTTAGGAAGGAAAGGTCTTCGCCGGATTGTCGGACTAAGCACAAGAAACAATCTATGGGGCCAACATATGGCTACAATGGGCATCATCGATCCAACTTGCGCATCTGGTCTGGAGGTGGTAGACAGCATGTTACGAGGATGGACAAGGTCCATTCTCTTACATTGCGCGATCTCTTGAGTTTCATTAAAGAATCCAGGAAATTCGTGCAGAAAGACTTGTAGTCCCCAACCCTTCCCTACTAAGGACTGTACCGAAAAGAAACTGCACACTTTTAATTCAATATTTCTCTTAGTGTAGATGTTTGATCGCAATGCGGAATGTACCGTTAGAAAGCATGATCATTTGTGCTTTTATTGTCTTTGTTTTCTCTGCTACTTGTAGTACAGTTTTCCCGATGTGGCGAATCGACGAGCACGTGCGTAACCAAATTGTGCACAACTACAGCACTAAAAGGGGTTTTTCGTACAGACAGTTGGCCAATCGATACAAAGTCAGTGCCAATAGTGTAAAAAATATAATTATCAAATTTGGAGATACTTGTTCTCCCAAAGATTTGCCAAAAGCGGAAGAAAAATGTCCAAGTGACCCGATACTTGAAAAAGAAGTGCTAACATCAATAAGAAAAAACAATTCAATGTCTGTACGAGCTTTAGCAAAAAAGCTAGAACAAGAGCAGCTATGATTCAAAGAGTGAAGCAAAGGCATAACATAAAAACTTACAAAAAACAAAAGGTACCCAAAAAAAATTGAAAGACAAGTGAAAGTGGGGAAAACAAGGCTTCGAAAATTGTACGATCGCTTGCATCAGAATGTTGTTGAGTGTTTTGTGATGGACGACGAAACTTACATTAAAATGGACTCAAGAACATTACCAGGTCCCCAATTTTACACAAAGCAGCAAGGCGGTTCTGTCGACCCGTCAGTGTCAACAATTGGAATTGAAAAGTTGGCGAGAAAGTCCTCATCTGGCAGGCTATTTATTCTTGCGGCCTCAGAACTTCTCCTTTCTTTACAAAGGGCACTATTGACGTCGTTAGAAAAAAACAATGTCAATTATGTTGCAAAAGAGGAGAATCCGCCAAACGCTTTAGAATTCCGAAATTTAAAGAAGGAAGGTCGAGTTGCCGCTGACGTCAAGGACTTAAAAAAAACTGTCTTAAGGCCAGAACTGACGTTACAAAAGAGGGTGTGCAGAATTTAATTCAGGAGATAAAAAAAAAATTCGCCGTAAATTAAGAGAATACATTTTTAAAATAAACTTTAATAAAAACAAATAAAAATACAATAAGCTTCAATACAAAAAAAAATTTGTAACGAAAATTAATAAAAATCGTTATGTTGTGAGCAAAAAAATGTGTGCAGTTTCTTTTCGGTACAGTCCTTACTTTCTTTCTCTCTGTAACCCCACCTCACCCTCCTCAATTACCATTTTCTTCACGAGTCTTAAGCACAATGGGCTATCTAGCCTAAGTGCTTGAGAAATTGGACCTTCTAAGGTTCACTTTCTCGGCTCCCCTCATCTCAATCCATGCAACTACAATTGGTTCCGTTGTATTATAATATGAAGTTAATCATACCCTTACTTACTTATTTAACTGGCCAAACAACAACCTCAACAAAACTTCTCTCCAGGCGCCTCTGCTTTGTGCGCGCCTTCTCCAGTTGGTTACACCAAGAGATAACAGGGTCTCTTCAACTTGGTCCTTCCACCGGAGACACGGCCTCCCTCTTCGCCGTCGACCTCCAACCACCGCGTCGAACACCTTTTTCGCCGGAGCTTCGTCATCTATACGGCAGACATGACCAAGCCATCGCAAGCGCTAGATGTTAATTCGCTGTGCTACCATGTCCTCATACAGCTCATTATTGGTTCGTATACGATAGACGTCGCCAATACGAATAGGACCGAAGATTTTAAGAAGTACCTTCCTCTCGAACACTCTAAGGGCCGCTATGTCGTTTCGTGTCATTGTCCATGCTTCTGCGCCATAGAGGCGGACGGGCAAGATAAGCGTCCTATAGAGTGCAAGTTTTGTCGGTCGAGAGAGGTCTCTACTTCTCAATTGTCTACCGAGACCGTAGTAGCACCTGTTGGCAAGAGTTATCCTTCGCTTTATCTCCAGGCTGACATCATTGCTGCTGTTTATGGCGGTACCAAGGCAGACGAATTCCTTGACAACTTCAAAAGTATATCTGTCAGCCTCGACGTGGGACCCTAGCCGCTGCGAGTCCCTGCGTGTAGACAGCATATAATTCGTCTTGCCCTCATTTACCACCAGACCCATTTTGGCAGATTCTCTTTCGATAGCCGCAAAGGCAGCGGTGACATCTCGATTGTTACGTCCGATGACATCAATGTCATCAGCGTAGGCAAGGAGCTGGACATTTGTGTTGAAAATCGTGCCATTACGATGTACATCGGCCTTGCGCAGAACACTCTCCATGGTGAAGTTGAAGAGGTCGCATGACAAAGGATCGCCCTGTCTGAATGCTCAAACTGTATCAAAAGGGTCGGAGAGGTCACTTCCAACCTTGACGAATCTGCGGGTATTGCTCAACGTCGCTCTGCAAAGTCTCACGAACCTACACGCAGGGGTAGGCGACAGCTCAGACTACGCTATACCTCAAGCCAATTTTAACTTCAAAACATACGTGGTCATAGCACCGGATGGGTGGCGACAGGGGCTTGAACTCAGCCGTCAATCCTACAACCTGTTCACGGACGGATCCAAGATGTCAGAGGGTGTGGGATCTGCAGTTTTCTGTTCGGAACTTGACCTTCAACAGTCTTTCCGGCTCCCGGATTACTGCAGCATCTTCCAAGCAGAGGTATACGCTGCCACAAGAGCGGCGCAATTAGCAATGGAACGCACTCCTCTTAATTCTCGAATTAATATCTATATTGACAGTCAAGCCATAAAACCGGCAGCTGGGGTAATGTCAAACTCGATATGCGTACGGAACTGTAGAACTAAATTGGACGAACTCTGCCGCAACAGAGTAGTCACTATTTATTGGGTACCGGGTCACAAAGGAGTTGAGGGAAATGAGAAAGTTGATGCGCTCGCCAAAGCCGGGGCACGACTGCCTGCGGTTAGCGTGCCAGACATCCATCCACCTCTCCACGCTCAAGACGGAAATTGAAAAGACAATGATTCGTGAGGTGGCGTCCATATGGGAGAGATCTACATCTCACAGGACAGCAAAAATCATGCTTCGCGCGCATAATATCAAAAACACAGAGTTTGTACTATCACTCCAAAGAGAGGATTGCAAACTACTAGTTGAGGTACTCACGGGGCATTGTCTCACACCGTCCCACGCTGGCTTGGTACCAAGTGATGCATGCACAAGATGTAGTGAAGACAATGCCAAAGGTACCCTGGAGCACTTGCTATGCCACTGTCCTGCTCTCCACAGATCACGGGTTAGCTGCCTCGGATCCGCGTCGTTCCCTTCCTTGGAAAAAAATTGCGGAGCAAAAAAGCGGCGACTTACTTAGATTTGCCAAAACGTTCTTAAAAACTGGAACTCCAGAATCTTTGGTACCACTATGGACCACTACTTGGTCTATGTGAGACCCCTTTGTGGGTCAGCCAGCTTAACCTAACCTAACCTTTGCAGGGATACCAAGTTCAGACAATGGGGCATGTAGGCGGTCTCTTATCGAGCTATCGAATGCTGCCTTGTAATCGATAAAGAAATGGTGTGTATCGATTTGATTCTCAGGGGTCTTCTCCAGGATTTGGCGTAAAGTGAATATCTGGTCGATCAGGTCTAAAGCCGCATTGATAGAGTCCAATCAGCGCCTTGGCGAGTGGCTTTACTCTTTCACATAGTACGCTCGTAAGGACCTTGTATGCAATGGGGAGTAGGCTGATACCCCTGTAGTTGGCGCATATTGTTGGGTCGCCTTTCTTCAGCACAGGGCAAAGGGCACTGAGGTTCCAATCGTTGGGCAGCCGTTCCTCCAGCCATATTTTGCAGATGAGCTGATGCATGCACCCAATCAGTTCACCGCTGGTAAGCTGGTAGCCCACCCGGGCCTGCAGCTTTATTGGTCTTGAGTCGCTGGATAGCGACCCAGACCTCGTCATAACTGGGCGGTGGCACATCCACACCGTCGTCGTCGATTGGTGCCGTCTGGACATCTTCACCACTGGCGGTTCCCTTTGTCGCTCACGAGTAGCTTGGTGAAGTGCTCCTTCCACAACATAAGTACACCCTGCGCATCTGTAACCAGATCCCCGTTTGCGTCTCTGCAGGAAGATGCCGCGGGCTTTAATCCTTCTGACCGATGCTTGACTATTTGGAAGAATTTTCGGGCGTCATTCCTGCTCCTACACTCCTCGGTTTCCTCACGCTCGCGCCTTCCTTGCTCCCGTTTCTTGCGTCTAAAAAGGCACCTCTCTTTCTTCCTCTCCTCCCAGCTCGCGTAGCTGCCGACTGCATGGTCTTCTTGTAGGCAGCATTCTTCGGTGCAGTGGTTGATCATACCCACATGTCACTATATTTTTGAACCAGTCTTCTTGAAATTTGTACACCTTACAGTTTTTGTGAAATTGACAATACATTATAAATATATATTAGTAGCATGGCCCTGCGGCTTTGCACGCAAGTTTGAAGTCAATGGGCCCAATAAATCAAGTTTCTTCATACTACACTCTATGGGCGATGACAAGCCTCTATTATGTAATGCCCGATCCATTCCTCCAGTCGAAGGGTGTGACCCGGTTTCATTGATATGCGACTTTCAGTTCCAAAGTTACGCGGAAAATTTCAGTCACAAAAAATATGCAGCGCCCCTTGTTCAACGCCCATTAAATTTTGCCAGTAGATTGACAATCTATGGGACGACGGTATACAAAGCTTCAAAGCTTTCAAACTTATTGTTCCGAAGCTATTCCATATTAAAAAGTTAGGTTCTATCCGTGGTCCCATGCCCCTCGTCCAATACCTACCCCACTCTCCCTGTCGAAGGGCACATCTAAATCGTAAGTTTGTGTCGAATCTCTTTGATGTGTGATTTGCAGTTCCAAAGTTATTCAAAACAATAGGGTCGCTTAAAAAGTGCCACGCCCCTTGTTCAACGCCCATATAATTTAACCACTTGAACGACACGTCAAAGCCATGATGCTGTATCAAATTTCAATGCTGGTCGACTTATAATTCCGAAGATATTTCACATAAAAAACTTGGGTTGTATGGTCAGTGCCAGGCCCCCTCGTCCGATACCCACCCCATTCCACATGTCGAAGGGCACATCTAAATCGTAAATTTGTGTCAAATCTCTTTGATGTGTGATTTGTAGTTCCAAAGTTATTCAAAACATTTGACGCCCCTTGTCCAACGCTAACAAAGATTTACCAGTGAAACGGCACATTTAAACGGTGGCCCCGCACCAAATTTTAATGCTGTCCGATTTCTCATTCCGAAGATATAACATATTGAAAATTTACCGAAAAACACAACTAAATCGTACGTTTGTACCGAGTGTCATTGATGTGAACGCTATAGTTCCAAAGTTACACCGGCATTAAAAAAGTGCCACGCCCCTTGTCCAACGCCCATTAAATTTTACCAGTGAAACGGCACATCTAAACGGTGGCTCGCATCAAATTTTAATGCTGTCCGACTTCTCATTACGAAGATATTCGATATTGAAAATTTAAGTTGTATGGGAGGTGCCACGCCTACCTATCGGGTCGTATTCGCACTGTGTGGTTTACCGAGATTTAGTCAAGATGAACATTCCGTGAAAAATTCAGCTCAATCGGTTGGCTAGTTTTTGAGTTTCAGTGTCGTGTGACCACACAAACAAACAGACATTCATTTACATATCATATACATAGATATACCACAGTTAATTTCTGTCATCATAATGGGCATTGCAAGAAGGCGTAAAAGGTGGGCGTGGTCAACCCTTCATAGCCTATGTTTACCGTTATGAAACACAGAATCATTTTGCATCAACATTAATTTTCAGACATGTACCGTAGCTTCGTTTTGTTGGTTTAGTGGGCGCGGAAAGTGGGTGTGGCCGATTATATTGTTACGAATACCAGTTCTAGTGGGCTAGTACGTATCTCTGGATTGCGTAATTTGAAAATAAAACACTTTAATTATCCAAACGCAGTCAATAAAAGCCAACGATCACTTTATTACACAAATTTTACACTTTACTGTCTGTACACTTAACTATTTACTCCGTGTGGCACCTTCACTTGTCTAAACCAAGACTCACTCGCTGCGCCGCACCCGGCTGCCTTTCATACCTGTCCGGCCATCGCGCAGATCGTTCTCGCACATTCCAGAGTGGACTAAAGGTTTCCATGATGATCGCGACCATCATTGCCAGGTTGGACTAAAAGTTTCCATTATCGCGGCCATCATTGCCAGGTTGGACTAAAAGTTTCCATTATCGCGGTCATCATTGCCAGGTTGAATTATTGCACGACGCGTAGCGACAGGGTTGCTTTGCACAGCGACAGACGGTCTTATCGTTACAATATTATAGCCTATGTTTGCCGCAAAAGCATATTTCCTTACAAAAGCATACCATAGATGAGTTTTGTTACAATAGTGGGCGTAAGAAAGGGGGCGTGTAAAAATGTTTAATGCTTTTTTCATCAAAATCGTTCAGTGATTTTTGCCTAATTGTGGCTCAAAAAAGCAACGTCACACTTGTTTTTATATAATAGTATAGATATTGTAACGATAAGACAGTTTGTCGCTGTGCAAAGCAACCCTGTCGCTACGCGCCGTGCTATAATTCAATCTGGCAACGACGGCCGCGACAACGATGGCAACTTTTAGTCCAATCTGGCAATGATGGTCGCGATCATCATGGAAACCTTTAGTCCACTCCGGAATGTGCGAGAACGATCTGCGCGATGGCCGGACAGGTATAAAAGACAGCCGGGTGCGGCGCAGCGAGTCAGTCTGATTTTGACTAGTGAAGGTGCCACACGGAGTAATTGAGCGAATACTTAAGTGTAAAGACAGTAAAGTGTAAACCTGTGAAATAAAGTGATTGTTGGTTTATTTTATTGACTGCGGTTGAGGAACTAAGTGTGTTTTATTTTCAAATTACGCAATCCAGAGATACGTATTAGCCCACTAAAACTCATATTCGTAACATTTGGTGTCAGAAGTGGGATTGTGTTACTGAAAGTAAAAAAAATAAAAATTAATTATAAAACGCAGACATGGTTAGACTAGAGCAACTGAAGGTGGACCAGCTGAAGAAGGAGCTGGCCGCTTGGAATTTGCCGACTGCTGGCGGAAAGGTGGAGTTGCAGCTGCGCTTGCGAGAGGCGTGTGAATCACGAGGCATTGATTGGACTGCGCACGAGTTCGGGACGCAGGAGCTAGATTCGTCGGCCAAAGTGGAGGAATCGCCTGCGGCTGCTGCGTCGATGCAAAGTACGGCTGCAGCGGCTGCGCCACCACAAGCATTGGACATGAGCCAGCTAATGGTTGCACTTAAAGGCATGTTCGAGACTTCCAACCAAGAAATGGCAGCAAAAATAGACACTGCGAACCGAGATATGGCGGAAAATTCTGCGCGCATAGAGCAGAAGGTGGAGGAAATTTCCGATAGGCTGAACGTGAAAGTTGAGCATCTCGAGACGCGAATGGTCAATTGGGACAAACGAGTTGACGAAATGGGTGAATCCCTGAACAGACGAGTTGACAACCTGGATGAGTCCTTGAACAAACGAGTTGACAGTCTGGAAGATTCGATGCACAGAAAAATGGACGAGCGGCTTAGAGAGATTCAGCTGCGAGCAAGGGTGCGGTCTGTTGAGGAAAGTTTTGCCATAGAAGTGCCTACTTATGATGGTACTACGTCGTTCGACACATTCAAAATACAGTTCGACCTGGCTGCTCTGGAAAATCAGTGGACCGATATCAGGAAAGGTCGGAGACTGATACTGGCTCTAAGAGGTCCTGCGGCTAAGGTAATAAAAACAGTGCCGGAAAGTTTGAGAGGTGATTACGAGACCGTCATAAGGGCGCTGGCAGCCAAATACAGTGACGAGCACAACAAAATGGTGTATTACTGCGAGCTGAAGAACCGTAGACAAAGAGCCAACGAGGCGCTGCAGGCGTATGCGGCAGATATTGAGCGGCTGGTACCACTGACCTACCCAGAATTCAGCATGGAAGTTTTGGAAAGGCTGAAGATCGAGGCGTTTATCGAAGGCATTCTTGACCCGGAGACTCGTGTGAGTACCTTGATGATGATGAAGCCGACGTTCCAGGAGACGGTGACAAGTGCATTGATGTATGAAGCTGCCTGGAGGGGAAGTTTTAGACATTCATCTGCGGAAAGGCGTCGAGTCCAATCTGGACGTGCCACGCAAAGCCAGCCAGTGAGCTCAGAGGTACCAACGAGGCTGCGGGCAATGGCATCTAGAATCAGTTGCTGGCGATGTGGCAAGCAAGGCCACATTTCACGAGACTGCCATCTGCGAGAGAATCGTTCCGGAGAACAGGCGTCACCAAGATGTGCTGACGCGCTATCACGCCATCCGTGCAAAGTCGAATGCAGGCAGTGCTCGCGAGCCGAAAGCAAAGAACAGATAGTGGACGTCCGGTTGGTGAGCGTTATGCCAGAGGAAGAGTGGTCTGCGGAGAGGCTACAAAAGGACCAGCGTGAGGATGCGGATCTTGCAAAAATCGTCGAAGGCAAAGAGCAAGGCGCACGTCCAGACTGGCAAGAGATGGCCGGTGAAAGCCCGATCGCCAAGGCTTACTGGGCACAGTGGAAAAGTCTGCGGCTGAAGGAAGGATGCCTGTACCGCGAATGGGAGAGCGCGGATGGACGGACCAGCAACTCCCTAATGGTAGTGCCGAAATGCAGAATCAACGAGGTCATCCAGGCATACCATAACGACTCCAGTGGAGGGCACCTAGGCATCACCAAAACCGTCGCCAAAATAAAAAGACGATTCTACTGGGTAGGATGTCAGGAGTCTGTAGCCGAGTGGATTAAGAGCTGCGACCGATGTTCAGCAGCGAAAGGGCCAGCAAGAAGATCTCGAGGCCGCATGCAGCAGTACAACGTGGGAGCGCCCTTCGAGCGGATTGCTATGGACGTCGCCGGCCCATTCCCAACTAGTACTCAAGGCAACAAATATGTGCTGATGGTAATGGATTACTTCAGCAAATGGCCCGAAGTGTACCCTATTCCTAACCAGGAGGCCACTACGATCTCTGAAAAGCTGGTAAACAACTGGGTAGCCAGGTTCGGAGTTCCGTTGGAGTTGCACTCGGATCAAGGCCGGAATTTCGAGTCTGCGGTATTCAAGGAAGTGTGTGAGCTGCTGGGGATAAAGAAAACGCGTACCACCCCTTGGCACCCACAGTCCGACGGCATGGTGGAACGCTTTAACCGGACACTAGAGGAATACCTGCGGAAAGTGGTAGGCAGGAATCAAAAGGATTGGGACACGCATATCCCCTTGTTCCTAATGGCGTATAGGTCAGCCCCGCACGACACGACATCACTCACTCCAGCCCGAGCAGTATTCGGCACAGAATTACGGTTACCCGCTGACTTGAAGTTCGGGGTAGTCAGCACGACGGGAGGCGCTAAGACGGAATACGTGGCCAATAAGCGGGCGGAACTGGAGGAGATTCACCAGTTTATAAGGAGCCGCACCAAACTGGTCAGCGATAAGGCGAAAGCCAGATATGATCTACGGGCCAACTCAGCAGGGTTCCAAGAAGGCGATCTGGTAATGCTCTACAACCCGCAGCGGAGGAAAGGTTTGTCTCCGAAACTTCAAGCGTCATGGGAAGGACCTTACGAAGTCGTGACTAGGATAAACGACGTGGTATACAGGATTCAACGTTGCAGCAATAAAGGCGCTAAGCTGAAGGTAGTCCATTTGCAGCGCCTGGCGCCTTATCACAGCGGAACCTCGGTACTTGTTCGGGACGAACAAGTCTAAGTGGTGGGCAGTGTAACGATAAGACAGTTTGTCGCTGTGCAAAGCAACCCTGTCGCTACGCGCCGTGCTATAATTCAATCTGGCAACGACGGCCGCGACAACGATGGCAACTTTTAGTCCAATCTGGCAATGATGGTCGCGATCATCATGGAAACCTTTAGTCCACTCCGGAATGTGCGAGAACGATCTGCGCGATGGCCGGACAGGTATAAAAGACAGCCGGGTGCGGCGCAGCGAGTCAGTCTGATTTTGACTAGTGAAGGTGCCACACGGAGTAATTGAGCGAATAATTAAGTGTAAAGACAGTAAAGTGTAAACCTGTGAAATAAAGTGATTGTTGGTTTATTTTATTGACTGCGGTTGAGGAACTTAGTGTGTTTTATTTTCAAATTACGCAATCCAGAGATACGTATTAGCCCACTAAAACTCATATTCGTAACATTACGTTTGGTTTCGATATTTCAAGAAGTACGGATATACCACTTAGCAGTGGCGTCCCCACGGGGGGTCAGGGGGATAGATCCCTTGGTGGATAAATTCATTTATCCAATTTGATGTAACAATATGGATTGATAACATTGGATAAATTTACTTATCCAATTTGATGTAACAATATAGAATTGTAAAACACTTTTATTATTTGCGTTATCTCTTCTGTGAGCACCCACTTAAAACCTAATAGTTGAACTACCCACGATCGGGCCAGATCATGATGTAAACAAGAGGATAGTCGAGGACTGTTGTTAAGGATATAAAAAAAACGAGAAAGTGTGAACACAATGATTTCGTTTGCTTGTCTACATTTTATTTACGTAAAACGGTAAAAATATACTAGAAAAATTAAGGAAATAGCGTGTTTCAACTTCAATGAATTAATATTGAAATTCAAAATATACGACAGTAAAGCAAGAAAATAAAAAAATTATAAATGTAAAATACGTTACCTATGGATCGGCTTCAAATGCTTGACCAATGCAATTACTGCAACAATATAATGCAGTATCATGACTCAAACACATTGAGTTTTTACATTGGACGCATATGTACACACCGCGTTTTTATATATCTGTTATTATTTCTGGATTCCTTGCACTGTTCAAAATTCTGAACTGCTTTGCCAAAGAAAAACATGATATTGTTCATGCTGAACTGGCCGGATATCGTTTTCCTTGTCGCCTTCGTCGCTATCTTCACATTGAACTATCTAAACGACCATTTTTTCTATCAGTATCAGAAGCTTCCTTTTGTTCAGGGCCAAATGAAAGCGTGAATTTGGCAGCACCGTTATTATTATCTGTAGCAGCAAATTAATTAATATCTTAATTTTGTTGCTCTAAAGCATTAGTTTCCGCTATTGCTTAAACAATTTTTTCAGAGAAATTGTCCTCTCTGATTTACCTTCAGCGTCGAAGTTCAAAAACAATGTCCACCTGATCTTCAAAATAGCATCCCTTTCTTCCATCTCTGCCACAGAAAACACCCAATCGAATTGATAGAAAACCAGACACGACAAGACCACAAATACTTCCTTCACTTCAGGAAACCAAAACACGGACATAACCATGAATACAATGGATAAATATTAATTTTAAATATATTCCGACATTATTTTCCAACAAAAATTATAATTTACTAACCCAAAAGAAAATAAAAGCCAAGGCGAGTGAAAAACACTTGGAACAGATAGATTTACGCCAACTAACGTATGTCACGATTACATGGGATGGCACGAAAAAAGGGTTTCAAATCGAGTCAAATGGAAAAGCCTAGTTGAAGCCCTATGCTCCGTAAAAGACTGAATAAAGAACAAACGAAAAAAATATTTTTTCGTAATTCTATAAGTAGTTTTCAAAATGTCATAACTTAAAACGAACTTGAATTTTTTAGTTGGGATTTTATGACTTAAAAATGTTTTCGTTATAAGAATTTTATGTTAGTATATGTATGCATATATGTATACATGTACATATGTACAATTTTATACAATATGTACTAAAAATAATACGCAAAGATGAAAATATAAAAATTGCATTAAACTGGATTTTTTTGCATATTCCCCCTGGGGAAATCCTGGGAACGCCACTGCCACTTAGTGGTTCCCTTTTATTGAAAAATACGACAAGAGTTCGATAATTGGCGGGGCATCTTCACATAACTGAAACTGTTATCATTAAGATATCTTTAGAATTGTAGGTCAATTTGAGCAATTTGACGGGTGTTAGACATCGGCGTCACAATATTGCACATAATACATCTAATATAATAGTTCTCATTAAATAAATTAATTACGAAATCCACATTAGCAAAGCCTGAGGAACCCCTAGTTTACTATATTTTTAAAAATTAAGATGAAAGATTTGCGTAAAGTTAGAGCTCAACATCACCATAATCCGACAAAAAAGTTGTTTAGATCGCTAAACACTGCCCGCCACGCAGCTCTAAGAATTTAATATTGTCAATAATATTGTATTGTGTTTGTCCATTTATGTGTTTATATGTACGGATGGCAACCCTGGCCATCCCGAAGGGAGCTTGCGCGGCCGGCAGGCACTCGATGTACGAACTCCGGCTAACGAACACCGATCCCCCGCGATCCACTTAAAACCTAACATTTAAACTCTACATTTATAAATATTCAACAAACACTCCAATATTTAATAAAACCCTACACAAAAAAACCGACACACAACCGACTTCCTTTCATTTCAATACGTTTGCGCGGTCTTAGCTCTTCTGAGCTTGAACATGGTCCTTCGAGCCGGATATTACACTGGCACCTCAAATAAACAATAAATAATGTAAACACTGTGTGCAAAAAGTGACACTGGACAAACGCGAAGTGAAAAACAATAAAAGATAAACAGATCGAATCGAACAAGTGCAAGTGCTTAAAACAAACAACAGCAAATCGCACAGTGAAAAACAATTAAAAATACAGTGATCCAACAATTACAATAACACAGTCCCAAACGCGCAAACGAAAAGTACCAACAAGTATATACGCAGTCGCACGATAACAATAACCACATACGGAGCACCAAACGAAATTTTAAACAACAACAACCACAAGCAGAACAGCAGATCGACGGTCAGCAGCGTGGGAGTAGCGGCAAAAACGGCAGCAGCGAGCGCTACGTGGGAGCCCCTGACGATAAGTATTGTCTGTCCCTTTGGCAATACCAGCTGTAAGTCGATTTGTTTCATTTTTTTATAACGAGCGGTTGGATCCCTACCCTGTATATCACCTATATACAGCACCAACCAGCTCGGCTGTAGTCGCACTGGTAGTCGGTACATACCTTGCATATGTACATTTTCCCATATGTACATATGTAAATAGTGTCGCTGACCTCTCAGTGCAATTCCACATACTTACAGTGGCAATACATGAACCTCTCTTTGTAGTACACTGGAGTGGAAAATAAGTTGTGGAACAAGTTCAGTAGTAAATTATATTTTCTTAACACCTTTAAGAAAAATAATTACAAGCTTGTTGTCTTCAATTCCTTTGAAGAAATTACTTCGTTTGCATTACATTTTCGTCCCATCGCAAAATTCTTTCGTGTGTTCACTCAAAACCCCTCTGAGGTGATACACTTCAAAAAATTTCTTGCACTTTTCGTGAATGTGCGACTTTGCGACATTCCTAGTCGGTTTTGTGCAACATTTGTTGACAATTCGAATATCTTTCGAATTCTGTTGGTGTTTTTTTCTCAACTCTTGCCTCCTGGATCCATCAACCATCGAGTTATTTGTTTATTTCAATTTTAAATTATTCTCAATTCCGACATGCCAATCCAAAAATCTTTCGAACAGAGTCATGTTCTCTCCAAGAACATTTTTAATTTCGAAGCGAACAATTTGGTCCACTTTTGTTCCAAATTCTCTTGTTCCTATCGACGAGTTAACGCCCGCAGTCCTCAAAGCGTATTTAGCCGATCTCAATGGCTATTATGCGGACCTAAAGACAGCTTTTTCGCAAAGCGGCATCACCACTGATGACGACCTGCCTAAAACTTTCAATTTGATCGCTCGCTCCAAAATGGAACTGTGCCGAGAACGAGTTTACGAAACCATGGCCCAGATTTCGGACCTCATGGACGCTCAGCTACCTCCTCTCGCTGAAACCACTCGTCCAGCAGAAATCCCCTTCCATTCTGCAACAGAGCAGGCAAGTAATTCTATTTGCCTGAATGTCCGTCCTTGCGATACGGAAATCTTCTCCGGTGGGTATGAAGAGTGGGTGTCCTTCCGCGACATGTTTTCGGCGGTTTATATTAACCACCCGAAACTCACCTCTGCCCAAAAGTTATATCACCTCCGATATAAAACAACCGGAAAGGCTGGCGCCATCGTTAGGCAGTATCCATTGAGCGATTCTAACTTCGAATTGGCATGGAATGCGCTGAAGTCCCGATTCGAAAATCGACGCATTCTGGTTGATAAACAGGTCAACACGCTCTTGAGCCTCCCTCAAGTAGCTGTTGAAGACAGTGAAGCGCTGCAACGCCTTCAAAATGCAATAAACAATTCTCTGTCCGTCTTATCTTCTCAAGACGTCTCGACAGAGGGTTGGGATCCGATCCTGGTCTATATTTGCTCAACAAAACTCCCGGGAGAGACTTTATCCCTGTGGGAACAGTCCCTTAGTTCCCGGAAAGATCTTCCAACCTGGGAGCAAATGAACACTTTCTTGACCAGCAGTTATGAGGTCGTGGAAAGACTCAACCTTATGAGGCCGACCAAGTCCGTGTTTTCTCACAACCGGGATTATAACAGAGCTCAAAACTTAGCTGAGAGCAGATGGACTTTCCTCTGTCCGGTTTGCAGCGCGGCTCATGCGCTCAAACTATGCTCGAAGTTCAAAAAGTTATCTATTTATGATCGAGTAAAGGCAGTACGAGCCCACAACTTATGCACAAACTGCCTGTCCCATACTCACTTGAAACGGGATTGCACAAGTAAACACACTTGTTCGGAATGTCAGAAGCAGCATCATTCAATGCTCCACTTCTCTTCTGACATCACCCCTAATCGGCAAAGAGACACCACATCACCAATTTTCACGACTCTGCCTCGGAGTCCATCACACAACAGCTCATCCTTTTCGAGAAAATCCCGGAGTTCTCAAGATGAGTCCTCTTCAGTCACCTCGCGAAGACGGAAAAACCGTCCTGTGCAGTCCCTTAGCACAACGGTTAAGGAAACAGCCCCTCGCCCCATGTCTAAATCTAGACAGTTTGGGCACACCGCAGCCGAAGCGCAACCCCCGCGCAACACTCATCCACAGTCAGCTGCAAGCCGTAGACGACGACCGCAGGACTTGAGTCGGACTCGCTCGCCTCGCCTTGACAGCGCATCTTGTCCGCACGCGAATCAGCCCCACCCTCGCGAAAGCAGCTACAGCCAACGGATACCTGAAGCAAGGCTCCAGTCCAGCAAGTTGCGCGGACGCCGAGTTCGGACCCTTCAAACCCGAGCCATCCAAACCCTATTGGAGCTCCGGGGGGTCCTATCAATGCACGAGTGCATCCGGCCCCAGGATGTTTAGATCGCTAAACACTGCCCGCCACGCAGCTCTAAGAATTTAATATTGTCAATAATATTGTATTGTGTTTGTCCATTTATGTGTTTATATGTACGGATGGCAACCCTGGCCATTCCGAAGGGAGCTTGCGCGGCCGGCAGGCACTCGATGTACGAACTCCGGCTAACGAACACCGATCCCTCGCGATCCACTTAAAACCTAACATTTAAACTCTACATTTATAAATATTCAACAAACACTCCAACATTTAATAAAACCCTACACAAAAAAACCGACACACAACCGACTTCCTTTCATTTCAATACGTTTGCGCGGTCTTAGCTCTTCTGAGCTTGAACAAAAGTTATGAAGCAATAAGTGACAACACATTCACATTTTTTGTTTAAAATCAATTTAGAATTTCAATCGAAATGATTGTATCTATACACGGGCCGGTATCTGATCGTTGAAATTACGGGCATTACTTCATAACTTTTTAATTTTTGGCAGATTGTGGCACTGTTAGAGGTGCTGCCGACATATACGAAGATATTTAAAAATATTTGGTGCACTACGTGTGCAGTGCGCTGTCAAAATTTATTATTGATTTATTATTGACTATGTGTTTACATTTAAATTGTTATTTTTTAATTTTTTTGTTGTTTCTTGAGCACATTTAATATAAAATAGGTCTTAACGCATATGCTTACCTGAACAAACGCTTCATAACTGAGAGCTTCTGACGTTTTAAGAAGCCTTTGAATTGTATTATCTATTTTGATTTTGGTAAAATTTATGAAATGCTCTTTAGTTTCATAGGAAGCACGTTCAAAGTCCAAATTTGCACCATCAACCCATTCATATTTAATGTGTGATATATCCCGCCGCCAAATAACAACGATTCGCAGCAATTTATCTGTCACAGATCCTTTAGAAATAGCGTTCATAAATTCCATTTGTTTTTCCTAAAATTAAGAAAATAACAAGTTCCATTACAAAATAATTTTTCAGCATGTATGATTGTTTCAGCCATAACCCTAGATCCATTTTTGAGAAAACCAACCAACCGACCAACCAAACATCGGCGCTTCCGGCCAGGCGCCAAGTAGCGCCTCAACCGCCCCACCAACGCGGCGCCAACCAACGATCGCGACCAGGCGCCCGCAGGCACAACCGCCGAACGCCGCATGTCGGTGCAGCCAGGGCCAGCCGCCGCGCAAGGCGGCGAAGAAGGCAGCCGCGATGACCAAAAGGGCCAGCAAGGGTCAACGGGCGGCCACAGCGCAGCAGCTTCTGAAGACGGCGGTTTCCACGTTGCAGCAGCTGGGCCACGCACTTCAAGTTGCACTCGTGCAAGGGGGGCGCGATGTTGAGACCGCCGACGAAGAGAATCTGATTGATCTCTGAGTCGACGGCTCACTTCCCCTCCCACACACACACACACGCACATACACGCATACATATGGAACCTCGCTGGGCCAAGGCAGCAGTGCAGGCACCTACTGACCAGCGTGGTCACATCAATGTTGCTGTACGCATCAACGATCTGGTGCAATGCGTTTAAGCACCCATCGTACGTACGCGGCGTTAAAAGTACCTACCGCCGGTGCGCGCTCCGAGTATGCTCGGCTTTTAGAACTGTATCCGAAGACGCGCTATGGTCATCGCGGGCATGTATCCACTCGATCTGTTGGCACACGAGCGCAACTCTATGCATAGCGCAAGGCGAGCAGAGCCTGGAGCAGGAAGCAGCGCACTCAAGGACGCGCTGCGAAGGGACAGCATAGCCCAGTGGCAAAATCGGTGGAGCGACTCAACCAGCGGCAGGTGGGCGCACCGGCTTATTCCAAACATCAAGGCGTGGCTTGAGAGAAAGCATGGAGAGGTCGAGTTTTATTTGACACAGATCCTCAGCGGCCATGGGTGCTTCAAGGCGTACCTTCACCGCTTTGGGCACGAGCAGGACCCCAACTGCGAGCTCTGTGGTGTTCTTGAAACCGCAGAACATGCGTTTTTTGTATGCCCACGCTTCGAGAGTCAGAGGTGGACGATGAACAAGGCGCTGGGCTCTACCGCCACGCCAGAGAATGTGGTCGAGCTGATGATGACTACCAGGGAGCACTGGAGCGCGGCATGCTGCATGGCTGCTGAAGTGATCCAGCAGCTTCGCATCAGCGAACAAAACAGGCGGAGACTCGAGCGCCACTCAGAAACCTGAGAGAGGTAAGGAAACGGACAAACCTCTATGACTGAGACAAACAGATAAATAAGAAAACTGTGACAACTGACAAAAAGATTTTCGAGCTAACGCTCAATTCCGCCTCCTGACGAAATGCCTGACGGTAGTACCGGCGGGATAAACTGGACATGTGGTTTTAGTGAGGTTCAAGTCCCACACTGACGGGGTTTTGGCTTTTGATGCTTTCCATCTCTACATATTCTATCTTCTTATCCTCTACCCACTTTCTTCCTTTTCCAAAAATGAACTCTGTCCCCAATTTCATACTCCCCTAGTTCTAAGCTCATAATTTGTAAGTTAGTCTGTAAGAACTATCCAAAGCGAACACACGCTCCAAAATAAAACTCCCCCGCTGCATTCCAAACAAAATCCGCCGCCGTCTTCTAATTTAAAAAGGTCGCCGTCGCTCAATACACATTCCAAAAATGGAGCACACAGGATTTCATTTGGCGCGGGTGGTGCGAACAACTTTTGAGCCGAATACCATTCGAAACGATATTTTGTACCAGCAATTTTTGTGTTTAGGGGGTTTCAAACACTACTGCGCCACTGCTCTGTAAAGTACGATAATAAAAGAGCCAAGACTACGCAGAGACGCCTAGAGACATGGATTAACTAAATGTAGGACAATAGATAACAATAATTAAGAGGAGAATAATGCAATGAATAGATGAAAATTAAGTCATAGCACATTGACAGAGCGTAAATACATAAAGCAAATGTTCCTTCGATTTCTTTTTTAAAAATGTCCTAAAAAGTTTTGCTATACCACTGTTTTCCATGCACTGGAGCAGAGTCCTCCTTAATATATTGTAACGTTGAGGCACTCTGTCGCTGTGCTATGCATAAATGTTTTACGGGCATACTTTTAGACACGCACTTTAGAGTACGGCAGACTTGCTATAATTTCGATATGGCCAGGATGGCTCGCGATGGTAATGGGATGTGCGAGAACGATCGAGAAATAGTCCAACTGGAATATGCGAGAACAATCGGCGCGATAATCAGACAAGTATAAAAGGCAGCCGCATACAGCGCAGAGGGGGAGTCTGATTTGAGCAAGCAAAGGGGAAACATGCAATAGTCCAATAAGTAGTAGCAAGTAAAGTGTAAATTTGTAAATAAAGTGATTGCTGGTTTTGGAATGCGTTTTGCGTTGAGTAATTGAAGTGGTTTTATTTTCAAGCACAATTCAGAGAGACGAAAGCCTAAAGAACTAAACTAATTTTCGTAACAATATCTAAGTATTATTTTAATACAACTTTAATTATACTCACTTGGAACATATAAGCAAATCTGACTCTTTCAGAGCTGTATCCACTTTGAAGTGCTATATGCCGAAAAGCGCCCCGTGCAAAGTCGTGAGCACCGATATTTTCCGTAATAAGAACAACACATAAACGCTTTCGTGGACGATTCCACTCTGCTGGGCATACACCTAAAACAAATATTGCATTATGAATCAATAATGTCGAAAATCAAGTTTTGAAAACATTTGTTCTAACATTACTCACAAATTGTGATTTGGTAAGCCAGGTACGCAAAATAAAAAAATTTCAACCAATCCAAATTTAATTGTGTTGTAGCAACTTCAATAAGTACATGACTTATGGTATTGTTACGAAAATCCAAGTTCGTTTTGATTGTGTTTGAAAATAAAACAACTTCAATTATTCAGCGCAAACGCAGTCAAAAACCAACAATCACTTTATTTACAGATTTACACTTTGCTTTGTATCTACACGTGTTTCTACTTTGCTTGCTCAACTAAGACTCCCCCTTGCGCTGCACACTGCTGCTTTTATACTAGTTTTCTTATCGCGCCGAAGTTTCTTGCACATTCCAGTTGTACTTTCTGTCTCGATTGTTCTAGCACAGCTCATCACCTTTCGCGAACCATCCTCGCCATATTATAGCAAGCGAATTATAGCAAGTTTGCCGAACTCTGAAGTGCATGCCTAAAAGCATGCTACGCATTCATGCATAGCACAGCACAGAGTGCCTCCTCGTTTCACTGCCCATCACTTAGACTTGTTCGTCCCGAACAAGTGCCGAGACTCCGCCGGAGTAAGACGCCAGGCGCTCCAAATGGACTACTTTCAACCTGGCGTTTCTGTTGCCGCAGCGTTGAACCCTGTACATCACGTCATTAATCCTGGTTACGACCTTGTACGGTCCTTCCCATGACGTTTGAAGTTTTGGAGACAAACCTTTCCTCCGCTGCGGGTTGTAAAGCATTACCAGATCGCCTTCTTCTTCATATCTGGCTTTCATCTTATCGCTCACCAGTTGGATACGGTCCCTTATAAACTGGTGGATTTCTTCCCGCTCCGACCGCTATTGACTGCGTAATCAGTCTTAGCGCCTTCCGTAGTGCTGACCACTCCGAACTTCAAGTCAGCAGGCAACCTCAGCTCCGTGCCGAATGCTCGGGCTGGAGTGAGTGATGTCGTATCGTGCGGGGCTGACCTATACGCCATCAAGAACAGCGGGATATGCGTGTCCCAATCCTTTTGATTTCTGCCTACTACTTTCCGCAGATATTCTTCCATCGTCCGATTGAATCGTTCCACCATGCCGTCGGACTGGGGATGCAAAACACAGGTGCGAGTTTTCCTTATTCCTGGTAGCTTACACACTTCCTTGAATACCACAGACTCGAAATTCCGGCCTTGATTCGAGTGCAACTCCAGCGGAACTCCAAATCTGGCCACCCAGTTGTTTACCAGCATTTCCGCGACCGTGGTGGCCTCCTGGTTAGGAATAGCATACACTTCGGGCCATTTGCTAAAATAGTCCATTACCACAAGCACATATTTGTTGCCCTGAGTGCTAAGTGGGAATGGGCCGGCGACGTCCATTGCAATTCGCTCGAAGGGCGCTCCCACGTTGTACTGCTGCATGCGGCCCCGAGATCTCCTTGTCGGCCCTTTCGCAGCCGAACATCGATCACAGCTCTTAATCCAATCGGCTACAGACTCCTGGCAACCTACCCAGTAGAATCGCCTTTTTATTTTGGCGACAGTTTTTGTAATGCCTAGGTGCCCTCCGCTGGAGTCGTTATGGTATGCCTCGATTACCTCGTTGATCCTGCATTTCGGGACTACAATTAGGGAATTGCTGGTCCGGCCATCCTCACTCTCCCACTCGCGGTATAGGCAGCTATCAGACAGCCGCAGACTTTGCCACTGTGCCCAGTAAGCCTTCGTGATCGGGCTTTCACCGGCCATCTCCTGCCAGTCTGGACGTGCGCCTTGCTCCTTGCCTTCAATGATTTTTGCAAGATCCGTATCCTCGCGCTGGTCCTTTTGTATCCTCTCCGCAGACCACTCTTCCTCTGGCATAACGCTTACCAACCGGACGTCCACTATCTGCTCTTTGCCTTCGGCTCGCGAACAATGCCTACATTCGGTTTTACACCGACGGCGTGACAAGGCATCGTCATTTCCATGACTGCTACCCTTGCGATGCTCTATAGTGTAGTCGTAGCTCTGCAGCCGCTGGATCCATCGCGCCAATTGGCCTTCAGGATCTCTAAAGTTCAGTAGCCATTTCAATGCAGCATGATCTGTGCGCAGGCGAAACTTTTGCCCATACAGGTATTTGTGGAAGTGTTTCACGCATTCCAATACTGCCAGCAACTCTCTTCGTGTCACACAGTAGTTGCGTTCAGGTTTCGACAAAATGTTGCTGTAGTATGCTATCACTTGTTCTTGACCATTTATTACACAGTGCAACAAATTCAAAAAAAATTTCGAGGGACAAGGTCAAACATATCTCAGTACCAAGGGATTTTTTCCGGGATGTTCGAGTTTTTTTTTAAATGCAGTTTAAAGATGGCGGCGTAGTGCCCCTTACTGAAACTTTTAAAACATCATATCTCTTGACTCAAATGTCAGAAAAAAATTCTGACATTCTAAATTTCATGTGAATCACTTTTACAGTTAAGACTCTACAACGATTAAAAAAATGTGCTTTGCTACATTCGATGTTTTTAGTAAGCAACTACGAGATATTCTGTACATAAAAACATGAATGTAGCAGTGTATAATTTTTGAAACGCTGTAGTGGCTTAACAGTAAAAGTGATTGAAATGAAATTAATATGCAGTATAGATCTTTGAATGCTTTTTTACCAGAAGTCACTTATATAAATTTAGCTCTGACGGTTTCCAGGATATTCAAGGATAAAAATTTATTTGAGGTCCTTCATATCCTTTTTCATGAAATTTTTCAAAAAAGGATATTGTTTCTTCGACTTCATATCATTAGCTTTCATTTGACGTAAAAATTATCCTTTCTGACATTTGAGTCAAAAGATATGATATTTTAAAAGTTTCAGTAAAGGGCACCTAGCCGCCATCTTTAAACTGCATTTAAAAAAAACTGGAACATCCCGGAAAAAATCTAAAATCTCTATCCAATGAGACATGTTTGACCTTGTCCCTTTTTTTAGTGTTGCACTGTGTTATCTGTGATAGCACACCGCCAAAACTATGCCCGCTTGCATCTGTATCCAGCACAAACATCTCTCCAGGCACGGGGAAGGCCAGAATTGGAGCAGTGCACAGTTCTTCCTTCAGTCGTGCAAAAGCCTGCTCCTGCTCTTAGCCTCACGCGAAGACTTGATTCTTTTTCGTCAGTTTGTGCAAGCTGCCGGCTATGTTCGCAAATCCAGGAACGAATCTTCGGTAGTATGTGCACAGGTCCAGGAAACTGCGGAGTTCGTGTAGATTGCGTGGTCTGGGCCACTCCTTCACCGCCGTGATTTTGCCTTCATCCGTATGTACTCCTCGGGCGGAAACCGTGTGACCCAGATACTTGACCTCCTTTTGAAACAGCGAGCATTTCTTTGGGTTAAGTTTAAGCCCGGCTTGTTGTATTCGCTCGAATACCTCCTTCAGCTTTTCCAGGTGGTCGTCGAAGCTTTTACCCATCACGATTATGTCGTCGAGGTACACCAGACACGTCCGCCAATGCAGCCCTTTTAGCACACGTTATATACATACATAATAAATAAGAAATCTATCTAAACTTCCTTTCACTTGGACAGCTTGCAAGAAAACAATGATCCCAGTCAAGTGTCGCGCTTGCATAGCCCTTTATAACAACAAACGGCGATATACCGTTAAGTTGCATGCATTTTTTTATGACTCCGTAGGAGACTATTCTAATGTGTGAACAAAACATATAACCATTTATAGAGTCCGACCGATACCAAATTTTTTGGCCGATGCCGATTAATCCTTCGGATCAGGCAGCCAGAGGGGATGGGCCTTCGACGTCCTCGGCGGCCGCTAAGGCCCGCGCGGGGAACCCAGTGGTCCCATCCAAAGCGCTCAAGAGGCCTACCACTACCAGGGGTGGGCCAGCGTCCAAGAAATCATTCCTTGGATCGGCCTTACAGGGTCTGCGGCTTGCAGTACTTTTTGCAGAGGACCCACTGCAGAAATTTACTAAGGAACAAGTTGCAGACCTTGATAAGGCCCTTAAAAAGGCAGTGGTTGGGCGGACGCTTAAAGGTGGCTATCCGGTGTTTGAAGGCGTCACCAGGGCGGGTGGAGATTTTATCCTTCACTGCTCTGATGAAGCTACGAACAAATGGGTCAAGGATAACCACTTGACCATCTTTCCAGCGCTCGGGGAGAAAAGCCTTATGGTGATTCCCCCTCTGAGCTCAGAAAGATGGCCCGATTATGGCTCTTCGTACCTGACGCAAGTCTCGATACGAAGACCGTGCTGTAGCTTCTCGGGGGTCAAAATCGAGGGTTCTCCACCGCCGAGTGGAAGGTTTACCACGTCTCGCAGTGCGGGGATGGCAGGCTTTTCACCGTCGGTGTTGATGAGACATCGGCTCGGACCATCGAGAAGCGCGGCAATCAGCTTCACTTCTTATCCGGCAAAGTCAGGTGCCGGCTGGATAAGAAGATTGGGGCTTAGCCTTCAACACCTCCTAGACACAGTTGTCTACAGGGGTGCTGAGGGTCACTCAAATTAACATGCAACACTCCAAGGCGGCTTCGTATTTATTAGGTCGTCGCCTGGGGGTACCGCAGACAGAGGTATGCCTCATACATGAGCCCTATGTATAAGTATATAGAGGCACTGTTAAGGGCATATCTACGTCATTTACTGGTGACATTTTTGTGCAACCAGGGGTACTTAGACCTAGGACCTGCATAGCCCAGTGCTGCTACCTGATTACAGCTCTCAGGACTGTACGGTGATAGCTATGCGGGTACCTTATGGTGTGGCGCACCTGGACGTCATGATGGCGTCGGTGTACATCCCTTTGACTCTCCGGTCCCCCCACCAACGAGGGATCTAGTAAGGATCGTGGAATATGCTCCAACAAGCACTTGGTAATTGATATGGACTGCAACGCACACCACTGAGGAAATTTGAGGAAGTACCAATATCAATCGCAAGGGGGAGGCCCTGATGAATTTCCTCGCTGCGGCTCAACTCGAGGTACTGAACCGCGGTAATGAGCCTACATTTGTCACCAGACGATGCAGGCAAGTTATCGCCATTACGGTGGCCTCGGCAAACGTAATGAGGTTCAGGAGGATTTACGATGGTAAATCTCTCGATGAGGTCGTCGACGCATTGCACGACGGCCTCACCACCACCTTCATATCAGGTGCCCACTTAAGGATGCAGTGCCTCGCAAGTACACCAACTGGTGGAATGCGAAGCTTTCCGACCTCCTCAAATTGGTTCGGAAGCACTTCAACCGAGCCAGGAAAACTGGCTTATCTGCTGACTGGGATTCCCATGCTGATGCGCAAAGGGAATACAAGAAGCAAATCAGAGCAGCGAAAAGTGCATCATGGAGGAGCTTCTGTGGCGAGATTAATGGCGTTAATGCCCTTAACCGGCTACAGAAAGCTTTATCCAATGATCCCGCGCCCGCCTCGGTGTACTTCGCAAGCCGGACGGGAGCTTTACCTCCACTGATGAAGAGACTCTGTTGCGTGCCTGTTGATGGACACGCATTTCCCTGGAGACAGACAGTCCTCGGTTTGCAGCTGCGTTCCTCACAATCAAAGAGTCGATCACGAGAAGTGAAGAGGGCCTCGAGACGGGGACAGGGTGGCAGCAGTCATCCAGTCTTTCAAGCCGTATAAATCTCCGGGGCCTGATGGTATTTACCCAGTTCTCCTAAAAAGAGGTCTGGTTGCAATACTTCCACATCTGATATATATGTATAGAGCTAGTCTCGCGCTAGGCTATGTGCCGACGGCATGGAAGACGGCCAGAGCGGTGTTCGTCCCCAAGCCAGGGAAGGACACATACGACCTGCCTAAATGCTTTCGGCCCATTAGCTTATCCTCATTCTTGGTGAAGAGCTCGAAAAACTGGTGGACATTTGGCTGAAATCGGGGACGTTGGTTCACCGACCGATCCATGACAGCCAACATGCGTACCAGAAGGGAAAGTCGACGGAAACTGCGTTAGCTGAGCTGACTGGACGGGTTCAGCGAACCCTGGACAAGAAGCCAATTGCTCTCGCAGTTTTCTTAGACATTGAAGGCGCCTTCGACAGTCCCCTATTCGGCAGGATTGAGGAGGCACTCATTCTTAGAGGGATTCATCCAGTAATGGTTGATTGGATCCTCTCAATGCTTGGGTGTCGCATTACAATGGCCACTCCTGGCGAATTCACTACCTCGGTGCGGTCCGTAAAAGGGTTTGCACAAGGAGGGGTTTTATCCACTACCCTCTGGAACCTCCGTCTAGTTAGGCTACAAGAAGGTGGTTTCCCAACTATAGGGTACGCTGACGACCTATGCATAGTCGTCAGTGGTAGTAACCCATAACTGCTTTGCGATCGTATGCAATCGGCATTGAGCGATGTGGGGTACTGGTGCGTGTAACAATCATTATCTGTTAACCCCATGAGAACGGAAATGATATTGTTCACGTCAAGAAGGAAGGTACCGACATTCAGGTTGCCCTTCTTCTTGGGCACCAGGCTGGAACTTGTTGAAAGAGTCAAGTACTTAGGTAAGTATTTGGCTTGATTCAAAGCTCCTCTTCACCGATCATATTGAATCACGTGTGGAGAAAGCAACCAAGATGCTATGGCAATACAGAAGGATGGTTGGCCAGTCGTGGGGGCTTAGCCCCCGACTTGTCCACTGGATCTACACTTGCATTGTCAAACTTTATATCCCCTATGGAGCCTTAATAGTTGGACAAGCTTCAACACCTTGCGTGTCGCTGCATAACTGGCGCCACCAAGGGTACCCCAACGGCTGTCATGGAGGCTCTTCTGTGTCTTCCTCCTTTGTTTCTAGCTGCAGAAAATTAGGCCAGTCGAGCGGCATATCGCTTTGAAGTGCTGTTTGGCAAGAAACTTGTTCTCAGCGCTGGAGACAGGGGGGAACATGGAAGAGACCTTCTTAAAATTCTTCCATCTGAGAGAGGAGGAGCAGTTGATAAACCGTTATCCCCGATCGATCGGAATGGACGAACAACTGCTGGCAGGGCTTCAAGCCTTATTCGGCAGTGGTGTACACGGATGGGTCACTGATGGACACTGGCCCTGGTGCTGGAGTTCACTCTGACACTGATAACATTCGTCTTTCCTTCCCGCTGGGCAGTCACACTTCTGTCTTTCAGGCGGAAGTTTTTGCCATATCTATAGCAGCGCTTGAGCTGCGGCGGAGGGGAAGGTCTGGGTGTAACATATATATTTGCTCAGACCAAGCCTTAACAGCCAAGCGGCTGTTAAGGCTTGCTCAGCAATGCAGACAAAATCCAAAAATGTGCGGGAGGCTGCCAGCAGACTGAACGAGCTAAGCATTGACAATGTTGTCACACTTCTGTGGGTGCCTGGGCATTCTGATGTCGAAGGCAATGAAAAGGCGGATGAGCGCGCCAGATCTTTGGCCCGTTTCTTAGGACCTGAACGAGCGATTGGCTGCGGCTTATCTGAGCACAAGGTTGCATTCAGTAGCACATTAGCACACAGACACCTCGACTACTGGCGTAGTCTTACGACATGTAGACAGTCGAAGATATTTATTGATGCGCCTAGGCCCAACAGAACGGGCTACCTGCTGAGCTTAGGCAAGAGTGACTTGAGAACTATCCTAGGGCTCGTCACAGGGTTTATTACTTTTACCGCGTACCTCAATAGGATTGGGGTCAAAGACTCGGCTTTATGTGCCATGTGCCTTGAGGACGACGAAACCACGGTGCACTTCATTTATGAGTTTCCGGCTTTCGGGCAGCTCAGGCATATGTGCTTCGGCAGTATGATCCTCCACGAGGATGAGCTCAGGAACCTCAAGTTGTCGGACGTGCTCAGCTTTGCTAAAGCCACGCTCCGTCTAACTGACATCCAGAGCTTATGGGAACCTTCTTAGGGCGACTGCAAACCTGAATGCAATAGGTCACTGGAGACAGGTTCTGTCTCGTGACCGGCGAACGGGGGCGCAGTTGAGTATTTCTTAGAATTGGCCCCTTCTGGCTTGGCGATGAGAGTCGCCAACGGAAGTAGGCCCGATACTTGCTCGCAAGGAGGGAGACGCAAGCCAGGGCAAAAAGGGTAGATCTTTGCCTATGCGCCCGCGTTCTGGACGCTCCCTACACTTTAATAAAAATTAAAAATTAATCGGCCGGAAGAGCGAGAATTGGCCGATGCCGATTAATCGGCCGAAAGGGCGGGAATCGGCCGATGTCGATTCCATAGCAAACATAACACGAATGAATTCAATGATTAACACGAACAAATTCAGTTTCATCTTCAACTTAAAATTACGATTCTTATATTAAAATTTGTACTCTCAAATTGCGTTGGAGCAATGCGACCCGATGTACAGGTGTGGTGGGAAGAAGTCACAAAACAAAAAAAAAGATTGTAAAATTAAATGGCCTTTCTTCTGATGCCCATATCAATAGACCAAATGCATATGTGTGCATGTGTGTTTTTAAGAATACCTAGTTTTTATAAGAAAAAACATTTCTAGGAAACATTTATATTAAACAATATTTGAAAATACGTTACTTAAAGAGAGCAGAATAGGGGTTCCTATACCCTTTTTCAGATACCGTTTAATATAAAAGAAAGAAACACAGTGCGATTCAGCTTAAAAAAATAGGCCGATATGCCATCGACCAAAAATGGCCGATTTAGAATCGGCCAAAAAAGGCCGATGCCGAAGCCAATACCTATTTTATTGGCCGATACCGATTAATCGGTCGGACTCTAACCATTTATATTTTTCAATAACATCGCAAACAAAAACTAAAGTGATCGTAATCAAGTGTCGCGGAGTGTGAGTGTACCCAAAAATGAATATTTTTGAATGAATAGTTTTGTCAGTTTTATCTTTAAAAACGCATTATGTAAGAAAGTCGGCGAAAATGAACCGTTAAAACTAGTGTCCGACCAAAACCACTTTTTTGGGCCGAAACCGAATTTCGTTTTTTTTAATATTCGGCCGAAACCGAAACTTTCTAGTTGAAATAAAAATCACCACATCAAGCAACAAAATCACTATTTTTCAACAAACGAATTTTACTTTAGGTAAATAAAGAACAAACATAACATAATAAATAAGTACTTATTAATAAGAACAATTCATTAATTTTTAAAAACATAAACAAAAAAATCACCCTTTCGTACCTTACTCGCTAATATTCAAAAATAAATCATTTAATATTTTAGTCTAAAAAAATAAGTTTATTTACATTGGTGGCATCTAAATTCTCCTTCTCATCCTTTCACTATATATCTGCTCGGCTGCACTAAATAGCTCTTCACTCGCTACACAATAAAATTAAAAAAATTTTCTAGAATGTAGTGTCCGACCGAAACATCTTTTTTGGGCCGAAACCGAATTTAGTTTTTTTTTAATATTCGTCCGAAACCGAAACATTCTAGTTGAAATAAAAATCACCATATCAAGCATTTTTTTTCAACAAACGAATTTTACATTAAGTAAATAAAGAACAAACAAACAAACATAACATAAATAAATAAATACTTATTAAGAAAAACAATTTATTCATTTTTTAAAAACATAAACATGAAAAAATCACCCTTTCGTACCTTACTCGCTAATATTCAAAATGAAATAATTTAATATTATATGCTAAAAAAAAAAGTTTATTTACATTGGTAGCATCTAAATTACTCCTCCTTTCACTATATATCTACACACAATAAAATGTAAAAAATATTCTAGAAAGTTTCGGTTTCGGCCGTTCGGCCATTTTTTGGCTGAAACTGAAACCACTTATTTGGGCCGAAACCGAATATTCGGTCGGACAATACTAGAATGTTTCGGTTTCGGCCGTTCTGGCATTTTTTGGTCGAAAGTGAAACCGAAACCACTTTTTTGTGCCGAACCGAAACCGAATATTCGGTCGGACACTAGTTAAAACCAAATGCGCCCGTCAAGGCGAATTCATACAGGTGATAGCGTAAGGGCAGTAACAACATTTCAAAGTATTTTGTTTTTGTTTTCTGGATTTAGATCAGTGATGGGCACTAACACAACCACGCATTTTGGCAATGTATGCGTGAAAAACACTGCACAAAATTAAGGCGTAAATTTGTTTAGCTCTAACATTTTAACTTGAAAAATATTGCTAGCGTAAAAATATCAAAGCCGGACGGACAAATAACGGACAGGTATAACAGGAACTAAAAAAAAAGGAAAAGAAAAAAATTTGTATTTCCCATTCAACCTTAAACATTTTCTGATTTACATGAATATTCAGTGTACACAAAAACGTAAATATTCGCAGTATGCGAGCCGCAAACGAGCATGAAGTTGCTTGCATGAAGTCTGACACGACACTGAAGCTGAGCTCGGAACTTCGCTGCTTTGTATTCGTATACGCGAGTAAGCGTCGCTGCTACTCGCGAGTAGCAGCGTGCCCTTCTATGATTTAGATTGTCAAAATCAGCCAATCAGAACAAAGCTTGCTTTTTTCATTTTTATACTGTCACAGTTTTACACAGGCATTTTGACAATCTAGACCTTTTCCACCACAAAAAAATCAAATCAGCTGATTCAACGAGGTCACCTGTATTAATTCGCCTTGTGCGCCCGTGTAGAATTAACCGCTTGTCATTATCCTGAGTTTCGATCATAGGACAAGCAAGTTATAATTAATCGAACAGTGCTTTGTTCATTCTGTTCTATTTGATCACCCACTGACATCTCTTGCAACAAGTTTTCATAGACCCCTTGTTTATTTCTCTTTTGATTTAAAACAATGTGATATTGTTAAGATTAAGTGCAACAAAGCAAATATTAAACGAATTTTTCGTACGAATTATTATGCATTGCACGCGTCGTGTAATCGTACCTTTGGTTTTGATTTTTCAGTGGCGGCAATCTTTGGGCAAATAACGATTTATAGCTGTAATAATATATACATTTTAAATATATTCATACCTTCAAGCATCTCCTGAGATGATAATCTGGGTAATGTCAAGTATTTATTTGAAGATATAATATTATTTAGAGTTTGCGCAGGAATATCAGACATCGACACACTAGCCACTGGACGCTGCGTGTCTTCATTAAATATTAATAATGTATCCAAGTTTGGGTGAACTTTGTAACGATCTTGGATTGTTTTACTGTTGTAGCTACTCAATTGCACGAATCTGAAATAAGACATACAGTAATGGATTTATAATTTCGAACTGAATTATGTAAATATCGATATTCCTATAGTGGAAATATAAACAAAAGACATTAGTACAATTTTTCTCTCAAACGTGATTGGCGTTAACATTTAATAATGACACCCAACTAGTTACACACGTTCCATACACCCATACACTGACGGAATTGCATTGCCTCGCAGTTTCTGGCTGCACCTCCACCCGTCCCGGGTCTGAGAAAAGGTCAGTCAGTCGGTCATACCTTCCCCAAACGCTGCAAATCCTGCAGACATCGGACTACGTGGGTTTAAACTCCCAGATATCCCTCTCGGGTTAAATGGCTCCAGACATTCTTCGATGCTGAGCGAAAAAATTCTGCTCGCAGAGTCCAACATCCGGAAAGACGAACGGTTGACTGCCACCACCCTCTGCAAGAGCAAACTGGCATCTTCGATCGGTCCCTTGTCTTTCTCATCTGTGCGCATATGGGCTCCATCCCATACACCATGGCATCTCTAAACGACGCCAAAAAATCCTCCAAAATAAATGGAATTTCCGCCAGTTTCTTGTACTTCGACCCAGATTCCCTCGGCTGTAGCTAGAGCGAACCCCGCAACTTGGCCACGATTTCCCATTCCAGATCGGTGACCCAGCGGCAGCCACCGCATCAGCACTTCTGGAAGACGAGGCGACGGAGGACTGCACCTCCGCACCAAGGAGTTCTCGCCTGCCGCCCCCCGGCTTCACTCAATTGCAGTCCGTAAATGCAGTCGCGATGTAAAAATGAGTGCTGTATTTAGTGCTCGTTTAGTGTTTATTGCACATACTTGTCAGTCGTTATTTAACATATATGTATAAGCGACACCCACCAAACCAAAACAAATAATTTAAAACAAAAAACAACGCATTAAAAAACTCATCAACGTCACATTAGACAGTGCAGTGCAGGGACACTAGCAAAAACAAAAAGGCACACATCACAAAAACAACAACAACTCATACCGAAGAGAAAAGAACGCACAACAACAACAACACAAATACCTAAAACACTGTGCAAAAGACAAGGGAGTAGCATAAATAAAAGCAGCGCAACATAGAACAACACAAGGTCAACGGTAGACAAACTACAACATCCACAAAGTTTCATTCCCCTAAAACAAGATAAGCATAAAACTGTTTTGAACAAAGCATTAACAATCACGTACACTAACACTACATAAAATTATTACATGTACAGTATACTGTACGTACTATAGTTATACGAGTATATACCCCATCCCCAAAAATCAGTGAAAATTTTACACACTAAAAGCTGCAACTGTCCGCTTATCGTGCACATTTCCCCTTTCCACATCAAAATAGCGAAGTGCAGTAAGCAATCCCAATCTGCACATTGTTTGGCGCTTTGTTTTTTCGCATTTTGCTTTATGCGACCTCCGCTGGTAAAGCAACAAGAACTCCTGCTGCAGCCGGCTTCCCACTAATTTTCTGATTTGCACACATTTCCCCTTCTTTTTCTTTGTGCACATCACAGACCAGCAGTAAGTACTTTGGCTGTTGATCTCCCACTTACACGCATTTTCGCTTTGTGCGATATTCGCAAGCACAGAGCAAGAAGCATTCCCGCTGCTGCTTTAAAGTGCAATTGCACTTGCATATACAAATTGACGAGTTATTATTTTTTCGCAGCACATTGAGTACAAACAGACCCAAATATAGACTTAACTTTTGTTTGGTCACTTAGCAATAATGTTTATGATTTAACCCCTCGCGATCGTAACTACTTACCAATTGCATTACAGAAATGTCAGAGCAACGGCTAACAGCTTATTTAATCGATTATGGGTAATGTATAAAGTAATGACATATTTCTAGATTATTCTTTCGCTTACTTGTAATGCAATGGGTAAGATACATATTTGATTGATTACTGATAATGCAAAGAGTAATGGGAGAATGCTGACAACATATGTAAATGTAAATTATTCTTTCTCTTACAAGTAATGTTTAAATTGCAATTGATTTGATCCCATCATACATATTACACAACCAGCAATCAACGAAATCTAAGAAAATTGATCCTGTTGAAACATGCGTGTAGTCATTCGCTAGTAAAAGTTTGAAGTGTAAAGTGGTCAAGTGAATAACATCGAAACAGCGACTGAATTATAATTTATTTAAAATGATGATGAATGATTAAAAATACATAAGAAAAGGTTGCAAAATACAACGAAAATGAAGTCGTGAAAATTCATTAAAAACCCAGGGGTTCATTCAGTCCTCCTCATCAATGCTGCAAAGAGCAAAGCATCAGAAGCTGCAGTAGAACAAGAAGCTGATGGCAGTATTATTTGGTGTTATACATTAAATGTATTATTTTGTTATATTTATAACCTTTTTTTACAACCATTAAGGAAGGGAATAAGGGAAACGAAAGACAAGCATTCCTTTTTTAATAAATATTTTAAAATTGTTTAGATATTTGTATTTTTCCGTTTAAGAAATGGATTTTTACCAACACAAAAAATAATTAAAAAAGTTGGTTATGTATTTTATTATTTTTTTTACTGAAGAGATTAAACGTAAAACATTACTTATTTTCCTAGAAGTTATTATATATGCAATAATTTAGGAAAACTTATGTAACTCTTTCTAAGGCCATTACATTTAAGCGGTTACTTCCAATGACATGCCTATGTTAATGTAATGCATTATGTATTCTAGAAGGTAAGCGATGAAGCTGAGTTTCTAGATTACTTTAGACATTACCAGAACTCAACATTTTTCCTGGGTAATTACAGTGGCGTGCAAAACCGTTCAGATGTTTGCCACTTTTGCTCTTCAAGTGCTGTAGAATTTTATTAGCCCAAACATCACCAAATTTTGAGTGTTAATTCCTTTTTTGTTGTAGACACTGTAACAACGAAGATAACGATAAACCTGAAGACGACATCGAAGTACACGCAATCAGAGAAATATCAACCACAACAAAAAATTACAATTACTTAAAAATCAAATTCTCACAGGATGGCCTTCATCAATCTCAGATGTAAACCAACGAATTCGATTGTATTGGAATTTTCGTGATGAACTAACATGAAACCAGTTTAGACAGGTCACAGGTCAAATTCTCACAGGATGGCTTTCATCAATCTCAGATGTAAACCAACGAATTCGATTGTATTGGAATTTTTGAGATGAACTATCAAGAAACCACTTTAGACAGGTCATAGGTCTTCTAACTGGGCACTGCAGATTGAGGAAACACATGCAAACAATCGGGATAAAACAGGTAAGCGTCTGTAGACTCTGCGAAACAGCAGAGGAGACTCCCGAACACATCATATTGCACTGTAATGCGGCTTTTCGCAGCAGGTTGCGTTACCCGCGCCAGTTTTGGCTTGCAGAAGAGGACGTGAAACACCTAGACCCCCGCGAGTTACTAAGTTTCATTAGGGCGGTAGGTCTAGGGGATGTACTCTAACAATTGTAGTGCAGTTTACCCTAATCAATTCTATTCTAACATTCGACTAACTGTTCAAATCAACTTCAACGATCATCCCAAAATCAACGCAAAAGGAGATCCTCGTAAAAATTCACGTTGGTCATCTTGGTATTCATCGCTGAATAAATAGAGCAAGATACACGGTACTTTGGATAGGAATTCAAAAAGATGTTAAAAATCTTGTGGAGCATTGCAGTATTTGCCAAGCTTACTACAGTACCGTCCAAAAAAAATCACAATTCATTTTTTCCCTATAACTTGGCTCAAAATGTATTTAGAGGTGTCTTTTTTTTGTGTGGTAGCATACATCTTTTACATACATTTTTAGAAAAACAAGTGATGTCAAAAATTTATATAATGTAGTCAAAGTTACATGTTATTTCGATAAAAACTGTATAAAAAATCGATGATAGCCAAAAGAAAGATTAGAGAGAGAGCCTTTGATTATTAAATCAATTCCAATATTACCCTGAGAAATAGTAGCTATTGACTTATTTTATTTCTACAACAATAGTTACCAATTAGTGTCCGACCGAAGGTAGATTTTTGGCCGAAGCCGAATACTCGGCATAACTAAAATATTAGGCCGAAGCCGAATACTAATAAAAAATCGTTTAAGGAAAAAAAATGGAACAAATTTAGCTTTTCTTTTTTAAATTATTAATTATAAGACATGGGGGTTTTGCACTAAAATCCACTACCACTACCACTACGAGGTCTGCTGGGACATTTTCCACTACCACTAAATACATTTTACTGAATTTTGTTCACTAATCACTGATCTTTATTTAGTGGTAGTGCAATTTTCTTTCACAAATTTTTTTCTAGTAGAGCTTTTAACACTAGAGGATGTCCTCTGCCGCTGCCCCGCCATCTCAAGACAACGCTTGGCAATCTTTGGAGCACCCGAATTCGCCGGATTAGCAGAAGCGGCGAGGCTGGGCCTAAAGCGGTTGCTGAAGTTTGCCAAAAACACTCGCATTCTCACGAATCACTACTACAACTCGTAAACGGATCTCCATCTGGCATCACTAAGGACCCAACAAGGGTCTATGTGTGGCTACTCGTGGCCAGCCAGTTATACCTACCTACCTTTTAACCCCTGTCAATAAATAAAGCTAGTGATAGTTGAAAATTCCTCCACTATCACTAATTCTTTTCCACTAAAGTTACATCACTAACGGTTGTAACAAAACATTTTAACATTTTCGTTCGTTTGCTTTTCTATTTATTCGTATTGTGACCAATTTTATAAATTAAGCCCTTATAACATTTTTCCACAAAGATTCACCTGAAATATTACTCCAAAATGATTTACGAACAAAACTGGAATATTATTTAGCAGACACGTATTTTTTGTGTCTTGATCGATATTCTACAGTAAAATATAATACGTCGATTCGATCTTCTACTCCAGTACAATGTTTGTTCACATTAGCTGGCATGGTGAATGATCCTCGTAGAAGGAATCTCACCGTTGACAATTTTGAACGTCTGGTCTTAATGACAGCAAATAAGTTGTTTAAATAAAACATATATTTTTGCACACATCGTTATTAGTGGTTTATTTAATGGTAATGGATACCCTTGTTCAGTGCACTGTGCTTTTCACTACCACTAATCACTAGGTTTACTAAGTGCTTGTGCAATTTTCACGAATTTTTTTTTAGTGTTAATTTTTACCACCGTCACTAAATAAAGGTAATGATTAGTGGAACAAATTTAGCTATCACTAAATGTATTTAGTGGTAGTGAAAAGCATAGTGCACTACGAATTTAGTGCAAAACCCCCCATGAAATGAAATGCGCGAGATGGCAAATCTATGGCGATGCAAATTGACGAAGAAACCCAACTAAAGGAAGAACTACTAAATAACGCAAAATCAGCTATGTTGCTGCTAAGTTTCAGTAAAGAAATGGACTGCGCTTGAACCATGCCAATTTCAAAAACCAATTTTTATCATTTTTGCTTAGGCCACGCCCGCTTGTTCAATACCCGTACCATTCTCTCTGTCGAAAGGGAAAATGGTAGGTTCGTACTAAGTTTCATTGCTGTGCGACTTATAGTTCAGCGGAATATTTGGGTCACAAAAAATGTGCCACGCCCCTTGTTCAACGCCTATCAAATCTTACCAGTAGAATGACACATCTATGGGATGATGCTATACTAAATTTCAATGCTGTGCACCTTACAATTTCGAAGTTATTCCATGATTAAGATTTGGCTTTTATGGGCGGTGCCACAACCCCTTGTCCAATACCCGCCCCATTCCCTCTGTCGAAGGACATGACTAAATAGTAAGTTGGTAATGAATTTAATTGATGTGTGACTTATGGTTCCAACGTTATCTGAAAATTTTCAGAATTCACGGTCAAAAATGACATGGGTTTTCCGACCTTTCCAATAGATTTTCCGGAATTTTCTTTTCGCACAAACCTGAACTGACTCAAGACGAATCCAACAAAGAAAGCTTCATTGAAATCGGCCCGTCCGTTTGAGCGTGATTAGATATATAGATATAGATAGATGCCAGCAACACAATGGGTTTTTGGACCGTACTATATGCGTGTTTTTCGACCCGAGGTTGTTTCACTTTTATTGCTCTAGAAAGTAAAGCGGCAGCTAAGTTCTGGAAGTTATGTAAATAATTGAATAATAAATAACCACCCTCAATTTCGCGGAGGTTATTTTTGGTATATTTTTTTATTCTCGATCAAAGTTGGAAAAAAGGTAGAAATATAGACTTTTCGAGCAATCAGTAGATCGAAAAATTTTTAAGACAAAACAAACATTTTTTATTTTTATTATATTTGCAATTAACGTACCTTTTAGAAAAAACCAACAAGTTACCGATTGGTCGCTTTATATACATATACCATGTTTATACGACGGTCCCAGTCAATTCGCATTGACTCGATACGCTTTCGAGCCAGGTGTTTATACATTGATTTCAGAAGAGAATTGACTGCAGACGGTTTGAAAAACATGCTTTTATATTTTCGTTTCTCCTATTTTTTTGACGCCTGAATGAAAATTAGCTGTTAGTGTTGCTTGTTTTTTAGTTGAAAATGCTCAAAAAACTTAGTGTACAACACCATCAGCTGATTTTTAAAGCACTTTCAAAATGTTTAACCGTTTATACGGATTTTCGAAGCGACTTGAAAATTTAAGAACTCATTTGAAAACCGCTTTGACTCGATACGCTTAAAATGTTCAAAGCGGTTTGAAAACGTGTTTATACGACTGTATTGAGTCGATGCGTATTGAGTCTTAGCGACTTGAGCTGTCGTATAAACGGGGTAATACAAATCAATCTTAAAGATGACAAAAAAAACCAAAAAATACAAATTTTTCTCGATGTGGATAAATTGTCCAATTTGAGCGGCCTACCTCCCAAACTACTAATCCGAATTTACTGAAAGTTACGCTTTCATGAAATTTTTGATTTTTGCAACGTTTTGCCGGCAGCGGAGCTATACTGCGACGTAAAGGGTGCCCCCATCGGTTGAATTAAGTCAGGCAATCTTACCCTTTACCCTTACCCATGGGCATAGTACAATGGTCTAAATGGACTGAGTGCTATGGAAGGCTTGTAGCCTTCCTGCCCACTCTCACATCATTATCATCATCAGGAGCCGAGCGGCACCTGGCCACCAATTTTTACGAGGTGTAAGCTCCGGCAAGTGACTGGCTTGTCGCCTAACTATACAAATAAGAAAAGCAATATTGAGTTCCTTTAACCGCTCAACTGACAGCAGTATCACCATGATTCCGCCTAAAAGGTTCTACAAAAATCGAGTAGGTGTACAGCTAAGCTGAAACACCTGTTATTCAGCTTCGAGCAGTAAAGCCTTTAATCAGTTGGGGACCTAGTACAGGCCGTTTGGGTTTTTTTCCTAAAACGAGTTTGGATATCCAGTTTAAGAACCTCACGATGGCATTTAAGCGAAAAGCAGCTATCTTGACAATTTTTCTGGTTAGAAGGTCCGACGAAATTCAATTAAAGTTATAGAGCGGAGCGCCTTAGTTCTGCCGTTGTACAGTAGTAGATAGCGTCAAAAGCATTTTTGTCCCTTACGACACTGTTAGCATTTCAATTGGCTTGGAATCGAGTATCAACCCCAAGTACATATATCCTCGTAAGACTTATAGATTTAAAACTGGAAATTTTCGCCAGGTTGGAAAATTGTTTAAAGCAATTATTTTACTTTCGGAGGTACTGTCACTTACCCAAAGGCAACTCGGCAATGGAACATAAACGCACTTATTAAATATCGTAATCTAGTTTGATTTCTGGGTTCTAAAATCAGCGCACGAACTTTATTGTCCACCCAACCTCCAAGAAATTCATGAATATTGTTGTCATCAATAGGTTGTGCAATTTCATATGGCATTTTTCGTCGTATAAAATCTGAAATGACATATTAAAGTTAGGTTACATTATATATTGGTGAACATCATTCTTCACATCCTTAGTGAGACATAAACGTTTCTTCAAGCACTCCTGGAAAAATAAGTTTGGATTGTAGCCAAATAAATCGAAAAAGTCATTAACAGGACTTGGAGTTATTTAAAAAAAAAGCGTAATTAAAAAAGGTCGCTAAAGTATAACACAATGATACAAAATTAAATATTTGACTTATTAAATTTTCTATTTACAAAAAATATCTCTATATAAACAAACAAAAATTGTGGTAGATACTTATATACCAAATTTTCTGTTTAAAATAGTCCCAATCAGTGGCGTCTCCAGGATTTCGGGAAGGAGGGGGATATGCCAAAAAATCCTGTTTAACGTCATTTTTATACTTTTATTGTTGCGTATTGTTTTCAATACATGTTGCATAAAATTGTACATATATGTATACATATGCTTACATAAAATTCTGAAAACAAAAAATTCAAGTTACATGTAAAAAAAAGATTTAACTGCATTTTTTCAAATTTCAACAGTTGATGCAGGGTTGCCATCAGCCTGCGTTTGCCATCAGTACTACTTTGGTAAATAGGTCGATACTTTTGGGAACACTGAAAATTCAATTTTTTTGCGAGAACAAAGGCAACACTGATTTTTGTATTAATTTTTTCTTAACCCGGTTCTAGCCACACCATATTGAACTTTGAATCCACATATTTCATTATATCCTCAACTGATCCTTTTTAAACACAAAAACCAAAACCATGGTCTGGCCCAGTGTTGGCCCAAAGTTAATTTGAGTAACGATTAAAAATCATAATCAAAAATTTTGATTAAGATTGACTAACCACAATCAAACTTAAAATGATTAACCCTTTCGCTACAGATTTTTACTGGGGAAAGTTAAAATTTTACGTTTTAGGCTGGCTTCTATGTGGTTATATTAGCAACATTCCATGACATTTTTTAATTTTTATATTCGGAACTTAAACATAAAACTTTTTACGCATAACGAAAATTTAAATGTTTCTTCATTTACTTCAGCCAAAATTTAAAACAAAAAGTATCTAAATTGAAAGAAAACGTGAAATTAAAAAGTTATCTAATTTTTCTGCTTCTTCTTCCTTTACTATGTCAAGATATGCCATTAAAAAAACGTGTATACGTTTAAACTTAAATATTCAGTTTAATACTTTCAAAATTTCAAACTATTCTATGGACCAACAAAAATATATTCTTGAAACCACAGAGGATTCAGACGTCCACAAAGTAGCTTGTTGCCATATGGCAACAAAATAGCGAAAGGGTTAAGATTATTAATCATAACTAGTTGTAACTCCCGAAATTCGGGTGTAAACAAAAAAAACTACCATTTCGTTTATGTAACTAAAATGTAATGTATATTTTTTGCATTATAGTACTTCGTGAAATACTACATTCCCCGTTGTGTTTAATTTATTTGCCAATAATTGCACTCTTATGTCTAATGATGATCGCACCCGACTTAACGCTACATACAATTGGCCATGAGTGAAGCAATCCTCTTTTAAAAAGACCGATGTGGTTAATTTTTAATTATAGCAACAAACTTCCTCCCTTCGTTAAAATTTTGTTTCTTCTTTTTGTAGTCGATGTTGCCATTTTTCAAAAAGAACTCTAACTACTTTTTTGTAAGATTTGAGTAGGACTCTTAAGATTAACGTGATCAAAACAAAACATAAAAATGCAAAATTTGGGACATAGCAACACTGGCTAGCATCAAAGAAGAACAAAAGCTAAAGAACAAAAGAAAATCGAAATTTCAGCCTTTTGCCGGCGCAAGAAGAAGAACAACAGCATATCATTTTCTCCTCACAATCATCACCCGCCACGGCGATGTGCTTTCGCAAACTCGCTGCGGTGTACGCAAACAAAGAGCGCAAATAAAACAACGCTGTGGCATGTAAAGTAACGCTCTCACCACATGCGTGTGTGGAACGTGTGGGTTCCATGCACGATTTTGTTTGTTTGGTTATTCCCATCTTCTCGCTCAAGCGCACAGCTTTCTGATTGGATTTGATAAACGTAAAGAGCAATGCTGTTTCCAATAGGGAAATTAATGCAACTTTCGATGCAAATATCTCCAGATAGGCTTTATCAATCTACATTTTATCAATCTACAGTTTGTGCAAATATGCTCATCAAGAGCTTTAAAATGATGTATCATATGATATTGTACGATGAGATTGTACGTATGAGATTGCCCCTGCCTACTTAAGGCTCCAACTAAACTAAGAAACTGAAGCTACGGTTGACTTTAATGGAATATTGATAAACAAAATAATTGTATCTTTCATTAGGGGGAGGGAGGGAGGGGGGGGGGAACAAAACTCGCAAGGGTATTCTTTTGTGAGACGATGTGGGTATCAAACAATTCAACAATTCATTAAGATGTCACGACCACTGCAGAGACAAAAATTCACTCAGGCAGTCTCACTGAGGCAGCCATAGGTTAGGTTATGGTGGCTGCCTATATAAGAGACACACTCAGAGCCCTATTGTGAGGCCCATTGTGATACCACATATTTCATCAGTTTTTGAAATGTGTATGCAACACTGTCTTTTCCAACATAGGTTTCAGCACACATTTCAACCGGATGGGGAAAGGGAGGGGACCTACAGTTTAACGCGAACGGCGATTGACAGTTTTTTTTCACACTTGGAGGTTTTGCCATTGCCTGCCAAGAGCGCACTTGTGCGATTCTTGTAATTCTCATTTGCTTCATGTGAACAGCGATGGAAGTAGATGAGGGTTTTACCAGCCCGAGCTAGAAATCGAACCTAGGGCCTCGGTATGAGAAGCCAGCGCGCTACCCGCTGGACTATCGAGGCCGGTGAGGTAGCCATAAGCTCTTTGGGAATAGCCATGCCAACCTGTAATACCCGTAACTAAAAAAACTACGATAATTCTCGGTTGAGCAATATAGTCATTATGGGCTTTTGTTTTACTAGGCGTGCACAGGTGATGTAAGATAAGTCATGCGTACCTTTCACTTCGGTATGTTTATATACAGCTATGTGAATATTAAGTTGCTCTGTGCAATAACATAGAAAACATAAACCACTTGATATAAGTCACATATCAAATAAGTGAAAGCATTGCACACAATCAATATAACTCAACTGTTTGGTATTTTTATATGTTTTTCAAATATTTTAAAGAAATTAATTACGAAATCGACATGAGCATTAGCCGCGGGGAACACCTATTAGCTTATTTTTACCGCATTGCAGTGCAGTATGATGTGCTCAGGTGTCCCCTCTGCCGTTCCGCAGAGTCTACAGACGCTTACCTGTTCTAGCCTGATTTTATACATGTCTGCAGTGCCCGGTGACCAGTCTAAGCTGCTTTTTTATAACCCTTGATTAAGATTTTCGATTGCCTAAGGCACGAGGCATAAGACCAGTGTTCTGAATTCCTGGTTCTTTCCTCAAGTCTTAGTGACTCTGCTAGAGTGTTTGTGCCCAGCCCAAATGAAAGGTTCTGGTCCAAGGGGGATCGTGGCTGCCCTAGTTCTAGCAAGACTATCCATCTCCTCATTTCCATCAATTCCTCTGTGTCTTGGGCCCCAGAGGATTTTAACCTGGTTCTGTGGACCCAGTTTGTTCAATGCTTCTATGCATTCCAGCACCAACCCTGACGTTATCTCATACGAGATAAGTGCTTTGATGGCTGCTTGACTGTCTGAACAAATAACTATGTTCTGACCCCTGTACATACGCTCGAGGTTAACTTGCGCACAGAGCCTGATGGCATATAATTCTGTTTAAAATATGCTGGGTGTTTTCCCATGGGCTCATAGTTCTTGAAGCGGGGTCCAAATACCCTCCCCCTAATTCCCTCGTACGTTTTGGAGCCATCTGTGAACCACTTGATAGTATGTGGTCTGAAATGGGCCTGGTGTACGAGGAGAACATACAAAAAAAATTGCAGATTTCTTACTTTTCATCTATATATACATAAATGAATGTGCTTCTTTATTTGTTTGTTATTGGTCACACGACACTAAACTCAAAAACGATTGAGCTGAATCTTTCACGGAATGTTGGTGTGGACTAAATCTCGGTAAACCACATAGTAAGGCAAAAACTCTCGCATTGGAGCAAATTCAAAAGTTGCGAATCTGAATTTTTTTTTTTACTTGTCGTAATATAGGTACACTAACCAGATAGAAAATCAACTTTTCAAGTCCCTTCATCCCATGACCTGGACTGTACGGCCTTTCAAAGTTGAACGTTTTATTATATTATTTTCACTTCTAGCAAAATATCGTTAACAAGGCTGTCTTCAGGTGCCCGTAGAATATATTTTTTTTAATGAAATCCCATAATTTTTCACATGTGGGTTTACAATATTTAAGCAATTAATATGTCAAAAAATTGTATTTCAGAAATGTTGATTTTGACAGAAAAAAGCCATATCTAACCTTTGCCTCATTTTTCAATAAAAATGAGAAAAATTGGGATTTTCTATGGACTGTTACTTTTGAGATTCCACAGCATTCCACTTATACACTGATTAGGTGAGACATTCAGCTAAATGATGGTACCAAACTTATCTGCGGAGTCCTGCGTCAGCGTGAATGCGAACAATTTTCGCATGCCAGCCCAAGCACGTTTTGTACTCAGCACTGGTGAGCAACGATATATTTTTAATTGCTGAGCAAAACTATATCGTACGAAAAATAGCAAGGTTGGTATTGAAAGGAATAAATATACATATATTTAAATATATAGAATCGAAATGTGTACATATATATCGCATTGATTTATCTATGTCCGTCCGTTAATTTTGTCTTCCAACTCGTCGGTCTGATGGAAGGCATTCATAATAGCTTTCGAAAAAGTTGAGACACGAAACTGAAATTTCGCACAAAAACTTTGGAAATCATGAGAACATATTGCCTAAAATGGGCGTGGTTTGCCCATTGTTTAAAAGGGTTGCCATATAAATATCAAAATATTCAAAATATGTACTTTTAAATATTTACCGTCCGTTTGAGGATATTTTTGTCTGGAAATAGGTGTGACATGCCTCTTTAACCCCTTGAGATACATAATAAATCATAATTTTAACTTTTAGTGAGCAACGTTATACTTGTCAGTTAACCACTTCAGTGCTATATAAAAGTAAATGAGTAGTTTAGATTTTTATTTTTTTAAGAAAAAATTAGCTTACTTTTATAAAAGTGGGCTAAGTGTCTCTAAAGAACATTTTAATGCATGACAACAAAATTTTAGCCTATTGTTAAAAATAAAGTCTGTATGGGGAGTGGGCGTAACCGTAAGCGTATTTTTCTCATTTTTGAAATAAATCATCTTATACTTATGCAAAACTTTAATCTTTTATCTTTACTATTTCCGAAGTTGTAACATTTTTCGTTATACAATAGTCAGAAAAAGCTTGCGTACAAGGGGTACGTAGTATTTTTCATATGAAAAATAAATCACTTAACCCTAGTGTGTGTGCTGAAAAAACACCCTTACCCGTGTGATGGGGTACCCGGGTACCCCAGTACAAATTGTATGAAAATTTCTCACTTTTTGTTCGCACTGTAAGAAATTTTACTGTTTTTGCTTAGTTTTAAAGCTCTCAGTAATATAAAAGTACATTTTGGGATTTCCCTTGTTACAAAAAATTACTAGCAAACGTGTTTTTTAATTTCCAGTAATGCATTTTTCTGCAATTTCGGATCCCCCTTTCATAAAAAGAGGAATTCAATTTATGCGCTGATATAAATTTCAATGGCAGGTTGACATTTGAACTTTGTAACAAATTAATTAGTCGTTAGTAATTAGTTTTAATTGTGGAAGATCTGAACAAATTCGGAAATGAGTTCTTATTCAGCAAGAGCTCGTTCTGAAAGATTTATCCCAGCCGAAATTCAAGAAATACTGTCCGAAAGTAAAAGTGATGAAGAATTTTCCATTTCCGAAGACAAAGATGAACATATTCCATCAGTTGACGACGCAGCAATAGAAGCCTCTGACGCTGAGCCTGCGGGTTGCATAGAAACTGATCATCTCATATGACTCGAATGGTAGTGACGAAGAGAAATATCCAAATATCGAACTTTGTGGTAAAGATGGCAGACTTGAGCCATTTCGGCGTAGTGTGCCAGCGTAAAGGCCTCGATTCTTCCTACAATATGTGCACAGCAAAAGCTATATTCAAAAGTATTTTATCAAGTGAAATATGTGACATACTTTTGCGTGAAACCAACCGAAAAGGACGCTTTACGCAATATATACCGTCGAAACCTGAAAAATATGAGCTAACAACATTTTCGGCTTGTGGCGCAAGAAATTCTTATCATCTTCAAGGTCAACTGTACCCGAGAAAACCCGCTGAAGGCGAATGTCGATAAATGTAGGCGAGAGAGTTGTTTTGGATCTGTTTTGCAAATATAAAATATATTGGAGTTTATAAGGGTATATAACCAAAATCAATTTTTTCGTTTCCTCAAAATCGATTGATTGTTTTCCGTTGATAATTGTTTTATTACAAATTATTAACTTTAGAAAGTTTTACTTACAGGAAAAATCTATGAAATCCATGCAACTCCATATAAAATGTATTGGGGTACCCGGGTGCCCCAGCACACGGGTAAGGGTGTAAAAAGTAAAATGTTGTGCCACACCTTCCAAAATAAAAAAAATGGAATTAAACACTCGAAAATAAAGACAGAATACTATTTTGGGAGGTGTCATGAAGATTCACATTTCTAGGTTATCCGCAAGTATATAAAATTTCGATATAAAAGTGATTTGGGTACCCCTTCACACACATAAGGGTAAAGTAATTTTTCAAAAATAAAATATTTTTTATTTTTTCCATAAACTTAGTTCTCTTATTCTATTAAGATAATAATAACAAAAACTTGACCAAATTGTAAAAGAAGGGCCAAAAACAAAATATGTTATGAATTCACCTCAGAAAAAGTTTGCGTACAAGATAAGGTTATGTGGCAAAAATTTAATTGGAAATAAGTTTTGTCCAAAAATTAATAACTTTGTGAATATGCTTTTCTTGTTTGAACTCCCTGCAGAAGTTTCGGCATAAATTTTATTAAATTCGGTGTTTTTTCAGCGGTTATTTTGTTATATCCTTGAATTGTTATATTTAGTGTCCGACCGAAACCACTTTTTTGGGCCGAAACCGAAACCGAATATTCGGTTTTTTTTAATATTCGGCCGAAACCGAAACTTTCTAGTTGAAATAAAAATCACCATATCAAGCACTTTTTTCAACAAACGAATTTTACATTAAGTAAATAAAGAACAAACAAACAAACATAGCATAAATAAATAAATACTTATTAACAAAAAACAATTTATTCATTTTTTAAAAACGTAAACATGAAAAAATCACCCTTTCGTACCTTACTCGCTAATATTCAAAATTAAATAATTTAATATTATATGCTAAAAAAAGAAGTTTATTTACATTGGTGGCATCTAAATTATTCCTCCTTTCACTATATATCTGCTACACAATAAAATGTAAAAAATATTCTAGAAAGTTTCGGTTTCGGCTATTCGGCCATTTTTTGGCCGAAACTGAAACCGAAACCACTTATTTGTGCCGAAACCGAAACCGAATATTCGGTCGGACACTAGTTATATTTGTTTCAGGGACCGAAAATAACTGTTATTTTACAATTTTCAAATCAACTGGACTTTTTCAAATATACCATTATGATCGTAATGGCCTCAGCTTCATGAATATTAAAAGCCTTTTAAATTTTAGACTTTTACTAAAAAAGTTAAAATTAACTGTTATTTTGTGCCTTTTATTATTTCAGGCAAAAATAACTGTTACTTTTGACTTTTATTTTATCGGTCAAAAATAACAGTTATTTTGTGACTTATTTTTTCGGTCAAATATATCAGGCAATTTGAATTTTTTCAAACGCCGTTTGACCGACTAAAAAACTATTGATACCATTTTTTTCGTCGCACAAGCTTTATAGCTCAGAATGTGCGGTTTGCTGAGACGAAAAAAATTGTATCAATAGTTTTTTAGTCGGTCAAACGGCCTTTGAAAAAATTCAAATTGCCTGATATATTTGACCGAAAAAATAAAAGTCACAAAATAACTGTTATTTTTGACCGAAAAAATAAAAGTCAGTTTTTTCTGACTGAAATAATAAAAGGCACAAAATAACTTTTATTTTTGTCGGTAAAAATAAAAGTTAAAAGATAACAGTTAAAATCTGACTTTTTTGATAAAAACCATAACCATCGTAAAGTTGAAAGGAAATGTTTGAACCTGATCCAAAATTTTGAAACCTTGGCTTACATAAGCTTTTAGAATATTTTATAAATACCCCCTCGGAACCATTTCTGAATAAAACAACACAGCCTGCTCACTCCTTTACTAGACATGCAGCCCCATACCATACCCCCTCATATGCTATGCTTTACTGTTAATGTCAGATTATTGTCATGCACTGAATCCTCTTCAAATTAGTTGATGCCTTTTAATGCCAAATATGCCAAACCATTATCAGAGAATAATAAATCTTCCCACTCCATAGATAACAAAACATAGTCCCGGAAATCCGGTTTTCTAGACTCTTTGATGGACTCTTTCACGAAAGAAATTCTGTGCCCCTTGTTAGTAAGCAAAATATGGGCTTCTTACATGCTATTATGTAGGGGAAATATGTTTTTTCAGGACTTTTCTTATAAAGTCATTGCTACTGGGTTTTATAAAATATTTCTTTACATTTCTGAAGATATTGGATGCAACTAGCCTAAGATTATGATGCACTGATCGCAAAACAATCTAATCCTATTGCTTGGGTAGCTTAAGAAAATGGCCCGATCGTAGCAAAGAAGCAAGAATTTCTGGTTTTTCGAAATTTAAGATGGCTTTTCGAAATGACGAATGTGCTCTTCAATTTGGAAAGATTTAGTAAGATTATCCTTTTATCCATTTTTAATTTTATCTGTTGGATTCTATTGCTTTCTATAAAATTTCAAGCACATATACGGTTCCAAATAATTTACAAGTCCATTTACTGTTCAATGGAATACAAATTTCCCCAAAAAAATAAATAGCATAACCGGAAATTACCGTTATTAGTTTTGTACGCAAACTTATTCTGCACCGTTTTGTGAGTATATTGTCAATAAATACGAATACATGGAAAATTGTTATTTTAATTCATCTAAAACAGAACAAAAAGTGCAGTTAAGGCATATATGAATAATGTGGATAAGTTTTTATAAACAGAGAACCCATTTTTGAGGTCAAAATTAATCATAATCGTCATAATTTCGACTTGCCTGTACGCAAACTTATTCTGACTAGTGTATGTACATATGTACATTCGGAAAAAGTGCTAAAATTCAAATAAGCTAAAACACGTGTAACTTTTTTTTATCTTTTATGAGAATCAGTTATCAAAATATTGATTTATTTTTTTTTGCTTCTGATTTCTAAAACTCTTAACCTCCGACTGTAGGGTACCAGCTCCTGGTAGGGGAAATTAAAAACCATTGCACCATACAGTTCTCTAAGGAATTCTGAAGAACATAGCGGAATTTCTCTAATGCAAAAACTATAGATTCTAGAGTTGAAAACAGGCGATGCGAGCGTTTTTGCCTGTTTTTTCCCAACGTGGGGCGTGCCTTTTTCCAAGCCACCCAAATCATTTGAATAACTTTGGAACTACAGGTCACACATCAGTGATATTTGGCATAGACTTACGATTCAGACGTGCCATGGCATGGCACCGCCCATACAACCCGAATTTTTAGTGTGGAATAGCTTCGGAATTATAAGTCGGATTGCATTGAAATTTTGTATACGTCGTCCCATAGATGTGTCATTCTATTGATAACATTTTATGGGCATTTGACAAGGGGCGTGACAAATGTTTTGTGTCTCAAATTTTTCGCGTAACTTTGGAACTGTAAGCCAATGAAACTGGGTCGCACCCTTTAATGGGAGGAATGGATTGGGCATTGCATAAAAGGTGTGTGACACCGTCCACACAGTGTTGTATGAAGAAACATTGTCGATTTATTGGGCCCTTTGACTTTTAACTTGCGTGCTAGTATTATATATTTCTTACTTTATGGTATTTTTTTATTTCTTCAGCAGCTTCTTCTTTTAAAGAGTCCACTAACTGTTCTTTAAGATTCTGCTTAGAAATTGATGTTTATAACACATCCATATTCGGAATAAAATCAATACAGACATGTTCCTCGCTTTTTAAAATGCTAAAAAAAATTAACTCACTGTGTATTGTTATAATAAAAATAGATCATACAAATTTTACTTAATAATGTTTACCTATTACTCTTGACGATGTATATATAGAGTCCCGATAAATATAACTGTGTCCATTGACAACTAAGATTAAACTAGGTATATCATGCACGCCAGTTTTCCTAATAAGTTGTTGCTCATGTGCGACATTTACTGACGCAAAGTGAATTCCTGCAAATATATGGCATTTTTAGGTAATTTGCATAAATAAATTAATTAATAATTAATTAATATATTTTACCGAGGGGCTCCAAAACATCAATTAGTTTTTTGAATGCGCCTACTAGACGAGTACATCGAAAGCACCAATCATTATAGAACATTAATATATGAGGGATGGTCGTGCTCTTTGGTATTAATATCTGATCAAAATACTTTGTAGTAATTGAGATCTTATGGTAAAGGCTAATATCTTGATCGAAGTAAAAATGTCTTCCAAAAAGTTCTTCAAATGGATCCGAGGCAAAGCGACTGTATTGGCTGTAGTCATACTTCTGTTTGAAAAAATGTGAGTCTTCATTGAATATTCCATGCTGGTCAAATAAGCGACGCCGATCCACATCATTAAGAAGTTCATAAGCATGTTTTATTTGCACAAATTTGCGTTCAGCTCCAGGGTGATCATTTTTATCTGGGTGCCTGTTGAAAGAAAATGTATGTAAAAATATTTGAACGTTTCCCTAGAAATTTATTTCCAAAAATGATACTGTTTTCTATCGGGAGAAATTTGCAATGTAATTTTACTGTTATCAGAAGTACCTTATGATCAAAAAAGAATTTAAAAAAACGCAAAATTTAAATTTTTAATGAATTTCTTTATTATCCCCTTCAAAATACTCTCCTCCTGCGTCAATACATGTATGCCAACGTTTGATCCAATTTTCCATACATTCTTTATAGTCCGCCAAAGGTATGGCCTTCAGCTCACGCAGCGAATTCTCTTTTATGGCTTCTATGGTCTCAAAACGCGTTTCCCGCAATGGCAATTTGAGTTTGGGAAATAGAAAAAAGTCACACGGGCCGTTTGGCCCTCCGAAAGGAATTCGTAATGCACCACATCACGAATATCTAAGAAAACCGTCAGCAAAACTTTGTTTTTGGACCGACTTTGGCTTTGTCTTCGGTTTTGGATCATTTTCGAAGCACCATTCGGACGATTGTTGTTTGGTCGGTATATCAAATTCATAAACCCATGTTTCATCACCACTAATGATGCGTTCGATGAATTTTGGGTCGCTGTCTGCGTTGGAAATCATCTCTTTCGCCACATCAACCCGACGCTGTTTTTGAATGAAATTCAGCTTCTTTGGCACCAGCCGAGAAGCGACGCGTTTCATGCCCAAAATATCAGTTAAAATGTGTTCGGCTGACCCAAATGAGATGCTCAACAACACATCAATCTCTCTAATCGATACACAACGATTTTCCAACACGATTTGCTTCGCCGATTCGATTTTTTCTTCGGTAACAGACGTTGATGACCGTCCAGGGATCTTATCGTGCTCTAGGCTCTCTCGGCCGCCTTTGAACCTTTTATACCATTCGTATTTTCGACATACACGCTTCACCATACGCCTTTTGGAACATTTTCAACGAAACGGCACACGAAATTTAATTTTTAACACAAAATTTTAGGCACGCGCGTTGTTCTAATTTTGCATCCATTGTAAAAATCGCCACACAACAGACTACCGTATACCAGGCATGCGGTGCTACACCCGGTAATTGTACCGAAAGATTTAATTTATATTGAAAATTTTTAAGAAGACCAACCCGATATTACGATTTCCTGTTACATAGAATATGTTTAACCCCTGCGCAAGGCTTTCCTCTAATTTTTCCATTAAATATAATGGTTTAATGCTATTGGGCTGCCATGTTGTGCAACAGTTCCAAAACTATTATATTGTAAGTATTGGAGGTACAAATAAGTTTTGAAAGATTTACAAATATGACGTAGTTAGTATTAAATCGCATGGGACCATCTTGTAACTGTATTCATGTTAAAGCAGCATCATTTCATTCTAAAAGTCAGTATGTGTCATTTCGCCGAAGTGTAAAAAACATAGGCGCATAGTCATAGTCGAAATAAAGTACACTTTAAAATCAATAAAGTATACTTTTAAATAAAGTAGGCTCTAAGTCAATCATAGTCGAGTTAGAGCATACTTTAATGCTTAAAGTACACTCTAACTTTAAAACAAGCAAAAGCTGTTGCTAAACCAGTTAGCAATGAGTCAAAATGAGCAGAAATGTCACTTTTTTCAAAATACTCGAAATTCAAACACGAAATAAATCGAAAAAAAATGTAAAATGTTTCATTTCGAGGAAATTGAAAGAGATTTCAATATTATGAACGACGACATTGTGCTGAGACGGCGAAAAGTATATAAAAGCCGGATCGATCCCTTGGAGTTCGATGACGAGGACTTCTATAATCGTTACCGGCTCGAGTTGCTGCACAGTTTGTAATTTATGTTTTGAACATTCAAGAACCAAGCAGCAATAGAATACAATTGTTTTATTTACCCCGTGAAGTACGCAATAATTTTCAAATCAATCAGCTGTTTGTTTTGTTTTGTTTATATCAGAGATGGGCAGTTTAATCCTCGGAAAATTGTGCAGTCGATTTTTTTAGGCTGCCGTCTGCTTTTCACAAGTAGCCGACCGTAGTCGTCCATTTTTAACTGCTAATTAGTGTTCAGGAAAACAAATATTCCAAAAAATTGATTACAAAATAAATCGGTATGGGCATAATTCCGAAAATAAATTCTCATTTGTAACTCCGAATCGCTAGTTTTTGTAGAGTTGCCGTTGCTTTGGTTTGCTGTTTCAAAAAGTTGCTGCTACGTAGAAGCATGTTCTAAACTGACTATGGTAACTGAAAAACTGAAATCTTTTCTCCTAAAGACCCTCGAGAGGATACTCGACGTCCATATTAGGAGCCTCATTGACCCAGTTCTTCTCTCGGATTCGCAACATGCCTACACAAGGGGCAGGTCAGTCGAATCCGCGCTGCACTCTCTGGTCGACTATATAGACAAGTCGCTGGCATTCAAGGAGTACACCCTAGTGTCTTTCATAGACATAGAGGGCGCATTTAACAATGTCTGCCCTCGAGCGATAGGGGTGGCTCTCTCGGAACTTGGCGTTGGTCGTAAACTGACAGATTTCATCAGCGCCCTTCTTAGCAGCCGTTTCATAAACTCTACGTTAGGGACGGCACGTATTCGCAGGTCAGTCACCAGGGGTACCCCTCAGGGGGGCGTTCTGTCGCCGCTCCTGTGGAATCTAACCCTGAACAGACTGCTTGTCAAGTTAGAGGCTGTTGGCTGCAGGGTCGTCGCTTATGCTGACGATGTTGCAATGGCCATAGCTGGAAAATTTCCAAGTGTACTCTCCGAGCGGATTTATCACTTCTTGGACATCCTCTCCTCATGGAGCAGCTCCTGTGGCCTTACGGCCAACCCGGAAAAGACGGATCTTGTTCTCTTCACAAGGAAGTACAAGGTTCCGCCTTTCAGACTCCCCGCCCTGAATGGAACCCCGCTCAAATTGAGTAAGGAGGTTAAATACCTGGGGCTGATATTAGACTCCAAGCTCACCTGGAGCGCAAACATCGCTGAGAGGGCAACAAGAGCCTCCAGGGCCATCTACTGCTGTAGGCGGGCGGTAGGTGCCAGATGGGGGCTCCAGCCGCGCGTTGTTTCCTGGCTATATGAGGCAGTGGTTGAGCCTATCCTTCTCTATGGCGCTGTTGTTTGGTGGCCCGCGGCAGCCAGCCGAGTCAACCTGAAGCAGCTCGATAGAGTCAGGAGACTTGCTGCCACCCTCATAACTGGAGCCATTCGTTCTACGCCTACTAAGGCGCTTTTTGCTATCCTTAATTGGATCCCCTCGAGTCTTCTAGTTAGGCAGTCCGCCAAGATTGCCGCTGTGCGGCTAAATGCCATATGCAGTTGGGCACGAACGGACCTGGGCCACACTAGAATACTAGGGTTGGATCTTTCAACCCCGACGAATATCGACTATATAGTCCTTCCCCCTAGCTTTGAGCGTAAGTTCACTATAGGGATCCCCAGCAGGTGCGACTGGACGGAAGGCCGTCGCCCGCTGCTAAACGCTATCGAAATCTTCACGGACGGCTCTAAACTTGATAACAGGGTCGGATGTGGGGTTTTCTGTGATCAATTAGGGGCCAGTATTACTGCTCGTCTCCCTGACCACTGTAGCGTCTTCCAAGCGGAGACCATGGCTATACTGCTAGCAGTGGGTCGGTTGCAATCGCAACCCTCTCTTCCCTCGGCTATATGTATTTTCTCAGATAGCCAGGCAGCAATAAAATCTTTGATAGGTACATATACCTCTTCTAAACTGGTTGCAGAGTGCAGAGCAGCTCTGAATGACATAGCGGAGCATGCCAGGGTTCACCTGAGTTGGTTCCCGGGGCATAGCGGAATCGCTGGCAATTGTGCGGCTGACGAGTTAGCTAGAAAAGGCACTCTGCTTCCAGCTCCTACTACGTTGTGTAGCACCCCCCTTGCGACCGTCAAATTGATGGTCAAGCAGGCCTATTCCCGCCTGGCTAACCGACTCTGGGCGGAGGAGAACCTATGTAGGATCTCCAAAGAAACCTGGCCGTCGCTTAACCAAGGCAGAACACGAGAATTGCTCCGACTGAATCGGAATTCCATTTATTCCACAGTTTCTGTGCTAACGGGACACTGGACGATCGGCGCACACGCCAGGAGACTCGGTCTTCCGTTCAATGACTTCTGCCGCAGCTGTGACGATGCGAGCGAGGAGGAGAGCGTCGAGCACCTGATGTGCCACTGACCAGCACTAGCGAGGAGACGTCTCCGGGTGCTGGGTGCGCCGTTCTTCAGCAGCTTGGCCGACCTAACAGGACCCAGCATCGGCCGCATCGCCCGATTCATTGTAGAATCGGGATGGCTCCTGCCTAACACCCGGGGGGGTGTGCAAGACTGAAGGGCAGCCACGTCCTTCACGTGGTACCACAACGGGCCGCAACGTGGCCTACGTGAGCTCTTCAAGCGGCCACCCTAACCTAACCTAACTGAAAAATTAAAGTCGACTTTATCTTTTTAGTCTTTTGCTAACTAAAGCCGGCTTTTATGCGGGACTATGATTATGCGCCATACTCTTTCCATGTCATCCTTTGTACCAACAAAACATAATTACCAGGAAATGCTGATCTTTCTGCAAAACAACGACCGGTCACTTGTTGCAAGAGTTATTAAGGAAATTTTGGAGGAAGTTCAATGGGATGTGACACCAAGGTGGGGGGGGGGGGGGGGGGCTTGCTGCGGGCAAGAATGCCGCAGTCTAATCCACACCGAGCGATGAACGAGATGAAATAGTCTGGTGCGAAGCCAGTAACTATTCCTCGCCTCTGAGCAGGTAATGCGCTGCGGGATCGGTAGTAGGACAAGCCACTGACAGAGGGGAAAGAAGACCCAAACGACAGCTCCCGGAACTACCCCTACTAGAGCAACCAGGCGGCCTGGATGATCCCCTAAGACTTGAGTGGAGCAGGGGTAAAATGGTAGCTTCACTACCTCAGGCAATGACTGAACAAGGAGGAAGCGGGAAGTAAAGCGAAAGAGCACATGGGAGAACCCACGGAAGGGAGGGAGTTACCCAAACGTCCTACAGATAAAACTTCCAGGACGTGCACTCAGGCACCAGTTACTAATGTCGGCAAGCCCAAGAACAGCAACTAGTCTGAAAGTATGCCCATGGCGGGCGCAAGCTATTCAAGTGCCCTCAAAACACCTGAGGCCCAGGTATCCCCAGAAGACCCTGAGCAAGGAAGAGCTCTCTTTCCTGGAAGAACCTATCGAGTTCAAGATAGCAACTTGTGTGCATCGGCACCCATTTTCGGTCGGGACAACTGATAGACTGAAGTGATCAAGGTGCCCTGTCCAACCTCAGAACTGAAACGCGAAGGCTCTTTAACAGGGCAAATACACCAAAAAGTACGAAAAGCGAAAAGAAAAAACTTTCAATGAATTTGCTTAAAAATTGTATCCACCATCCAGGCGGCGAGGCTTCACAGAGCACTCCCGAAACTAGACGAGGGGAATAAGATGCCATCCAAACTCTCGGATGGGAGTTACACATGCAACGAAAAGCAAAGGGCTCTCGTTCTTTGAAATGCACATTTTCCCGGCACGGTTCAACAGAACACACCGGAAGAGTGTATCATTTACGATCTGAACAGAATGGACTGAAAGTTGGCGTACAAAGTCATCTCTCAGGAAAAAGTTGATGGGACTCTGAATACCTAGCGACAGGGTACACCCCAAAGATCTGGTGCCCCAGTAGTATTTATTCCAAAAATGTACAAGGTCTACCCATATTCCAGTTCACAAGTTCACGATTCAGGAAACTTTACATGTACATAATAGTGGCTACCACCACAAGGGTAGTCACCTTGTCGTGATGTAGGGATTTGCCGCGGGCAAGGACGCCGCAGACTAATCCAATCCGAGTGATGAACGGAATGGAACAGCCTGATACCTCAGGCAACGACTGAGCAAGGAGGAAGCGAGAAGTAGAGCGAAAGAGCACAGGAGAGGACCCACGGCTACGACCACAGCGGCTCAACCGACTCTGCCCAAAAAGAGAGGGAGCGGAGAATACGACGGCATTCAAACTGTCGAATGGCAGATATAAACGCGATGAAGAGCAAAGGGCTCTTGCTCTTCTGGGTGCATACTTCCCCGGTGCCACTGGACATACCGAGCAAGTGCACAATATACAATTCGAACGGAAGGGAGTGGGAGCAGTACAGTACATTAGAACCGCGACGCTTAAGACGCGGGGTACTGTCACCGCTACTGTGGAGCTTTGTAGTAGATGAGCTCCTTGAACTTCTGAAAAGTAATTGCATAAATTGTCAAGGCTACGCGATGACATAGTCATTATTGCCAGAGGGAGATTCGAAGACACTCTCTGTGATATAATTCAGAGAGGCCTAAGAATAACAGAAGAATGGTGTATCCGGGTAGGCTTACGTATAAACCCAGACAAAACCACCATAGTACCATACACGTGGAAAAGAAAACTGCCGCACATGCGTACAATATGCTTACTCGGGAAGAGTATAGCATACAAAACAGAGGTGAAGCACCTAAGCGTAATACTTGACTCAAAGTTATTCTGGAATAAGCACGCTGATGCAGTTATTAGCAAAGCAACGAGAGCGATGATGGTGTGCAAATCCTTAGCAGGTAGAAATTGGGGATGTAGACCAAGCATACTGAAATGGATGTACACCATGATAGTATAAAAAGCAACTCTTGCTGCAGATTTATTTGTGCGTATGTTTGTGTGTGTACATGTATAAAAAGCAACTAATTATAAAAAGAATCAAAAACGCGACCATCCGCTCGCCCGCACCGTCGTTGACTGACTCTGACCCTCGGTGGCGTTGCCACCTCGTTACAGTCGGCCAATCCTGACAGATTAAGCGTCCTCGCTGGTCGGTGGATTATCAGATTCACCATCGCTGTCGTCGTCCAGTTGTTCGTCAAAAGCCGCCAAATTGCACCAGGGTTTTAGTTTATCTGACGCATATATAGATGTGTAGTGACGTTGTTTGCGGTTGGAACCCGGAAGATCGGTAATAACGTACCGATCCCGATCGAGAACCTTGTCGACGACAAACGGACCTTTGTAGCGAGGCTCCAATTTGCGTGACTCGCCTGTGCTCGATGGTTCATTCGCGGCTAAGACCAAGTCTCCCACCTGGTACTGCGTTGGCGGAGAATGTCTTTGGTCGTATCGTAGCTTAGCCTTCTCTCGTTGCCGTGTGATTCGCTCAGCCGTCATAATTTGAAGATCATCGTTGCCAACCTCGTGTTGTGAGTCGTCGTCATGTAGTAGTAGCGTAAGCTTGTTTTTGAGTATGTCCCGCGGTTTAAACGAGTATAGCAAATCGTAAGGAGTTTGCCCTGTTGTTTGATTCCGCATCGTGTTCAACGTCCACTGGATGTTTCGCAGTTGGTCGTCCCAACGCTTGTCAGTCTGGGTTGTCGTTTTCAGCATGGTAAGCAACGTCCGATTCGTTCGTTCGGCGTGACCATTAGCCCGAGGCGTACGAACAGCATTCTGGATATGTTTAATCTCGTATTCGCGGCAATATTTGTTGAATTCCTTCGATGTAAAAGCGGTTCCACGGTCTGTCACAATACGATAAGGAACGCCCACATAGCTGCTCACCTCGTCTAATACCGATAAAACATGTTTTGTCGCAGTATTTTTTACAGCACGGATAATAGTGAACTTTGTAAACGAATCCACTAAAACCAAAACGTGCTCGTTCCGACGTATACTTTTAGGAAACGGTCCAAGATGATCCAGGTGAATCGTTTTGAATGGAACTGGTTCCATATCGTCGTAGTGGTAGGTGCCTTCCTTCTTCCCGCTCGGAGTTTTGTTGCATGCACAATCGACGCAACACTTCACATACGCTTTGGTGAAGTTACGCATTCGTGGAAACCATAGAAACGTTTGGGCGCGTTCAATGGTTTTGTCCACCCCCAGGTGACCTGCTTTGTCGTGACAGTCGTGTATTACGCGCCAACGCAACGCCTTCGGAACTACCCAGAGTTTCGCCCGTTTACGTTGCGGTAAAGTCGGTTGTTTTCGATATGATATTCTTTGTCGACCATAGGATCATTCGAACCGATCTTCTGAATGATCTGTTGGATGCGTTTGTCTGCTAGTTGCATTCCAAAGAGCCAATCGTCTTGCGAAATGTTTGTTTTTGAAATAAGAAGGGACGCCGTTTCAACTGGCTCAACAGGGGTACGGCTTAGCGCATCTACGTGCTCCATGCGCCTCCCAGCCCGATGCTCGATTTCCACATCGTAGTCCTGTACCTTTTTTTTCGTAAGCGTTATAGGACTCGCGTACACGGAATCGGATTTCTCGATAATGTCATTTCGTAATAGCCCATTGATAATCTCACTCACGACCGCTTTTTTTGGCTCCGGTATACGGTACGGCGACTGGGCAATCGGAACATCAGTGTCCAGTTCAATTTTCATCTCTATCACACCCGTTCTACCGATTTCTGTCATGTCATTCGCGAACACCTCACGAAATTCGTTTACGATTTTCATGATCTCGGCCTTTACTTTACCATCTTCGACACCGCACTTAATGTCACTCTCCGTCAGCAAATTTTTACGACACTCGCGTGTGAACTGTTTTTCAAATATAAAATTACCGTGACAAATTGTAGCACTTGTATTTATAAAAATTTCTTGTCCCAGCAGCAAATCTACGTTCAACACTTCATCATCGACCAAATATAAGACGATTTTACGTGTAACTTTGTCAATGTTTATGCTCACTTCCACTTTCTCGTTTGCGGTGCGCGAACCACCACATATTCCAGTTATCCTCATTGCACACTTTTCACGCGGATAGGCCATACTTTTTGCGACTGACCTGCGAATCATATGGCACTGGCTGCCCGTATCAATGAAAGCTTCAAATTTCCGACCGTTTATCAACACTGTTTTTACAAAATTATTTTCCACTTCCTGAATGTCCGCTCTTTGCACATTTGCCATTTTCTTTCCACAATCTTTCGCTTCACCTCGCGCGTGTACCCTATTGCAGTCGTTACAGCGTTGGCGTCGCTGTGGCTTTGGACATTGCCTGGAAATATGCCCCTCCTCAGAACAGTTATAACAAATAACGGATGATTTCCTATTTTCACCATTGCTTACGTTCGCGTCTTTCGTTTCGTTTTTCGTTTCGCTCTTTTGCTTGCTTTCGTAGAATGGAGCACGGACACTATTTGGCATACGCGAATTACACAAATAATTTTCAATTGTTTCACGCATGGCCTTCACCGAATCAAACGCGATTGCGGCAATGGCGGTTTGCAACTCCCGATGCTTAAGACCTTCTCGCGTATACTTTATAATCGCCGCGTCGCTTAAATTGTACCGCCGACCTAAAGTACAAATCCTGAAGCAATAGTCCATTACACTTTCGCCACTACGTCGAGTTGCGCTACACATTTTTAAATTAACGTCCGCTTCATTCGTTTCTCGTCCAAATTCTCCCCTTAGACTTTGGGCGAACTCGTTCCAATTAGCGAACAACACTGGTGATGAGTCGAGCCACATTCTAGCCACGCCGCGCAATTTGCTGTACACTGCCAGCAAGAGGCACTTTTCTTTCCACTGATATGCGACCAGGGAGTCTTCGACCCGACTTATAAACTGTTCAACTGTAACCGACTCTTCCGCTGTCGGATTAAAATCGGGGATCGTTTCTGCAATATCGCGCACTGAATTCGTCCGTTCTCCAGGTACATCCAACTGGGAGACCTGTCGTGCAGCAACCGGCTGTTGCATTCGCGTTTGCGCGGCAGACACCGGCGCCTGCGCCGCAGCGGCTTGCGTCTGCGCTGGTGCATAAACGTTTATCATGGCTTCCAACATTTCACGTAATTGATCTATTTGTGCTTGCAGCGTCACACATTCCGCGTCCACCCACTCGATTTCATCGGAGCCGATGGCTTCACTCAACCGCAACACCAATTCCGACTTAGTCCCGGTTGTTAACAAATCTTTTTCGCGAAGCGCAGCCTTCAGCTGGTCGACTTTCAGGCTGGACACTTTCACCATTTTTCTACGTTTTTTCCTTTTCTTAAAAATTTCAAATTCTCCTTAAATCGTCTTGCGCAAATTCGGCGTTACTCGTCGTTTTTCTCGCGATGCGTTACTCGTTATTTCTTGTCGTGTTATGTTATGCGTTTTTCGTTTCCCGACATTCGTTGCGTTATGCGTGCATTCGTTAAGCTTAAAAATTTCCAAGGAAAAATTCCGTTACATTATTCGCGTTTTCATTCCAGCTTCTCACGCGTTACTTTTATGCGTTTGCGTTCGTGCGCGCGTGTGTGTTTTAACTGAAGCACTCAAATGTTCCTTCGTTTTCGTTTTTGGCCGGCGTTCGTCTGCACGCCGCAGAGCCCGAACTTTTCACTTTCAAATTGCTTGGCGCAGCCTCATCTCACTTCTGAACTATAAAAAGCAACTCTTGCTGCAGATTTATTTGTGCGTATGTTTGTGTGTGTACATGTATAAAAAGCAACTAATTATAAAAAGAATCAAAAACGCGACCATCCGCTCGCCCGCACCGTCGTTGACTGACTCTGACCCTCGGTGGCGTTGCCACCTCGTTACAATAGTGAGACCAATACTCACGTATGCAGCAGCGGCGTAGGCCCCAAGGTCCAATATATCACCATTGCACATAACAATTGAGATGGCGGCCAAGCGCGCTATTTTTGGACTGGCCAAAATCAGTAAAGGGGGAGACCACATCCTAAGCCGCAAGGACTTAAAAGTGTTATCTATCAGCAAGCCCTATGTATTGTACCAATGGATACAATAACAAAAGCATTGAACAAAATGGGAATACAGAACCAGGTTAAAATCCTCTGGGTCCCAGGATACAGAGAATTTGATGGAAATGAGAAGGCGGATAGCCTTGCCAGAACTGGGGCAGCCACGATCCCCCTTGGTCCAGAACCTTTCATTGGGTACAAACACTCTAGCAGAGTCACTAAGACTTGAGGAAGGAATCAGGAATTCAGAACACGCAATCACAAATCTTTATCAAGGGTTATAACTCCAAATGGAGTGAAGAAGTGGGCGGGGGGGGGGGGGGGGGGGGGAGGAACCAAGTTAGACTGGTCACCGGGCACTGCAGACTGAGAAAACACATGTATACAACACAAATGTATATAAACACATGTATCCTAAGTGGTGTTATGGCAAAAAAAATGGCGCGAAATTATATTACATTTTCACCTTAGATAGTGAAAATTAATACTATTTAAATACGAAAATATCTAAATAACTAATTTTTGGAAAATTTGTAATACAATCATTTCATTAAAATAATATGAGCTCTTAAACAATGACCAGTTTTATCGAGGAATTGCATAAACTCTTCCGAGTGTTTCCAATTCTTAACAATAAGCCCTATTCTGGCGAAAGTCTGACAAGTGATTTTCTGCGCAGCGGTTGTTAGATTTTTCGTCAGAAATTTTGGAGCAAATGCAGTATAGCGAACCCTCATGGAAAAAACAACCTCATGGAAAACCTATATGGAGCTTCTTTTTGTGAATCTAATGAACTGAAAATGTTGCCTGGGAAACGCCCACAAAAAGCGTGGCTCGGGGTCACAGTTCGAAGATGGTATCAAAATAACTCAATGATTTCTTATTCGACTTACACAACATTGGTATCAAACGAAAGGCCTCTTCCATACCTTTCTATTGGTATGCAACATTAGATATGTAATATGTACCTATTAATAAGAAGCTATAAGTTATAATGTATACCTACTTTTATTTTTTATGAATATATTTTTTTAATTTTTTCTAGCTAGCATTCACGTTCGCCATCACTTTCGGACAATGAGGGCTGAGGGGGGTTGTACAAAGTACCTGCCACAGGGGCGTAGCCAGAACTTGATCATGGGGGGGGGGGGGGTTTTAAAAAAATGTTTTGCCAGTTTAGTATTACATGTTTATTAAAGTAAAGTGCACTTTCCAAATAGGGCATTTTGTTGTGGTTTATGTGACTTAATGCATTGAAAATTAAATTTTCCCCGATTTTTAGTAAAAATTGCATGCAATTTGGTGGACCGGAAGCGAAGTTATTGCATCTGAAGTGGAAGTATGTTTGTGTCATCGCACAAAAATGTGCATCGAACAAAGATCCAATATTAACTATTGTTTTAAAAATTTTCAAACTTTAACCGAAGCATTTAAATTGATGGACCAAGTTTATGGTGATTTTTGTTTATACCGTCGTGGAGTTCATATTACCACTTATGAACGATTTAAGCGATTTAAAAACTATTGTCAGCACATAAATGATGACCAAAGTGTTAGCCAACTGAATCCGCGATCACCGTAGATCAAAACTGGGCGGTAATTCATAAAAGATAAGCCAAAATCTTCACTGAAATTCTTGAAATTGGATTTAACCTTCGCTTTACTTATACCCACCCGGGTGATCTTTTTAATATTCATGTTTAATATCTGCACAAATTTTAAGGTAATTTTCAATAACATAAAAAAAATATTTTTTTAAAATTTTGTTCATGTTTAAACTTGAATTTCGTAATTTTTTATACAAATGTACCTGGGTGATCCCAGGCGCTTTCGCTACCATTTTGATTAAAACTCACGATCAATTTTTTTTGCGTACCTCATTATGTGTTCAATAAACCCTCTGGAAAGAAATCTTCTAATATTTTCCATAGTCTCAAAATAAATCATTAAAGTTAGGCCTTTTTTCGAAATACGAACTATCGCCAGAGGAAGATACTAAATACTGAAGTATGAACAAAATTTATAAATTATTATATATTTATTGTGAGTTTTACTCAAAATAGCGGCGGACGTGCCTGCGGTCATCTTTAGTAAGGCGAAGGTTAAGCATCTCAATAGCATAAATGTATTGCATTTTAACTGAACATTTGGCTATCGAAGGATGCCATCCCATCTATTGACACTTGTTTTGACTGTTTTTTTGTTTTCACATGATGTGGCACCGTGCGCATTTCACCTTTTCAAAGAATGCATTTGCCGATGAAAAAAAGCGTTTTGAGAACGTTGAAACCATCCAAAAGGCTTGTACCGACATCCTGAAGGACATTCCGGTCGACGAACTCAACTACTCTTTAGACATGTTTTTAGAACATGCAAATCGCTGCATTAAGCCTAAACGTGACTATTCAAAAAACAAATTAGTTTCGGTAAAAAAAGGGTTTTGTTAATATTCTTTTAAATATTTAAAGATGAAAAGACCTTTTTGCTAATGTGGGACCGTACATACGATGCATAGTGATTGAAAATGTTGACAAATTATAGGCTATGGGGGGGGTTCTGACACCCTAAACCCCCCTTGGCTACGCCCCTGACCTGCCATATTAAAAAAGATTTTAAAAGATCTAGATTTCTAGCTTTGCATTATTTTAAAAGCTTAAATTTCGCCAAATAGCCATTAAAACCTTTTTTGCTTTTATGGTATTGTGGCACTGAATATTTTGCGTGACACCACAAGCCTGCACAGTGCCGGGCCGCTCTGAATGACTTATCGGAGCATGCTAGGGTTCACCTGAGTTGGGTCCCGGGGCATAGTCGCATCACTGGCAACTGCGTGGCAGACGAGTTGGCCAGAAAAAGCACCTACTACGCAGTGTAGCATCCCCCTTGCGACCGTCAAGTTGATGGTCAGGCAGGCTTATCTCCGCCTGGCTAATCGACTCTGGGCGGAGGAGAACCTCTGTAGGATCTCCAGAGAAACCTGGCCGTCGCTTAACAGAACAAGCGAATTACTGCGACTAAAGCGGAATTCCATCTATTCCACAGTTTCTGTGCTGACGGGACACTGGACGAACGGCGCACACGCCAGGAGACTCGGTCTCCCCTTCAACGACCATTGCCGCAGCTGCGACGATGCGACCGAGGAGGAGAGCGTTGAGCACCTGATGTGTCACTGCCCAGCACTAGCGAGGAGACGACTCCGGGTGCTGGGAGCGCCGTTCTTCAGCAACTTGGCCGACCTTACAGGACCCAGCATCGGCCGCATCGCCCGATTCTTTGCGGAATCGGGATGGCTCCTGCCCAACACCCGGGGGGTGTGCAAGCCTGAAGGGCGGCCACGTCCTTCACGTGGTATCACAACGGGTCGCAATATGGCCTACGTGAGCTCTTCAAGCTGCCACCCTAACCTAACCTAACCTAACCTTTATTGGTTCAGAAGTTATGATTTTTGCAACAAAAAAGCCAAAAGGAGCCATAGTGCGTCGGCGGTCTAAACAATTATATTATTATTATTATTTTTTTAATGTAGTTTTCATATAGTTCAGAATAAACCGTCCTTAAGTGTCACTCCAAATTTCCATCACGTTTACTAAAATCTTTGCCATCACAATTTTCAATATTGCATGGAATTTGCATTTTCATTGGAATTATTCGCTTCAAATAGTTCACGTAAAATGCAATTTTTTTGACTCGGCATTTTCACACTGTGATTCAACTTATTCCTGCAACATCTAAACATAAACTATACCAGTGAACACTAAACGAACCGTTCGTTTAAGGTTCTTTGCTTTGGGTTTCGTTGGATTTTCTATCACGATCACTAACGCTACAACAAACGATACACTTTAAGGCTGACTGGGAATACCTTCGCACTCATTGTTCGTGAAGCAAAACATCGACACCGGAAGTGCGAAACCGATCCGCCAACCGCCAAGACGAGTTTCTCTGGCTAAGCGGGAAGAGGTCACAAATTTGATTGAAAACATGCGAGAAGAAAAGGTCATACAGCCCTCGTCAGGCCCTAGGTGCTCGCCGGTCGTGCTAGTCAAGAGAAAGGATGGCAGTACCCGGTTTTGTCTGGACTATCGAAAGCTCAACGACGTGACCAAAACGGACAGCGACCCACTACCTCAAATCGATGACACCCTGGACACACTGGCAGGCACGCAGTTGTTTTTCACGCTCGACTCACGCAGCGACTATTGGCAGGTAGACAAGGAGAAAACGGCTTTCAGTGTTGGCATTGGTTTGTGACAGTTTACTGTCATGCCGTTTGGAATCTGCAACGCACCAGCAACATTCGAGCGGCTAATGGAACGCGTGCTGAAAGGGCTACATTGGCGGACGCGTCTGGTGTACCTCGACATAATCGTGATGGGTAAAAGCTTCGACGATCACTTGGAAAAGCTGAAGTAGGTGTTCGAGCGAATACAAGAAGCCAGGCTTAAACTCAATCCAAAGAAATGCTCGCTTTTCCAAAGGGAGGTCAAGAATCTGCGCCACACGGTTTCCGAGCGCGAACTGCATAGGGATGAAGGCAAAATCATGGCGGTAAAGAGTGGCCCCGACCACGCAATCTACACGAACTCCGCAGTTCCCTGGGCCTGTGCACATATTACCGACGATTCGTTCCCGGAATTGCGAACATAGCCAGCAGCTTGCACAAACTGACGAAAAAGAGCCAAGCCTTCGAGTGGAACGAAGAGCGGAAACAGGTTTTTGCACGACTGAAGGAAACACTGTGTACGGCCGCAATTCTGGCCTTCCCCGTGCTCGGAGGTATGTTTGTAGTGGATATAGATGCAAGCGGACACAGTGTTATCACAGATAATAGATGGTCAAGAGCAAGTGATAGCATACTACAGCAAAGTTTTGTCGAAACCTAAACGCAACTACTGTGTGACACGAAGAGAACTGCTGGCCGTATTGGAATGCGTCAAACACTTCCACAAATACCTGTGTTGACAAAAGTTTCGCTTGTGCACAGATCATGCGGCATTGAAATGTCTACTGAACTTTAAAGATCTTGAAGGCCAATTGGCGCGGTGGATCGAGCGGCTGCAGACCTACGACTAAACGATAGAGCATCGCAAGGATAGTACCCATGGAAATGCCGATGCCTTGTCACTCCGTCCGTGCAAAACCGAATGCAGGCATTGTTCGCGAGCCGAAAGCAAAGAGCAAATAGTGGACGTTAGATTGGTAAGCGTTATACCAGAGGAAGATTGGTCTGCGGAGAGGTTACAAAAGGACCAGCGCGAGGATACGGATCTTGCAAAAATCGTCGAAGGCAAGGAGCAAGGACATCCGGACTGGCAGGAGATGGGCGGCGAAAGCCCGATCGCGAAGGCTTACTGGGCACAGTGGCAAAGTCTGCGGTTGAAGGATGGGAGCCTATACCGCGAGTGGAAGAGTGAGGATGGCCTACCAGCAACTCCCTAATAGTAGTCCCGAAATGCAGGATCAACGAGGTCATCGAGGCACACCATAACGGAATAGTGGAGGGCACCTAGGCATCAAAAAACTGTCGCCAAAATAAAAAGACAATTCTACTGGGTAGGATGCCAGGAGTCTGTAACCGATTGGATTAAGCGCTGTGACCGATATTCGGCTGCAAAAGGGCCGACAAGAAGATCTCGGGGCCGCATGCAGCAGTTTGCAGCGGATTGCCATGGACGTCGCCGGTCCATTCCCAATTATTTATTTATTTAATTAATTTAATTAATTTATTTATTTAATTAGCACACAAAGCAACAAATATGTGCTAGTGGTTATGTATTATTTTAGCAAATAGCCCGAAGTATATCCTATTGCTAACCAGGAGGCCACTACGGTCGCGGAAATGCTAGTAAACGACTGGGTGGTCAGTTTCGGAGTTCCGTTGGAGTTGCACTTGGATCAAGGCCGGAATTTCGAATCTGCGGTATTCAAGGAAGTGCGTGAGAATAAAAAAACACGCAGCATTCCTTTGCATCCACAGTCCGACTGCATGGTGGAACGATTTAATCGGACGCTAGAAGAATATCTGCGGAAAGTGGTAGGCAGGAATCAAAAGGATTGGGGCATGCATATCCCCCTGTTCCTGATGGCGTATAGGTCAGCCAAGCACGACACGACATATCTCACTCCAGCCCGAGCAGTGTTCGGCACAGAGTTGACGTTGCCCGCTGACTTGAAGTTCGGAGTGATCAGCACGACGCTAGGACTGACTACGTGGTCAATAAGCGGTTGGAACTGGAAGAAATCCACCAGTTTATAAAGAGCCGTACCCAACTGGTCAGCGATAAGAGCCATACATGATCGACAGGCTAACACAGCAGGGTTCCAAGACGGCGAACTGGTGATGCTCTGCAACCCGCAGCGGAGGAAACTCTTGTCTTCGAAACTTCAAACGTCATGGAAAGGGCCGTACAAGGTCGTTACCAGGATTAACAACGTGTATACAGGCTGAAGGTAGTCCATTTGGAGCACCTGGCGTCTTACTACGGCGGAGCCTCGGCACTTGTTCGGGACGAACAAGTCTAAGCCTAGGCGTATACGGAGACAAGGGCGCGCAAGCAGCACAGCTCAACGCAGTTCAGTTTTTTGTAAATAATGCAGTACCAGATGACAGCGTATACAGCGACACAACCGCGTGTGGCGCAGGGACGAACATGCGCAGGCCCGCTTCGCGTTGTAGTTAAAATACAATTTTCAGCGCGCAGTCAACACGTCCTCTTTCAAAAATTGAAGAATTAATATTTACACCCATATTATATTATATAGGTTCAATTTCAAAGTCCGATCCAGAAAAGAACTAATATTGCTGGGTCTATGAAATGGATACGATACACGTGCGCTGATTTTATAAGATTCGTAGACGTAGTTCACATATTTTCTGGGCCACAAAGTTTCATGTGTGCTGCGATGCGCTGTTCTGTGCTGTGCGGCCTGCGTCTCCGTATACGCCTAGTGGTGGGCAGTGTGGCGATTCTGCACGCTGTCGCTGTGCCAGGCACTGGAATGCTTTTACGTGGCATGCTTTTATGGGCATGATAATTTCGCTAGAGCATTCGCAAAGATGACTCGCGATGATACTAGAAATTTTCAGTCCAATTAGAATGTGCGAGAACGATCTGCGCGACAAGCGAAGTATAAAAGGCAGCCGGGTGCAGCGCAGAGGGAAGAGTTTGGTTTGAGTAAAGGTGCAACACCGAGTAGTCTAATAAGTAACAATTGTAGAGACAGTAAAAAGTGATATTGTAAATAAGTTGCTAAGTGGTTGCTAAGTGCTTTTAAGAATTGTAGTGTTTTATTTTGAAGCACAATCCGGAGAGACGAATACGCCATTAATTTTCGTAAAAATATCAATTGAATATGTAAATAATATTTAATTCTTTTTGATTCCGAAGGCCGGTAACGCAAAAAGAATTTTAAAGCAGGAAAACTGTGAACACTACTGATTCCCGGCCCTAGTTGCTCCTATGAGTGCAAAAGTAGGCAGTTGCAGCCCGGGCGAAAGTAGGCCACACGCAAAGAAGTTTGGATGCACAAATACTGTAAATATTTTACTGAATCTGAAGCCCTACTTGCATTTAAGAGTATTATTTCCCTCTCCTATCTTTTCGCTCATAACCACTCCGCTTAACCGGCAGGTATTACAAATTTTCTCATTTCGAAGGTTTGCATTCTGCATTAAAAAAATATACATTTCCGACGGGTTTCCTTTCAAGGGGGGTTTATGGGGAACTCCCTTTCCGGAATCTTTCCCCCCATTTGTCAAGAAATACCTATTGAATGAGCCTAATACCTATGCATCTGCAAATTTTGTTGAGAAACAATCAGGTCTTCCAAGAGAAAAAACTTCTGTTCTGCCTCCGGCGATACCAGACATTCAATATCAATGACCCAATTTACTGTGCTCATCAATTCTGATATGTACTTCCCCATGTGTATAAAGTCTGGTATAATCGAAATGTGATTCCTTTTTTACACGTCCTTTTTAGGGAGACACTACAAATGCAATCGACCACAATTAAGCAAAACATAATGTGATATTTAACTCCTAGATAAATAGCATATGCTAGGAAATCCTTAATGTACTTAACCCATTTTCGGCCGCTGGTCGATTTTTCGACCAGCCACTTTGAAGGAGAGTAGCTCTGCACTTAGACATTATATCTTTGAACTTTTGATGCATAAAATAGCTTTGGTCTTTTGGTAACCCCTCGAAATAATAATTTTTTTTAAAAAAGATAAATTTAGAAATGTTGGCGAAGGCACGAAAAAAAGCATTTTTTAGTCATATTTTGAATATTCTGAAAATATATAACCTTTTCAAATTATTGATTTATTATTGATTATTTACGAAGCCTAAAGACCAAATCACCACAATCAATTGATATCCATAAGATTATGAAAATATTTTACCTCTCAGCACCGCGTACTTTTCAGTGGTCGAAAAATCGACCATTGGCCAGAAGTCGTCATGTATGTACATATGTAAGCCAACAATTGTTTGTTTTCATGCTTGATTATTATTTGACCAAAATTATATACATATATATTTGTTTTTATTTGAAATTAAATTTTTATTAATTTATAAAAAAAATTAAAAAAAAACAAAAAAAATTCAAAAATATTCTTGATTAAGGTCCTAAATGTAAGTCCTTAAAAGGAATTAAAAAAATATTGGCTATTTCTGGTAGCGGCCGAAAATGGGTTAATGTTAACTAGAGAAGTTTTACTCATGTACGAACGAAAACGAAACGAAATAAATTGCTAAACTTGCAACACTTTCTGGTATCCTTGCACAAGGGAAACAAATACATCCTGAACCTTAGCGCAGATTTGTACAAATCAATAATACTAATGTCCATGAAAGTTATGGTTGTGCAGACTGAAAATAAAAGCTTATGATTTGCTCTCCAGCATTACTTTTACGCTGAAACAAATCACTTTATTCTCCAAAGTTATCCCCTTGTTATGATTTGATCAAGGCTATCCTGTTTTGAATGTATCCTAGAACTAATGAGGTTTTTCTATCTGTTTTATCAGACACTGGGCAGAGTTTTATAGAGGCACCAAATGTTTGCCGTTTTTAGCGATTTTAAAAAAATTATGAAAATCTTTTAGAGCTTTTTTCTAGTCTAATTGGATGGCTTTATTTTCATCAAGGACTTCACTGCTCAAAAAAAAATTCTAGAGAAGACTAACTAAACACGATTTTTACACAAGCGAAACCTTAAAGCACATTTTCCTTACCACAGTAGTGTAATATCCTAATTCTTACCACTCCTTGGCCAACTGTTTGTACGCCCGTCGTATTTCCTGCGAAGATGCATGTTTACCAATTCCAAGTATTTTATACGGGTCGTCGGATTCAGTCAGACTTAAGCAAAAAACTAGAGAAGATATGAGGATTAACACAATTGATGCAGTCCCAGTCATTATCTGACACCTAATTGCATTCCGCAGCAATTTTTAGATGTGTATCACTTAGAAGCAATCCTTGAATACATTGGAGAAATAACTATTCCAAAAGAAAAATATCACAACAAAAGGGTTGTATTAATTTGAGAATTTTTAGGAACGATGCACAGAAAACTACGTTACTCAATAATATTGTGCAATATTGTACATAATTTGTAAAATTGTAAAATTTTCCTAAAGATAACCGAATTTTTTTAATAATCATATCAAGAGCTTGCACGTTGCACTACTGGTTGCTTACACTCAAACCTAAATTGGAGCGTTAGCGGCAAGCAACTGTCAAAATTGCTTCATGCCCATACAAAATGTATGGGGCAAACCGCATTTGAAACGCTCTGACTGCGCTATTCGAATTTACAATTTTGACAAGGCGTTAGTGGTTGAAGTCGGCTGCGACTAACAAAAACGCCTGTAATTTATATTTGATTTGATTTAAATTGTGAGGAATTTATTCAAATAAGAGCTAAGTTTTGCAAAATATAAATAATTTGTTGTTTTTTTGGCAACTAAACAGATATTTTTTTACATTTAATGATTTTTACAATCCCGACGCAACGCTTCAATTTCGGTATGCCGCACTGAGCGAGAGCGTTGCGTCAGAAAACGCAACGCTCAACGCTCCAATTTAGGTTTGACTGTTAGGGCGATGTCAGTGATAAAACGATAGGAAACTGAGGGAATAAGCAGCTTTTTGTGCGTTTTTTTGCAATTCACCTGCACACTCTGTGTGTTCTGTCATTCATCAGCTGTCACCTAACTACGCTCTTTTCCCAATATTGGGATGGGTGTCAGTGTTGCCAGAATAAGGAGTTTACCCTAGATTTGGGATTTATTTGTTTGGATTGGGGGGAAATGTTATGATAAATATTTGGGAGGGATAGAATATTTCCCTTTTTTATTTAGACCTTTTTATTTACTCTTTTTAAAATGTCTGTGGCCAACCAGGTTACATTTTTGGTGCATCAACACCTTGTTCAGATATATTGTGCATTATAAATTAAGGGGAAAATTTTAGTTTTAGGGGGAAATAGACTTCATTTAAGGGGGATTGCTTGGAATCCATCTGACAATACAGAGTGGGTGTGCAAACTAAAATCCCGCCTTCTGCCTTTCAATTGTTTGCTTTTTAAAGTAAGTTTTCCTTAATTTCCTACGTTAAAAACTATACCCAAAAACGTAAAAATAAATGTATTAAATGTGACAACTTTCCTTTTTATTTCAGAGTTCTTCGTTTATGTTGCAACTCCACAACTCGGTTTGTTTGCAACGACGCTTGTTTAAATTTCGACGCATTTGCCACATTTCACGCTTCGAGCTACACAACTCGGTTTTGAGGCATCGTCTCATCAGCTGACAGTAACATTATGTGGTGTGAAAACAAAACAGCATGCGCAGAAAATAAATACACATAAATAAAGATGACACTGCGTGACTGTAAAGCGGCCTTTAGACGTCGCACATGTTTGCAATCTTGTGCGATGGGGGAAATGTGCGATGCGCGTTTACACGGTCAAACATGTACGCACACTTCAGTTGTCTCGCTGCTGTCGACGAAGCAACATGGCACACGCATTCGCATCAATTTCTTTAAATTTGCATAAAAGCATCTCATATGCTGCATTTCTTTTATTTTTATTTTTATATTCTTCAATTTTTACTTTCCACAGTTCGGGATGTTGTCTATACACTTCAAAGAACTCCTTCCATAATACTTCTTTTTTGCTGCCTCTATGTTCTACACACTGCAATATTTGAATACATGTATATTTCATACCTTAGATGCTAAGAATATTTTACATATTTCAAGCAGACGAAAATTTCAATGCAAAATTTCCATTTTGATCATTTTCGTTTGTTTTGATTTTGAACTGTCAAAAAGAAGCAAACGCTTTTGAAGCTTTTGAAAGCGCTTTCATTTTGTGATGGTTCGATAAAATTGGTCATGTTTTATCGCATTTGCTTCGTCGTTTTGTTGAAATGAATCATTTCGTAGATTTGAATTTGTATGGGGAAATGCGTGATTTGGCTTCGCATTTGAATTTTTGCCCAAATTACGCATTTGGCCTCAATGTAAACGTAGTATTAAACTTGCTGCTATGACTAATGTCTGTTTTGTTTGAAACCTTTTTTAGCACTAAAAGTAAACGAAACTATTCAGGAGAAAATATTAATAGTAATAATAATTGACTGGCACGACAGCCCGATACCGCGACTAAGACCTAGCTACCCGCAACCATCCGTGTTGTGTGTGCGAATTTTTACAAGGTTAGAAGGGACCTACAGTTTTATGCCGATTCCGAACGGTGAGTTGGAGCTTTTTCATAGGCAATTTTTTTTACTCTCAGAGGTTTGCCATTTCCTGCTGAGAAAACAGCCGCCGAAAGAAAAATTGTTGTTTTTTTTCGGTGTTAACGCAACGGAGTCTTGAACCTGGGTTCGAGCGTCGCATTTGACTCGCGGCCCAACGCACTAGCCAGCTGAGCTACGGCGGCTGCGGCGGTGATGTCAGCCTTACATTTTATGAGGAAATCTGCCAGCTGGATAGAGGCACCATCCCAACAGAGGGTCCGGAAATTCCAGGTGCAAATCCTCAAATCGTGGTCTTAAAAATATAGATATTCAAAAATATACCAGGTACATTGTGCAACCATCTTCGGCCCTCATCGTCCGAAAGTGAGGGCGAAAGTGAAATAGCTTCGGACCAAGAGTCGAGTTAGACAAATATTAAAAAAATATATTCATAAAAACAAAAGTATAGATTTTAATACATAATTGTGAAGGGAATTCTACAGGCTTTAATATGGTAATAAACTTATTATAACTTTATAATGAGTTTTTTCGAAAAAAAAATGTTTTTTTATTTATATATAAAAAGTCTTTTTTACTTATAACTTCTTATTAGTTCATATTAGATATCTAATGTTGCACATAAAAGATAGGTATGAGAAAGACCTTTCGTTGGTACTCATATCGTGTGAATCAGTTGGAAATTAACTGGGTATTTTTGATAAAAACTTTAAAATTTGACCCCAAGCCACGCCTTTTGTAGGCGTTTCCCAGGCAACATTTTGAGTTTGTTAGATTTACGAAAATAAGGTCTATATAGCCCAACTTTCCGTTTTTTTTCATAAGGGTTCGCTATACAGCATTTGTTCCAAATTCAGGACCAAAGAGTTGATCAAAAAGTTCATTTTTAAAACCTAAAATATGCAAATTGTCGCATATTCATTTTTTATATTTCATATTTGAAATTTCTATATGAAATAGTACATTGCTCACAATATTTATTTGTTTGTTTTCCAAATTTTGTCAAAATTGCTTCATGCCCATACAAAATGTATGGGGCAAACCGCATTTGAAACGCTCTGACTGCGCTATTCGAATTTACAATTTTGACAAGGCGTTAGTGGTTGAAGTCGGCTGCGACTAACAAAAACGCCTGTAATTTATATTTGATTTGATTTAAATTGTGAGGAATTTATTCAAATAAGAGCTAAGTTTTGCAAAATATAAATAATTTGTTGTTTTTTTGGCAACTAAACAGATATTTTTTTACATTTAATGATTTTTACAATCCCGACGCAACGCTTCAATTTCGGTATGCCGCACTGAGCGAGAGCGTTGCGTCAGAAAACGCAACGCTCAACGCTCCAATTTAGGTTTGACTGTTAGGGCGATGTCAGTGATAAAACGATAGGAAACTGAGGGAATAAGCAGCTTTTTGTGCGTTTTTTTGCAATTCACCTGCACACTCTGTGTGTTCTGTCATTCATCAGCTGTCACCTAACTACGCTCTTTTCCCAATATTGGGATGGGTGTCAGTGTTGCCAGAATAAGGAGTTTACCCTAGATTTGGGATTTATTTGTTTGGATTGGGGGGAAATGTTATGATAAATATTTGGGAGGGATAGAATATTTCCCTTTTTTATTTAGACCTTTTTATTTACTCTTTTTAAAATGTCTGTGGCCAACCAGGTTACATTTTTGGTGCATCAACACCTTGTTCAGATATATTGTGCATTATAAATTAAGGGGAAAATTTTAGTTTTAGGGGGAAATAGACTTCATTTAAGGGGGATTGCTTGGAATCCATCTGACAATACAGAGTGGGTGTGCAAACTAAAATCCCGCCTTCTGCCTTTCAATTGTTTGCTTTTTAAAGTAAGTTTTCCTTAATTTCCTACGTTAAAAACTATACCCAAAAACGTAAAAATAAATGTATTAAATGTGACAACTTTCCTTTTTATTTCAGAGTTCTTCGTTTATGTTGCAACTCCACAACTCGGTTTGTTTGCAACGACGCTTGTTTAAATTTCGACGCATTTGCCACATTTCACGCTTCGAGCTACACAACTCGGTTTTGAGGCATCGTCTCATCAGCTGACAGTAACATTATGTGGTGTGAAAACAAAACAGCATGCGCAGAAAATAAATACACATAAATAAAGATGACACTGCGTGACTGTAAAGCGGCCTTTAGACGTCGCACATGTTTGCAATCTTGTGCGATGGGGGAAATGTGCGATGCGCGTTTACACGGTCAAACATGTACGCACACTTCAGTTGTCTCGCTGCTGTCGACGAAGCAACATGGCACACGCATTCGCATCAATTTCTTTAAATTTGCATAAAAGCATCTCATATGCTGCATTTCTTTTATTTTTATTTTTATATTCTTCAATTTTTACTTTCCACAGTTCGGGATGTTGTCTATACACTTCAAAGAACTCCTTCCATAATACTTCTTTTTTGCTGCCTCTATGTTCTACACACTGCAATATTTGAATACATGTATATTTCATACCTTAGATGCTAAGAATATTTTACATATTTCAAGCAGACGAAAATTTCAATGCAAAATTTCCATTTTGATCATTTTCGTTTGTTTTGATTTTGAACTGTCAAAAAGAAGCAAACGCTTTTGAAGCTTTTGAAAGCGCTTTCATTTTGTGATGGTTCGATAAAATTGGTCATGTTTTATCGCATTTGCTTCGTCGTTTTGTTGAAATGAATCATTTCGTAGATTTGAATTTGTATGGGGAAATGCGTGATTTGGCTTCGCATTTGAATTTTTGCCCAAATTACGCATTTGGCCTCAATGTAAACGTAGTATTAAACTTGCTGCTATGACTAATGTCTGTTTTGTTTGAAACCTTTTTTAGCACTAAAAGTAAACGAAACTATTCAGGAGAAAATATTAATAGTAATAATAATTGACTGGCACGACAGCCCGATACCGCGACTAAGACCTAGCTACCCGCAACCATCCGTGTTGTGTGTGCGAATTTTTACAAGGTTAGAAGGGACCTACAGTTTTATGCCGATTCCGAACGGTGAGTTGGAGCTTTTTCATAGGCAATTTTTTTTACTCTCAGAGGTTTGCCATTTCCTGCTGAGAAAACAGCCGCCGAAAGAAAAATTGTTGTTTTTTTTCGGTGTTAACGCAACGGAGTCTTGAACCTGGGTTCGAGCGTCGCATTTGACTCGCGGCCCAACGCACTAGCCAGCTGAGCTACGGCGGCTGCGGCGGTGATGTCAGCCTTACATTTTATGAGGAAATCTGCCAGCTGGATAGAGGCACCATCCCAACAGAGGGTCCGGAAATTCCAGGTGCAAATCCTCAAATCGTGGTCTTAAAAATATAGATATTCAAAAATATACCAGGTACATTGTGCAACCATCTTCGGCCCTCATCGTCCGAAAGTGAGGGCGAAAGTGAAATAGCTTCGGACCAAGAGTCGAGTTAGACAAATATTAAAAAAATATATTCATAAAAACAAAAGTATAGATTTTAATACATAATTGTGAAGGGAATTCTACAGGCTTTAATATGGTAATAAACTTATTATAACTTTATAATGAGTTTTTTCGAAAAAAAAATGTTTTTTTATTTATATATAAAAAGTCTTTTTTACTTATAACTTCTTATTAGTTCATATTAGATATCTAATGTTGCACATAAAAGATAGGTATGAGAAAGACCTTTCGTTGGTACTCATATCGTGTGAATCAGTTGGAAATTAACTGGGTATTTTTGATAAAAACTTTAAAATTTGACCCCAAGCCACGCCTTTTGTAGGCGTTTCCCAGGCAACATTTTGAGTTTGTTAGATTTACGAAAATAAGGTCTATATAGCCCAACTTTCCGTTTTTTTTCATAAGGGTTCGCTATACAGCATTTGTTCCAAATTCAGGACCAAAGAGTTGATCAAAAAGTTCATTTTTAAAACCTAAAATATGCAAATTGTCGCATATTCATTTTTTATATTTCATATTTGAAATTTCTATATGAAATAGTACATTGCTCACAATATTTATTTGTTTGTTTTCCAAATTTTGTCAAAATTGCTTCATGCCCATACAAAATGTATGGGGCAAACCGCATTTGAAACGCTCTGACTGCGCTATTCGAATTTACAATTTTGACAAGGCGTTAGTGGTTGAAGTCGGCTGCGACTAACAAAAACGCCTGTAATTTATATTTGATTTGATTTAAATTGTGAGGAATTTATTCAAATAAGAGCTAAGTTTTGCAAAATATAAATAATTTGTTGTTTTTTTGGCAACTAAACAGATATTTTTTTACATTTAATGATTTTTACAATCCCGACGCAACGCTTCAATTTCGGTATGCCGCACTGAGCGAGAGCGTTGCGTCAGAAAACGCAACGCTCAACGCTCCAATTTAGGTTTGACTGTTAGGGCGATGTCAGTGATAAAACGATAGGAAACTGAGGGAATAAGCAGCTTTTTGTGCGTTTTTTTGCAATTCACCTGCACACTCTGTGTGTTCTGTCATTCATCAGCTGTCACCTAACTACGCTCTTTTCCCAATATTGGGATGGGTGTCAGTGTTGCCAGAATAAGGAGTTTACCCTAGATTTGGGATTTATTTGTTTGGATTGGGGGGAAATGTTATGATAAATATTTGGGAGGGATAGAATATTTCCCTTTTTTATTTAGACCTTTTTATTTACTCTTTTTAAAATGTCTGTGGCCAACCAGGTTACATTTTTGGTGCATCAACACCTTGTTCAGATATATTGTGCATTATAAATTAAGGGGAAAATTTTAGTTTTAGGGGGAAATAGACTTCATTTAAGGGGGATTGCTTGGAATCCATCTGACAATACAGAGTGGGTGTGCAAACTAAAATCCCGCCTTCTGCCTTTCAATTGTTTGCTTTTTAAAGTAAGTTTTCCTTAATTTCCTACGTTAAAAACTATACCCAAAAACGTAAAAATAAATGTATTAAATGTGACAACTTTCCTTTTTATTTCAGAGTTCTTCGTTTATGTTGCAACTCCACAACTCGGTTTGTTTGCAACGACGCTTGTTTAAATTTCGACGCATTTGCCACATTTCACGCTTCGAGCTACACAACTCGGTTTTGAGGCATCGTCTCATCAGCTGACAGTAACATTATGTGGTGTGAAAACAAAACAGCATGCGCAGAAAATAAATACACATAAATAAAGATGACACTGCGTGACTGTAAAGCGGCCTTTAGACGTCGCACATGTTTGCAATCTTGTGCGATGGGGGAAATGTGCGATGCGCGTTTACACGGTCAAACATGTACGCACACTTCAGTTGTCTCGCTGCTGTCGACGAAGCAACATGGCACACGCATTCGCATCAATTTCTTTAAATTTGCATAAAAGCATCTCATATGCTGCATTTCTTTTATTTTTATTTTTATATTCTTCAATTTTTACTTTCCACAGTTCGGGATGTTGTCTATACACTTCAAAGAACTCCTTCCATAATACTTCTTTTTTGCTGCCTCTATGTTCTACACACTGCAATATTTGAATACATGTATATTTCATACCTTAGATGCTAAGAATATTTTACATATTTCAAGCAGACGAAAATTTCAATGCAAAATTTCCATTTTGATCATTTTCGTTTGTTTTGATTTTGAACTGTCAAAAAGAAGCAAACGCTTTTGAAGCTTTTGAAAGCGCTTTCATTTTGTGATGGTTCGATAAAATTGGTCATGTTTTATCGCATTTGCTTCGTCGTTTTGTTGAAATGAATCATTTCGTAGATTTGAATTTGTATGGGGAAATGCGTGATTTGGCTTCGCATTTGAATTTTTGCCCAAATTACGCATTTGGCCTCAATGTAAACGTAGTATTAAACTTGCTGCTATGACTAATGTCTGTTTTGTTTGAAACCTTTTTTAGCACTAAAAGTAAACGAAACTATTCAGGAGAAAATATTAATAGTAATAATAATTGACTGGCACGACAGCCCGATACCGCGACTAAGACCTAGCTACCCGCAACCATCCGTGTTGTGTGTGCGAATTTTTACAAGGTTAGAAGGGACCTACAGTTTTATGCCGATTCCGAACGGTGAGTTGGAGCTTTTTCATAGGCAATTTTTTTTACTCTCAGAGGTTTGCCATTTCCTGCTGAGAAAACAGCCGCCGAAAGAAAAATTGTTGTTTTTTTTCGGTGTTAACGCAACGGAGTCTTGAACCTGGGTTCGAGCGTCGCATTTGACTCGCGGCCCAACGCACTAGCCAGCTGAGCTACGGCGGCTGCGGCGGTGATGTCAGCCTTACATTTTATGAGGAAATCTGCCAGCTGGATAGAGGCACCATCCCAACAGAGGGTCCGGAAATTCCAGGTGCAAATCCTCAAATCGTGGTCTTAAAAATATAGATATTCAAAAATATACCAGGTACATTGTGCAACCATCTTCGGCCCTCATCGTCCGAAAGTGAGGGCGAAAGTGAAATAGCTTCGGACCAAGAGTCGAGTTAGACAAATATTAAAAAAATATATTCATAAAAACAAAAGTATAGATTTTAATACATAATTGTGAAGGGAATTCTACAGGCTTTAATATGGTAATAAACTTATTATAACTTTATAATGAGTTTTTTCGAAAAAAAAATGTTTTTTTATTTATATATAAAAAGTCTTTTTTACTTATAACTTCTTATTAGTTCATATTAGATATCTAATGTTGCACATAAAAGATAGGTATGAGAAAGACCTTTCGTTGGTACTCATATCGTGTGAATCAGTTGGAAATTAACTGGGTATTTTTGATAAAAACTTTAAAATTTGACCCCAAGCCACGCCTTTTGTAGGCGTTTCCCAGGCAACATTTTGAGTTTGTTAGATTTACGAAAATAAGGTCTATATAGCCCAACTTTCCGTTTTTTTTCATAAGGGTTCGCTATACAGCATTTGTTCCAAATTCAGGACCAAAGAGTTGATCAAAAAGTTCATTTTTAAAACCTAAAATATGCAAATTGTCGCATATTCATTTTTTATATTTCATATTTGAAATTTCTATATGAAATAGTACATTGCTCACAATATTTATTTGTTTGTTTTCCTATTTTATTTTGAAAGATCATGATATTCAAGGTTATTGCTATGAATTATTATTTTTTGAATGAAGGCCTTGCTATTCGTTTGCTATGTTTGTTGTTTCAACATAAACTGTAAGGGAACTGTCTGCCGGTTCTTGCAATAAACTCAAGGAAATCATTATCAAAATTCGATTTGGATTTTCCTGTTGGGCTTGTGTTACTACCTTGTCTTTGTAACTTAGTCAAAATGGTGGCAACTATTAAAAATCGATTTTAACTTACAAATAATGTTGGTAGCCCTACTTCCTCATTTCGATTGTTACAGCGGTTCGTTTCCTTTTGGTTCGTGCTTCGTTTGTGCGAGGTGTGATTTTCTTGTAAGTAGAATTAATCCGTAGGCATCACGATGAAATTTATGTGTAAATTAATGTAGTTGAAGTATTACAATGTAGTTGCACTGCACATTATAATTCATATTGTATTTTATATTTTAAGATTAATATGGGTCGTCGTCCAGCGAGATGGTAAGTTTTGTAATCAACGCGATCTGTGCACTGTTTTCAGATAAAATTCTCTTTTTAGTTATCGCTACTGTAAAAACAAGCCGTACCCGAAATCGCGTTTCTGTCGGGGTGTGCCTGATCCCAAAATTCGAATATTTGATTTGGGCAGAAAGAAGGCTTCTGTGGAAGATTTTCCTCTATGTGTGCACTTAGTTTCCGACGAGTACGAACAATTGAGCAGCGAAGCATTGGAAGCTGGTCGTATTTGCTGCAATAAGTACTTAGTTAAGTATTGCGGCAAGGACCAATTTCATATTCGAATGCGTTTGCACCCTTTCCACGTCATACGCATTAACAAAATGTTATCTTGTGCTGGAGCCGATAGGTACGTTTAGTTCTGATAAAATATTCATATCTGAGGGCAAAGGCACTGTAATTTGGATAAGTGCAGAATGCCACACCCTCTTAAAAAAAAATTGTGTATAGGATAGAGTATTCTATTAGTCTAAATAACTTAAAATGTTGCCGCGGAATCATTCATAGCGAGCGTGTTCGTCCTTAAAGTCCCAGTAATGTATCCGAGTTTCTCAAGAAATAAACCGATTCTAACGATATAGGTGTCATATGAAAGGTACGATAAGTTATATGAATTGTACGTTTTTATATTTCATTGTAAAGGAACTTTCAAAGGCTATAATATGCTAGCAAACTTATAATAGATTAATAATAGGGTTTTTCGAGGAAAAATCTGTTTTTAAAAAAATTTTGTAACAAAATTTTCACTTTAATTCATTATTAGTACATATTACATGCTTAATGTTATACATCATTCGAAAGAGGAAGAAAATACCTTTCATACGACTATATCGTTAGAATCGGTTGATAATTTCTTGAAAAGTTCGGATATATAACAGGGACTTTGGGGGCGGCTACGCCCTCTGTGAATGTTCTCGCTGCAAAATTTTAAGTTAAGATGTTTTTAAGACGATGTAGTATTCTGCATTTAAGCCGTAATTTGCGTCCAAAAGATATTGAGACATCGCTTTGTGTTCATGTCGAATTATACATTTTTTTTTATTGGTTTTGCTTTTAACAACCATATGATGAAATTGTTTGAGCACTGGGATATGATCCATGTGATTACTTGAATAAAAAACACTGAAAGCCATGTTTCGCCCTAAATGTTTCATTTTGTGCACAGTTATAATCTCTTTTCCATTTTAGGCTTCAAACTGGAATGCGTGGCGCATTTGGCAAACCGCAGGGTACTGTAGCACGAGTCCATATTGGTCAACCAATAATGTCTGTGCGTTCAAGTGATCGCTATAAAGCTCAAGTTATAGAAGCTCTTCGTCGTGCTAAGTTTAAGTTTCCAGGACGGCAAAAGGTAATTGTACATATATATATAATTTTTAGGATTTACTTCCCCTCATATGTACATACATCATTTTCTTTTCGCCTAGGTTCTAGAAGGCGATTGAATAGAACGGTTAATTAAATTGTACTTCTTGAATTTTAGATTTATGTTTCAAAGAGATGGGGTTTTACAAAGTACGACCGGGACCGTTACGAGCAACTACGAGATGAGAACCGTTTGGAACCTGATGGTTGCAATGTGAAGTACAGACCCGAGCATGGACCTATTGCCGCTTGGGAAAAGGCTCAGCGCGATGTACTTGCTTAATTTGTCCTAATTATACTATATATCGGAATAAATTTGAATATAGCAAGAATACCTTATTGCCTTATTGCTTAGGTTGTAGAAAATAATTGTTTTAATCATGGTTATCAACTGTTGTAACTATTCACCTTACGTAGAGAAAAGATTTCAAGATAGTATGTTAACTTCAAGTGCAATGACATCTGTGGTCGAAAACGGTAAACGCTTACGTTGATGCCTTAATCATTGAGTTAAGGGTGGTAGCATATTCCTCTGAAGTGTTCTGCTCAAAAGAATACGGCCTTAAGCTATTACTGCTTTTGACCGCCGAATTACCGGTGTGCCTACCGGGGGAATGCTCAGCAAAAGCAACTTAAGGGGATATTTTAGTCTAGAAATTAGGGCTTAAGTGCAGAATAGCGTACCCTCGTGAAAAAAATTAATAAGTATGCTCGTACAAAGAAGTTTGGCTCCTGAGTCTAACAAACTAAAAATTTTGCTGGGGAAACGCCTACCAAAGGCGTGGCACGGGGTCAAAGTTCAAAACTTTTATCAAAATAACTCATTCAATTTTCAATCGATTTATATGATATGGGTATGGGCCCGGCCGAAGGCCGGCCACCTGGGAAAAACTATGGCTTGGAACTATGGATTTGAACAAAAAATACTGTGCACACCTGACTGTTGCCTGATGTGGTGGTGACTCCCATGAGGGTTATTTTTCAAGCGCCCGGCCGAAGGCCGGCCACCTGGGAAAAACTTATTGCCAAAAAACTATGGCTTGGAACTATGAATTTGAACAAAAAATACTGTGCACACCTGACTGTTGCCTGATGTGGTGGTGGCTCCCATGAGGGTTATTTTTCAAGCGCCCCGGCCGAAGGCCGGCCACACAAAAGGTACTTGAATGCAGAAATTCTTTGCTTAGGCGCGATATTTAATTAAAACAAGCATTGAAAAAAAACAAAACTGTATGTTTTTATATTTCATTGAAAAGAGAATTCTACACGCTATAATGTAGTGTAAATTTTTTTGTATCTTAATAACGAGATTTTTCGAGAAAAAAATCGGGTTTTGTAAATTTCATAAAAATAAATAATTTTTTGCTTTTAACTTTTTACTCATACATATAAAGTATATAATGTGGTACACCAAAATAAAGGTATGAAAAAGACCTTTCGTTTGATATCCATATCATATAAATCGATTGAAAATTGAATGAGTTATTTTGATAAAAGTTTTGAACTTTGACCCCGTGCCACGCCTTTGGTAGGCGTTTCCCCAGCAAAATGTTTAGTTTGTTACATTCACAAAACCAGGGTACGCTATTCTGCACTTGTTCCGAAATTAGACATATCGATTTTTTTTTTTTTTTAATTTCAATGTTTAGATCTTTAACCAGGCCAGCCGAAATGGTTCTATTTTTGTCCATAACTTTTTTTTTCTCTGCGCTCCATTGTGCTGTGCTTTCGTGACTTCAAGTTTCGTTATCCTCTATATAAAACGTAAAAAGGAACAAGTGCCGAATACCACACCCTCTTAAAAAAATTTTGTTTGTTTAATCGGAAATATGAGTATTTTTTTAATCTAACTTGAAATTTTGCGGCGGAAATATTCACAGAGGGCGTGGTCCGCCTCCAAAGTCCCAGTTATATATCCGAATTTTTCAAGAAATTATCAACCGATTCTTACGATATAGTCGTATGAAAGGTATTTTCTTCCTCTTTGGAATGATGTATAACATTAGGTATGTAATATGTGCCAATAATGAGTTATAAGCGAAACATTTTTTTTTACAAAAAGTTTTAAAAACGGATTTTTTTTCTCGAAAAAACCTATTATGAAGCTATTATAAGTTTGCTATCGTATTATCGCCTATGAAATTCCCTTTGCAAAGAAATATAAAAACGTATAATTTTATGTTTTATAAGTATGTTTTTTTAATTTTTCTAACTTGACTCGGTCCAAACCAATTTCAAAATCACCTTCGTCACCATATTCAGACAATAATGGATGAAGGGGGTTGTGCAAAGTACCGAAAGCCATAAATTTCTAGCCATAGCCATAGTTTTTCTCGGGTGGACGGCCTTCGGCCGGGCTTCAAAAAAATAACCCTCATGGGAATTTCTACCACATCGGGGCCAGTAAAGTGTTTGCAGTATTTTTTTGTTCAAATCCTTTCATTGCAGGAGATCGTTCCTAAGCAAAAACCTTCATAAGCGCCTTTTCAATACGGCAAACAGGTGCTTTTAACTCAACTTAAATTTTAATATAAAACCAAAATAACAGTTTCGGAATGTTTTATATTTCATTGTAAAAGGAATTTCACAGGCTATAATACGTTAGCAAACCTATAATAGCTGCATAATAGGGTTTTTTGAGAAAAAATTCGTTTTTAAAAAATTTTTGTAAAAAAAAATTTTTCCAGTTATAACTCATTTTTGGTACATATTACATACCTAATGTTACACATCATTCGAAAGAGGAAGAATATACCTTTCATATGACACCTATATCGTTAGAATCTGTTGATAATTTCTTGAGAAATTCGGATACATAACTGGGACTTTGGGGGCGGAGCACGCCCCCTTGCGAATGTTTCCGCGGCAAAATTTTAAGTTTGTTAGACTAAAAAAATACTTCTATTTCCGATAAAAAAAAAACAAAACCAATTTTTTTCAAAAAGGTGTGGTATTCTGCATTTAACCCTTTACACGGCAACAGCGAATTTTTTCATCAAATGTTGTTTTTTAGATATAAACCTAAATTAAAAAAAACACGTATTTTTTATTTTTTAATATACTTTTATTTTGTAAGATTTTTTTTGTAAAAAACATTAAAAACAAAAAAAGCAAAAAGCATTAAAACTTGTTTTTTTATTTTAATATGTTTAGTTTTAAATGAAAATTTTTAAAGCAGTTAATGCATTTGTTGTAGCATAGTCCTACTCTGCATTTTTCGCCAAGTGTTTGTGTGTTTTTTATTAATACGTTTTGATCACTTTTGTTTCACTAAAATAAATGCGTGCAACTTTTCGCAAAAACGGTAAAATAAGTGCTGTCAAGTAAAATTTAGCTACTTTTTCCCACTATTAATGCCAGTATTTCAAAAAAGGAACCTTGCATAGTTGTAATATAGCAAAAAAGAGTAGATTTGATAATTACTTCCGAAATTACGAGCAATTTTACGGTTGGTTGCAGATATGCAACTGTACCGTGTAAAGGGTTAAGCCCGTAAAAAATAAAAAGAATTTGTACGCGGTATTGTTTTTTGTTTTGTCACAAAGTCAGTTTCTGGCCAGACGAAAAATGTTTTTTGCGAGAATCGAGTATATTATTAGTTTTTATTATTATTTTAACTTTCTTTGAATTCTAAAACTGATGGCTAAATAATCACAGCATGCTGCGAGCTTGTTGTTCAAAATTTCGAATAACTAAGTAAGCCAAAAGAAGCGTTTGTTTTTTACTTCAAATCACAAAATCGTGTGTTTAGTGTTATTGGAGAATGGCTGATTTTTTCAACGGCGATGATGTAGACAAGCCAATCCGTCAGACCCCACGATACAACAAATGACTTATTTAATACTGTTCGCTTCTCTAGCATTCAGCAAGCGCTGAAAATCTATGGCGCGGTAAGTTAATAATAAACATTCGTATTATAAATGTGTTAACTTATCATTCATTTATATCATTCCAGTTGTAAACTGCTCCTGTCGCTGTGGCTCCACAGGAATTTAGGTCTGGTTCATTCGCTATTTGCCTAAACAATACACACAAGCATCGCAAAACACGATTTCAGTGTCAGCAAGGTGGCGACCACGTTGCTCTGTAGCGCGCACATGTGTATCACAAGTGCCATAAATGCATTGAATAAATACAAATATAAGCAAAATATGCATATTTTATATACCCTGCAAGACAGGACTGATGGAAACTCCAACACATCCTTAAAAATTCTCGCTGAAACTAACACATTTACATATTCCCGTTGAATTAAAAAAAATTCTGAATAAAAAAAAACATTTCTTCTGCTATTAATCCAATGATCATAAAAGAGATAGTTCGGCTTCATTTCTTACAAACGTGAAGTTATGTATGAGAAAACGAGATAGCTAATGTATACATTGGCAACAAAATTTCTTCTGCTATTAATCTAATGATAATAAAAGAGATAGTTCGGCTACATTTCTTACAAACGTGAAGTTATGTATGAGAAAACGAGATAGCTAATGTATACATTGGCGCGTGAACTTGACAGGTGCTCGTGCACATGACAGGTGCTCGTGCACATGGCGCGCAAAAATAGTAAATTTTCGTGAAGTTTGTGTGCTGCGGACGTTCGCTGGATTTGGAAAAACGAAAAAGGCAGGAATAAAAGGATTAAAAGAAACAGGAGGACGGCCAAACACGAAATAAAGATAAGTATTTGTGTTTAGTGTATAAAATGAATAAAAGAACATTACAAAATTGCTTGAGCAGACAGAAAAGGATTTACGAATCCAATGTCTCGAAATTTAAGAAATTTCGGGAATCTGTTCAAGCAATGGAATTGGCGGAAAAATTATCTCAAAAATTCTTAACTAAATGTTAACACCTTTCTTTATCCCTATTTCAGACCACGTACTTACAAAAAATCAAAGGTTCAACTGGAGATGAAGATATCAGCATCGAAGCATCAGCATCAGTTTCTTACTACTATGGTTTGAATTAAATAAATTTTAAACTAACAATTTTAATTTATTTAAAAAATAGATGAATTATTGTTATATAGTAAAAATAAACAATTAAACAACCAACAAATGACTTTTAATCAGTGCTGATAGGTTTATACACCAGCCCTGATATCAGAAATCAATGAAGTTTCTATCAGGGCTGATTAATCATCTGATTAATCAGGACTGACAGAAACTCTGTTGAAAGCTGATGTGAGTGAGCGAGACAGCTTGAAATTCACAAGGAATTCAAACCAAAATGATAGAAGGTGCGAGCGAACAGCTGCCCATTGAATCTTTTGCCATAGTAGGTGCGAGCTAGACAGCTGTATATCTGTGCTAGATACCAAAACTCCTGTGTTGAAAGGTGATGCAAGATCACACGTATACGTGAGTTTCTATCAGAATTTTCACACGGCGCTTGAGAAACTGATGGGAATTCTGGTGGAAATTTCTATCAGCACTATAGGTTAAATGATTAATCATTTTACACACTGTGTTCTTGCAGGGTGTGTTCTTGCAGGGTGTGTTCTTGCAGGGTGTGTTCTTGCAGGGTATATGTATAGACACATACAAAAATAAAGCCTACCTAAAAATTATAAAATTTCCAAAAAATAAGAAAAATCACAGATTCATCTCCTTTTTTACAGTGTATTTGTAGCTAACTAAGTATATATAAACATAATTTGTATATACACATACTTACATACGTAGCTTACCATATAAACATAATTAACTTCATCTGTCACTGCGCTTTGCCTAAAAGCCTCACCCAGATTTCGCCTGGCCAGACGACAAAGTGCAAATGTGTAGTAACTAATTTCTGCCCATCGAAGGGTTAAGAAAAGCAATCGCCAAGGCAAATTCAATAGGTAGTGGCAGCGCCACAGCTGATTAAACTTTTTTCTTTTGATTATTGACGAATAGGCATACTCATTGTCAAAATATTGTTACAGCCAAAGCAAATTAAGAAAGTGATAATAAGTGTAAAACTATTTTTGCATTGTTGCACCATTGCAAATGCTCAGTGCACGAGTCGATCAGTAGCTCTAGCAAGTGCTGTGGCCATTTTGACAATCAACATGACCGGGCGTCAAATATTAAAAAGGCAAAAGTCAGCCGCGGTTCTGCCGCCACCTATTGAATTTGCCTAGGGTACATTCATGCATGTGTTTTGCGTGTTCGCAATAACGGCCCGAACACATTGATTAAAATTTTCATACATGCGTATGCATTTAAGCAAAGTCCGCTAGGTGAAGTATTCCCCAGCTTTTTCCAGCTGGATTATTGATACTACTTTTATTAAAGCAAAAACGAAACAATCAGTATGAAAAGTTTTGGAAAGATCATAGTTATAGAGATAGCAATAGCGCTACAGGTGACGCGTCCTGTTCAAAACGTCACATAAATATAGCAACATTTCGAGTTTTCAAATTCAAAAAATCGGGCGAGCAAACAGAGCGGTAAGCAAAAGTTTCATTTTTTCCCACAAATTAATTATTTTAAATAACTCTTGTTTATTTGCGGAAGCAAAAGATGTTTCATTGAGAGAAGAGCAAGTAACCCAAGATAAGTATTTGAAAATACTGAATAGTGAACTAATGTGTGCAGCGTCTCCAATCCCTGGACTTGAAATTTGGGTTGTACGCAGAGTTGGGTGTCCGCCACGTAAAATCAAGTAACCAATGAAAACAAAAAAGCTTCGGAAGGAACCCACTATGTTGACGACCACAGCAAATGAATTAAGGACCACAAATTGTGGATATGCACCTGGAATGTCCGGACCCTCTAAAGGAAGGTGCCTCTATCCATCTGGCGGAAGCCCTCATCACATGTAAGTCTGACATCACCACCAGGAAATGCAATGGCCAGGATGATGCTGCTCCAAGCGAGCAGACTGCGACATCTACTACAGCTGCATGCCTCGACGGAATAGAAGGACGATGCAACTAAATACGCCTTCTATGCAAAGCTCGAGAACGCCCACGACGAGTACTCGGCCCATGACATCAAAATCGTCCTCAAGGACTTCAATGCAAGATATATTTGGTCCCACAGTCGGGGAGTGCAGCCTCCATGAGACCACTTCGAACAACGGTCTGAGGCTAATCGAATTCTCCGCGGTACGAAACATAGTAGTAGCACCAGATTCCTCAACATCCATAAGGCCACCTGATTATCCCCCGATCAAACCACTCGCAACTAGATTGATCACATTGGGATTGATGGAAGGCATGCTTTTAGCATTCTAGATGTGCACACATTCCGAGGGCCGATCATGGACTCGGACCACTATCTCGTTGCAACCAAGGTACGCATGCGTCTTTGCGCAGCGAATACCGCACAGCTTAGTTTGGATAGTTGAAGACTACTCCGCTCAATTCTCCAACCAGCTCTGCCGCTCGCTCACCCTCTCCACCTGACGACATCGGCGGGTTACATATCCCACATTGTGCCCGCCACCGCAAAAAATTGCCTTGGTTTTCGATGCCTGCCACCAAGAAACTAATGGTACAAGGGAGCAAGATAAGCGCGAGCGTGAGGAAATCGAGAAGTGCAGGAACAGGAACAACGCTCGACAATTTTTCAATTGCAATCGCCCAGCTGTGATGAGGTCCGGGTTGCTATCCAGTGACTCAAGAACAATACGGCTGCAGGGCCAGACGGTCTACCACCAGAATTTTTCAAGAACGGTGGCGGTGAGCTGATTGGTTGCATGCATCAGCTCATCTGCAAAATATGGCTGGAGGAATGCATGCCCAACGATTGGGACTTCAGTGCCTTTTATCCCGTGTTGAAGAAAGGCGATTCAGCAATATGCGCCAACTACAGGGGTATCAGCCCACTTCATCGCGTATAAGGTCCTAACCATGGCACAATAATAAGGTAATAGCATGCCCGCAATACCAAAAACCACATGTATTTTGTTTGTAGGATTGTTTATCGCTACTGTCAAAATCCGCTGATATTTTCCGACGAAAGAGGGAGAAAATGAAAACAGACAAAAGTGATTGTTGCCAGACGGTGCTGTATTTGAGTGAAAAAACGGGAAAAGTGCTCAGGTCAGTTGTTTTCAGTCAGGTATTTTCATTTCAACCGATACGGCAACACAGCACACCGACGATCAGCCATAAACGATCAGCCGGTGGCTTGCTACAACCTTATAGTTGAACCATGGTTGTAGCAAGCCACCGGCTGATCGTTTATCGCTTTTGTCAAAATCGTCGGTGTGCTGTGTTGCCGTATCGGTTGAAATGAAAATACCTGACTGAAAACAACTGACCTGAGCACTTTTCCCGTTTTTTCACTCAAATACAGCACCGTCTGGCAACAATCACTTTTGTATTTTTTCAGTTTCTCCCTCTTTCGTCGGAAAATATCAGCTGATTTTGACAGTAACCATAAACAATCCTACCAACAAAATACATGTAGTTTTTGGTGTTGCGGGCATGCTATTACCTTATTATTGTGCCATGGCTACAACCTTATAGTTGAGCCATGGTCCTAACAAATGTATTATGTGAAAGATTGAAGACATTCGCCAAGGCAATGATTGCCTATCCGTGTGGCTTTAGACCTGGCAAGTCCACCATCGACCAGTTATTCGCTTTACGCTAAATTCTCGACAAGACCCATGAAAGTTTAATCAATATTCACCATCTCTTTATCGATTAAAAGACAGCATTCTATAGTTAGTTAAGGGATCCCTTGTATGCCGCATTGTCTGAACTTGGTATCCCTACAAAGCTCGTGAGACCTTGCAGAGCAACATTGAGCAATATGCACAGATATTTTTTTATTTTTATTTTTTTATCAACAGATGCAGAAGCTAAGAAGATTGAAAACAAAAGTTTAAATATTAGATTTGTAATGGTTTTATGTTTTGTTATTAATAAATGTTATTTTAATGAATAAATAAAGCAAAAAAGACTAAACAACGAATTAAAATTGTCAGCAAACACGCATATTTCAATTTTTGAGCAAATACGTATTTTCCAATTTTCAGCTAGAAGCAAGCGATATAGCTATACATTTTTTACGTTATGGAACGTCATGCGTTAGAGTAAGATAGACTGAGTGACATCAATAATAGGAGAAAGCGACATAGATTGACATTTTTAAATACGGTGTTATAGTAAAAAAAAAGGGAATCACACGTATACATGAATTTCTGTAATTTTTGTTAACTGGCCTGTAGAAAAATTATCTAAATGTTGTGCCGAGTCCTGACCGATATTTCTATCAGGCCTGACGGTCAAATAACTAGAAAGAACCAAAGTTGCTGAACGCCATACATTGAAAATGAACATTTTCTGACCGACAAAGCAGTTTTTTTTACAGCTGAGCGCAAACCTTTTTACGCTCTTGTAAATCAGAGCAATACTCAAAGCGAAAGTGCGTAAATTTGTTTACCATTCATTCATTCTCATTTCGACAACAACACGCATGTTGTTTTTTCCGCAGCAAGCCAGCTTTGCTTTACTCGTGCAAATTGAAATGGTGGTGTTTTGGCAAAGCGATCGCTGTCATTTTTCGTATGCAAATTTTGCCTGTCCTCTTCTTCTTGTTTTCTTAAAAAAGCAAACAGAGGGCAAGCACGAGCCGGCGAAATTCTTCGTTGTCATTATCAGTCCAGGCAGTGTTACCGTTGTGCGACTAAAGTGACACTGACTTTTTAAAAATAGGCATATTTTGACTTAGTATTTGGCTTATTTATTTGGTTTAATGAAAACAGCAACGGTAATCCTCGTAAACTTAAAAAATTAAACTATTGAATTACGATCGTACTACGTGAAAATTTTTCGTGGATAACATTCCAAAATAAACAATCAAAAATTAACATATTGAAACATAAGTTTGATTTTTCACTTTCGGAATATTTTATGTTTGTTTTAGTAGGTATTATTTATTCAATATATTTTAATTGCATTCGAAAATGGATTGCATATGCATATATTTCGAATGGGCATATTTTAATTGTTTTCATTGTGTTGATATTGTATTAATATAATATATATGTATATATATATATCAGTCAGTAGCAAATTTCTTAGATTAGTGTATATACTACACAGCGCTTTCAAACAACTCCGTAACCGGCCGACAACAACAACCACAGTTTGTTGCTCATCGACTTCACTGTTTCATACACCTGCATGCGATCGTAAATTTCTTGTATATATTCTCCGCCATGGTACAATAACAAGGTATGCCAGATAGGGAGAGTACTTTTCATGTACTATGGGATGTCAATGTCAAACGACAAAAATTAGAGGTGCTTATGAATGGGAGTCGTGCGCAGGGCTGCACAGAAAATACTGATAAGCATACAGTTTTTACAATACACAGAAAAACTTTAAAAGGTATCTTGTTCTTTGCAAAAAGTATAAAAATGCTCATATTTCTGCCAAAATTAAGTTTCGGACGTAAATTACATGTCCGGTACCAGCTACTTGCGGGCATAAAATGTCTTAAGTCACAAGTCGGCGGAACATGCATGAAAAGAGAGAAAAAGAAAAAGTCTTGCTTTGTGAAAAAGTGCACAAAGTCCAGAGCACAAATTAAAAATAACGGCAGAAAATGTCTTAAGTCACAAGTCGGCGGAACATTTTTTTTTATTTCTTCACAATCTCTTCATTACTCCAAGGTAAAAATGAGCAACATTACTTAAAGAAATAAAACTATTAGGTATGTAAATAAACATATAGGGGAATTCTTTGTAAGGTGCCACTCTTTGTAAGGTGCCACCCCTGCTCGATTTCGACGTTCCAGCAATCCAAGTAAAAAAATTCCTACCGTCATTTAAGGTATATATGACAACATCAATTTTAATGTGGTTTTTGAGGGAACAGACGCAATAACACGGTCTGGGTAAAAAAAGTGTCAAATTTGATTAAGAAAAAACTTAAAAATAAAAACTGAAGGTTTTTCTTGCGGTGAAAAAGTAACCAAAAACTTATAAAAAACTAAGGTAAATATCAGTGTTGGACTTAATTTTTAATGGTTTTTCATAATCCGAAATGATATCCGAGCATATCGTAAAGGGAAAACATTTATACAATGATTTCCAAAATGGCATAAAAATGTAAAGTGCCACCTTTTTTTCTTTGTAAGGTGCCACCCCCCTTTTTCATTGTTTTGTGATCCTATATCGGTAAAATGCCTTTTAAATGCTAGGAATCGTCATTCAAATGAATTTAAAGTGGTCTTAGTCAATTTTTCTCTAATTCTATCATGAGGAATAAGTTTCAGTTTTGTTTAATAATTTCCATACAATTATTCGTTTTATTCGTTACCATTCAATTTGCATTTTGCTTTCGGTCATTTTCTATTCAATTCAAATTAAATTCAATAATCTTTCATACATTTTCCAAATCATGCATTTTTACTTGAGATTTTTACGTTTTTAGCGGTTTTTTTAGGGGTGGCACTTTACATAAAAAAAATTTTGGGTGTCAATTTTGAACACTTTGGAAAATTGGCTGTAAAATTCGTATTTACGAAAAATTCAAATGAAGTGTTACCTTTGATCATACGTTAATTTTCTAACGAGTTATGCGCAAAAAAGCTATGGGGTGGCACCTTACAAAGAATTCCCCTATATAATTTTTTTTACTTAGTTTTTTGTCTTTCCTGTAACATTTGAAGAAGTGGATTTAGCACCTTTTTACTCTAAGCCAGCTAGTGCATATTTCTTGTTTGTTTAGTATGAACATTTCCAAAACGTATGGTATGCATTTAAAAAGGTACAAAATTTCTAGCGTACACGCAACTCTAGTATCTCTGTTTGACAGCATTTCCAAATGTAAACAAAGGAAAAAAGAGCGAGATTTTTCTAGTTGGCATACCTTGTTATTGTACCATGTTCTCCGCAAAGAATTCTTGCGCTCTCACAGCTTCCCATTATATGTGACAATTAAGAGAGTAAGCGAAAGTGGGATTTACACTCTCTTACAAGCAAAATTCTACCTCGATATTGGCTGCGGACAAACGTTGTATTAGCGGCAGGCAATGGAGTACAAAGACCTTTCTCGACCGACAAAACTCGCATTCCACTTAAACTTACGCTTAATCCTTTATGGCGCAGAAGCGTAGACACTGTCACGAAACGACAGCGGGCCCTGGGGTGTTCGAGAGGAAAGTACTTCGTAAAATCTTCGGCGCGGTTCATATTGGCGACGACTATCGAATACGAATAAAAAACGAGCTCTACGAGCTGTTTAAAGACGTGGGCATTGTGCAGCGAATTAAAATCCAGCGGTTACGCTGGCTTGGCAATGTTTGCCGTATGGACGATGAAACTCCGACGAAAAAGTTGTTCGATGCGTTAGTTGGAGGTCAACGGAGAAAAGGGAAACCGTGTCTGCAGTGAAAGGAACAAGTTGAGGACGCCCTATTATCTTTTGCTTTGAGCAACTGGAAAAGGTGGGCGCAACACAAAGGCGCCTGAAGAGAGATTTTGCGGTAGCACATAACCCGGTAAGGGCGCTGTTATGCAGACGGTCAAATGACCGTCGGTCACGATACTTTTTACGCTCTCGTTTTGTTTTTTCTGCTCTGTGCCAAAACCCTGTTATGCAGACGGTCATTTGATCGCCGGTCACCAGTACACTAAACAAACGATGAGGGTTGCTACGAACCATTTTTTCCGTCATTAGATACATGTTTTCGCGACAAGTGTGCCATTTTGCTCCGAAAACACATGCGTTGTGAATAATTTCACAACGCAACACTGTTTTGATCGCATGATTTGGCATCGAGAGCCTCATCATTTTTGACTGACGCGGTCAAATTTTACTCTCCCGCTCTCTCTCTCAATTTTTCATTTTACATTGAAGCAACAACAACTATCGTGACCGACGGTCAAATGACCGTCGGTCACGATACTTTTTACGCTCTCGTTTTGTTTTTTCTACTCTGTGCCAAAACCCTGTTATGCAGGCGGTCATTTGATCGCCGGTCACCAGTACACTTTTCGCTTACTTGCAGGACTTTTTCCGTCCTTTTTCAATAATTATTTACCACTTAATTTGCAATTTTCCTCTTTATTTCCTCTTTTTGGAAAGCCACGTACAACACAAATGTAAACAAACGATGAGGGTTGCTTCGAACCATTTTTTCCGTCATAAGATACATATTTTCGCGACAAGTGTGCCATTTTGCTCCGAAAACACATGCGTTGTGAATAATTTCACAACGCAACACTGTTTTGATCGCATGATTTGGCATCGAGAGCCTCATCATTTTTGACCGACGCGGTCAAATTTTACTCTCCCGCTCTCTCTCTCAATTTTTCATTTTACATTGAAGCAACAACAACTATCGTGACCGACGGTCATTTGACCGTCTGCATAACAGCGCCCTAACAGGTCGTTGTAGCCAGGTATGTTACCGTTACATACATTTCGCGATACTTGGTTATGTTCACTAAAATTTGTTCGATTTTGTGTGTAATTTTAATTAAAAAGTTTAAATGGGCAATATAAAGCTAAAAACATAGTGGAGCGGCGAGCAAAGCAACGAAAACAAATTAACGCTTTTGACGCAAAGCACACATAGTGACGAGCAAAACGAAAAGGGTTTTTTTTCGTCGCTTTGCTCGCCGCTCCACTATGTTTTTAGCCTAAGTCAACCCAACGATGTCACAAACAAACAATCGGCCTTATGCTGAATATCGTCATCGTCTGAAAATATGACGATACGTCAACTTTGGTATGCTGTTTATCGTCGTATCGTCAGCTGACGACGGAGTGCTATGCTCGTCATCGTTATCGCCTTTCGTCTATCGACGAATATTTCTATCGTCGGAAATTTTGCTGACGAAACTCAAACGAAATGAAGCTCCACACGAACAATTTCAACTTCTAGTCGCCGAATTAGAAAAAAATCCCGCTTTGGCCGAAGGCTACCAGCGAGGGCTTGTGGTGACGAATTTCAAAAGTGAGTGGGAGTCAATCAGCACGAAAATTAATGCGGCGGGACCTCCAATGCGAGACGGCATGGTTAATTGAAACGTTTTCCAAATTTAAAGAAATTGGTTAATCTTATTTTACATATTTTAGGTGTGGAAAGATCTAAAATTTAAAGTTAAAAAGAAAATGATGTTCAATAGGAAGGAGGCGAATGCAACTGGTGGCGGTATCTGCAAACAAATGCCGTTGTCTCCACTGGAAGAAGAAGTGGCAAATTTTATGGGATTTGAACACCTGCTAAAACCAGCTGGCGAAGCATGTGGTATGCTAAACGAGCACATTGATTTGTTACAAGAATTCCAAGAAAATACTCCTACCGCCACTGCTACTTGTTTGCCAATTGTCGCACCAGCTTATTTTACACTTGCATCGCAACTCCATCGACCACCAGACTTGACTCGACTAGCGCAACTCCATCGACCACCAGACTTGCATCGACAACCGCACAGACATCTTCGCCGCGCACTGAATAACACACGAGATTGAACCTTTTGGAAAAGCTCGTGAGCATCCAAGAGAAAGCGCTTTAAATGATTGAAAAAATACAAAACAAAGCGCCCGCTAACAGCGCAAACGGTATCGCTTGGCGAAGGCTAAACGAGAGGAAGAGTTGTTCGATCTCGATCTAAAAACTCAAACTTCAACTTCTGGAAATGCAGCTTGAGAATTAGTTAATTGTTTAGTTTTTACATGTTTTGGTTCTATTTTTTTTGTTTGTTTGCTTATGAAGTAAAAGCTGTGTTGTTGTTTTAAGTTTGTTTATTATATATTGACGTTATATATAATACATACTGCAATGTTCACAACGGATGAAAATGTAGTGTCCTTTAATTGGGCTCCATTTTCCGTACGAATGAAGAGTGGATGATGGTAAAACCATTTGAAGTAACAGAATTTCCCTCGTGAAATACCCAAAACAAAAAATTTTCCACTCATAGAGTTGCCGTGTTTATTCAATTCACAACGTTTCGTCTACGTTGCTTGTACAACATACCGAAGTGTTGACGAAACGATAGATTTGACGATACACATAGACGATCGTCAACGATGAGTGAGACGATAATCAGCATAAGGCCGAATGTTGTTGTCGTCGGCGGCGCAAGCCAATGACCCAGCAACTACGCAGTAGCTGTCGTCAGAAAATTACTAGCGAACATTGTTGCTGAAGTTCGATGTGTTACGCGCAAGACCAGCAAAATGGTACAGCGGGCAAGAATAGAAGGGCTTTATGTTAGCTACCCTATGATCAAAAAAGAACGGGAATTAAAAAAACGCAACATTCCAATTTTTATAGATTTCTTTATTATCCCCTTCAAAATACTCTCTTTCTGCGTCAATACATGTATGCCAACGTTTGATCCAATTTTCCATACATTTTTTATAGGCCGCCAAAGGTATGGCCTTCAGCTCACGCAGCGAATTCTCTTTTATAGCTTCTATGGTCTTAAAACGCTTTCCCCGCAATGGCAATTTGAGTTTAGGAAATAGAAAAAAGTCACACGGGGCCATGTCTGGACTATATGGTGCTTGGCTAATGACATTGGTCGAATTTTTGGCTAAATCAACACGACGCTGTTTTTGAATGAAATTCACGTTTTTTGGCACCAGCCGAGAAGCGACGCATTTCATACCCAAAATATCAGTTAAAATGTGTTCGGCGGATCCAAATCAGATGCTCAACAACACAGCAATCTCTGTTATCCATACACAACGATTATCCAACACGATTTGCTTCGCCGATTCGATTTTTTCTTCGGTAACAGACCTTGATGGCTGTCCAGGGATCTGTTTATGCTCTGAACCGTTTATACCATTCGTATGCTCGTGTTTTCGACATACACGCTTCACCATACGCCTTTTGTAACATTTTCAACGAATCGGCACACGAAATTTAATTTTTAAGACAACATTTTAGGCACGCGCGTTGTTCTAATTTTTCATCCATTATAAAAATCGATACACTATTTTTCGACTTTTTCGTATAGACGCCAATCGAATACTTACACTACGATATACTTATCCTAGGCCACGGAGTGGAGAACAAAATTACTTATACATCCACTTACGAATCCGATCGATTTTTACACGACTGTATTCATATGCGTGTAATGACAATGCTCATCTGAAAAAGAACGTAATATTGGTATTTTTGTTTCCTAACTGTATTAATCTACGGATTAATGTACCGTTAAGACATTGTTTTTATTCGTTTGTTTGCTTCGTTGGTTTGTTCAAGCGCGCTATCCACATTGATCCCAACATAACTATATCAGCTAAGACAAGACTTTGCAAATGGACTTTACGAAACGCTGGAAATAAATCGTTTCTTCTTCTATAAGCCTGCACGGCGTCTCATATTGCTCCTGAACTCACTGCCGACTGTAGTGTGCGCAAAATCATAGAAAAGAAAATAAAATATGGCTGGCATGGCGACCTATATGATTGCTACAGGCAATTAAAAAATATATAATAAGTAATCAATAAAGACAATTAAATAAAAAGGGAATTGGAAAGAAAGGAAGACGTGTTTATTATTATAATTTTCCGTTTTGCTTGTTTAAAAGAACTAAAATAAGAAAATCTAATATTGTAAATTTATGGTCACATAATTCGCCATGGAACCATTCAGGTGTAGAATATTTATACTATTTTTAAACGTAGGCAAGCCGTAATAACATTTTTCTTAAGACAAAATACTTGTCTTATTATTTATTTCTTTAGTAGTGCTTTCGCCCTATTGAAAGTCAATAGACCTATTAACAAAATTAAAACATGTATCTAATTATTTTTGATTTCAAGTGTTTTCACGAATTTTGAAGTCAATATGCCCATCAGTTCATTTTTTTCGTAGTTTTCCCATATTCTCAAAATTGTAATCAACCATGAAAAAAACAAATAATTTTACTTCGAACTCGCCACGTAAAAATATTTGTAAACATTTTAAATTAGGATCAACCACCAAATTTTTAAATCAATCAAAGCATTGGCCAGCAAAGAGCCATACACCACAAAGATTCGATTGATGGTGACATGACAGCAATTTGTGCAGCAAAACCAATCGGCAACACAAAAAAGCATACACACAATAAACGACAACAACAAAAACATTAGCGAATCCCGAATCATCTTCGTTGAAACGACGATGACGATGCTTTGGTTCGTTGTTTGCTCTCCGCTTGCGCTTCGACGAACAAGATCAATAAACATGCATGCAAAAAATGAGCGATCACTACGCCACAACAACCATCATTTCAATATACACGAGCGGAGCCGTTGCGAAAAAAATTGCTTTTTGCTGTTATCAAACGAACGAGCGAGGGCAAATGTCTCGTGCCTATGCCTCCGCTCATCTCTTATCCCCCGCGTCAACAAAGACGCTTGCAAAATTTTTGAAGATGCGTATTCTTTATATTGTATATTCTTTGGTAAAACTTACTCTCGGCGGCGGTTCCATAACGGTTGTATAATGGCCAGAGGTGTAGGAGCAGTGTTTAGTATTGTGACAAATATGATACCCGTGGTCAAAAGCGATAACCACTTCAGTCGACTTAAGGCAGAATTGAGTTATGGATGCAACCGTGCTCCTTTGACTGTACTGTGCATTTTGTAGTTGTTTGTAACTTTAAAACAAAAAAAGTTTTTAATAAAACCTATTCGCTTATGTTATAATGTTATGTTATAATAATCGCCTAGGTTTGGTTAAGAGTTCCGCTTCTTATGTTTGTTTTTTCTTTAAAATCTTAAATCGACTTAATTTGTTATAAAGGGTGTCCCATCTGATGGTTGCATTTTGAACTAGCGAGTAAATCGACTTTGGCAGAACTTACGTCTGTCATTCTTTGACAGATAATTAGTTTATTGTTTGCGGTTAACGAATATGGATCGCTTTTCGCTCGAAGAACGCTGGAAAGTGTTGAAATTTTACTTCCAAAGTAAAAGTGAGTTGGGCACTCAGTTTGAATATCGTGTATACAGCCGGTTTGGAAATGTGCACTGGCCACCGCGCAGCTGCGATTTGACTCCGCTAGTATTCTTTGTGGGGAACCGTGAAGGATAGATGTTATGTGGACCCACCAGCGTCGATTGACGGCTTGAAAGCCAATATTTGACAAGCATACATGAATGAAATTGTATTTCATACACAACAGCATGGATGTGCCTTTATAATAAAAAACCCGTTTGAAAAACACCTGTGCGTTCATTATTTTCCAGCCAATTTAAAATGCAAGTTTCTGTTGGGACACCCTATATCACATTTTGTAAATCAATGTTTTGAAAAATTGCCATCATTTCAACATCCGCTAATTTCGAGTTAAGCGACTATTGTGTATTTACATTTCAGTTAAAAATTCCCAAACTCTAAGCCAGACTAAGTAGGCCTATGTTCAGAAACTACCAAATTTTTTATAGAAACAAAAGCTTAAGTCGATATAATTGCAATAAACGTGAATTAGTCAATGTGGAATAATCGCCCATATTTGTTTGTTTCTAAATTGTTCTAAAAAAAATGTGTTTCCTTAGCACATTCTAATTATTCAGATAAAAACCTATTATTATTAACAAATTCTATTCAGTATGCGGTACTACTTTTATCATATACAAACAGTAATTTTTGACTTAAGCGCTTGTTGCTTTTGACCAGACATGTTGACATTTTGAGCACGCAGGATCAGCCGAAAAGTTTGACGCACTTAGCTTCGGACATTGTCTTCCAGCAAGAAGTGATCCGAAGCAAACTGCGAAACTAACTAAAATGTGGTTGGAAAATAATAATTTCGCAACTTTTACGTGGCCTTCACCATCTCCTAACCTTAACACCATGGAACACCTATTGGGAATCCTGAGCATCCTACATAACATCCAGAGCCAGAGCATAACCTCCGAGACACCAGCCAGGCCATGGGCGGTCTGCTCGAAAGATGTTTGCTGGCTATATGACAAGCAAGGCCACATAGCACGAGACTGCCGTCAACGAAAGAAGCGTACTCGAAGCCGAGACTCAGCCAAAAATCGCAGGGCTGAAGAGTCGTTAAACTTGAAGAGGGCAGCCCAAAGTGGAGTGGAAAAGGAGCGGTGATTGGCGAGTGTAGAGGCTGTAACAGCTGTCAATTGTGAGAATGGCCTACCCGGAGGATGTAATGGACATGAATACAATACCGAATTTACAGCAAAACAGAAAGCGCAGTCACTCCTGCAGAAATAGCAGGCGAAAGGATCGCCATTGTGAAGCACAACCTCGACACCGGAAGTGCGAAGCCAATCCGCCAAACACCACGACGAGCCCTTCTGGCCAAAAGCGACGAAGTCACAAAGAGAGCCCTCGTCAGGCCCTTGATGCTCGCCGGCCGTGTTAGTCAAGGAAAAGGATGGCAGTACGCGATTTTATGTAGACTATCGGAATCTCAACGACGTGACCAAGAAGGTCGGATATCCACTACCTCGAAACGATGACACCCTGGACACACAGTGGTTTTCCACGCTCGACTCACGCAGCGGCTATTGGCATGTAGACAAAAAGAAAACAGCTCTGTGTTGGCGATGGTTTGTGGCAGTTTACCGCCATGCCGTTTGGACTTTGCAGCGCACCAGCGACATTCAAACGGCTAATGGAACGTGTGCTAAAAGGGCTACATTGGCGAACGTGTCTGGTGTACCTCGACGACATAATCGTGATGGGTAAAAGCCTCGACGACCACTTGGAAAAGCTAAAGAGGAGGTATTCGAGCGAATTCAAGAAGCCAAGCTTTAACTTAACCCAGAGAAATGCGAGCTGATTTTAATATTTTACCGTTATGTGCAAAACAAGACATCGTCGCTTCAGAAAAGAAATATCGCACATTAGAGTGATTGTGGTAGGACATGTAGTTCTGTTTCCTCAGTCGATGGCATAGAAAATTACGATTATGTGCTTCACCTTCGTCGCAATCGCAATAAAAATGTCGTCCAACGGCATGGCGTACTAAGAAACGAAAAAAAGAATTTATCTATAATTTCTTCCTCATTTACCTTTTGTATTTTAAAGTGCACTTTACACTCTATCGTCTTCTAGCATCATATTTTACGATCGTTAGTAGAGAATTACATTTTTTTTTATTCTGTGCGTGTCAACTAAATTTCAGTTCAGGGTTGTTTATATAATTTTTTCTTATAAATCTTTTATTATCTTATTTGAATTTGCTTCATTTTTTTTACATATATGCTTACATTAACGTACATATGCCTGTGCTATATTACCAGAATTACTTAAATCGGCCGCTTAAATCTGTGTTTCAAACTTAAAACATAAACATGTTTCTTTTAGACGGGCTTTATTGTATTTTTAAAAATGTCTTAAATTATGTACAGGTTAGTTCTTTGGTAGTAATAGAAATATCCGGGACAAGTTTTTAGGCTTTTATATCCTGAAAAATAATATGTTTATGTAGACCGGTGTTTGCACTACATTCGTCTCAATACCCTCTACCATCTTTGAGTAAGCGACTTCTCTCTGAACTTTAACTCTTCAAAGGAAAAAACAAAATGTTTAAATCGAATCTTACATTGTTTATCCAATTCCTAAAAGTGAGTGTGTTTTAGAACTTAATTTTTCAATTCTATTCAAAAATCAAACATCATGATCATAGCACGTTGGTACTTGCGGTAGGGCAAGGAAAACGACTCTAGAAGAGAATCTGGATTACATTTTAGCAGTTAACCCTACGCCTATTGCTAGCGCTTCTTTTCTAGAAATTTTATATATGTATTTCAAATTATCTTCCAGGAAACAAGTTAATCTCTAAAGGGGTTTAAATTGTTATCATAATCGTTTTTGTTACTGATACATTCCGTCTCGTCCTCGAACGGGTTTGTAGAAATAGGCTTTTTCGTCAAGACTTCACATTCTCTCGGAGAACAAGTAGAGCTAAAACGGCCGGCCCAACTGTTGTCACAAATTGGGTTCTGTTTGACCTGATGCTCATTGTATAATGTCTCGGCTGTATCGGCCGCAAACTTTTTGCAAATTCTACGCGATAAAAATGCTGAAAGCGATCCCATAATATCAGCACATGCATCATTGGGTAAGCATTCTACAATATCGGAATTTTGAACGTTTTCAATTGCACTATTCTGCTTCTTGTTTGTCAAACATGCAACGCAAACATTTTCTTTTGCGTAAGCGTTTATACATTCTTTATGAAAGCAATGTTGGCAAAGATAATATACAGCAGGTAGCTGCAACTGCTGCTTGCAAATGTCACACATACTGCTTCGGAACTCAATTGGATTTTGTTTAAAATTCGACAGCAGGACGATATGATACTGCTGGTCACTTAGTAAGAGTTTGAGAAAGGCGGCTTCTTCTTTGGCTTCAGATAACGTTTGTAATTGCTCTTGAATAAAAAACTTTTTAATGTGCATAATTGCCAACTTTTTGTTTATTGAAATGGTTTGCAAAATCTGTAGTAGAGGTTGCCATTTTTCTTCAAGTATTGTTTTGAATACTTTGTTAATTAGCTCCACGGCGTTTTCTGTTGAAAATGCAATTTTGCTGAACGACTGCAGCCAAATACCTGAATTTACGGTGTCACGGTCCAGAGCGTTTTCCAAGTCGTTCGTCTTAATGTAATGCCGCAAGCATAATTGCTGATAATTGGAAGTTTTGTACAAGCACATTACGCCACTCCAAAACGAACTGCTCCTACAATGCACAAGAAGTTGTTCCGCAGACATATATCCGATATTTTTTTCTATAAACTTCAAAATGTCCTCAGCAGATCTGCGTCCTTCACGCCAATCACGTAAGTATAATTCGAATAAAATAGTGTAAACAGTAACGTGACAGTCACCTACAACTGTAATATGCTCTAGAAACTCTGTACAGTATTGTTTGTTTGTGATTAAGAGCGGAATAAATCGTTCCGGGCACTTAACGACGGCACTGCCGGAGCATGGGTCTTTTGTACATAGCAGCTTTAATGTTTTAGTTGTCTCGGACGGATAATGGGTCATTAGCAACTGACCGTTCTCCATGAATAAATTGAACACCTCCCCTTCCGTCAATTTCTCCAAGAAATCATGCATGTGCTCACGACCTGCACGTAGCTTATTCAGGAACTCGATTGTATTCATGTTGGGAAACATTCTATATTCGGCGCAGCCCAGAGGAATGTCGATTAGAGTGACGCTATCGTAGCAAATATGGTTAACTTTTGAAGGTAAGTTAAGCCGTTCATCGCAATTCAAAAGTAGCTCCAAGTGTTCGACAGTAGCAAATTCCGTTTTTAACAAAGCTCGTAAATATTCAGCAAGGTAGACATTGTACCTGAAATCGAGTAGCTTCCGAATAATGCAATAAGGATCTACTAAACCAACTGTCCTTATGAACTTGTCAACTGCACCACACAGATCTCCCCTCTGCAACAAATAATCACCGTACTGCACTAGTACGGGCCCTCTGTATATGCTGTGATCGCTATCTGCGAGTAGACGCAGAGCTACATCATATAAATTTTTGCCTAGGAGTAAATTGATCTTGCTTTGCAAATCTCTTTCCTGCAACTGCAACACTTCCATCTCACGCATTAAAATGAAGCAATTGGAGCCGTTCACAATGACACTTATAGTTGAAGATACTTCTTTAGCGAATACAGTTATTTTGTTTTGAATATCCACAACAATTAGCGCTGACGATGTTTGTGGTGGAAACGTTTTCGCCTCCGGCTGCACCAATGTCACTAAATTGTTGCCATACCAAGCAATGGCTTGTTTCTTCCCCTCAATAGCATAACAGGGCCCACGACCGTCGCTGGTGAAACAGTAGACGGCGTCGTCGCGTCCAACTAGGAAGTATGATTCTGGTTCGGGGCCTACAGCACAACAGCGCGCAGGTGACACGTTTGCATCCAAGGTAACCTTGGTTTCGCATATACTATTGTTTTCTGCGATATTGTAGCAAAAAATTCCGGATTCCGAACACACAAACATATTAACTAGTTTCTTTCGACGAAACTCGATGCCTGTTATAGGTCGTGAACAAACGGGAATGCACCGGAAATTCGCAGACATATCGCGGTTAACAGTAGCTCGATGAAGTAAAATATCTCCCCGATCAAATCCAATCGCTACGCAAACCTGAGTGTTGTCTAGAAAACATGCTTGTAAAACCTTGGCAGCACCATGTGGTAACAACCGCGCAGTGCCCAAACTGTGGCCTCCACCGCGCTTAGTGATTTTATTAAGATTAAATACTTGTACAAATACATCGTCCTTTGGCTCATCTTGTGCTAATATTACCAACAGGTTCTTCTCCGCGGTTATAGCACAAAGGCGAATATTGCTGCAATGACTCTGGAAACTAATCGATTCCCAGTTTTTAAAAAACACGTAAACGAATCCAAGTGCATCACACAACACCTTCAGTGTTTCATTGTAGCACTGTCCTACAATTTGCGCTTTAACATTTTTAAATTTGCTATTATCAGCGCAAAGCACCAGATCAAAAAAGTTGAACCTTTTCCACTCTAGTACACTCATTTTAAAGCTTTAACATAACTATAGCAGAAAGCGATGCTGGATAATTTGTATCTTGGAATTACTGAAACTGAAACATAGAAAACAGCAAAATTAAAATTTCTTCGTCTTCAAGGATCAAACATATTCGAAATAACAGCGACACGACTACAAGATGGCGTGGGCTTCAAATTCGCCGTGTAGTCCACTATTTGATTACAATGAGAACGACATCATCATCATTAAAATCATATTCTTTTGTGTGCCTAAACACAAATTTACGCACTTGCTCTGTTAAGGGGGGGGTAAGGGTTTACACATTCGAAAAATCTAATTATTTTTTTGTATCTTATCTTATTGTAAAACATTTCAAGAATATATTCTCCAAATTTTAAGCCGATCGGAGCAAAACTCTGGAAGTTATGGTCTATAGTTAGTCCTCTGTCCTTTAGTGCAGGTATACAGCATATTCTCTTTAAACACGTTTTTCTCAAAACTACTTTTTCGAAGTCGGTGAACACGATCCTGCAAAATCTACTCAATGGATTCTTTTCAAACTTGGAACATACTTTCTTGGTATAAAATGCCTCCCCCCTACACTTTTCAAATTTTTCCATTTTTATTTTTAGGTAGTTTTTTATTTAAAAAATGGCGGAAAATTTAGCGCAAAATCGCGTTTTTTGCTTCAGTAGCCCACGAATTGTTGAAAAACGCAAATAATAACTTTTCAACGATTGGGGGGGGGAGGATTAACTCATACTCTAAGTAAATTGGCCAACTTTTTTGATTTCAGATAATTCTACGCCGACTTATCGTGTTCACCGCACAACGTGTTTTCAAAAAGACGTTCTGGGAAACCCGCTGTCACCGGCTTATTTTTCAATATTTTGTTACGAAAATTTCACGAAATATTCTCTAAATGATGCTTTAGAATTTAAAAAAAGTTTCAATAAATTTGCTTCAGCTGCATCTCCGTAAAAAATTAGCGAAAAAAGTGTTTTTTGATTCAAATTATCCCTTACCCCCCCTTAAGCATTTCAATTTCTATAACCAATATAAAACAAATGACAATGTGTAATAATTCATGAAAATAGTACAGTTTAACTGAAATAGTAACAAATTTGTAACTGTTGCTTAAAGCAAACCAAAAAATTAAGTATTTCAAGTAGTAATATTGTCTAGACCCCGACCGATTTATTGGGCTTCGGCTGTATTCGGTTAATAAACGGCACCGTCACACAGAAGCTTCTTACGTATAAAATATGCCATATTTAGACTCATCATGATAATATAAGTGACAAATACTTGATACGGATGTTTTAGAGTGGAAAAATTTGTGTGTCATCATTTGAAAGCTGAGGCATACGATTTTTCGATCCGTTTTTATATAATTAAGGTAAAAGTTATACCATAGTGTTGTAAATTAACGCACTGACATTTTCTAAAACCTACTACTTTAGAAAAGAAAAATTAGCCATATTGATAAAGTGGGCGTTGTATTTCGATCCTTTTTTTATATAATTAAGGTAAAAGTTATGCCATAGTATGTTTATAGCTTGCACTGAGATGCTTAGGATGTATTCACTTTGTCTTAGAGATTATAATACACGAAAGGAGGCATGGCCGGTATAGAAAAATATATCTATTTTACTTTTAGATTGATTTCCATACAAAAATAATTAAAAAAATGTGAATATTTCAATATTTTCCATAATATGATGCCATAATATGTCCGTTTATGTGTACTTATTGCTAGTTAGAAATGGGTCTGGTTAGTTGGAAAGAAGATTTAATGTATGAATATGGGATGTATGTAAAATTTAGTTTTATATAATTTCTCTATGTATATCTTTAATCTTTTTCAGAATGCAACTATCATATGGGTGGGGTCGATCTTATGGATGGCCTATCAGGTCGTTACCATATTCGGCTCAAGACACGCAGCTACTCCCTTCGCCTATTTTATCATTTCGTAGATATGACCCTCGTGAATTCCTATCTTAGATTAGGTTGGAGTGACAGCGTTCAATGCGAATAGCTCACTTAAGCACAACTTTTGGCTCATTGTGATACCACAGTGGATGGCGCGACTCCCCCTTATCGCGCCTGGAACCATCAAATTTCCGTGTTGAATCTGGCTATATCCCTGATGTTCACAAGAGATAGTCCAGTTAGGTTATTGAAAAAAGCTGAGCCGAGGAATTTAAATCTTCTTGCTTGCTTGCTTAATTCCTATCTTCTTCGTCAAAGAATCCACGGCCAAACTGAAGAACTGGCGGATTTTCGAACTATAGTAGCAGATGTCTTATGCAGATATGAAGCAAATGGTGCAAAAAAGGTGGCTGGAAGACTTTCCAAGGCAACTATATCCTCAAATCCAGGCCCTCCTAAGACTTGTTTACCTCCACCAGAGATCCGTTTTGAGCAAAGTTTTTGGATAGAACAGGCAAACAAATTGGCAAATCGCCAGGTTGCATTTCATCAACACAAGATTGTTGTATTAAATGCAACTTAAATTTTTGTGTGACATTGCCAAACATTTATCATCACTTCTTTTGATTTTCCTGCCTTTTCTGCACTTTCTTCTATGAACTTTAATATGCTGTATTTTCGGCAGCCCCGCCTGGAGGCGGGCTACCTTTAAACACACCTAGCGACGAAACTATTAGCCTGAGACAAAAATTAATATCATTTTCGTCTTTCTCATGACAAAATTAATCAACTGTAATTTTTTTACAGCAATAGAAAATTGGCCTGCTAGAGGGTTCAATTAGCAACATTGAGTGCTTGTTTGCATACTTTGCTCAGCTGCTTTACAAGCCAAATGCGTAATATTTGTTGTTTTGGCAATTGCGTTAACAAAATTAACGAACTCTTTTAAATTATTCATTGTTTAACTTCAGTACTTCCAAACAAATACGAAATTGTGAAATTTTAGGCGTCACAAAACATATGATTGTTGGGCTGATGCTGAGGCCATCATTGTAATTACGTTGCCAACTACACCGCAACCATTGAAGCCGACGCCATTTTGCAGTCGCGTGGCCGTGTCGCTGCCATCGTCTATGTGTTCGGGGCATCTGGGTTATAAGGTTTTTTAATTGAAGTAAGAAGATTTATGTCGAGACATAGTGCGTAACATAATTGTGAGGACACTTAAACAGAGTCTTTGAGTTAAGTACTAACAGACTAAGTTATCGCTTGCTCTATCGATAACGATTATTATAAGATTTTTTTGTGTAAAAGCATCAACAATATATGACATTGTACGTATTGTTACTGGATCCTCCGCAAGTAACCAAATTGGTTTGTTCCTGATATCTGCTTGCGTTGTGATACAGCGAATTGTAAGATTTTTAAATCTACTTCCGTCCAATGATTAACCAGAACTTTTCGACAATTGGTGTTTAATGTATACAAATATATACACGTGTATGTATGTTGCGATAGCATTTGCATTATTAAGTTACATATATGAGTTTAATCAAACCAATAAGTTCTAAACAGTAACACGACAGTCATGCATTATTCGATTATTTTCATATGTTAAGGAGAGTCAACTGTAATCCCGGATATATTAAGTATTGTGAATTCAAAAGTTATAATTTGTATGTGCTTTTTCAAGGTTCACCACCCTTTTGGACACAAGTATATAAACTTAAGTAGCAGAGCCCGTTTGTTTTTTAATGTTTGAAGTAGGGTAGTCAAATGTGCTGATTTCATCACTACATGTGACAATTTTTATTTCGTTCTAATTTTTGTAAACATTAAGTCTGTACGCAGAGTTTTTGTGTTTGTACTGGGGTTAGTGAAAAAAAGTGAACCAGGTAGAATGACGGCCTCTCTTTGGTAGGAAAACTAGAAAGTGACTGTATTCCATAGTATACTAAAGTAGTGTAGTAAGGGTAGTAAGTAGTGTAATAAGACCCCCTAATGTACCCCTTTGCACAAATATTGGCAAAAAAGTCACCAGCCGGTGATTAAAATGAAAACTTAGTTTTATTTGGAATTCATTTATGAGTTTTTCCTTTTGCTTTTATTGCGATTTTAATTAAATGACTGTGCATTTTTGGTGCAACAATTTTTTTATTGACAATTTTCAGACATTAAAATTGACATAATATGAAATAAGTATACAAAAATTTTGGGCTTAAGTGCAGAATAGCGTACCCTCGTCAAAAAAATTAATAAGTATGCTTATACAAAGAAGTTTGGCTCTTGAGTCTAACAAACTAAACATTTTGCTGGGGAAACGCCTACCAAAGGCGTGGCACGGGGTCAAATTTCAAAACTTTTATCAAAATAACTCAGTCAATTTTCAATCGATTTATTCGATATGGGTATCAAGCGAAAGGTCTTTTTCATACCTTTATTTTGATGTACCACATTATATACTTTATATGTACGAGTAAAAAATTATAAGCAAACAATTCTTATTTTTTTTTTTAAATTTTACAAAACACGATTTTTTCTCGAAAAAAACCATAATAAAGATATAATAAATTTGTTACCATATATTCTCTACGGAATTCTCTTTACAATGAAATATAGAACATTTGAACTTTTTTTGTTTTTGTTTTTATATTTAAATTTATATTGAGTTAAAAGAATGTGCCTGCAAGGGGATTCTACGGTTTCCGTGGCGCCGCCATTTGATGATGTTTTTAGATAGATTGACCGAAAATAAATCGAAAATGAAGAATACAATTTTTCGATATCTCGCTTCGTTTTAGAGATATCGAGGTTCAAAGTTTTTATATTTCCATATTGTACACACCTGACTGTTGCCTGATGTGGTGGTAACTCCCATGAGGGTTATTTTTTTAGCGCCCGGCCGAAGGCCGGCCACCTGGGAAAAACTTATTGCCAAAAAAACTATGGCTTGGAACTATGGATTTGAACAAAAAATACTGTGCACACCTGACTGTTGCCTTATGTGGTGGTGACTCCCATGAGGGTTATTTTTCAAGCGCCCGGCCGAAGGCCGGCCACCTAGGAAAAACTTATTGCCAAAAAAAACTATGGCTTGGAACTATGGATTTGAACAAAAAATACTGTGCACACCTGACTGTTGCCTGTTGTGGTGGTGACTCCCATGAGGGTTATTTTTCAAGCGCCCCGGCCGAAGGCCGGCCACACAAAAGGTACTTGAATGCAGAAATTCTTTGCTTAGGCGCGATATTTAATTAAAACACGCATTGAAAAGAAACAAAACTGTATGTTTTTATATTTCATTGAAAAGAGAATTCTACACGCTATAATATAGTGTAAATTTTTTTGTATCTTAATAACGAGATTTTTCGAGAAAAAAATCGGGTTTTGTAAATTTTATAAAAAAAAAATTTTTTCTTATAATTTTTTACTCGTACATATAAAGTATATAATGTGGTACACCAAAATAAAGGTATGAAAAAGACCTTTCGTTTGATACCCATATCATATAAATCGATTGAAAATTGAATGAGTTATTTTAATAAAAGTTTTGAACTTTGACCCCGTGCCACGCCTTTGGTAGGCGTTTCCCCAGCAAAATTTTTTGTTTGTTACATTCACAAAACCAAGCTCTATACAGCCAAATTTTTTATTTTTTTTTCACGAGGGTACGCTATTCTGCACTTGTTCCAAATTTTGTATACAGACATTAAAATTGACATGATATGAAATAAGTATACAAATATTTTGTTTGAGTTTTATTAGACTACTTTATTATTATAGAATGGATATGAGAGAGCCGAGAAAATGAACCCTAGAGGGTCTAATTTCTCAAGCTTTCAGACTAGATAGCCCATTGTGCTTCAGACTCGTAAGGAAATGGATGATAGAGGAAAGTGGGGTTGGGTTATTGGGAGAGAGAAAGTAGAAGGGAAGAGTGGGTGACTTCAAGTCTTCCTGCACGGATTTCCTGGATTCTTTAATGAATAAAAATAATGGACCTCGTCCATCATAACATCAGAACCAAAAATGCGCAATCTCGTTCTAGCGAAGGCGGGACATATACAGCGAAAATGCTCTGTGCTGTCTACCTCCTCCAGACAAGATGCGCAATTTCGTTCCTCGATGATGACCATTGTGGCCATATGTTGGCCCCATGGATTGTGTCCTGTGATTAGTCCGATCCGGCGAAGATCTTTTCTTCCTAAATTTAGAAGGAATACCCCCTGCCTTTCTGCTCTGGTCTAACACAAAAGACTTGGCAGTCTTACAGCTTCCCAATCTAGACCAACGCTCCCTATGTAAGCTGTTTACATAGGATTTGATCCGGTCCAGGGTGCTTGCTAGACTGGTGCCGTTTATTGGTTCTGGTCCCAATATCGTGCCCCCCTAATCAACAGTTAGCCAATTTATCGGAAGTTTCGTTACATTGAACCTAGGAACCCAGATACGTTGTAGCTTATTATGTCGACAACTGACCTCAGCATCATCTTACATTCTTGGACAATCTTCAAAGTCACTCGCGCGTTCTCCAGGGCCTTTAGTGCAGCCTGACTGTCACTACAGATTCCTATACGTTTCCCGCGCCTTTTCTTCTCGATTATTTATTCCGTTTAGTTCAGAATGGCGAAGACCTCCACGGATTGGAACACGGTTGCCAACCCTCCTAAAGAATAGTAACAATTGACACTCTCATTAAGGTGCCATCCAGCTACAATACCTCTATCGGTCTTGGAACTGTCAGTGAAGTAAATGTCCATCAAGTCCCCTAGCATGGACTCCGGATTATACCATTGTTCACGCGCCGTGAACCTGATTTCTAAATTTCTCCCAAAGGATACTACACGTATCAGACAGTTCTAGGGGCCAGCAGCAACGAATATTGTCCTGACAACCTCTTAAAGATTTCTCTATGACCCGAGTTCCTTTCGTCGTGCCACTGCCCGTAGGAATACAGTCGACATGTTGCCTTCATTGCTTCCTGTTGAACTTTCAAATCTAGAGCAAGCAAGTCAAGCATGGCATGCAAGGCATGGCCAGAGACAGTGCTCATTGCACCCGTTATGCAAATACATACGCTTCTTTGTAGTCCAGAGCCGGAGCTGTGGATTTAACCATAGTTCGTCTCCACCTGACTACTGCTGCGTAGGTGATTACGGGCTTGATAAGCGCAGTATATATCCAAAGGACCATGGCAGATTTCAGGCACCACGTCTTACCAAAAGCTCGATGGCACTGTTGGAAAACCTTTAGCGCTCGGTTTACTTTTGTTGAGAAATACATTTTCCACGTTAGTTTTCTATCTAGGATTGCACCCCGAAATTTCACTTCTGTGGATACATTAAGAGACACCCCTCTTACTACGGAAGCCTAAAACCATCCAGCTTCCGTTTCCTAGTAAACAGAACCGGAGTCGTTTTACTAGGATTGACGAATAAACCTTGACCAGTAGATCACTCATCAATCTTATCCAGGATTTTCTGCATTTTCATGAAAGCTATCCTAAGGCATCGTCCTATGTTAGTGCACAGACATCGTCCGCGTATGCTTGGACATAAATTCCAAGATCGTGCATCTCCCTTAGTAGACGCCTAGAGTGTAGTGATCCGTTGCCAGTCCTTCAATCTTGCATACCAGATCATGAAGGGCTGAGTCACAGGATTTTCCACTCTGCTAAACCCACCGGAAGTGACCAAAACAAAGCTTGTCAGAAACTAACAGATGTCGCATGATTGTATTCAAAACGTGTTGTTACTCATTCACTCTTACACTCTTAATTCTCAACGTTTCATGACCCAATGAATTTATATGATGTTTTCAAATATGCTGTAAAACAGCATTAAAATGAATTTTTTATTTTAAATAAACCTAAAAAACTTTTTACTTATGGCATTTTTTAATGGTACGAGATGAAATGTATGAAAATTTGGTTTTATTTACACGGATTTTTTTTGCGCGATTTTTCTCTTAAATATGAACGAATAAGCTATTTTTTCAAAAAGTTTACTTCTTTTACGCGGATTCTTTTTGCGCGGGTTCGGTCTGGTCCCGTCAAACCACGTAAAGTGAGGATTAAGTGTATTTAAAAATGGCTATTCATTGTTAACACTATCTAAGTTTAAAAACTCCGAAATTTGTTTGCTATAGGGTGTTTGAATTTTAAAACATTATTTGGTTGACTGGAACTTGGTTTGTTCCAATTAAACACTTATTTTCTGGAATTAGTCCTCTTGTGAGGGAAGATGCCCTTTCTGAAGCTGCACTGCTTGCTGGTGTGGCTAAAACCATGCAACTCATTTTGTACAGGAGCTTTTTTTTTTGTTTGTTTTCTGACGGAGGTGGAAAATCTTCGGAAGATACCGGATCTCCAGTTAGCCGGCATGCCGGATTCCAACCGACTAAAAACCACCCCCTCACTATCTCCCCCGCGAAACCGCCTTCCAGCATATCTTCACAAGAAATACATCTAAGTTTTCATTATATGGCTCTTTCATGTTTTCATATACATATATGTAGTTCATTATTTATTGAGTCATGCGTACTTAAAATTTGTATAGGTTGAATAAAATCAGCAAATGGATTTGCCTGCGAAATTACTGAGGAAATATTTACATTCTCGAGATCCCAATCATTCAATTAGCTTCTCAATATTTGAATACAGTTTGGATATGTCATCTGAAAGGTCATTTATTTAGTGAAAGGTTTGCTAGTTACGAATGTGGATCGTTTAACAACCGAAGAACACATAAAAATAGTTAAAACTGGCTACAAAGGAGCTGGTTCAAACGTGGCCACTTTTCGATCATTACGGGGTGATTATGGTCGTCATAATCGACCTAGTGTGCAAGGAATTTGCAAGAATATAAAGAAATTTGAGGAGACTGGAAGCGTTACAGATGTGGTCAGGCCTGCATCATCGCAATGTGCGCACTGCCGAAAATATCGCTTCTGTTAGTGAAAGTGTGGCGGATAATCCGAATTTGTCAATTCCACGATGTTCTCAGCAATTGGGCCGTATATTAACCGACTTTTTTTTGGCCAGAAATTGAAGATTATAAACTGGACGATAGATATGTGGTTTCCACAAGACGGTGCCTCGAGCCACACAACACGACCGATTTTAGCTTTATTGCATGGGAAGTTTCCAGAACGCGTAATTTCACGCGACGTCAATTGGCCACCAAGATCATGCGATTCGACGTCGTTAAGACTTTTTTGTGGGGGTCCGTCAAAGACCGTGCCTACGCGGATAATCCCCTTACGTTGGAGCATTTGCAAACCAACATTCGTCAAGTTATCGCCGAGATACCGCTCGAAATGTGCGAAAAAGTGGTCAAAAAGCTTCACTGCTGCAACCAGTCTAGAGGTGGTCATTTAAATGATATTGTATTTCGTACGTAATGGCAAGGTCCAAGCATTATCATAAAATAAAAATTTCATCGAAATCATATCTTTATGTGTGTTTTATTTAACTTTACGGTTCGCACCAAACGCTTAAATCATGTTTGGTCCCCTATCAGTCACAATTAAAACTTTATCATCTAGGTCGCTACCGAACTCATTCAATATGCTTTGAATTTGCACACGTATATGTTCACCTAAAATACGGAATATGAAGATAGATCGTTGGAGGTGTGAAAAAAGCAAAGGTACGACCTTCGCCCTTTCGAGTTTTTCAAACGGAAAAGGTTTGACCTGTGCCCATCAATTTATATTCACCTTTGCATCATATTCTCTCCATAGATTGGAGTCCAACAAGTCTTCTCGTTATTGGAGAATTTTTATTGTAGGGGACCGTGCATGACAAATAAGTTGTTCGTATAAAGTTGTCCGTCCACAAATCAGTAGTTACACCATATCCGTTAGTCGAATTGCTTTTAAAGTCGTACACTATTTGCTTGTTATTTGTTGTTAAAGCTTTTCATTATTTCTGCCAATTCTAGGATGCGGTAGTAAGTATTTTTAATTTAGAAAATATGTCTTGTTTTTATTTATAAGGTCATGACGAAAGGAAATAGTGGCAATCATCACAGTTTTTCATTACGACGGATTATCCTACAAAGGGCTCGTATAACTGAAAATCATCGAAATCGCTTAAATGACGTAGAAAATGGATTTGCAAAATGTGAAAACTCGGAAAAGGTATGATAATTTTACATATTTTTATTAAATAACTACGGAAGATTGTTGATGTCGAGGTGCCGTGCCTCAATACGTTCAAACGCGTGCTCTACTTTTCTGAGTCGTGTTGATCAAAGATAATGCTTTGGACGTCATCAAGTCATTATCCGTCAACAATTCTGATTCTTATGTATCATCATCCAAAATTTTTAGGGCTAGATTTCTTGTGGAAGCATGTGTATCTGTGGCATGTCATTTGTGGCATATGGCATTTCTCCACCATTGTAGCTGTGACTAGCGCGTTTGACTGGGAGCAGCAATTTTTTCGACACTTGCTCGTCTTCAGAAAATTTTAGGGGTCTGTAGTGGAAATGTCTGAAGACGACTAGACGTAAACAATACAAATTGACGAGACCCTGTATATAGCTAATTTATCTATAATCCCTTTGTTAACGGTTGTAGACGATCAGAATATCAGACATGTGGCGGGAATTGAACAAATAATCGTACGACTGCGTTGCACGAGTGATAGAATTGAAATTAAAAAATTATCGGTAAATAGAGATCACTAGGGATCGGAATTATATGCAAGTGCATATTTTTTTGGAGCTTCCGATTTTAACGGGACCAAGACAGAAACTATTTTTATTGAAAAATATTAAGAATGAGCTAACATATGCACTGCATATTTGCATATGTTTGCATATTTTGCATATTTTTGCATTTTTTGCATAGTTCTTGCATATAAATCCGATACCTAGAGATCACTAAAATGTCGCAAATGAAAGAAAAAATGTCTGCAGGTGTAGGCTTCCAAAAAAAATTAAATAGTTTAAGAAAGCGGTCCTGGGTTTCGAAATAAAAAAAACTAAGGGGTGAACCAGAAATATTTTAGAATGTTTAGCATCCAGCATTCGAAAATGTCAAGAGTTAGGAGCCTGGTATTTGCGAGTGAAAGTATCTATAAGTAGTGCAGTTTCTTCTATAGTAGTTAATTAGATCTTGGATCTACTTCAGTCAGCATGTCGAGCCCACAAGAACGCTGCCGCAAATTAATACTGGACATTTACTTGACTGATAAGACGAAGTCTAGACTAAGCATTGCAAGGTAAAGCACAGTGAGCGTAGCGATGGTTTAAAATGCTATAAACAACTACAACACGGGAAACTCCATCTACAGAACCGAAGGATCAGATAGAAAAAAAGGGTAAAAATAACCCAGAAGTGCTGAAAAGGGTTGTTAGCACTTATTGGAATAACCCCACGAGGTTGACTGGATATGTTGCAGCTGCAGCAAGCACATCGCAATCAACTGTAACGCGATATAAGCGAAGTTAAGGATTAAGGACCCACAAACAGCAAAAAGTGCCTGACCGGTCGGAAGCAAAAAAAAAAAAATAGCGAAGACGCGGACTCGAAAACTGTATGACAATTATGTAACTAAGTTCGGTTGCGTGATTCTCGATGATGAAACCTACTGTAAGGCGGACTTCAAGCAGTTGCCTGGGAATGCCTATTTTACTACAGAGAATAAGAATGGAATACACAGAAAATACTCCGAAGTGAAATACACCAACTTTCCAAAACCCTTCATGGTTTGGCAAGCTATTTGCACTTGCGGTCTACGGAGCAAGGCGTTCATTACGACAGGAACAATTAAGTCTAGAATTTATAAAGAAGAATGCCTTCAAAAACGCCTTCTACCATTTATTGAACAGCACAAAGGAAAAGTTTTGTTTTGGGCAGACCTAGCGACAAGCCACTACTCCAGGTCAACTATGGAACGGTATAAACAAAATTGTGTCACGGTGATCCCAAAAGAGGCAAATCCTCCCAGCTGCCCGGCACTTCGGCCTATAGAAAGATATTGGGCTATAATAAAGCAAACTTTAAGAAAAAGAGAAAAGTTTGCAAAAATGATGTACAGTTCCGAATTCGATGAAAGCAAGACTATGCAGTAGTCACCTAACGTACCAGGGATTAAGTGATAGGAAACTGGCAGGGGAAGCGATTTTCAGACCATTTTTTTCATTTCACATACACAATCTGTGTGAGCTGTGAGAATTGCTCTAGATACAGGGATAACTTTTCCAAGGAGTCTAAGAAAACTAAAATAAATGCCATTTAAAGACATATTCAAATATTTTTATTAAATTTTTAAGCAATAACAGAATTTTATATTCATTTTTTTGCAAACGAATCCCAGAATAATAAATAAAATAAATAAAAATAAAATAAAAAATCAAAAAGGAATAAAAATTAACCACAACGGTAACCCTCACACATGAAAATTGACCACCACAACAACCCTCCATCTTGAGTTTGTATGGGGACATATTTTACGTTCCTAATCAACCATGGGGGCGGGAATATCAGCTGTGGGGCGTTAATATTATCTGTTATGTAAGAGTATTGGTGCATTTTGTGTGTGTATTGGAAATTTCCTCTGCCACTTTCCTATCACATTATCTCTGAACGTACTGTCCAGTCACTAACTAAAAATGTTAAGAATAACAAAAAAAATTTGCAACCGCTTATAGTTCATTCGATTTTTTTGTGGTTGAGAGGTTAAGAAATGTATAATAAACTGCAGTTTATTTTAGTAAAATCAGAATTACTTTTTTTGATGTGTCCTTAAAAATTCTAAATTTTTTCTGATTCACCCTTTATAAGGAACAAAAGGCAATACACATCACATTTATAGCATTAGAGAGTAGTGCTACATAAACACTGATATATCGAACATGAAGGCTGCTAATAGGCTGATTAAATTGTTGATATACGCAGAAGATCTGGCAGAGATAATACCAAAAATGTACCATAGTCATTTTCATAATTTTTCATACATTTTCCTTAAAAAATTAGGAGCCTCAAAATATGCTCTTTTATATGTTCCATTTATAGTCTGAAATACAAGCAAAAAACAAAAAAATTTTGAATTGCTCGAAACAAAAAAAATTAAAATCTTTGCAAGTGTAGATACAAGCAAAGTGTAAATCTGTAAATAAAGTGATTGTTGGTTTTTGACTGCGTTTGCGCTGAATAATTGAAGTGGTTTTATTTTTCAAGCACAATCCAAATCGAACTTAGAGAAGTCATTTTCGTTGATGAATATTTTAATATTTTGGGCGGATCTTATAGAATTATGTTATTATATAAGAAAAATATCGAATGCATTACAATGTAATAAAATGATTCATCCAATTTGATAATACATATATTTGCGTTTTAATGTTTTTACGTTTTGAGCATGAGTTGCAATTTTCCGCAAAACATGATAACATATTTGCGGTTTACATTTAGAGCGTGTGATTGTGATTACCGTTTTCTTTAGAGTAGCATAACATTCTTGCAATATAATCTCGGTATATTGCAATTTGCAATAAGAAAAAAAATATCTAATACAAAGTAGTGGCGCTCAGTGTGTAAAACTGTGATAACATATTTGAGTTTTGAATTTAGAGCGTGGGATTGCGATTTCCGTTCTGTAAAGTGGTATAACATTAACCCATTTGCTGCAAAGGACGAGTATACTCGTCTTTGGCAGGGTGTCATGCATTGCCAAGACGAGTATACTCGTCCTACTTTAAATATGTTTTAACATGCAGGCTTTTGAATTAGCAAATTTTTTGTGGCCACAAACATAAATATAGAAATGTAAAAAACTTGAAAAAATACTACAAATAAATTGTTTACAAAAATTATGATTTATTTCTTATTTAAAGAGAATGATCTTTTACAAATTTAAATTAAGCAAAATGATTATGTATGACAATATATGTGCTCTTACCAAGAAATAACAGAGCTTTGGTAAACAATAACACTCAAAATATAAATGGCAATGGGAATGACTTCATATAAGTTAGGCTTGGCAGCGAATGGGTTAATGCAAAGACCTTTCTGCATTATGAAATTTGGAATAAGAAAAAAAATTTCGAATACAATGTAGTGACCGCTAATGATAACATATTTGTGTTTAGCATTAAGAACGTGGTTTCCAAGCGTTACACTATGATGGAAGCTTTTGATGTCGGTGCTTGATATATTGTGTCGGGTTTCATTCTCAGCAAGATTTCATCATACAGTGTAACGCTTGGAAGCCCTGTACAGTCGGTATAACATTACTGCAATGCAATACAATAATGCATACACTGATGATGGAAGCTTTTGATGTCGGTGCTTGATATATTGTGTCGGGTTTCATTCTCAGCAAGATTTCATGATACAGTGTAACGCTTGGAAGTCCTGTACAGTTGGTGTAACATTAATGCAAAGACATTTCTGCATTATGAAATCTTGCTGAGAATGAAACCCGGCACAATATATCAAGCACCGACATAAAGGCATGAAAAGCTTTTGATGTCGGTGCTTGATATATTGTGTCGGGTTTCATTCTCAGCAAGATTTCATCATACAGTGTAACGCTTGGAAGTCCTGTACAGTCGGTATAACATTACTGCAATGCAATACAATAATGCATACACTGATGATGGAAGCTTTTGATGTCGGTGCTTGATATATTGTGTCGGGTTTCATTCTCAGCAAGATTTCATCATACAGTGTAACGCTTGGAAGTCCTGTACAGTTGGTATAACATTAATGCAAAGACATTTCTGCATTATGAAATCTTGCTGAGAATGAAACCCGGCACAATATATCAAGCACCGACATAAAGGCATGAAAAGCTTTTGATGTCGGTGCTTGATATATTGTGTCGGGCTTCATTCTCAGCAAGATTTCATCATACAGTGTAACGCTTGGAAGTCCTGTACCAAAGACAATTAAACAATAAGTTGTCTTACGGCCATATAACCGAATGGCATAGGGCGAGCTCGAATTTGCAAAATTTTCATTATCGAGAGCAAGCAAGCGTCGGTACAGTGAGAGCGTAATAATATTAACGCTCTTTGTTTTGCTCACACAAAGCACAACGGCTTTGATCACTGCCAAGCAAAAGCAAAATTGTGTGCGCTCACTTTACACGCGTTGACGTCAGTGGCGCAGGCAGGACTTCTTTTTGGAAGGATATTTCACTACTAATTTTTGTATTTGAGAGGGTTTGCATCCTTAAATGTTCCCGTCCCGTGTGCGCTACTGATTAAAACAATCAACCACCAAAAAAATCAACACAAGAGCACATAGAGATCACACGCATATTCACATTTTTGCCGACTGCAAGCAGAGAGAGTTGCTTGCGTGGCTTCATCGTTGCGCAGAGAGAGTGCTTGCGTGGCTTCATCGTTGTTCTCCGGATGTGGCGCTGCTGTAAAAACCACTCTCACGTGGCTTTATTGAAAAAGCCACGGCAAATTTTTGAAGCGCCGCTGATTTGTATGAACGTGAGACATCTTATAGTTTAATTGTCTTTGCCTGTACAGATGGTATAACATTAATGCAAAGACATTTCTGCATTATGAAATTTGGAATAAGAAAAAAAATTTCGAATACAATGTAGTGACCGCTAATGATAACATATTTGTGTTTAGCATTAAGAACGTGGCTTGCAATTTCCGCAAACTATGATATTTTAACAACGCGAAAGAGTATATAAATGAGGCAGATGCGATTCCATAATTCATTCAACTCAACCAACATGAGCTCAGTACATTCATCATCATCATCAGTCATCTTCCTTGGTGTGGATGATGAAAGCGTGCGCGAAAGGAAAAGCGTGCTCGAAAGGAATCGTGCGTTATTCGACTGGTTATCGGCATCGTTATCAGCATCCATGGAGGGGATTGGTAAGTTTCCTTTGACATAATGTTATAAACAATTTTTTTCCTAATTTTTTCTCTTTTATTTCATATTTTTTATAGATCATTATGAAGAGGTGGGAGGGATGTTACCATTATTATCGCCGATGACGCCTATATCCTCAATGTCACCAATATCGCCTCTATATACACCGCCACCCCCGTACTCCCCACCACCGCCATTTCTTACGCAGCCATGTACCAATCCATCTTTGTATGATAAAAAGGCTCCGAGCTACTGGCTCTACATACCACGACCACCCCTGTCGTGGTTTCTCAGCAGAGAGGAACAACCTCAACACCACCCGACCAACCCGACCATTGACGCTATCTATAGGATAACGGCGCCGTCTGTATACGGGGTGACGACGCCACATCTCAACATGGCGGTACCGCCACCGCCGCCATTGTTCAACACCATGTGCTGCCACCACACTTTTTGAATTTGAATCTATTTGTGATGTGGATATAGTAGGTAATGATAATGGATTACCAAACACTACTATTAATTCAACAACTAATAAAAAAATAACGAAGTTATTCCCATGTCGTTTCAATATATACTAAAATATATGGTCACTCGCACAAGTGCTAATACATGGGCACTCGCATAAGTGCTATAACACATATCATGTGGGTGGATTTACGTTCCACACACACGATTACACACCCTAGATACACACCACCACCATTAAGTAGCCAATCTTCATACCCACCAACGCCATCTAGTAGCCAATCTTCATACCCACCAACGCCATCTACCAACATACACACGCACACACACCATCCATGATCACACCAACATCGACCACCAGATGGCGCTTCTGTATCTGTGTGCGTGCCTTGCGTACGTATCACTAGATGGCGCTGCCACCAACGCCATCTAGTGCCACATACCCAAGACACACACATACATACACCAGCGCCATCTAACGACAAACCCCAGACACACCTAATCGATGACGTCACACCCTAGACACGCCCATACACCAGCGCCATCTAGCGACAAGCCCAACACACAAACCAAATCGATGACGTCATCCACCCAAGACACACACCAAATCGATGACGTCATTGCTCCTCATTTAGGTGATCCAGAACCCCTACAAACATACTACTGAACATGAACATAAAGAACGAATATATGAATTTATTATTATTATCTTTTTACCTGTTGAAGCTACTAAGCAAGAAAACAAAAAAAATTTGTATGCATTCATTTTTGGTTACCAGTGCCGTTGAATTGGAAACATGACTTTTTAAATTTTTTACAAGTGCACTTAAAAGTATAAATAAATAGGGAAAAGTATAGATAAAACTAGAGCACAATAAATTGAGGTACATATGCCGGTTAGGTACTTACGCGGGGAGGTACTTATGCGGGGAGTTTTCTTAAGATTTTATTCAAAAATGCGTGCATGCATTCTTCCACAATTTAAAATATTTTTCGTACATAACGGTTGTTTCACGAGGGAACAGGGGCGGGGGTGTTTGGACCTCGCCTCAAGCACTACGAGCCCATGGGGAAAACACCCAGCATATTCCAGGCGGAACTGTATGCTATCAGGCTCTGTGTGCAATTTAATCTTGAACGTGAGTACAGAGGGCAGGACATCGTCATCTGCTCCGACAGCCAAGCAGCCATCAAAGCACTAATCTCATATGAGATAACCTCAGGGTTAGTGCTGGAATGCATTGAGGCATTGAATGCACTGGGCAGATGTAACCAGGTGAAGATCCTCTGGGTTCCAGGACACAGAGGTATCGAAGGAAACGAGGAAGCGGACAGCCTCGCTAGAACCGCGGCAGCCACGCCCCCCCTGGGTCCTGAACCCTTCATTGGGCTGGGCAAAAGCGCCATAACGGAGTCACTGAGACTTGAGGAAAGGACCAGGAAAACAGAATACTGGGCTAGCGCCTCCGGTCTCAGGCAATCGAAAATCTTCATCAAAGATTATAACCCCAAATGGAGTGAAGAATGCCTCAAACTAAGGAAGAACCAGCTTAGACAGGTCACAGGTCTTCTAACTGGGCACTGCAGATTGAGGAAACACATGCATACAATCGGGATAGAACAGGTAAGCGTCTGTAGACTCTGCGAAACAGCAGAGGAGACTCCCGAACACATTATATTGCACTGTAATGCGGCTTGTCGCAGCAGGTTACGTTACCTGGGCCGGTTTTGGCTTGCAGAAGAGGACGTCAAGCACCTAGACCCCCGCGAGTTACTAAGTTTCATTAGGGCGGTAGGTCTAGGGGATGTACTCTAACAATTGTAGGGGGCACAATAGATCAATCCTGGTCTCAGTGCAATATACCCCTTACCAATTCTATTCTATTCTAACGGTTGTTTCCAAATCCTTTAGCTATTTTCAATATTAAAAAGAGTATGATAACTTTATACCGTAGTGGCTTTTTAAGTCGGTAAGTTAGCCCCTGCTGACAGTCGTTTTTATATATTTTTGTACGCTACACTCCGTCGTAAAGTTGTTACTTATAGCGTATGTACCCACTGCGCTACACGCAGAATGAACCACAAAGCAAAAATAAATCGAATTCAATGTTTCATTTCCTAGCCGGCAACATTAACGACAACCATAGTTTATTGCGCTTTTCACCGTATAAGAAGCAAGTGGCACTTCGTTTTGTTGGCCGACAACAACAGCAACCACAGTCTGTTGCATGTGATCAATACTGTTACGAATATTAGTTCTGTAGGCTTGTTCGTTTCTCTGGATTGTGCTTCAAAATAAAACACACTTAAATTCTTAAACACAGTTAATAACCAGCAATCACTTTATTTAGAAGTTGACACTTTACTGTTTTTACATTTGTTGCTTATTGGACTATTCCGTGTTTCACATTTGCTTGCCAAAACACAACTGTTCCTCTGCGCTGTAACCGGCTGCCTTTTATACTTGTATGCTTGTCGCGCCGATTGTTCTCGCACATTCCAATTGGACTAAACATTTCCATTACCATCGCGAGCCATCCTTGCCATATCGAAATTATAGCAAGCCGGCCGTATTCTAAAAGTGCGTGCCTACAAATATGCCCGTAAAAGCATTCTAGCGCTTATCGTTACAATACTTCTAATCTCGGTACTGTTTGTTCTGTGATATAACAGAAATAAAGCTATCTAATGCTGTTCGTAATGCTAATAGCAGTGGACGTAATGTTAAATTAACAGTGGTCGTTATATTACGACCCCTTAATATTTATGAATTTGTATGAGATGCGTGTTCTGTATTTCTGTTTATTCTGGGGTCAAAAATATAGAAAAAAATATTTTGTTTTCTGCGGGTATCTTCATAGCAGGGTGAATCGTTCAGCGCGGAGCGGCGGAGTAAAAGTCGGTGGGAGTTCGGTTGAGTGGTGTTTATTATTCCACGTACGAATAACAAGTAACAGATAGTACGAGAAACATTAAACGATACAAACGGCCGAAGCCGGGGAGCAAAAGATAGGGGGAACATGATTACAAAAGGAGCAGGAAAGATTGGGATTAGAGATGGGATCGACGGATCACTGAAGACAGCACTCATCTGAACATCGCGGCCGCCATTGCAGATTGCAATTATAATTAGTGGGGGTTGCTCGTCCCCGCGTCCTCGAGTGTGATTAAGAGTTGGGCTGACGGCTGGCTGGCGGTGATGCGCGGCTGCTAGAGGGTTGTCGCCGTTCCGCGATGTCGGAGCGCTGGGGAGTGCGCTGAGGGCCTCTCTGCTGTTGATGCTCGGTACGGACGTGCGGGACAGTCTGGGGGGCAACTGCTGGGATAGTCGCTAGCGCCGGATCTGCAAAAGAGGAGATGTCAATATTGAGAAGTGATGATGTTGACATCGTTGGTGTGGGGTCTGATCGGTTTGTCAAGCGATGGGGTTCGCATGAGTTCCCGTCAGAGGAGTGAAGGCGCTTGGAACAGATTGCACGGGAATGGCGACTGACTTGGACCCGGGATGGGGGGTGCAATGTGAAAATGCGAGGGGGCTGCAGTTTCCATCAGTTGCTGTGCATATTGACGCGTGGCGTCGAGCCAACGCTTGTGTTGTACCCTTTTTCGCAGTCTCGTTGGGGGCGATAGCCATCCTGCGGGGGGCGATACGTTTGGCAACGAATGGGGGTGTTTGCCATTTTGAATCTGAGTGCAGGGATGGTGGGTTCCGCGTGATTTGCCTTTATTTCCTTGGGCGGAAGCCCTACGGGTTTGAGAGCGGCAATTGCGTCAGAAAGGGCTTCCTTGGGAGTAGGAAGGGTTTTTCGAAGGGCGGGACCAGTGTGCCTGTGATTTGGCACCTCGACGACATGTGTCAAGTGTGATGACATGGGTACTGGACCGCTTAATATCCAACCAAATACTGTATGTTGAGCAAGTAAGCTGCCACATACATTTCGGTGGAAACCTTCGAGCATGATCTGCGGGATGAGATCACTGCCAATCACTATATCTATCTGCGCTGCCTCGAAGGGGTTGGGATCAGCGAGATCTAGCATGGCGAAATCGTTCAAATTGGGGAGGTTTATTTTGGACGCGGGGAGCAATTCCGTTAGCTTTTGAAGCACGATCGCTTGCACGGGGAGGTTTGTGCTCGTTTTAGGGACTGCCAATGTCAAGAAGCATATATGGTTGCGGTTTTCACAATCTGTCCGCCCATGCCCGAGATCTGGAGGTTAGATGTCTCGATTGGCAATTTTAGGCGTCTCTGGACCTTCGAGGAAATGAAGGTGCGCTGAGAGCCTTGATCGATCAACGCTCGAACTTTGAACAACTTTCCTAAATGTATAATGGACACCAGTGCCGTAGGCAGAAGGGAGTGGGTGCCATTATTTGAGTGGAGGGCTGGTACTGGGGGCGTACTTTGCCTTGAAGATGTGCTGGGTTGCGCATCGGAAGAGGAGGATGAGTGATGGAGTTGCTGCTCGGTTTTTGGATAAACGTTGAGACCAGAGAAGTGATCGATTGGGGGAGTGAATGGTTGCGCATTACTTTTGGGGAGATGGAGCAAAGAGTGGTGCCTTTTCTGGCAATATACGCATGTGAAATTGCTTGTACAGTCCTGAATTAGGTGATCTTGTGCTTTTGCACATATGCAAATCGACTCTGGGGGGTGAGCCTTTTAAAGCTTCGGCAAGTCCGTATGGAGTGATTTGCGATGCAGAGTTTGCACGCGAAGTCGTTTTTCACTTCAGTGTGAAGATTTAGGGATCTGTTGGGCCGATTTTTGAGGACATTGGAAGATGAGGGTTGTGGTTTAGACTTGGTAGGCCGAAAGAAATTCAGCCGTTCCACTATCTCGTATCTGCAGGTCAGGAACTCATTCATCTGTGACCAGGGAGGCAGATTCTTCCGGGATGTCAAAGATTGTTCCCATAAAGCTAGAGTTGCTTCGGACAATTTGGTAGAGCATATATATACCAACAGCGGATCCCAATTGTCCGTGTCTACGGCCTGAGACTTGAGAACGGACAGACAATTGTTTATAGAATTCTGGATCCGCTGTAGTGCCTCACTATTTTCGGTGTGGGCAGGAGCGATATTCAATAAAGATCGAATTTGGTTGTCAACGAGGATGGGTTTGTATGCAAATCGACTCTGGGGGGTGAGCCTTTTAAAGCTTCGGCAAGTCCGTATGGAGTGATTTGCGATGCAGAGTTTGCACGCGAAGTCGTTTGTTCTCATAACGGGATCTAAGAGCTTCCCACGCGAGTCCGAAATTCTCATCGGTTAATGCGTATTGTTTAACAATAGCACCGGCTTGGCCTTGCGTTTTGTATCGGAGGTGATACAATTTTTGGGCTGGAGTGAGCTGGGGGTGGCTAATGTACTCGTATACTGCAGTAAACATATCCCGAAAGGACGGCCACTGCTCATAGCCCCCGAAGAATGTTTCGGTGCCGCAACCGGTGAACCGGTAGCAGGCGTAGCAGGCTGGGGGGACTGAGGTTGGAGCATCTTAATGATGTCCAACATCTTAGCCATGCACAACTCGTATTGGTCTGTGCAGGCATCGATGTTTTGCCTAGCCGACTCTTTGAAACCGTCGGGCTGGCTGTTGTCTTCAGCAATGAAGACTGCCTGATGTGCGCGCATTAGCCTCTTCCATTGGGCTTGCAGATTTTTCTGCTTAATTTGGACCAGTGATTTGGTCAAATCCTCAATGGGAGCCGATGAAAACGTTGTGCATAATTGCACGAGTCTCTCGGACTAAAAACCAAAAGTGGCAACACTGGGATCGGTTGCTTTGGGACTAGGGGGCGTGGAGCGAGTTTTGGGTGCCTCGCGAGTGACAGGAACTGTCAAATTTGCCTCGGTTGACTTTGAATACCTTGGGGAAGAAGACTCCATTTTTTTAATTGGACGCTTGGGGGATCGCTCAACAGGCATTGAAATGGCTTAAAAAAGCTCGAAAGGGGTTTGAAATTCGTTTGAATATTAATATTAGACTTATGAGGAATAAGCCGGAACTATTACCGCTTCCGCGCGAACGATAATTTAGAAATGGGAAAATGTACACGAAAGTGTAAACAATTTTCAATACGAATTTGTATTTCTGTTGAGGATAAAAGCTTACAACTGTGTGTGTAAACGCGTCGAGAAATTGGTATATATATAAACAAAAAATGTGTAAACGAGAATTGGGAAAATTATTATTAAAAACCAAATTTTTTATATAGTCAAAAGTGTATATAAATGTGTCTTTATCTGTGGGCAAACGTGAATATACTTATGTTTGTATATAAAGAGTTAATATATATATATATTAGTGTATTAGTGTTTGTGGGTAATAATAATAAATTCTTATTTAGTGAACGATTAAAAAATTTTGAGTACAGGTGGGGTGTTTTTGTCCCACTGTATTCGCTTGGGGTGACAACAGCTGTGAAATGAGTGTGTATGTGCAGCACTATTGAAAATTTTCAAAGTCTCAGAAAATTGTTCATAGTGCTGCGAAAACAGGCTACTCGTCCCACTGTTTTTGCGTTTGTTTACTTCTGCTAGCGAGAGCGGAAAAATTGCAGAAGTGCGAATGTGCAATTGCACTTGGAAGCATCAGCGGGAGTGCTCGCTGCTCAGTGCTTGCGTATATCGCACAAAGCAAAACGCGAAAATGCGTGCAAGTGGGTGAGTGGGAATGCAGCGGGAGAAATGCTGCGTGCCTATTTACTGCACAAGGAGAGTAGTGCGTTTTGGGTGCTAGCTGCAGCGGAGTTTTTGCTGCTTCGGCAGCGAAGGTCGTACAAAAGGGGCTGCGAAAATTTACAAAGCGCCGAATTATGTGCAGTAGCGGAATTGCTTACTGCACTGCGCTGTTTTGTAAATAAGGAAATATGCACACGATAAGCGGGGTACCAGAATGTAAATTTGTTCTGGATTTTTGGGGAGTGGGTATATTTTGGGGGTATTTGGGGGAAATATATTTGTTAGTGATTGTTATTTATATTTAAATAATATAAATGTCTCGCTTATCTGTTTTGTGCCCCGTGCCCGAAGTTGGGAATCTCCTGCTGTGTGTCTGCTGCTGTGCTGTGCTGCTGTTGTGTGTTTGTGCTGTTCTTCTCTGTTTCCTTTTTTTCTTTGCGTTGTGGGTGTGTGTTGTTGTTTGATGACGTGCGCGTTTTGGTTCTTGTGCGCGTTTTTGTTCTTGTCTTTGCACTTCACTGCACTGTCCAATATTTCGTTGCACTTTTTGTTTGCTTGCGTTGTCACTGTTTGTGGATTCTTATTATTTATTAAATTTTTATTTTGATTTTGCACAATTATATTTTGTTTGTAGTTTGTTGAGATTTAAGCTTTTTTGCACTTGAAATTGCTGAAGTTGTTGTGAATTGTTTTGTGTTTAAAAATTTGGAAAATCGTATCACTGTTTGTAATTGTTAATTGCTCAATGTTTTTTAAATTGTTTTTTGTTCACTATTGTTTATAGTTTTTTGTTTTGTGGTTCGCGGCGCGGGTCCGCAGTAGCTCGAAGGACCATGAATCGTTCAGCGCGGAGTAAAAGTCGGTGGGAGTTCGGTTGAGTGGTGTTTATTATTCCACGTACGAATAACAAGTAACAGATAGTACGAGAAACATTAAACGATACAAACGGCCGAAGCCGGGGAGCAGAAGATAGGGGGAACATGATTACAAAAGGAGCAGGAAAGATTGGGATTAGAGATGGGATCGACGGATCACTGAAGACAGCACTCATCTGAACACAGGGAATGAAAAATCTCCTTCCTTCCATGTGTACACACATTCACACACCAACACAAATGGTTGTTGAAAGTTAGGCTGAACTCACCGACCGTGCGTCAAGTGCGAATTTCGTGTCCGGAAAGTCACGCGGTGCGCACGCCTTATTACAGAGTTACAGGCCACGCATTTTAAACAAATCGAACTAAATAAATTGTGACGATAGAAAACTCCACACCTGCAATCGACAATCGAAATGCAATATTCAAATTAACAAAACTTAAAATTGCTTTCCTCAAAGAATTGCATTTAGTTGTTACACCACTTTTATTATTTATGGGAAAATAAATAAATACTCAACGCACATATGTTATATGATAAATCGCTAAACTAGTAAGGGAGAGGGCTGGGTTGTGAACCGGGTTTTGTTTTTTGGCTCTAACTTTTCACAAAATAAAGATATCGATATATAGAAAATCCCAATTAAAGTCGGAAAATACGAAGAAAACACCCATAATTTTTAAATAAGTTTAAAAATGCATTAATCAGGAGGCCTCAAGAGGGGGAAAAAGTTATAATGACGCCACTTAGGCTAAAAAATCGCAATGAATGCAAGTGTTCAAGTTTCTTCATCTTCATCCTAATCGGTGTCGCAATGTTTGCATGTGAAATACGAACGAGTTCTCACATTGGCGCACTTCAAGTGAACTCACCGCAAATCGAGTAAAATTACATAAAATTACTTTATTTTAATAAATCTTAGTACAAATGTAGTACGAAAAACAGATGGTTCATAACCCCACCACGATGCCATTTTGGAAACTTGAAAAATAACGACACTTCCAAACATATTTCAACATAAAGAAATATTGGATCGTAAAATAGAATCAAAACCCTAAATAAATATGTATTACACTTACATTTTTGGAATAAATTCAGTCACTTGGATAGCACTTAAAAAAAAGCCAAAAAACAGTCATATCAAAAGACAAACTTGACAGTTGAAAGATTGGCGATATGTCAATTAGGGAAAGAAATAACAGTAGTAGTAGTAGTAGTAGTTTATTTATTATATAGAAGATAATATAACAAGCATATGTATAACAATTCCAACATAAGTATGTATGTATAACAATTCCAACATAAGATATAAATATAAATATATTCCATCATCGACTATACAATAAATTTCGGCATTGGCTTACGCCGTCTGCCGATATACCGCAGTTAAATTCCGTGTATTATTGACCTCCTCTAATAATTGAATTCTAAAATAAGTGATTCTCTATATTTATAGGCATACTTAATGAAAAGCACGAGTTTATCCCAGCACTCATTTTCACCGTTTAAAACAGTAATCAATTTTGGTTCTTCTAGTACCGAATTTCCAAAAATTTGGATTCTATACTCTCTTAGTATTAGGCAGCGCGCCAAAAAATGTGCTATATTTTCTAATTCTCCAGTATTGCACATGGCGCAAGTTTTATTTCCTATACCAAACCTATTATTGTTTAAAAATAGCATATCACTTCTAGCTCTCATTATCCACATGCTTGAATCAATGGTATATTTTTTTAAATAAATTTGCCCTCTCGACCAATCTAACTCTTTATATATTTTAGTGGTGCTAGCAGCTTTTTGTTTGTATATGTGCACTCTAGCTTGGCGAAGATTTTTTACAAGCATTTTTATGTCATCTACCCACTTCTCCGGCTGCATACTATCTATTCGCCAGTTCATATTAGCATTATTAAACAGATTTCTTAATTCCTTAACCCAAAATACGCCTTTCTTTATTACCGATCGTGTCAAATAATTAGGGAGCCGGTTTTCTGGAAAAACAAATAATGTTCTAAAAATGTACCAGAGATGCAATTCTAATGTGTACAAATGACTGTCCTGTACTCCTGTCTCAAGACAAAGTATATATAGAATATATAGATATAGAAATAACAGTAATGGTTCACAACCCAGCCCTTTCCCTTTAATTTTTATATAAACAATTTTACTAAATCTACTCGTTGTGTTCATTTCATATTAATTAAAAAACAAATTGTGTATGTATGAAATTTGTACTTTAGGCAATAAATCAGTTCTTGCCATTTTCTTTTCGAAGACTATTTCATATAAATGATGACAATTGATTCATGAAAATATGCGAAGCTTATTTATATGCACATACGTACATGCATTTCAGAGGCGCTTAATTGTTTATATCATGGACCAAAGTTTTTGTCGTTTTTCTTAGATTTCTTAGTTGTTTTTAATATGCAAAAGTAAAAGTAACGTATCTATTTCTAGGCGAGACAAGATGAACGCTCATCAAAAAATTGCAGTGTACCAGAACATTCCAAAAATGTACACAACGAGCTACCTTTTGAGGATAACGATCAGCTAGATGAATACGTTTCATATTGCAAAATATGTTATCTAAAGGAGTCGACGGCAAACCAGTTTTTCACATTACACTTATGCACTCATAAGTTTTGTATTACATGCTTGATAAAATATTTAAAAAATGAGATCATTGAGTCAAGGACCGATATAGGTAAATATTATGAAATGTATAAAAGTAACTGTTTTTTTACAGGAGGTCCTAACTAAAGGGCATTCGTATCCGCGGACCATCAACATGCATTTCAGTGTTTTAATTTACCGCCTCTGTATTAAAATAATCGGCTTCGGTCAAAACATAGGACCGATGCCGAATTGTTTACCCAAGGTGAAAAATTGTTTAATGCTTGATAGGCTTCATAGCGATGTCAAAAGTGCTAGTTATCAAAATGGTTGAGCTTAGTAGTTACTTATTTAACTGGCCATAACAACCCATTACCGGATTACGGCCCGCCGCAAAAGCTCTCTGCTGGTGCCTCTGCGTTGCGTCGGCTTTCTCCAGTTGGTCACACCAAAAGATGATAGGGCCTCCCCAACTTGGTCCTTCCACCAGAAACACGGCCTCCCTCTTTACCGTCGACCTCCAACTACCACATCGAACACCTTTTTCGTCGGAACTTCATTCTCCATCCGGCTGACATGGCCAAGCCAGCGTAGCTGCTGGATGTTAAATCGCTGTGCTACGTCCATGTCTTTACACAGCTTATACAGTTCGTTATTGGTTCGTATTCAATAGTTGTCACCAATACGAACAAGGGCCGAAGAATTTGCGAGGTACCTTCCTCTTAAACACCCTAAGGGCTGCTACGTCGATACGTTACAGTGTCCATGCTTCTGCATAAGCATCCTATAGAGTGCAGGTTTTACCTAAGTTGCCTACTTAGACCGTAATAACACCTATTAGCAAGAGCAATTGTTCGCTTTATCTCCAGACTGGCATCATTGGAGCTGTTTATGGCGGTGCCAAAATAGACGATTTCCCTGACAATTTCAAAAGTATACCTGTCAGCCTCGCCGTGAGGCCCTAGCCGCTGTGAGACCTTGTGTGTAGGCAGCATATATTTCGTCTGGCCCTCATTTACCACCAGAGGCAGCGGTGACATCTCGCTTGTTACGCCCGATGACGTCAATGTCATGGGCGTAGGCAAGAAGCTGCACACTTTCGTTGAAGATTGTGCCATTCCGATGTACACAGGCCTTGCGCAGACCACTCCTCATGGTGAAGTTGAAGAGGTCGCATGACAAAGGATCACTGTCTGAAGCCTCGAACGGTATCAAATGGGAGAGATCCAAGGTCTTCGAACCTTGACGGAGCTGCATGTATTGCTCAACGTTGCTCTGCAAAGTCTTACGAGCTTTGTAGGGATACCAAGTTCAGACAATGCGGTATATAGGCGATCTCTTATCGGGTTCGAATGCTGCCTTGTCATCGATAAAGAGATGGTGGTTATCGATTTGACTCTCATGGGTTTTCTCCAGGATTTGGCGTAAAGTGAATATCTGGTCGATGGTGGACTTACTAGGTCTAAAGCCGCACTGACAGGGTCCAATCATCGCCTTGGCGAGTGGCTTCAATCTTTCACATAATACGCTCGTCAGGACCTTATACGCGAAGTAGGCTGATACCCCTGTAGTTAGTGCATATTGTTGGGTCGCCTTTCTTCAACACAGGGCAAAGAGCACTGAAGTTCCAATCGTTGGGCATACATTCCTCCTGCCATATTTTGCAGATGAGCTGATGCATGCACCCAATCAGCTCATCGCCGCCGGCCTTGAACAATTTAGCTGGTAGCCCAACCGACCCTGCAGCTCTTTTGTTCTTGAGTTGCTGGATAGCGACCCGGACGTCGTCATAGCTGGACGGTGGCACGTCCCCACAGTCGCCATGGGTTGGTGTCGTCTCCGTCGCCTGCGAGCATCTTAGCGAAGTGCTCCCTCTACAACCTCAGTACACACTGCGCATCTGTAATAAGATCCCCGTTTTCGTCTCTGCAGAAAGATGCCTCGGACTTAAAACCTTCTATCAGACGCTTGACTTTCTGGACAAAATTTTCGGGCGTCGTTCCTGTTCCTGCACTTCTCGATTTCTTCACGCGCTCGCCTTTTCGCCTTACCGAGCTGGTTGGAGAGCTGAGCGGAGTAGGCTTCGGCTATCCCTTGTGATCACAGCTTTATGACGTCCAGCTTTCTTTGAAAACTAGGCTGTGTGGTCTCCGCTGCATAAAGACGCAATCGTACCTTGACTGCAATAAGGTAGTGGAGTGGCCGAGTCGATGTTCGGGCCTCGAAACGTACGCACATCTAGAATGCTAGAAGAATGCCTTCCATCAATCACAATGTGATCAATCTGGTTGCGGGTGGATTGATTGTGGGATAACCAGGTGGCCTTATGGATGTCGAGGTGCTGGAGTCTGGTGCTACTAACTACCAGCTTTCGTTTTCGAACTGGTCGCATGGAGGCTGAACTTCCCGACTGTGGGACGAAAAATACCTTCCCGTCCGACCTTTGCATTGAAGTCCCGATGACGATTTTGACATCAAAGGCCGGGCACAACCTAAATTTGAAGTCCTGGGGATTGGAGATCCCTATTCAGCGGGTGCCAAATAGCTATCCAGGAGGGCTACGCGGAGGCAGTTTTAACATATAATTGTAATTTTTAACAGATCGGATTGACTCAAATACTAACACCACGCTAGGTTTTTTCAAAAATAGATTTTTTGTTTTTTGGCTTAAACAATTCTTTGGAGTCTTAATCCATCCGGCCGCTCACCAACCTTAGCAATTCCTTACAGTCTCTGACTAGTTTGGATTTGACTATGGGCTTGGTGAGTACCTTAATGGCTGCTTGGCTGTCTGAGAAGATGTAAACATCCCTACCTCGGACTTCTTGCTGTAGGAGAATCCTGCAGGCTTCTCTTATTGCAAAGACTTCCGCTTGAAAGACACTGCATAAATCTGGTAGGTGATAGGCTTTTTCCACTACCAAATCCCTGGAGTAAATTCCTGCCCCAACTCCACAGTCCATCTTTGAACCATGTGTGTACAGTGAGGTTCCTACGTTTGTAAAAGAAGATGCGTGACGCTTCCATTCCCTTCTGGAAGGGAAGAGCGAGCCAACATCAAAGTCGGCACCATTTGTGGTGTAGTCCGTATCCCCCTTAGGTCCATTGGAACTTTCGTGAGGATATTACTATGTCCGTACGATCTTTCCGCCCATTGAGATGATTCTCTCAGTCTCAATGCACTCGAAGCAGCCGTCCGTCTTATAAAAGATTCAATTGGCAGCAGATGGAGAAGCGTGTTCAAAGCGTCAGAAGGGCAGGACCTCAAGGCCCCCGTAATCCCGACACACGCCGCCCTCTGCACTGCACTGAGTCTATTGATGTTGCGGTTCCTCTCCAGCGCCGGCCACCACACCAGTGCTCCGTACGTGAGAATTGGTCGAACAATTGCTATGTTGGTCCAACGAACCATCTTCGGTTGTAGGCCCCATTTTTTACCGACGAGTCTGCTGCACGAGTAGTGCGCTACCAGTGCCTTCTTGGCCCTCTCTTATATATTAATTTTCCAGCTGAGTTTGGTTCTGAGGATAGCCTAAGCTCGCTCCCATTCAGCTTTGGCAGTCGAAATGGGGGTACCTTGTACCTTCTTGTAAACAGTAGCAGCTCTGTTTTGGTAGGATTAATCCCCAGCCCGCATCGAGCGGCCCAGCTGCTGAGAGTCCTAAGAGCATCCTCCAGGATGCCACTAATTGTATCTAAGAAGGGTCCTGTCACCATAATAACGATGTTATCGGCGTACGCAACTACCTTGACCCCACCCTGGTTAAGAGCCTTCAGTATGGGGTTCAAAGTAATTAGCCACAGCAATGGAAAAATTACCCCTCCTTGGGGTGTTCCCCTCTTTGCATATCGTGTGACACTAGAGTTGCCGAGTTCAGCCTGGATCTGTCTGCTACTTAGCAGAGCCGAGATCCACGAACAGATGCAACCCTCGACATGTAGGTCTAACAGGGAGTTAACTATGGCTTCTTTATCCACGATATTGAATGCTCCTTCTATGTGAAGAAACGCCGCCAGGGTGTATTCTTTAAACGACAGGGATCTCTCTACGGTCCTCACGACCTCGTACAGAGCCGTCTCGGTGGATTTACCTTTAATGTATGCATGTTGAGCCGTGGATAGATGGTTCTCTTCCAGGCTTACTCTTATATACGTATCTAGTACACGCTCGAGCGTTTTTAACACAAACGAAGTCAGGCTAATTGGTCCTTCGGAAGGACATGCCCTCTTTTGCTTGCCTTTGGTATGTATACTACCCTGGCTTTCCGCCATGATTTGGGTACATAGTTCAGTGCTATGCAGCTGACGAAAAGCTCTCGAAGCCAGTCAATTACGTCTTCCCCCAATCTTTGTAGCATGATGAGCAGGATTCTGTCTGGACCAGGACTTTTATACGGGGGAAAAGAGCTGATAGCCCAGCGGGTCACCTCCCTAGAGATAACCTTCTGGGCGACCGTTCTCGCCCTAGGACTCCGAACTGGTAGCACCCTGGGTGCGGTTACAACGCATCCGGGGAAATGAGTGGACGTTAGGAGTTCCAATGACTCCGCCACTGAATCCGTGGCTGTCCAATCAGGCCTGTGTAGCTTTGCTTAGCCTGGCCGTTTCCTTAACGCTCTCCATCGAAGAACAAAAGTTTTGCCAGGACTGCCTCTTGGCAGATCTAATAGCCCGTTTATACCTGCGCAGACATTCCCTGTATGGCTGCCAAACCTTGCTCCTATAGGACTCATTAAAGACCCTTCTGGTCTCCTTCCTCAACTCAGAAAGCTCTGTGTTCCACCACGGTGGAATTGGTTCCCTTTCGTGACGGATCGGACAAAATTGGTCAAATGCCCTAGCCAGAGTTTTTTCGAGCCGATTGGCTCTCTTCTCTAACTCGGATATAGAGCTGATGCTAGACTTCGGGAACCTTTGGAATTGGGACCTCACGATTCTCTCGTACCTGTCCCAGTCCGCCTTCCGAGGGTTCCTAAACTTTTTTGGAGTACACACCGGTGTGTCAACACCGTGGTCCGAGAAAGAGTTTTTGTCGGACACCCTCCAACCCTCAATGTTCAAATTAGTCTGGTCGAGTAGCAGAGTTACGTCGAGAACCTCCTCCCACTCCTGAAAGCTCTTTGAGCTCGGAAAGGTGAAAGTAAACTGAAGAGAGACTCACCCCTTTCGTTGTGTGCCTGGCGTTGGCATCACACCCCAGCAGCAAATCACACACCGCGGTGCGGGCTGCCTCCACTAGCGTGTGCACCTCCGCTGGCGGTGCCGGCTTGTCATGGTCCATGTAACCCGCCGCTACCATCAAGGGTTGCCCGCGCGCGTCCCTGAGCCTCACAACGGCGAGCCTCAAAACGGCGAGGTCGTCACTGCTCAGGCTGCAACATAGAAAAGCGTTAGTATGTTTCTTAGCTAATATGCAGGCTCTAGGTGAAGAAACCCTGTACAGAAGGCTGTACCCCTGGATACTTAGGCCCTTCAGAGTTGAGTCTCTGACCCAGGGCTCCTGTAGTATGCAGAGGTCCACGTCCTCCTCGCTGAGAAGAACGGACAGTTTGTCTGAAGCACACCTCGAGTGCTTCAGGTTCACCTGCACGACCCTAAACATCTTTTGTGGGTTCGTTCTTATCATCCAGCGCCAGGTCTTCCACCTCATCTGGATTAAGGGCCGGTATGTCATCTTGACCAGCGACCGCGTCGTATGTCTAGACATGGATCCTGGCCTTCCTGATGCCATAACTCAACTTGCCATCAGCCTTTTCGATGGCCTCAACACTCTCTGCGTTGATAAGGACCACGAACGTCTGGTTCTGGACGGCTCCCCTGCTTTGGTGATTACCCAGTCATCCATTGGCACCTCCGGATTCTGCAGAGCGAATGTCTCCACTATTCTCGCATGGTCAGTCTGCCCCTTAGGCAACCAGATGCGCGCCCTCGGTCTCTTGGGGATCTCGGTGGCCGGTACCAGTCTGAGCTTTAGACCTTCCCAGGCGTCGCTGATGTTAGCGACGCACTCCAACAAGAACACCCTCGAGGCCTCGTCGCCACATCTGATCACCCGATGCCCCTGACCACGTCTTAACAGTCGAAACTGGGGATAGATCCTGGTTTCGCTCTCAGCTTTTCCAACACCAGGTCGGAAAGCTTCGCCTCGATCTTGTCCCATCGCTCGCTGATCGACCGGCCCGTGCTGTTTTTCTCGTCTACCAATGCCATGCATAGCTGATCCTTGGCCACTTCACTGAAGAGGCGGACCTGCTTGCTCGAGGAGTGCGGTTTCCTCCGCGGGGTACCCCTGGCGTCCTTCACTCGTTTGGCAGATTCTTGGGACCTAACCCTTTTTAGCATGGCAGCTGCCTTCCCGCTGGTGGTCGGCTGCTCTTCTGCTCGTGCCTGCGCTGCGAGGTACTCATCGACGACTGTCTGGTACCTTCGCTTGTCGGCTGCGTCCCTTTCAACCGCCACGCCCTTCTTTTCATTTTCAGCTATCTTAGCGAGAACGAATAGGGTGGGGTTATAGGCGGCCTTCGCTGTCCGCTTTTTAGGTTTCTTCGCGTCGCGCTTCTCTCCACTGGAGGTCTGCGGTCCGCTCATTATGACGGGTGTCGAGGAGGTACCACTGGCGCGCACCTTGACGCTCCCAGTAATGGTGTCCTGACTTAGCCCTGAGAGGTTGTCCAAGTCAGTGAGGGAGAGGTTATCCTCGTCTCCCGCGAGTTCCGAGGCCAAGCCGGAAGAAGCCATTGAGCACATTCATGATCGCCCGCTTTGCTGGACAAAGCAAGTGCGGCGGGCCTGAGGAAGTGGGGGCGAAAAAGGGTGGTCGACCATGACAGCGCCCCCCCTGCCATGGCAAGGCCAAGTACTACACCCGATTCGGCCCGGTATCGGGGAGGCTCCGTTCACATACAGCCAGGTACTTCACCCCCGGCTGCAAACAAATCAGGGGCACGGGTCGCACCCTGACGTTAGGGGGGATGTTTATTGACTTCCCAGTCTAGATCCGCAGTGTTCTGTATGGGTGTTCGCTGTAGCGGACTCCGCAGTAGTGTCACCTCGAGCAGGATATGGCTCCGCACCACGCACTGCGATCTTGGCTACGGCAGAGGCTAGCGGTCGGGTACCTCCGGTACCGCGGCCGAAACATCGCTTGACCGAGCCCTGTGCTATTCAGGATCCCTAGCAGGGGATCCTTTTCACACTCGACACCTCCTCCAGATCTTATACTTTATGAAAAATTCGTCCACACGTTTAGGAGTTAAAAAATAAGCTGATTTCAAAGCATGACGCTTCCGCCACAATTTTGAATAATATTAATAATAAGAAAACGTATTTTCATACTTCAATGTGTGCTCAATATACCCTTCAAAAAAGATCAAGAGCAGCGGTGGCTTTCCGCAATTGGATAGTTGACAATCGTCGGCTCGATACATCAATTCGATATCGAGCGGTTGACGAAACCGTTTTGTTTTCCGTATTTCGTTTTCATATTTAAGGATGTGTTCGGATAGTGCTTTGGAGCTGTCAGAAGCTGTGTGAAATGAACAAAATAACGATAATTTGCAAAGGTAGGTAAGGTTAGGTTACGGAAGGGGTTTGTGCGGCAAGCACTTCGACTCGGAGACCCTGTTGGGTCCATTGTAAATCCCTTTATTTTTCGGAAAACCGTTGTCCTTCCATTATCTGTTGGGATCCCTGTAGATCCAAACGGGATCTTTTGGGAACCATTTGGTCTTGGCGAGGAAATTGTGTAGATCGGTTATCTATGCATCTGCTACTTCCGCGAGCCTATCAAAGAACCTAGCCCCAAGAGTCTGGAGCCGTCGTCTTTGTAGTGATGGGCAGTGGCATAGCAGCTGCTCGACTGATTCTACCGCATCCTCATCTCCACAGCTTCTGCATAAATCGTCGGTCGCCAAACGCCATTTGCATAGCATGACACCAATGGCGCAGTGACCTGTGATTACCCCTGTGACCATGCGTACAGCATGCTTGTCGGGGAGCAGAAGGCTCTTAGTTTTTGTCGTGTTGAGTGCTGGCCACAGGGAACGTGCAATCTTGCAATCGCACCTGGTTGTCCAAGCTCTATTTGTAGCTCGTGTGAGCCACTCTGCTATTGAACCCATCATAGCAGAGATCGGTGGTAGCACCGTGTTGCAAAGGTAAATATAGAATTGGCATTATTGTTTAATTATGGAAGGTTTTAGTGCAAGAAAAATTCACGAAGGATGAGGGATGCATTCAATCCTATGGAGACACCAGAGTTATGATAAGTTAAATTAATATTTTAAATTTCAATATCAATTTTTTTCCATTTCCCGGCCTAATAAAATTTTGCTTGGCCACCGCTTATCCCCATTGAACCTATTGCTGTTTAGCATTTCTATTAATCTTATGACGGGCATTCAAAAACTGTTGTAAGTTATTTTTAGTGAAATAGAAGTCGTGTTTCTCCGTTCTCCAATTCTGCCAATACCTTCATTTGAGCAACGTCGTATTTGGTTGACATCGAATTACGGAAAGCCACCTCAGGATACAAGTTAGGTTAGGTTAAAGTGGCTGTCTTGGCCTGGGACTTGCCGGGAGACACACGTAGGCCTCGGAATGGTCCCGTTGTGATACCACAAGGTGAAAGGTCTGTCTTACTGCAAGTCGAGAAGCCTATTCAAGCCATTTCGAAGAGTGGATGAACTCAAGCAAGTCTTTGATGCTAGCTGAACTGAGGTCATCCAAGTTGTCGAAGAAAGGAGAGCCTAGGGTTTTCCATCTTCGTCTAGATAGAGCCGGACAGTTGCAGGGAAGATGGCTGATAGATTCTTCCTCCTCTTCATTGTGGCAGCTGCGGCAGAAGTCCCATCTGTTGACGCCTAGTCTGAAGGCATGGCGTCCGAATAGACAGTGGCCTGTCAGGACGACCGTGCCAATGTGCTGCCTGCTAAGCGAAACAAGTGCTCTTGTTCGCCTAAGATTAAAAACAGGCCAGAGCTGCTTGGTTATGGTACATGTGTTCTCCCCTTGCCATCGCCTGATGGCCTTATCGAGGAAGAGGGAGCAGCTCGTTATTTTACAGGAAGCAAGAGGAATGCCTGCCGTAACTGTGGCGTTGAAGTACGGGAGGGTGGTGCCACGTCTGGCAAGCTCATCAGCTACGCAGTTTCCACTGATGTCTTTGTGGCCCGGTACCCAGATAAGGGTAATGTTGTGCGCATGCCCTAACTCATTTAGTAGGAAGCGGCAGAGAGTAACCACTTTCGATATGGTTGAGCCCTTCTTGAGGGCTTTAATTGCTGCCTGGCTGTCAGTGAAAATGCGAACCGTACCTTTAGGAAGGTTGCATTGTTTTAACATAGACAAGGCTTTGAAAATGGCCAAAACTTCCGCTTGGAAGACACTGCAGAAATCTGGAAGACGAAAACATTCTTCCATGGGTGGATTTTCACACATTACTCCACCCCCTACTCTGCCATCCAGTTTGGAGCCGTCAGTGTAAAAACATACTCCAGTTTTCGGAACCGTATCTTGTTCCCACTTCTGTCTATGAGGTATGAGGGTTGAGAATTTAGAGTCGAAAAGATATGATGGTAACGAGTAGTCTATGTTGTCACGTAGGTCAGGTAACTGCCTAGAATCTGGCAGTGACCAAAATCAGTACGTGTCCATATATTGATGGTGTTTAGTCTCACTGCAGAGAGGGTAGCCGTTTGTTTACCGAAGAGGTCAACAGGGAGAAAGTGGAGCAGGGCGTAGAGTCCTTTGGACGGTGTCGATCGCATGGCCCCAGTTATTATGAGCGCCGCCGATCTTTGAACTGAGTCCAGAGGTTTCTGGTTGGTCCCCTTATCCAGGGCAGTCCACCATACTACTGCTCCATAGAAAAGAATGGGCCTAATCACGGAGATGTACAACCAGTACATGATGCGTGGTTGGAGACCCCATTTTTTGCCAACTGCTCTTTTGCAAGAGTAGAGTGCAACAGTGGCCTTGCGAACCCTTTCGAGTATGTTCGGTTTCCAGTTAAGTTTCCTATCCAGCAGTAGACCAAGGTATTTGGCCTGCGAGCTGATAGACTAGTCCCGTTAAGAGAAGGCGGGTCAAAAATAGGAAATTGGTGCTTCCTTGTGAAAAGGACCAAATCGGTTTTGAATGGGTTAATGCCCATACCGTTCCGAGAGCACCAAGACCCTATAGGTTCAGGGCACCTTGAAGAAGATCGACCAGTGTCGGAAGGTTCTTCCCAGACACCGCTATAGCCACATCGTCTGCGTATGCAACTACCTTACACCCCGTACAGCTTAGTTGCAAAAGCAGGTCATTAATCGCTAGGTTCCAAAGGAAAGGAGAGAGGACCCCCACTGCGGGGTGCCTCTGGTGACCCACCTCCTTACGGAGGAATAACCTAGCGAGGAGTTGATAACCCTATTTGTTAAAAGGAAATGAACTATGTCCACTATCGGCTTGCATAGTTTCAAGTTGGTCAGTGAGCCAGTAATGGCCGCCGGAATAATATTGTTGAAAGCTCCCTCAATGTCGAAAAAAAAGAGACCAAGGTGAATTCTCTGAAAAGGAGGGAGTATTCAATTTGCCGTACGAGTGCGTGAAGAGCCGTCTCCACGGATTTGCCCTTCGTATATGCATGTTGATTGGGTGAAAGTAGATGACCCACTTTATCCCTAATGTAAAAGTCAATGAGCCTTTCATAGATTTTGAGAAAAAAAGAGGACAGGCTAATAGGCCAGTGATCTTTTGCTTTCGAGTGAGAGACCTTCCCCGCTTTAGGTATGAAGATCACGTTTACCTCAGTCCAAGTAGTAGGAATGTGAGATAAGTGTAGAATAGCTACAAAAATCTCCAGAAGCCACGGTACGGCCAAGTCTGATGTGTGTTGCAGATCAGCTGGGATAATACCGTCAGGCCCCGGAGACTTGAAGGGCAGAAAACTATTTATAGCCCAGTGCAGTTTTTCGCTGCTGCCTATGTCTTGCACCCCCATGCTATGATGTGGGCCGATTGATCTTTTTGTACCCAGGATAGTTACGTCACACAGTGAGGCGTCCCCATATATCGCATGGCCAAAAATAGTAAACGTGGTTTAATTTTGACGAAATTTGGTATTCGCCCATTTTTTAGCGTAATTTTGAAAAATACGAAAACTTGTGAAAATTGGACTACTGCCACGCCCACCCCCCATATTGAAAAAATCGTTGTTATTCGATAACTTGGCCACTACTAACACTAGAAAGATAAAATTTTATACACAATATCACTAAAGTATAATATATAATTGTGCCAAAAATGGGCAGTCTACCACGCCTACTTTAAAAGTTCGTATAAGCCTCAAATGAATTAATCGGTACATATGTATATTATGCCATTTTTAAAGTTTTCGATGTTTTTCATGTTGGCCCCTCTTCAATTCGCTCCTAAGTTTATTTTCCACAAATATTTGCATGCATTTGTAGTGCCAGCCGGTCGAGTTAAACTACGCGACGGCAGCTACACATAAAATAGCTTACGAAATTGTACAAAAGATGCCACTATAAAAAAATGAATTACATGCGGGTCTGCAGGCCTCTGCAGCTGGATCTTTGCAAACGTGTTCTACATACTTGTAATTTAGTGAAACAGTCGAAATTGGAAAGGCTCCCTAGGGCTTTTCGAGATATTTAATTTTGAAGTTTGCACTTAAACTTTTTCTAGGGCTCAAAATGGCTCTACGTTCAAATAACGGTAGTTAGCGAACAGTAATAACCAAAACAAAAAAAAAGGCATTGCCTGACTATAAAAACCTAAAACATAAAATAAAAAATCAGGTATATTAAAATAACTGTAACCATAAGAAAAAACATCTTTAGTTTCGCAAGGTTAAATTTCTATTTTTCCTTAAATTTGTGTTCACGCAATATATGAAGTTTAAAACTTTCGTGAGACTACAAAACTTAAAATTTTTTTAAAATTCCTTTTGATATAGCTTAGCTGGAGATTTGGCTTCGATCGTGCTTACTTATTTTTTCAAAAAAAATATTTTTATTTTTTTATTTTTGGCCACGGACGCCCCACTGTGCGTCAGTACAACTATTGCCCGGAAAATGAGTGTCAACCAGGAGTTCGATTGTCTCTTGGCTTGACGATGTCCAGGAACCGTCTTCCCTTATCAGAAAACTAGGGACCGCTGGACAAGAAGCGAGGATCTTGCGAAGGCGACTGGCCTCAGAGTTGCAGCCTATATTCTGGCAGAACTGCCTCCAGGAGGATCGCTTAGCAGATCTTACCGCTTTTTTATAAAGCTTTAGTCTGGCTTTATATTCGGACCAGTCGTTTGTCGCCCTAGCGCGACTAAAAAGTTTGCGGCACTCCCTTCTAAGCACAGCTACCTCAGAGTTCCACCAATTAGGTTTAGTATTACCCCAGAGGTGTCTCACAGGGCATGATTCCTCAGTGGCAACTTTGTAAGCAGCTGTAAGGGAAACTACCGCATTATCCAATTCCTGGACTGAGTCAATCTTACTGGGACCATCAGTTGGCAGTGATCTCGCAAAAATTCCTCTGAACTTGTCCCAGTCAGTTCGGACTCTGTTTCTATAAGAGGTGACCAGAGGGGTTGCGACTTCTATGCGAAAATCTATATACCTGTGGTCCGAGAAAGAGTACTCCGTGGAGACTCTCCATTCTTTGAGCAAATTAGTGGCAAATTCGTTTGCCAACGAGAGATCAAGAACCTCTTTACGAACCGAGGTTATAAAAATGGGCTCATGCCCAGTGTTTGCAACATATAGATTGGTGCTAACAATATATTCAAAAAGTGACTCACCTTGCGGGTTTATGTCCGAACTGCCCCAAATGGTGTGGTGCGCATTGGCGCCTGTTCCGATGACCAATGGCATTTTGTCCCTCCTAGCCGCCGCCACTACGTTTTTCAGCAGAATCGGTGGGGGATCCTCGGAGTCATCGTGGGCCATGTATGTGGATGCCACCCATAGTGTGGAGCCCGGCGGCCAGCGCCGCCACTACGCTATCTGCATCACTGAAACTGGTAAGAAAAAACGCATTAATATGTTTTTTAATGAGGATACAGGATCTGTTTTTACCTCCGCAGGGTGTATACAGAGTCCTGTATCCTGGTGCGTTAAGACCACGAATGCGCCCGTTGCAGACCCAGGGTTCTTGCACGAGCGCTATCTCCTCCCCATTTTTTGAAAGTAGGAGAAGTGCGGCAGATGCCGCTTTGGAGTGGTGCAAGTTAATTTGCACCACTTTGTGCAACGATAGTGCTGTCTGCGTCGTCGAAGTGGGAAGACAGCAGCAGTTCGTCCTCGGAGGACGTGGATTCCCCGGACGTAACACTGGCCGCATCTTCTACTTCTGACACCTCCATGACCTGTGCGTCAGTAACCACATTTGTGTCTTGACGGTAGACGTGCAAGGTCAGATGAGAAAAACAGAAGTTAATCTCACCCTTCCTTGCAGCATGGGGGGCTAGGGATTCCTCGTTCAGGATGATGACCATCTGACGCGAGTTACCTACGGCCTCACCTAGACTGGCCACCCTCCAGTCGGCGGTAGGGAGGTCAGGGTTACCCAGTTTAATCAGCTGCAGTATGGTCCCAGGGTCGGAATAAATTGCCGGAACCCTCGTCCGAGAACGGGGATGATTTGGGATATTGTCCCTCGTTGCGGCCAGACTTCGCCAATGCCTGCGATTGCCAGCGTGTAAAGCTCGGCAGAGCGCTGATCCGCACACGAAGTAAGCTTTACACGATTTTGGAACCATCCAAAATCGCGACAGCACGGTGGTGGACCCGCTGGCCACAGCTTATTTTCCACTAGTGACCAGTTTTTGGGCGAAATCGAGCCATCCGTGTTGCTGCGATCTATAACCGCCAGAGTGAGGCTATCTTTTGCAGCCTCTCTGAAGGAGCGAAAGCTTCGTTTACTGACCGTCGGGGTCTGAGAGGTCCTGGCGCGTTTGGCCGCTGCCGGAGGTTCCTCAGCTGATCGCTGAGGATACAAGTTACGTGAAAAAAATACACTGTACAAATTGCATGCTTAAGTTGTAGTTGTAATAGTATGTTTGTATGTTTAAATTTTTTACAGCTTGTCCTCAATGTTCTTCAGCAATTCATCCCAACAATATTGAATATTTACTAAGGGATTTTCCAGAGTTTAAAAATAAATATGAAGACTTCATGATCAGAAGATATCTTGTGTCAGACCCTGATTCAAGGTGGTGCCCTGGACCTGATTGCAGGTGAGTTGTTATTTCTCGCTAAGCTTTAAAATAACTTGAAATTAACCCTTTTTTGTTGAACTTTTGAAATTTCTCCCTAACAAGTTTTATTTCAATATCCTAAAGCGACAATCTAAGAAATACAGTGAACTCGTGATAATATTAACATCACAACATATAAACACCCTTAAATATGAACACTTTTACCCTGATTACTCCAAAATATGAATTTAGTGTAAAACCTCTGAAATATCAACTTTACTTTACCTAACCTTACTTTACTTTACTTTACTGTACTTTACTTTTTTATAATATTATAATATTAATATATATATTATATATTGTTACGAATGCTAGTTCTAGTGGGCTAGTACGTATCTCTGGATTGCGTAATTTGAAAATAAAACACACTTAGTTCCTCAACCGCAGTCAATAAAATAAACCAACAATCACTTTATTTCACAGGTTTACACTTTACTGTCTTTACACTTAATTATTCGCTCAATTACTCCGTGTGGCACCTTCACTAGTCAAAATCAGACTGACTCGCTGCGCCGCACCCGGCTGCCTTTTATACCTGTCCGGCCATCGCGCAGATCGTTCTCGCACATTCCAGAGTGGACTAAAGGTTTCCATGATGATCGCGACCATCATTGCCAGGTTGGACTAAAAGTTCCCATTATCGCGGCCATCATTGCCAGGTTGGACTAAAAGTTTCGATTATCGCGGTCATCATTGCCAGGTTGAATTATGGCACGGCGCGTAGCGACAGGGTTGCTTTGCACAGCGACAGACTGTCTTATCGTTACAATATATAATATATGTATATATTATTATATATTATAATATTAATATAAAAACAGGCATATGCAAGTTGTTAGAAATTTTTAGGTTTCAAAACTTTTTGATACTTGTGTCACTCTGGCGATCTTCTTTTTAGTCCGAAATTTAAACTGCAGCAAACCACCCTGTTAAATAAGATCATTTGACGACAACTCATTTCTCGCACGTAGTTTTCATGGCTCTCCGTACTTAGTTTATCTTGTTAATTGTATCATGTTATAATGCGAGATTAGGCCAAGTGGATGTGGACATGATTGTGTAGAAGTTCCTGTAGTTAAAAAATTTTACTCCTTATACCGCAACTTCTGATAGCTGGTAAGCTAAAATTTTGTTAGGAAACTTTGCTTTTTTGTACGTATTTGTATTGTATGTCTTTAAAACAATTTCTTTAAGTACCATTATGTCTAGGAAATGGTGTAAGTCTTAAAGAATGGTTAGTAAGAATGTTTGAAAAACTTCTGGGGCAAACTTTCTGTCGTGACTAAAATTCCAATGGGGAAAATACAAACATTTTATTCTGTGAATTCCATCAGAAAAATGTGCAGAAAAGAGCCGGTATTTTTAAATGTAGGTTCAATTTGTACTTTTATAAAATTTCCATTTAATTGCAACAAGCGTATACTGTTTTAGGCTGCAAACAACGAATAGCAAGCAGATGCAAGGGCATAAATGCAGTATAGCGAACCCTCGTGAAAAAAATAAATAAGTATGCTATTACAAAGAGGTATGACTCCTGAGTCTAACGAACTAAAATTTTGCCTGGGAAATGCCCACAACAGGCGTGGCTCGGGGTCAAAGTTCAAAGTTTTTATCAAAAAAACTCAATTAATTTCCAACTGATTTACACGATATAGCCCAATTTTTGTTTTTTTTTCATGAGGGTTCGCTATACTGCATTTGTTCCGATGCAGGTTTCCCTATGTTGGTGGAAAAACACCTGGACGTTGTCAACGGTTTAACGCGACGAAATCAAGAAGAACTGGGTATTTGTGGAAGCAGGTTGCTGATTCGTTGAATTGTGCTTGCTCCGTTATTTTAGTAGAAAGCATTTCTATTTTACAAATAATTTCAAATAACCTTTATCAAAGAACGCTACGGTGAGCTCCATAAATCGTACCACTTCTCTGCAACAGAGGAAACTGCCAATTGCGCTAATGTAGAAGAGTTTGCCGACTCCAGATTGGTAGCCGCTCAGCAAAGAAGCACATATTTTTTTAATTGAGTTAAATTTTTTTTGTTTTTTTCCAAGGGTCTGTAAAACAACATACAATAATTGTTGACCAGTTTTTAGAGATAACTGCATCTAAGAAGTGTATTTTTATATGAAAAAAGTTAAAAGTATTGCCATTATTAAATTGTAGTGAGTAAGAGTAATGAATATCATGGAAGTTTTTATTCTATTTATTGAGTCATAAAGTGGTGTTTGCCTGCAATTACTTCATATACTCGTATTGTCCCGTATATGACGAAAGAGAAGTAAAAAATGAAGTGAGGAAATAAGTTTTGAGTTTTGCAAAGCTTTTTACCTGAACAATGTGGAGGGTATCACATGCATTTTTTAGGGAAAGGTCCGATATTAAAAAGAATAAGGTACAGATACATTGAATTTTGAGGAAATATTAAGTAAATTAAATGGAATAGGAGTTGAGGGCTGGGAAAATATTGTTGGGTTCGTGACTGACGGTTTAAAATATAGGAAGTTTATTTGAATTAAGTGTATGTAATAATATAAGTTAATTTTAAGTGAATCTAGGTACTCAAACAAATAAAATTTGTATAAGATAGTATAAATTACAAGTTAGAAAAATGTTAGGTTTCAAAAACTAAGAACAATTTTGTTACCAAGATATTTCCTACCGATAATCTTAAAGTCAATATTGTACGGTCTTTATAAACGAGGTTTGATATTGTGCAAGGCACTGGAATGCTTTTACTTGGCATGCTTTTAGGGGCATATTTTTAGAATACGACCGACTTGCGTGGCATACTTTCATGGGCCTGATAATTTCGCTAGAACATTCGCTAACATGGCTCGCGATGATACTGGAAATTGTAAGTCCAATTGGAATGTGCGAGAATGATCTGCGCGACAAGCAAACAAGTATAAAAGGCGGCGGGTACAGCGCAGAGTTTGGTTTTAGCTAACAAAGGTGCTACACGGAGTATCCTAAAAAGTAATAAGTGTAAAAACAGTAAAGAGTCAAATTGTAAGTAAAGTGGTAGCTGGTTGTTAACTGCGTTTAGGAATTGTAGTGGTTTTATTTTGAAACATAATCAAGAGAGACGAATACGCCTGCAGAACTAATTTTCGTAACATTTAGTGTCAGAAGTGGGATTGAGCTACTGAAAATAGAAGAGAAAAAATAAATCATAAAACGCAGACATTTTAAAGCTCGAGCAACTGGAGGTGGACCAGCTGAAAAAGGAGTTGGCTGCTTGGAATTGCCGACTGCTGGGGGAAACGTGTAGTCGCAGCTCTACTTGCGAGAGGTCTGTGAGGCACAAAACGTCGACTGGGCTACGCACGAGTTCGGAACGCAGGAGGTGGAGGCGCCGGCCAAGGTTTGGGAGTTGCCTGCTGGTGCTGCGTCGCTGCATACCACGGCTGCGGATGTCGCGCCGCTGCAAGGAATGGACATGAGCCAGTTGCATGTGGCGATGAAAGGCATGTTCCAAGAAACCTCCGCGACATTGTCAGGTGAATTGTCAGCAATAATGGAGATTGAAAATCGTGAAATGTGAGCCAAAATGCACACTACGAATTAGGAAATAGCAAAAAGAAGAGAATGGAATATTCGGTGCGCTTGGAGCAGAAAATGGAAGAAATCTGCGATAAGCTAAATGTGAAGGTGAAGCACCTGGGAACTCGAGTGGAACACTTTGATAAACGAGTTGACGACCTGGATGATTCCCTGGACAAACGAGTTGACAGTCTGGAACATTCGATGAACAGAAAAATAGGCGAGCGGCTTAAAGAGGTAGAGCCGCAAGAATGGTTGCCGCCAGTTCAGGAAAGTCCTGCCACCAGAACAGAAGTGCCTACTTATTATGGTGCTACGTCGTTCGATACATTCAAACTACAACTCGACCTGACTGCTCTGGAAATCAGTGGACCGATATCAGAAAAGGGCGGATATTGCCACTGCCGCTTAAAGGTCTTGCGACTGAGGTAATAAAATCAGTTCCGGAATGTCTGAGAGGTGATTAAGATACCGTCACAACTTGCGACCTCACAGTCCTCGTCTCGCAGCTGAAACGACACCCCAGTACTTTATGGCGCTTTAAGTTCAATACTTAAAATGAAGTTTCTGAGGAATTGAGAACCACTGCATGGCATATAGCTGAGGACAGCGACTGGCAAACGGGGGCCATTAAAAGGAAAAGTCACAAAAACTATTGCTCTGGTCACCAATAGCCTGGAACATGCGTTCGTCGTCGCGGATATAATGGACGACGTGATTATCGGCGTGGATTTCATGATTATGCACGGGTTTACAGTGGACCTGAAAGAAAATGTGCTGAAGTATGCCAACATTGAATTCCCGCTGCACTCCGGCTATGAGCGAAGCGTGGCAGTAAGAAAAACTATCTCGTGTCAACACCAGAAGATACCAGCGAATTCCGAGGCGATTGTGTGGGCAAAGGTGGACGAGGGCGATGGGGCAAGTCGGCTGTGGGTTGTAGAAGCATCGGAACAAGGACACGACAACATAATCATAGGACGTGCATTAGTGGAACCCAAAAACGGCAAAATACCAGTAAAAATTCTCAACCCGCTTAATACACCCAGATATATCGGAAAAGATGCAGTAATTGGCGAGTGTAGAGAGGCTGTAGCAGTGGTCAATTGCGAGAGTAGCCCACCCGGAAGAGGTAAGTAAAGCGGTTTTAACATGGACGCCATACCGCAGGAGAACCAGTGGAGCAGCGAATTGACAGCAAAGCAGAAACAGAAGGCGCGGTCACTCCTGCAGAAATGTGGGTCAATATTTGCAGCAGAAGCAGGCGGAAGGAAAGCCATAGCGAAGCACCGATCCGCCAACCGCCAAGACGAGTTCCTCTGGCCAAGAGGGAAGAGGTCACAAATTTGATTGAAAACATGCAGAAAGAAAAGGTCATAGAGCTAGAGTCCGACCGATACCAAATTTTTTGGCCGATGCCGATGCCGATTAATCGGCCGGAAAGGCGAGAAAGGGCGAAAATCGGCCGATGCCGATACCGATGCCGATTACATAGAAAAAATAACACGAATGAATTCAATCAAAAACACAGTCTATTTTATAAAATAACAAAAGGAACTATTACATATTGTTTGTAATATTCATCACAAAATAACAAAACAACGAGAAAAGAAATAATTAAACACTAAATAAAATAACAAGAGAATTCAGAATTCTAATACATTAACATGTATTCAAAAAAAATATCACATTTATTTATTATAATATATCACATTTATCCACTGAGAGAGAAACAAAAATAGTGACGTAAATATTGCATACAAATTCAGTTTTTTATTCAACTTAAAATTTCGATTTTTATATTAAAATTTGTACTCTCAAATTGCGACCCGTTGTACAGATGCAGTGGAAAGAAGTCAGAAAACAAAATTGAAAAAAATAAAAGGCCCGTTAAAAAAATGCTTCCAATTAAAAAAGAAGGATAAGATTGAAAAATTAAATGCCCCTTCTTCTGATATCCACATTAAGAGACGAAATGCATAGACATTTCGAGAAAATCTGTGTTTTTAGGAATACATAGTTTAAAAAAAAACATTTCTAGGAAACATTTATATTAAACAGTATCTAAAAATACATTACTGAAAAGAGGTACAAGAACAAAAAATTGTTGGTACAAAAAATGAAAACAAAAAAATGAAAGCAGAAACATAGGCCGATGGCATCATCGACCAAAAAAGGCCGATGCCGATACCTATTTTTTTGGCCGATGCCGAACTAGCCGATGCTGATACCAATTTTATTGGCCGACACTAGCCGATGCCGATTAAACGGTCGGACTCTACACAGAGCCCTCGTCAGGCCCGTGGTGCTTGCCGGTCGTGCTGGTCAAGAAAAGGATGGCAGTACCCGGTTTTGTCTGGACTATCGAAAGCTCAACGACGTGACCAAAAAGGGCTATCCACTACCTCAGATCGATGACACCCTGGACACACTGTCAGGCACACAGTGGTTTTCCACGCTCGACTTCCGTAGCGGCTATTGGCAGGTAGAGTTTGCGGACAAGGCAAGGAGAAAACGGCTTTCAGTGTTGCCGATGGTTTGTGGCAGTTTACCGTCATGCCGTTTGGACTCTGCAACGCACCAGCAACATTCGAGCGGCTATTGGAACGTGTGCTAAACGGGCTACATTGGCGGACGTATCCGGTGTACCTCTACGACATAATCGTGATGGGTAAAAGCTTTGACGATCACTTGGAAAAGCTAAAGGAGGTATTCGAGCGGATACAAAAACAAAAAGCCGGGCTTAAACTCAATCCAAAGAAATGCTTGCTGTTCCAAACGGAGGTCAAGTATGATATCTGGGCCACACGGTTTGCGCCCGCGGAGTACAAGTTAACGCAAGCTGTTAACATAAGAGCCGCCCCGCCAAAGTAGCCACGTTGTGCTACGTTGGGGATACCTGCATTAGCCGGCAACTGGTGCGAAAGAAAAATCTTTGAAGATTATCGCACTGTGAAAAAATGTTTGTAGTTATTAAGTGTAACGGAAAGATTGGGAATGAAAACAAAAAATTTGATAACTAATGAATGAATTGTGAATCTTGTTTTATCGAACGAGAATAAATTTAGTCAAGCAAGAATAATTGTGAAAGTAAAGAAAATTTCGGAAATTATTGCCCGTTTTAATGAATAAACTTCGCATTTTATTATTATTTTCTTTGATTACTGAACAGATATAAAATGTTTGTGAACCTTTGCACGGGTGATAGAAACGCCGTTCGTAAAATTAAAATTCATGTGATACTGTGAGGCCCTGAAAAAAAATGCAGAGCTTTTTATGAGCGACAGCGAGCTGAATTTGGACCAACTCTTTGAAAGTGTTGACAAGATAAGGGTGGAAAAGGGGCATGACAATAATGGTAGTTGTGAGGGAAATCGGTGGGCGGACGCACTGGTTAGCCAATCACACAAAATGGGCTTACACCCTGACCAATTGAAGGCACTAGTGGAGAGTGCCGTTAGTAGCGCTCTCGCTGTTCAAAGGGAGAATTTTGAACAGAGGTTGGCGGGCGCTAGCCACCGATTAGACAACATGACGATTACGTCCCCTGAAGTGAACTCATATAAAGAAATATAAATTATACACGGCCAAAGGATCTTTCTTCGGCTCTAGCGCTAGCTCAGGAGGTTGAATCCAACCATGAGCGGTATTTGTTTGCAAGCAATTACGCTAGGAGCTTGGAGGATAAGGCCCAGAAAATCGAATCAAGGCAACCGGCTAGGGACAGGTATGCAGTTGGAAAGTATCAGACAAATGATGCCTACCGCGCGAAAAACCCTCATTTTAGCAGGTTGCAAGGTTCGAACAATGGGGCTCTCCAAAGACCGGAACCGGTACAGCCGATGGATGCTGATACGTCGCAGCGTTTTGGACAGCCTACACAGTAACAGCCCAATAATCGCACATCTCAGGGTCCAGTGCAGCACTTTGGTAATCGGGGCTAGGGGTACGGGCAGGCAGAAAAAAAGACCGAATAATGGGTCGGTTTGAAAAAGATACAATTATTGATTGATACAGGGGCATCCAAAAATTATATCAAACCTCTAAACGTGCTTAAGCACGTAATACCAGTTGAAAATCCTTTCTTAGTGAAGTCCATTCATGGCTTCAATAGTATTAAGGAATAGTGCGTCGTCAACTTATTCGGCACAAGTAGTGTCTTCTTAACTTTTCCCTCTCTTTCAACGTTCGATGGGATAATTGGCCTTGATCTGCTAACGCGGATGGATGCCACACTACATTTTAGGAACAAAAAGATACGTCTGTATCCGGCTCCAAACCGGCTCCAAAAGGATACAATTTCTTAAGTGTGTTAATGTGAATTTCACACAGGCGGTGGATATAGAGTACCTCAGGTAGTGAGAGGTCAATTTCAGAAAATGTTGAAAAATGTTATGGGGGCTTTCTCAGATCCTAACGAGTCACTCCCTTTTAGCACTAACATCGTAGCCACTATTCGCACCGGAAATGGTGACCCAGTCTACTCGAAGCTATACCCTTATCCTATTGGGGTAGCAGATTTTGTGAATACCGAAATACGCGACTTACTACGGAATGAGATAACTAGACCATCCAATTTGGGTTGTGGATAAGAAAGGAACAGACGAACAGTGGAACGGGGAAAAAACGTCATCGACTTTAGGAAACTGAACCAAAAAACTCGATGACAAAAGTCTGATTCTAAATATAACGGTAATATTGTCGAACCTGGGAAAAGACAAGTAATTCACAACGCTTGATCTAAAATCGAATTCTGTATGCTTCTTTTTGGCCTAAAGAATGCGCCTAGCATTTTCCAGAGGGCCATCGACGACGTGCTACGAGAACAGGAACAAATGTAGTATAGCGAACCCTCATGAAAAAAAACTGAAAATTGGGCCATATAGAGCGTATTTTTGTGAATCTAACAAACTAAAAATTTTGCGGGGGAAACGCCCACAAAAGGCGTGGCTCAGGGTCAAAGTTCAAAGTTTTTATCAAAAAAACTCAATCTCCAACTGATATACACGATATGGGTATCAAACGAAAGGTCTTTTTCATACCTTTCTATTAATGCACAACATTAGATACGTAAAATGCACTAATAAAAAGTTTTAAGCAAAAAAAAAATTTATAAACATTTTCTAAAAATGGATTTTTTTTCGAAAAAAATCTATAATAAAGGTGCAATAAGTTTGTTACCATATTGTAGCCTGTGAAATTCCCTTTACAGTGAAATATACTTTTGTTGTTTTTCAATATATATTTTTAATTTTTTCTAACTTGACCTTTGGTCCAAAGTAATTTCGTAGTCATCTTCGCCATCACTTTCGGACAATGAGGGCTGTAGGGGGTTGTACAAAGTACCTGCCGTATTAAAAAACGTTTTCAAAAGATCCTGATTTCTAGCTTTACATTCTTTAAGAAGCATAAACTTTGCCAGATAACCATCGACAAAATCAGAAGTTTTGCACAATTGCAAAACATGGCCATTAGCACACCAATGACTACCTTCGCGGGGTATTAATTTCCTTTCCATTAACTTTTCAAGGACATTTTCGCTGATCTCAAAAGCCTCTTCACTTTCAAATAGCTGGTACAATTTGAAGGGATTCATGTGGTCCATATGGAAATACAAATGTAAATTTTGAATAGTTTAGAACTAAAAAGCACACTTATATCCTTCGTTTATCCTTCAACGGTACTTTTCCACACTTATATTCTTTGCTTATCGTTCAACGGTACTTTTCCAGAAGGTGCAGGGTGGTAGTAAACCACTTTTTTCTGTATTAAAGTACCTTTTGTGTGGCAGGCCTTCGGCCGGGCTGCTTGAAAAATAACCCTCATGGGAATAACTAGGGGATCAGGTTCAGTAAGGAGCGTACAGTATTTTTATATTAAATTCCTATGATTGTAAAAGATTGCGCCTAAGCAATAACTTTCATAAACGCCATTTCAATATTGCAGGCAGATGGTTTTAACTCAATCTAAATTTAAATATAAAAGTGTAATCACAAAAATTTAAAATGTTTTATATTTCATTGTAAAGGGAATTTTACAGGCTACAACATGGTAACAAACTTATTGCACCTTTATTATGCACCGTTATTAAACAATTTTTATAAAATTTTTTTTTTGCTTAAAACGTATTAGCGCATTTTTTGTATCTAATGTTGTACATTAGTAGAAAGGTATGAAAAAGACCTTTCGTTTGATACCTATATCGTGTAAATCAGTTGGAGATTAATTGAGTTGATAAATACTTTGAACTTTAACCCCGAGCAACGCCTTTTGTGGGCGTTTCCCCGGCAAAATTTTTAGTTTGTTAGATTCAGGAGCCAACCCTCTATATAAAAGCATACTCATTTATTTTTTTCACGAGGGTTCGCTATACTGCATTTATGCCCGAGAACAAATAGGGAAATCATGCATGTTTACATCGATGATGTAATTATTTTTTCGGAAAGTGCCTGGGAATATGTCGAACATATAAAATGGGTGTTGAGCAAATTATATGAAGCAAATATGAAGGTATTTTGCGAGATATCGCACTTTAAGGAAAGCGTCGACTACCTAGGCTTCGCTGTGTCCACGGGTGGTATTAAAACAAGTCCCAGTGAGGTAGACGCGATCCGTAACTACGCGCAACCTGCTACACTGTTCAATGCTAGATCATTTTGGGGGCTAGCGAGTTATTATCCATGCTTCATCAAAGACTGCGCTTCGATAGCAAAACCTTTAACTGACATTTTGAAAGTCGAGAATGGTAGTGTCAGCGCCACCCAATCGAAACCTGCTGCTACATGCTCTTCAAGTTATACCAGAGGCGAAACAGAAGACGCCAGGTCGCTATCGATAGCTTCAAGAAGCCCGAGGATGTCCTTCATTTAGAAAGGGAGGAGTTAATGCAAGCTGTTGACATAAGAGCCGCCCCGCCAAAAGAGCCACGTTGCGCTACGTTGGCGACCCCTGCATTAGCTGGCAACTCGTGCGAAGTGGCTGCATTGTGCTGACGCTGCAGTACGTGCTTAGCTGGCGATCGCCAACGGAATATATGTGCACATATTACCGACGCTTCGTTCCTGGATTTGTGAACATAGCCAGCAGCTTGCACAAATTGACGAGACATAATCAAAGAGCAAAAGCAAGCTTTTGCACGAGTGAAGGAAAACTGTGCACTGCTCCAATTCTGGCCTTCCCCGTGCCCGGAGAGATGTTTGTACTCAATATATAACTAGTAGATGCAAGCGAACACAGTATTAACGGTGTGCTATCACAGATAGTAGATGGTCAAGAATAAGTGATAGCATACTACAGCAAAATTTTGGTGAAATCCGAACGCAATTACTGTGTGACAAGGAGAGAGTTGCTGGCAGTACTGGAATGCGTGAAACACTTCCACAAATACCTGTATGGACAAAAGTTTCGTCTGCGCATAAATCATGCGGCATTGAAATGGCTTCGACCTTCAAAGAACCGGAAGGCCAATTGGTGCGGTGGATCGAACGGCTGCAGAGCTATGACTACACAGTAGAACATCGCAAAGGCTGTAGCCATGGAAATGCCGATGCCTTGTCACGCTGTCCGTGCAAAACCGAATGCAGGCACTGTTCGCGAGGCATACCATAACGACTGCAATGGAGAGCACCTAGGCATCACCAAAACTGTCGCCAAAATAAAAAGACGATTCTATTGGGTAGGATGCCAGGAGTCAATTGAATTAAGAGCTGTGACCGATGTTCGGCTGCGAAAGGGCCGACAAGAAGATCTCGAGGCCGCATGCAGCAGTACAACATGGGAGGGCCCTTCGAGCGAATTGCCATGGACGTCGCCGGGCCATTCCCAATTAGCACTCAAGACAACAAATATGTGCTGGTGGTAATGGATTATATCAGCATATGGCCCGAAGTGTATCCTATTCCTAACCAGGAGGCCACTACGGTCGCGGAAATACTGGTAAACAACTGGGTGGCCAGGTTCGGAGTTCCGTTGGAGTTGCACTCGGATCAAGGCCGGAATTTTGAATCTGCGGTATTCAAGGAAGTGTGTGAACTACTGGGAATAAGAAAAACTCGTACCACTCCTTTGCATCCGCAGTCCGACGGCATGGTGGAACGATTAAATCGGACGCTGGAGGTATATCTGCGGAAAGTGGTAGGCACGAATCAAAAGGATTGGGACACGCATATCCCTCTGTTCCTGATGGCGTATAGGTCAGCCCCGTACGACACGACATCACTCGCTCCAGCCCGAGCAGTGTTCGGCACAGAGTTGCGGTTACCCGCTGACTTGAAGTTCGGAGTGGTCGACACGACGGAAGGCTCTAGGACTGACTACGTGGTCAATAAGCGGTTGGAACTGGAAGAAATCCACCAGTTTATAAGGAGCCGCACCCAACTGGTCAGCGATAAAATGAAAGCCAAATATGATCTACAGGCTAACACAGCAGGGTTCCAAGAAGGCGATCTGGTAATGCTCTCCAACCCGCAACGACGGAAAGGTTTGTCTCCGAAACTTCAAACGTCAGGGGAAGGACCGTTCTAAGTCGTGACCAGGATTAATGATGTGGTATACAGAATTCAACGTTGCAGCAATAGAGACGCTAGGCTGAAGGTAGTCCATTTGGAGCGCCTGGCGTCTTACTACGGCGGAGCCTCGGCACTTGTTCGGGACGAACAAGTCTAAGTGGTGGGTAGTGTGACGATACTGCACGCTGACGCTGTGCAAGGCACTGGAATGCTTTTAGGGGCTTACTTTTAGAATGCGACCGACATGCGTGGCATACTTTTAGGGGTCTGATAATTTCGCCAGAACATTAGGAAAGATAACTCGCGATGATACTGCATATTTTGAGTCCAATTGGAATGTGCGAGAACGATCTGCGTGACAAGAAAACAAGTATAAGCCTAGGCGTACGGAGACGCAGGCCGCGCAGCACAGAACAGGGCATCGCAGCACAGATTAAACTGTGTGACCCAAAAAATATGTGAACTGCGTGTGCGATATGGACTGTCCACACACTTTTCAATTAATTATTAAATTTTTGGAAAACATGTTGATTGCACGCCGAAAACTGTATTTCAACTACAACGCGACGCAGACCTGTGCATGTTCATCCCTGTGCCACACGCGGTTGTGTCGCTGTATACGCTGTCATATGGTACTACATTATTTACAAAAAACTGAACTGCGTTGAGCTGTGCTGCTTACGCGGCTTGCGTCTCCCTATACGCCTAGGCTTAAAGTAGTTGCTGGTTGTTAACTGCGTTTAGGAATTGTAGTGGTTTTATTTTGAAGCACAATCCAGAGAGACGAATGCGCCTGCAGAGCTAATTTTCGTAACAATATTGTATTTATTAAGAAATAAGAAAATTTTTAAATAAAGAACTTTATCTTAAACTTTGTAAATAGATAGGTGGATATATATATATATTTACTAAGTTTGACTAGTTCGTATTACGTGGTGTGTAGCTCACTCATAGCACGCGGACTCCACATCTAGTGGTGAACACGAAGCTCGCGATTAACACTCGATCTGTAATTTCAACTTTAAACATGTCAAAATCATCAAATCACTTTCTGAACATCATCTCTGCACGTCGGAAGTATATACGAGCAAAAATTTAAAAGCGACTGTATTTTGTGAACATAAAAATAATATGTGACGGAAAATTTTTGTGATAATTCTAATTCTATTTATACCCACAAAGCTTGGGATCAGAAAATCGGCTGAAAAACGAGTTGTCACATCGAAAAATCATCCTTAAAGAAACTTAAAATAGGCACGGTGGTAAAAAATTTATTTAAAGAAAAAGAATTCGCAACGAATCGACAACCAACAGCTGAGATTATGGTAACGCACTTAGAATCGAAATATTGAATAATTCATTCTGGACCAAAGCCCTGATCGCTTCAGGATGGCCATTTAATTTTCAGTATATTTTAGAAATACTAAGTTTTACGCATAACAAATGTTTTCTAGTTTACAAAAATTAAGATATTGTTAAAATTTGTGGTTTTTGTAAAAGGGCTTTTGTTGGTGCATGCGTTTATCAAACTATATCCTTTAGTAAACCTTTGGTAAATTTATAAAAAGGAGGAGGAATAATTCACTTTACTTTTGATTTATTCTTCAAGTTTTGCTGTGATCGCATCTGGGTGCGCATCATGTCCACAAATAGAGTGTAAAAGACCAAATTGCGGAAAGAGCTTTTGTTATCACTGTAAAGCAGAATGGCATCCCGATCAGACTTGTGATGCTGCTAGAGCTTCAAGACAAAATGTTCTTCGTACTTCATCTTTAAGTTTTAGTCAAGAATCTGCGCGTCGTGATGAAATAAAACCTTGTCCTCGATGCCAAGTTCTAATTGTGAAAATGAATGATGGGTCATGTAATCATATGGTGTGCTCAGTGTGTGGCGCAGAGTTTTGCTGGCTATGCATGAAGGAAGTTAGTGATTTGCACTATTTAAGGTGAGTACCTAATTAATGCTTTGATTTTGTATACCGCCAAACCACTTTACCAGTACCACGTTTACCAGCGTTTAGACAGGGTCCATTTGTCATTGTGCGACGGAGAAATTCCGGCACTGGACTATGGTAATTTTTTGCATATTTTTAGCGAAATTAGTTATAGCTTAAAATTGGTTGAATCGACAATGATGCGGTTTGCTCTACGCAGCTGCGGGCTCCCTATATGTTGTCTGTTAGAAGCGTAGGTAACACTGCACGAACATTTGTTGCTATGCAGTGCATACTTGTGAGAGTCATGGCACTTTCTGGAATTACACAGGGCAAGAAATTTCGACCTAAAGACGTAAACTAACAGCCCTATTCTGGCAAACCTAACAAAACTCACCATGCTGACAATTGAATGGATTCTATCAATTGTTAGACTTTCGTATTCTCGCCATTTTTTAAAAAGCTTTTATCTAACACTTGTCAGAGAAGTTGTCACTTACTTAGGAGGAGCTGACAAGCGCAAATACAGTTGCAAGGAAACAATTGAAACTAAAAAATTTCTAAACATTTCAGCAAATTTTGTATTCTGCAAATAAAAGAGCAGTTATTATTAGCGTGTGCGGTCGCTGTGGTTAAAAAAAATGAAGAGGAGAAGGCTCTTGAGGCCTTTGCACAACGAAAGCGATCCTTTTGCTATGTAGGAAAGCAGTTTTGTTAAAAATTTTCGTTTTCTAAAACCGCTGGGAAGAAGTGTGTAGGAAGCTAAGGTACGCGTTAGCCCCGTCATAGCGTTGAGGTGACCCGCCATCTGCTCCCATTGATTTTGGACAATGCGCGGTGCATTGGGGCTGTTTTCCTCAGCTTGCAGCTCGGGATGGTCCCTCAAAAACTACAGAAACAATTTCAGCTGCTCCTGCTTAGTTCGCTCAAACCCTGCAACATAATAAATATTCAATAATCAAATCAGTAAAATTTGTAAAAAATACTTCCTAGTGGACATTTTATTTCAATTTATTTTCAAATGTTCAAATTTCACAGCTTCTTCTTCTTTCCCATTTATTTGCCATTCACAGTGAAACCAAAACAAAAATAACTTTTCACCTCGCTGCACTGTGATTCGTTCCATAGACAAAATTCAAAAAATTTATAGTCTCAGAATTTAACGATTTTGATGTCATTTGAAAGGTAAAACTCCAACTAAGAAAACCCAAAAAAATCTGTGCAAAAAATTAATTAGTGTCTGCGCAAAGGCGGCTCAAAGTTGCAACTTTTTTCACAAACAAATTTAAACATATATTTTCTGGTTTTTAGTCTATTGAGTAAAAAAAATTTTAAAAATACATGGTTGCCAAGAAGTTGCGGAACCTTTCAATATATATTAAGAAATGATTTGGCCATTTTTGCTTTTAATATTTTCTCAAAATTTGCAAAGCTTAGTCTTTTACTTTACTTTTAATTCAAAATATTTTTCTAAATTAAAAATCTGAAAATTGGCAAAACTTAGAGGAAAATATCTATAAAGTATGTGAAAGTATGTTCCTGGATTTTTTTTCATTTTAAGAAGCATTCTTTCTTTGTCGGATAATGTAATTACATCCTCCGATATCTTCCGATCTCAGAAAATAAGTCAATTTGAAAAGTCTTCCGGGTTGAATAACTGAATAGCCCCCACAAAACGGTGCAGAATAAGTTTGCGTACAAAACTCCGTCCGTACAAAACTCAAAATTCCGTTGCCATATTGTTGCCAAAGTTGTGTTGCCAAATTGTTGCCATATTGTTGCCAAAGTTGTGTTGCCAAATTGTTGCCATATTGTTACCAATGGCAACAATTGTGTTGTGTGTTTGAATGTGTTTGCCAAAATAATAATTGTGTTGCCAAATTGTTGCCAAATTGTTGCCATATTGTTAATCTGCTGCCTGAAAGTATGCAGCAATACCACACGTATTTTTCGACAAAATGTATTTTATTTATCCCTAAAAGTATGCAATCAGCATTAAAAATTGAAAAATCTGCACAAATGCAAAACATACATCTATTATTATCATTTTTATTGCAAAACTAAAGGGTCCTAAGACAATTTCTGTTACTCTTTGGAACTATTAATGTTGATGTTACCGATGAAATGTAAAATCTGAAAAATCTAGCCAACACACTCGTTGCTATAGCTCTCCAAAAATGACGAAAATTGCAAATTTAAGTCTCAGGCATTGCCAAACTACAAAAGTTTAAGAGAAATAAAATGGAGATTTCAATTCAGCAGACCATGATTAACTAGTGTACCAAATTTTATGAAGAACGGACCACTCCTTCTAATTTTGTCCCGCGGTTGTATGGAGTCGAATCACTGTGCGCTGTGATGAAATTTTGCATCTTTCTGCTTGTTAAATTTGCGTAAGAATAATACTACGTTTACATTGCGTAATTTCAAATGAGCCATTTCAAAGTGTTTACATTGCCTCATTTGCATTTTGTGTGGCAACTAATGTCAAATGCTCAATGCTCATGTCCTCTTACCGCAGCTCATAGATCAGCTCTTTTCCGGCTACTGACTAAAGAATTTGTAGCTTTTTTGCTGCCTCTGTATTCTACACACTGCAATATTTGACTACAAATATATTACATACCTTACATGCTAAGAATATTTTACATACTTCAAGCAGACGAAAATTCCCATTCAATTTCCATTTTGATAATTTTCGTTGGTTTTGATTTTGAACTGTCAAAAAGAGGAAAAAGCTTTAGAAGCTTTTAAAAGCGCCTTCATTTTGTGATGCGTTCGATAAAATTGGTCATGTTTTATCGCATTTGCTTCGTCGTTTTGTTGAAATGATTAATTTCGTAGATTTGAATTTGTATGTGGAAATGCGTGATTTGGCTTCGCATTTGAGAATTTTTGCCCAAATCACGCATTTGGGCTCAATGTAAACGTAGTATAAGCTAACAAAAATGTCTGATCAAAAATCTACCAAGCGCTGAAAGAAAATCAATTATCAGACTTTCGCCAGAATAGGGCTGTAAGTTGTAAAAACGGTTTACGAATTCGAAAACAGCGACCTCTAATTAGAACGTTAGAACTGATGCCAGAACCAGGAATGGCATTTGCTGTTAATCAGTGTTATCGTTTGGATGGTTCGAAGGTTCGCCGGATGTTTCGATAAAGAATTATGGCCCGAACATGTTGACAACACGACCGCATCTGCCAAAATATCGAATCAAAGCGTTCTTATGGGGACGATTATTTTGATGACTGCACGGCAACACGACGACCGACCGCAGTTGTCGCTGTCGCCGACTTTAGAACTATCTCTATTTTTCGAAACAGATATTTTTAATGCCGTTCTTCTTACTTTTTCGGTGTGCTTTAAGTAAGAACAAATTTGTTAGTACATATTTCAATTGAAATTTATTAGTTTTGTAAAAATTCTCACTTTGCCATTTGCTTAAAGGGGTAAAACCATTCCAGCGGCCGAAAGTGTATCGCTTTGAAATCACCGTATATTTTCGCTCCCAAACGAGTGGACGGATTTTTCGTAAAGTAGTTATAAGACCTGGAACAAAAAACAAAATCATTTTATAATCCATGTTCTATTGCCTATGGTAGTACATTGTAAGATCTTAAAAATTAAGCAAAACAAGTTTGGCACCACCGGAGTCAAGGGAATGCGTCTCTGGTAATCGAAGAAGGAGAAAAGCAAAAAAGATTTGTATAAGATTTTATTCGATTGACGACCGCCAAGGGACACAGAGCGAACGCGAATTGCAAACAAAAAAAGTTTCGATTGTTAAAACATAGAGGTTTTTTGTAAATCAATTTTTGTAGAAATGGTGCACTTATGAAAAAACGTATAGATTTTTGCCAACAAAATTTTCAGTTAATTGTTTATAACAATAAAGTGTCAACCAAATCAAAAAAATACTACATACTACCATAGGGTATACAATTGTGAAGTTAATGTCAAAATTTTAAATCGATCCATACAACGGTGCTCAAGTTATCTGTCCACGCAGTTTGCAAAAAGTGGTGAAGCGTTGCGGGCGCTCTGCTCATGTTCCATGACGCTGTGGAAAAATCAAGAATTGGACTTGTTAAAATTTTTTTCTTATAGGAACAACTGGATATTTTTTTATGACTTCAGCCTAAAAACAAAAAAATTAATTTTTGCAAAATTCTAAAGTGGTGCTACCCCTTAAGGGGGCTGCCATACAAAACTAGTCAGTTCCTATAGAATTGGTTCTCCACTTGCAAATGTAAGTAGTAAGGGGTGAACCAGAAAAATTTTAGAACTTATACGCATCCAGCATTCTAAAATGTCAAAAATTAGTGTTGTAGTATTGGAGTGCTAAACACAACAATAACTTTCATCAGTATATTTCATTTGAACATTCGACTGTTTGACATTTCTCTTTGCTGCCTTTGCTTCTTGTTCTTTAACGTATTGCATTTTCGATTTAGTTTCTTCCCTTTTGAGATCTGGCAGCCGAAGTGTAAACATCTCAACTCAAGAATAATATACTTTTTGCAACTAAATCCGAAAGCATCTGCCTTTTAATCACACTTAGCTAATGGTTATGGGCCCAGGCATTCGCAAAATTTGGTTGATTGATCAGCAAAAAGAATTTATTACCAAAACACTTGCGAATTTAAGTTCTTCAACAAAATAAAAGTATGGCCACGAGCAGCAACAATAACCATATACATGGCAGGATTCCCATGCTAAATGGTCACATTTTTTTAACATGGAGGGCACAAATGGAAGCTGTACTTCATAGAGCAAGACTCTTGAAATACGTAAAAGGACAAGTAGTAGGCCCAATTGATGAAATAGTAGAACGTAATTCATGGGATGAAAAAGACTTCGACGTGAAAGGAGAGCTCATATTAGCTATAGAGCCAAATATTGTGTCACTCACCACAAATCTAAAATCATCCAAGGATATTTGGGACTACCTCGCACAAAGTTTCGACAAAACTGGTCCACGACAAAAAACAGAAGAGTTTAGAAAACTCACTAACCTGAGAATGGCATCAAAACAATCAGTAGGGAGAGTATGTTCGAGAATTCATGACGATTGTTAATCGCCTTACAGAACTAAAGGCACATTTGGATGACGACTTGTTGGTTGTGGTACTTAGGGACGGATTGTCAGAGGAGTACAAGGACATTCAATCAGCGTTTGATGCTCAGAGCGAATATCCAGCCAACTACTATATGAACTCACTTATTGGAAGTAGGCGACAGGAAGAAGGAAAACCATAATAACAATGTATTAAGCGTTCGATACAAGAAACCAAACCAAACATGAGAACCAATGCTGTATAAGAATAGAATTTCAGTTTTCCTTACAAATGTTTTATTTGCAGTAGGCGAGGCCACATGGCCAAGGATTGTAAGGTGAATACTGAGAACGCGAACAAGACGCAAGAAGCAGAGAGTGAAATCGAACAGGGCTTCATCGTGAAGGAGAGCTCGCTCCGTCAGTAAATGTAGCTTCGCAGGTGCCAAAAAGAAATGTGATGTGGTGTCTGGACAGCGGAGCAACGTCGCACATGTGTGCAGACGAATCAAAATTCATAGAAATTGCCAAAAACGTTGTTGACCCGTCAGATTTTAATCAAAAAAAATTATCTTTGATTTCAAGTGTTTTACCAAAAAATTTGAAGTCAAAAGACCCATTAAATCATGTGTTTTCACATTTGTGTTTTCACAAACAAATTCTTAACCCTTGGTTTATCACGGTAGATTTCGATTTTCAAAAAAACGAAAAGCACGTGCTTTTGCTAAGTTTGAAGTCAAAAGGCCCAATAAATCTTGTTTCTCAAAAAAGTGAAAAACACGTGTCAAATTATTTCTCACTAAGAGTACTTTCACCAAGTTGGAAGTAAATAGTAGTAGGAAGTAATAATAGTAAATATTCGGAAAATGAAAAACACGTATCGAGTTATTTTACATTTGAAGTACTTTCACCAAGTTTGAAGTCAAAAGGTTCAAAAAAATGTGATCTTAATTTGATTTGATTACTTGAAGTTTTTATCCCGTCGTTGATCCGGTTAGATTTCGATTTTGAAAATAAAGAGAAACACGTGTCTAATTTTTTTTATCTATATATTTATTTGAATAAGGGCGCTGAGATCTCGCTATCCACACATCGTGCAATATCATATGATACATCATTTTAAAGCTCTTGATGAGCATATTGACACAAAAAGTCGATTCATAAAGCCTATCTGGAGATATTTGCATCGAAAGTTGCATTAATTTCCCTATTGGAAACAGCATTGCTCTTTACGTTTATCAAATCTAATCAGAAAGCTGTGCGCTTGAGCGAGAAGATGGGAATAAGCAAACAAACGAAGGCACGTTGTGCGACCTCATGCAAAATGCCCTAAACGAAACCTGGAACTGGTGCAGTAGTGAGGGGATATCAATTAACCCCAATAAAACTACCATCGTCCCATTTACAAGAAAACGGAAGCTCAATCTTCCTACACTAAAAATAAACAATATAACTGTACCCGTTAAGGCTGAGTTCAAGTATCTAGGAGTTACCCTAGATCAAAAACTCACTTGGGAACCGCATTTAAACACAGTCCTTAAAAAAGCAACGAAATCGTTGTGGACCATTAAGCAATTACTGGGTAAATCTTGGGGCCTTTCACCACGTATGACATCCTGGGCGTGAACACAAATGGTAAGACCCACCATACTATACGGTGCTCTGGTTGGGGCAAAACCAACCAGAGCACGACAGTAAAAAGATTAAACAGAGTTCAAAGGTTTGCATGTCTTAGTATTATGGGAGCAATGAAAACAACCCCAACTGCCGGCATGGAGGTCTTACTCGATCTAACACCGCTCCATATAGCCATCCAAGAGGAAGCAATCTCAAGTGCACTCGCGCTATATAGGCATAACCTACTTAAACAGGCTAACCTTACGGGTCACTTGGCAATTTTAAAACAAATAGAGGATACCCTCCACAAATCATCTTACCTTGACTTCATGAAACCCCATTTCAGCCCAACAAGGAAATATATAATTGACTTTCCGACTAGGGAACAGTGGGACAACAACCCGAAATGGCTAATAGAGGACTCTCAGAAATGGTACACCGATGGCTCTAAAACACCTTGTGGTGTAGGAGCTGGAGTTGTGGGCCCTGGGGTCAACTTAGCCCTTCCGATGAGCTACAACACCTCAATATTTCAAGCTGAACTCTATGCAATATATGAGGCAGTTCGAATAATTGCTAAAACGCACGCTCAAGAAACAAAGCTCACTATACTTTCGGTTAGCCTGTCAGTTCTAAAAGCCCTTGACAGCTACTCCGACATATCAAAAATCCTGCTTGAATGCCACAAGGAACTCAACACCCTAGGGACCCAGAACAGGGTTGTACTTGTCTGGATTCCTGGGCATGAGGGCCATGATGGCAACGAAAGGGCAGATACAGAAGCAAAAAATGGTGCAGAAAGCCCATTCATAGGGCCGGGCCCGATGTTTGGATTCGGTAAAACCGACCTAAAACAGGACATCCACAAGTGGATCCAGAGACAAAAACAAAAATACTGGAATAATATTGAGGGACTACGACACTCGAAAAGATTCCTAAACTTTAACACAAAACGAGCCAAATCTGCTACACTTCTTAGCAGAAGACAACTCAAAATCCTATGTGGCGCCCTAACCGGCCACTATTCTTGTAACTACCACCTCCACAAGCTAGGCTTGGTCATCGACAAAACATGCAGATACTGCAATGAGGTCGATGAAACAATGGAACACGTCATCATAAATTGCCCAGCCCTGGCACACAGACGTGCAAAGTTTCTAGGGAAACATATTCTCGGTGATGAGGACCTGATGCAAATATCGCAGAAAGGTCTGATTCAATACCTGAGCACATAAAACACCAGATGATTGAAGGGGCACAATAAACCTACTAGGTTGCAGTGCGCAAGGGCATTGTCCCTACCCATTATCATTACATTACATTACAATTCCAAAGCTATTACATACAAACAATTTTGGCTGCATGGGCGGTGCCACATCCTCTTGTTCAATACCCGCCCCATTTCCTCTATCGAAGGACATTACTAAATAGTAACTTCGTACTAAATTTAATTTATGTGTAATTTATGGTTCCAAAGTTATTGTCTAAAAATTTATGCTGGTGGTGCTACGCCCTGTTTTCCCGTCTTTTACTTTTTTCCTGAACCTTCGCGTAGCAATTATGAACAAACCCGCCGAAGGAAGTATCCAATTTGGTCCAGTCGTTTTCAAGTTTTAAGCTTCCGAACGGACCAAGATTCATTTTTATATATATAGATAAACGTTCTAGACCACTGGTCATTTTATCAAGTGTGGAGGCTTACATTTAGCGCCTTGATAGTAGTCAATTGACTGATTCTGTTTGCCCAGACAACTGGCCTCATGAACACTGTGTAGATCCATTTCAGTATCGTTGCAGTGCAACATCAGTTTTTACCTGGCCTTTCTTATTGTTTCTTTAATGTGTTCTTTCCAGTATTCCTTCCAGCAGTTTTTGATCTAGTATGATACCTAGATATTTAGGCTCTTTCTATCAGCACCACCATTGTGCACTATTTCTTAGTAACCCTTAGGCCTAAGGTTATTCTATCTCGCAGGGTATCCTCGAATTGCCCCCCCTCCCCTCCCCCTGCAGAAGTTGTCGTCTGCATAACTCAGCTCCTGCAGCAGATCTTCAACCACAAAACTCCACAGCAGTGAGGATAATACCCCACCCTGTGGGCAGTCCGTGGTTGAACTGCTCATTACCATACCGCCCGCACAAATTTGAAGCTCCACCCTCCTAGTAGCAAGCATGATGTTTATCCAGCGTTTTCGGGTATTGTTTAACCCGCTGTTGGTTGAACTTCTATAGTTTAGTGAGAGGTGTTGCCAAAAGCCCGTTCAATATCTACATAGAAAGGATTAAAGTGCCGTTTATTGCCCGTTTAGACTTTCCTGAACGATAGGTTAACAGTTTTTATGGGGCGACATGATTGGGCCCATTGACTTAAGACTTGGAAATAATAAAGTTAGAAATAATTCAACGAATATTTGTCAGTGTACGAAAATCAACATCAGACGGGGTAAAAAATTTGTTAGGAGTTTATATGAAGAAACATAATTTAACGCTAGTGAGTAAACGTTGAAAGACTTATGCGTGCAGGGCCTCCGGACCGTGTTAGTTATCAATATAAATATAACTCTTTGTTTTGACTGACTGATTCATCATCGACCAGCGACTACCGCTGAAGCTACGTGTTTTCACTGTTAACACTGTGTTGCGCGCGGGTTTGCAAAAACAAATATATATATAGCTCGTGGTGGATACGGGGTGGCATGCTGGGTTGGTCTTCGGCTAGTCATGTCGGCTGGGTCGAGGTTCTTGTAACCACACATCAAGCAACACGCAACAATAAAAAAAATTCATCATGCCAAAATATCTAAACCGTCTTTACTAGGACCAGGTGACAAATAAAATAAAAATAAGAAAGAGCAGGTGCAAAAAGAGTGGCAAGGAAATAACATGCATAGCTGGATTAGGGTTGATGTTGTACCCTAGAGTGCACTTCTCCCTCCCCTTTGTATACGCCTATGGCTACCTAAGCACTCGAAATCTTCGATAGCCCCTTAACCAAAACGTCTGCTTCGCTTATGGCATCCTATTCACGTTGCACGTCGACGTTCCCCTTAGCATGTAAAGTCAAATACACATTTTCGATATATACAAATAGAATTTCATTGGTAAATATTCAAATTATGCAACAACATTTTAAATGATTTTTTTAACTAGATCTAAGTAGAAAGTAGGTATCAAAATTACGCTAATTCAATTCAAATGGAATAAAATAATCGTTTTAAAATAATCATTTTAACTCACTTACTCTGCTTTCCATCGTTGTGTCGTATGGCCATGCGAGACGATGAATGGTGAGATGACTTACAGCTAAATTAGGATATTAGCCAAAATTTTGAATAGCTTACATTTCTAGTTAGTTTTTTTTTTTTTTCTCACATTGATAATTAATTATAATTATTGTAGCATAATTAATCTAGAAAATACATTTTTAACAATTCAGAGCAATTTTTAGAATAATTGCATGATTAGAATTTAGGATTTAGAATTTTAAAGAAATATAAATTTTGTAAGTTTTAACATTATGAGAGGGGCATTTTAGTAGTAATTTTATGTTGTCTTTTGTTAAAGTTAAATTCCACTAGTTTTAAGTTTTAAACATTGTAGCCAATTTAAATATTGGAGCCAATTTCAAGCAGTTTGGTCCACTTTTAGGTACTTTTCTTTTTCCCAATTTTAAAACAACATATTTTTAGCAAAATTCACACATTTCAGCTTTTTCTTTACTTTCCAATTCTCTTTTTGCCATTTTATGACTTTTAAGCACTTTCACGATATCAAATTGTATCGAAATTACACTCTGCCGGTTTTTAGGTCATTATGACCGAATTTCCTGGCGCCGCAGCGCGAATATGGAGATGTTTTCCGAGCACTGAATCCCAAGAAATCCCTCGTAGACAACTTTTGCAATTGAATTGTTGGAATGAAAATGTTGGAATGGAATGTTGTTGTTGCAAGGAGGCCTTCGATGTCCTTTTACGCCAGGGTGTGGCAAGCTCGTGGAGTTTTGTTTTTTCCCACAATTTGCTCCTGCAGGATATTAGTGCCTGAAGGATACACCAAGTTAGCACTCCGGTTTGGGGGGGGATTTGGTGGCCAGCAACTTACCAGTAATTACAATATTACACACACTGAACCACTTCCACTGCACTTAACTTAATCCGGCTTCGTCAGCTTGCACTTTCGTTTTAAACGCGTCGCGCGGTTTTGGGTGCTTAAATAGCATAATTCTGCCTAACGGCAAAATCGTTCGATCTGAACAAAAATTATGATTTATGGCCTTGTTTACGCCAAAAGTGCATCTGCAGTACTCCAACAATTTGCCTGCAAGAATGCAAGAGGAATGCACTCAACAACAACCACTGTGCGTGCTGAGCGAGACTGCAGCAATGCTCTGTGTGGGTGCTGGTATGTGTGTGTGTACCAGTGTTGTGCTGATCGGTAAGTGAGAACAGTTGTAAGCGTGATTGAGCACATCACTGGCGAAAGTGGGGTTTGGCACTAGGCTGTATAGTTTATAGTGCACAAACAAAAAGGTGCATTGGTTGAATACAATTGAATAGGAGAAAAAGCTGACTTGAACGAAAATTGAAAGTAAACTTGAGCGAACCGTAACAACTGTTAAAGTAAAACACAAGTTATGTGTTATGTTATGTGTACAGAAATCTCCTTTTAATCCCTACGTAATAACTTAATATTTATTTTATATTGATAGTCCCTCTGGATGTACTTTTTGGGGCAAAAAGCCATGGTCTCGAAAGAAGAAAATTGTATGGCAAATTGGAACTCTTATCGGAGCACCAGTTGGAATTGCATTGTTAGCTGGAATTGCTGTTCCTTCTATGATAATAGGTAAGTTTTGTCAATTTCAGCAACAAAAAAATTAAGACGAGATATGTGCTCATAACTAAAACAACAGGGGAAAAAACTTGTTTTTAGAAGTTTTCGAAAAGGCTTCTTAAAAAAATTTTTGGGTTTTCAGTTTCGTGTTCAGCAGCCCAAAGTTAGTCTAGATAACACTTTTATTTTTCTTTATTCTTTATTAATTAATTAATTAATTAATTATTATTTTAAGTCAATGGACGTCTTTAATTATGTTTCCTCAAACAAACTCATAATAACAAACAAACATAATTATTTGGAGCACTTTCACCCGTCACTTTCACCAAGTTTAAAGTAAAAAAAAACCATTAAATTATGTTTTTCCACACAAACTTTTAACCCATCGTTAACCCGTCAGATTATGATTGTACAAAAAAAAATGGAAAACATTTGCCTAATTATATTTGATTTGAAAAGTTTTCACCAAGTTTGAAGTCAGTAGACCATGTTCATGTGTTTTCGCAGTTACTTTAAACAAACTCTTAACTCGTCGTTGACCCCGTCAAAATTCCACTTGCGAAAAAATTGTATTATTCACAAGTTTGAAGCTAAAGGTCAATAAAATCTTCTGTCTCCATACAAACTGTTAACCCGTTAGATTTTTTTGATAAAGGGAAAAACACGTGCCGAATTATGTCTCACTAAGAGTATTTTCACCAAGTCTGAAGTCAAAACACCCAATAAATCACGTTTCTCCATACAAACATTTATCCCATCGTTGACCCGTCAGATTTAGATTTAAAAATGGAAAGCATGTATCTAATTATTTTCCATTTCAGGTGTTTTCACCAATTTTCAAGTCAAAAGGCCCATTAAATTATGTTTTAACAGGTAGTTTAAACAAATTCTTAACCCGTCGTTGACCCCGTCAGATTTCAAATTTCGAAAAAATGAAAACACATTGTATTGTTTCACATGTGAAGTCTTTCACCAAGTTTAAAGTTAAAAGAACCATAAAATCTTGTTTCTCCGTACAAACTGTTAACCCATTGTTTATCCTGTTAAATTTTGATTTTCAAATAAAATTAAAAACATGAGTCTAATTATCTTTGAGTTCAAATGCTTTTAATACAGTATCAGTATATTTTATACAGTATCATGGACACCGCTGTTCTCGAATATTCACTTTTAAAATGCCAATAAATGCATCGACGCCTTAGTCGTTGGTGCAAAAACGTTAAGCAAAGTGCAGTGCACCAAGAGCCATCGCAAACTGTCAATATTGAATGAATGCAGTCAATGAGAGTACCGTGCCCGTGTATTTTTTTTTTGTTTTTTTGTATGCCGTCTGTATGGGATCGATATTATCATCGTTCACTTACATGTCTGAACCGAATAAAATGTGTTTGTAATTCTGGCAAACCAAGTTCTAAAATCTAGTCTGAAATAGAGGCGTAAAAGGGAGCACAAAAAACATGTTAACGTCAAAAAATATGTGTCAATAAACGCTTTATTTATAAATTATAACTCTTTCTCTTCCAGGTATTCCTGTTTGGGTAGGAAGGAAGTTGCTAGACCGTTACAAAAGCAACACCAAGCAAAAGCGAAATATTTCCGTGACAATTGGCGTAACAGCATCTGTATGTATTCGGGTATTTTACAGTAATGATACTTCTTAGGAATTTTGTTCTGTTTAGACAGCCAAGTAAATTGAGGCAATTTAGCTCTGATTTGAGTTTATCGCTTTTGCTGTTCACACAGCTCAAGTTAGCTTACACCTTAACCCTTTCAGTCACAATGTCCAATATATTGGACTACAGCCCATACAATTCATACAGAACGGGTTTATTTTCATGTCGGAAAGGGTTAATTTAGCTGCTATCGATAATGTAATCGAACATGTTTTGGTTTTGACGGAAGAAAGGTTTTTTCTGTTTGTGTATAAAAACGTTCTTAAAGACATTAATTAAACACTCAGTAATATTTATTCAACATCCATACTGGTGCACACAATTTTTAAACGAAATTTTAAAGCAAACAAATGTTAACAAACGTCTTTTGACTTTGTTTCCAATTTTTGTCAATTTAGCGCTAATTGCAATTAGCTAAATTGAGATTTTTGTATGACAAATTGAGGTCAATGTAGATCTGAATTGAGGATAAATTGAGGAAATGTCTAAATTGCGCAATTAATTGGCTGTCTGAATAGGGTATTACTTTTATTATTATTATTCAAATGTTTTTGTTAGTAACATAGTCATGAATGCAAACTAATTCCTTGGCACGCTGCGAACTATTTCGTTTTCGAAAATGAAAATGAGAACCCTGTATTAATGTGTTATCGAAATTTCGACAATGTGGATGCACTTTAAAACCTATTTCGACAACCCGTTCGACAACGACACTTGTCACTTATTTCACTTCACTTTGACTTGAAAAGAAGTCGATAAAGTAGCCGCAAAAGAGCCAAAGGAGCATTGCACAAACGAACAGCTACTGCTGAAAGCCGTAACATTTCATTTAAGAAAACGGTTTCGGCTACGAAGTCGCAGTCTTGTTGTGTAATGTGGAATATGTCAGGGGACCCGCTTTTGCGCAGTTATGGCCCGAACACATTCAAGACGGCAGCGACACGGCCGCATAACACCAAGATGGCCTCGGGTTCGAAAATCACCGTACAGTCAACTACGTGATTACAATGAAAACGGCAGAAACATCATCGCAATCATATGCTTGAGCTCCTGAACACAAAGTTTAGGTTGCTCGCGCACTTCCTTTAGTGAGCACGCGTCTACATTAACTTTATTGTTCCACAATGAATTTGGAACAAATGGCAATGTGCAAACATTTTTAGAACGAGTAAATTTTAACTGAAATACTTACAAATTTGTAAATATGTGTTCAAAGCACACTGAAAAAGTAAGTAAAATTCCATTCAAAAATTCCAAACAGATATTTTTCTGTTTTGAAACAGTGATGCCAATTCCTTGGTTTTTTTTAATTAAATGAGCCAACGCGCAGGGGATACCCCTATAATTGCTTTGGTTTTGTGCCCTAATGCCCCGATCACACATGTCCGACGGCAGCGACATGGCCACGCGACCGAAAGATGGCCTCGGCTTCAATGGTCGTGGCACAGATAACTCATGAAGTAGATGTCCAGCGGTCAAGGAAAAAATGTGTGAAAAAGTTCGACAATTTTGGCCTCCGATAAGAGCTCTAATGTCACTCACACAAACACCGCTTCACACGCATTGTGCGCTATTTTTAGATACTGAAATATGTGATTTTTAGATAAAACGGCGCTCGTCTGTTATTATACCTTTTAAGCACACAGTCGGGGTTGGATAGTGATGGTCAAGTGTGTAAGCGGGAGTCCCTCAGACATCGGGTGCGCGGTTCGACCCTTACTTTAGCTGTCAAGATTTTTTTTAAATTGCTTCTTTTTAAATAGGTATGTTCTTTTTTTACGACCCGTCAAAACCATATAATTGAAAAATTAATTTGGTTTTTAGATTTCTTGATTAGTAAATTGTGTGATTTTGGTTTTCGAGATATATGTATAATTGTTTGCAAATTTTAAAATCAATCAATCAAGCGCAGCATACGGTTACAAACAAGCATACATCAAAGAGATTCGATTGATAATGACAGGCACTCATGGGCGTACCCAGGTATGGGTAGAGGAGGGTATTATGCGCCCCTAAAATTCGTAATTCTATATTTTATATACTTTATGTACAGAATTCTATATTCTTTTCTATTCTATTCAAATTTTATGTTCTGAATTTTGAATCTGTATCTTTGCCCCCTTTAATTTGTTGCTGGGTACGCCCAGGCACTTGCTTTTCGCAAAAAAGAATGAACCGACCGGCACAATTTGCCAAAACGAATTGAATTGTTCAGCGATCACTACATTGTCGCAATACAGTTACGCCGACGCAAAGGATCAGTGTTGCCGCTGAAAAATTTTAAAAAGTCGCAAAAACAGTGTCACAGCCGAAAAAAGTGTCATCAAGTGATCCAATTTTTTTATACCGTGTGTATATATTCCTTCATTATTTTATCTTTGGAAACTTTTATTTTTATTAAATTTCTAAAGGAGATAATTTTCTGTGAAAAAACTGTTTCCCCCTTAAATTAATTGATGAGGGATATATTAAAAAGTCCCAATATGCCTGTTTTGTATTTATTATGAAAACATTTGCATTTCAAAGCATATGCGCGATATACTTACTTATCCATTGGGAGCCATCAAAATTAATTTAGCACAAATAACTTAGGCAATTAACATTTTTGCGGAAAAACTTTGACATAATAAAAGGGTTGCAAGTAGTTTAAATGTTGCCAGAGGTGTAGTTTTTAAGTACTTACACGTAAGTGTTACCTTTGAAATGTGAATACTAAAAGGAAGGCATATTTTGAGTATTTTTAAACACGCAAAAAATAAAAAAATTAACTTTACGAAACAACTTTCAAAATGTACATATAAACTTTTTGAACAAGAAAAAAAGGCAAAAGTCGCATGATTTTGAAGAAAAGTGTCAAAATAAGCCTATTTTTAAAAAGTCGGTTTCAGGTGGCATCGGTTTCCAGAAAGGGTCAATTTGACACTTTAGTCGCACAACGGCAACACTGCAAAGGATAGACTTGCTGGCGCCGCAGCTATTGGCAATGCGTACTAATGTCCTACATGAATATATTCATTTTGGCGACTACACTACTGTACATGCTGTAGGGGTACTTGGTATTCGAAGAATGTGTACAACGAAACGAATAGAAACGAGAACCAGCGAGCGTCGCTTCTCGTTTCTATTCGTATTCGGTGAATAGCGAACACTGCAGTGCTCGTATTCGGTGAGAAGCGAATACTGCAATGCTCGTATTTGGTGATCGAGAACTTTGCGAAGTATTCGACGATCAATAGTTTCATCGAATATTTTTATGCGCAGTATGTTACTTTTCCATGTGTATACTTGTGGTGCGGTTGAAGTGGCTTATTAGTTAATACGCAAAATGGAAATTAATGAAGTACGTAGCATAACAAATAAAGAAATATTTATATACAACATAAATATTTCTAAATAATCTTAGGAATAAAAAAACGAGTATATTCAAATATTCAAGCAGTGTGAACTATTATTGGAATGCTTTTGTCCTCGTTTTCCCGCTTCGAGCGAATATGAATAAAGAGTGTACGTTCTGTTCGGAGCTTACTCGTACTCGAAGAGAGCTGTACTCGTATTCATTCGGACTGGTCCGCAGAGATGAAGTAAAGTATTCTATTCAAAAGCATTTGTATGTTTTCGAATAGCAAAAATGCATACATTCGGACTGGTCCGCAGAGATGAAGTAAAGTATTCTATTCAAAAGCATTTGAATGTTTTCGAATAGAAAAAATGCATACTCGTGCAGGGCTCTAATGCATACCACATATTGTCGACTTGGCAACAATGTGTATGTATCATGCCAAAGAAAATAAAGACTTCATATTCTTTGATCATATACAAGAATAATTTGTGCGCTGAAATATTTTTAGTGCCGATTCATTTATATCACAATTTTTCAACACATTATTAATTTCAGGTATAACCGATTAAAAAGGTTTATAAAATAAAGCGTTAAATGTTAAGAAAATTTTGGCTTCCTCGCCCAGCCTCAAACCCCAGGCGAAATTTACGAAAAAGAAATTACGAATATCTGATGTGCTGTCTACGTGTTCCACCACATACAGCACACGATCGGTGTAGCGAAAATCATAAATGTATGTTGTAGTAAAGAATATCAGCAAGCAAGAAAAGAAATTCCAAAATAATTCAATCCGGCAGAAGTTCTGAATGAGCACATGCAGCTGTGTGCGTAAAATAGCTCTGCGGAAAAAGGCTGTAATTCAGAGCTTGAAATTTTGGTGCCGTTTTCGTCGTATAAGAGTGGACATCTACTTGATGAGTTATCTGTGTACTTATAGTTGGTGTAGTTGGCAAAGTGATTATGATGACAATGATGGCGGCAGCAGCAGCACAACTATCATATATTTTCTGACGCTTGAATTTTCCAATTTACCAAAATAACAAATATTACGTATTTGGCTCATGAAGCAGCTGAGCAAAGTGTGCAAACAAGCAATCGATGTTGCTAATTTAAGCAGTGATACCAATTGCTTTGGTTTTGTCGCCTACGAAATGGAGACTAGCTAAACTTGGCGGCAGCGACATCTGTGTTCGGTGTTCGCGTTGTCGTGCTGTCGTCAAAATAATCGTTCACATACGATTGTTCTGATTCTATATTTTGACAAATGCAGTGTCGCTGCCGTCGTCTATGTGTTCGGGGCATAAGAAATAGAGAAAAGTTCTATGTTTGGCGCTGTCGCCAATGCGGTCGATTGCCGTGCGGTCGATTCTAAATTTTGACAGATGTAGTCGTGTCGCTGCCGTCGTCCATGCGGGGCATTACGCTGAGCGAAATGCGTCATCGTCACAAGCTGCGTAATTGCGTGTTGTTTGTTGCGTGCATTATCGTCACAATAGCCCTATTAATAGTGTCCGACCGAATATTCGGTGTCGGCCCAAATAAGTGGTTTCGGTTTCGGCCAAAAAATGCCCGAAAAAACGTCCGAAACCGAAACTTTCAAAAAAGTTTTTTAGATTTTATTGTGTAGCGAGTGAACAACTAGTTAGTGCAACCGAGCAGGTATATAGTGAAAGGAGGAGTAATTAAGATGCCACCAATGTAAACAAACTTCTTTTTTAGCATATAATATTAAATTACTTAATTTTGAATATTAGCGAGTAAGGTATGAAAGGGTGATTTTTTATGTTTATGTTTTTAAAAAATGAATGAATTGTTTTTATTAATAAGTATTTATTTATGTTATGTTTGTTTTTTATTTACTTAAAGTAAAATTCGTTTGTTGAAAAAATGCTTAATATGGTGATTTTTATTTCAACTAGAAAGTTTCGGTTTCGGCCGAATATTAAAAACAAAAACTGAAACTCGATTTCGGCCCAACAAAGTGATTTCGGGCGGACACTTAATACGTTAACAATCTTGTACAAACGGTCTTGCATACGATGGTATGCATATTTTTACTTTACACTAACAAAATGGACAGAAATGCCGGGATCCCGAACAATTTCAGTCACGAAAAATCCTAGGATTGACCAAATCTGATCCCGGGATCGAAGTTTAGAAGGATTAGAAGTTTAAAGCTGTGGGGAAACTTGAATTACAGAAATAACCCACAACGAATTTGACTTACTTTGAAATAGCGGACACCGTGCCAAAAATGGTTCATTCAATGACCTGATTCACGATTTCACCTACACAAGTAGCTATTTCAAAGTAAGTCAAATTCGTTGTGGGTTATTTCTGTAATTCAAGTTTCCCCACAGCTTTAAACTTCTAATGAAACTATTATATCAGCTGTTTCTTTCTTTAACCCTCTTATTTACACCCTGTTCCCTGTGTATTGTGAATGTGATAAGTCACACTGGTGTAAACAATACAAATAAAAACAACACCTTAGTACCAGTACCAGTTTGAACCAGAGAGATGCTTTTTATCAGCAGGTTTACCAGGTGATTTGGCAAATGCGTTTGTATGTTATTTGTCTCTATTTGTTATTTTGTTCTTATTTTTAGTTTCTGAATATATTCAATCCCGAAAAAATCCCGGGATCCCGTGATTGTAACTGGTCCCAAATTGCCATCCCTAATACAGACGGATTTTTATGAAAAAAAAACAATTTTCAATTCTTTTCAATTTTCTATTTAAAAATCGAAAGAAACATTGCAATGGATTCAGAAACAAAGATTAATTATGTATACAAGAAATGTCTACGTTACAGTCATATAAATTCAAGCAAATCTTCAGTTATTTTGTTTGCATTAGAGTTGGCTGATTTTTTACACAATTGTAGAAACTCATAAATAAAAGTCACGAAAAGAGAAGATGATTATGAAATATTATAGCAAATATATCCATTTACAAATGCAAAACTGTCAAAACGACCGCAGTGGTCTTTCTACTTTTAGTTGGTGATTTGTTTTGCTAAGAACTTTCCAAATACTTTTAAAAGAGCCGGCCAGATACTTATTGGTCGAAAGTGTTGCGGAGAGTCTGGCGATCTGGTCTTAGCCACAGGCATTACGTTGGCAATTTTCCACAAGAGAGGAGAGATCACAAACGGAAGAATTATTTTTAAGAAAATTTTAAACAAGTACCATCAACACCCACGGCATTTGATTTAATATTATTAATACATTGAGTTAAGGACTGTCTACGAAAAAACTGATCCCTCTTCTTTGATTTTTTAAATTTTTTGGGAGCTCACCTCAACAGTAGGCTTTGCTTTTTCAGAAAGCTTAAACTTCACAAAAACTAATTGCATTTAGTTTCATTTTGATTTTAACTCTCGAGCGAAATGGCAGCGAACGAAATTCAGCAACGAAAAAAAATTGTGCACACTTTGAATGAAAATCCTGCATGGACCCAAAAAAGGGTAGCAAAACATGTGAGTGTCGGTGCTGCAACGGTGAAAAAGGTTGTCAAAAAGTTAAAGGAACACCTCTCTGTTGAGAGGGCTTCAGGTCCTGGGAGAAAGGCTGGTCCTGCCAACGAAAATTTTGCCAATGCAGTGAAGGCGCATTTTAAGAAAAACCCGATTGCATCCGTCCGTGATACAGCATCCATAGTGGGAGTATCAAAAAGTTTTGTCCAAAAAACTGAAAATAATGCTCAACTCCAATCATATAGAGTGCAGAAAGTTCCGTTTAGAAGCGATGACAAGGAAAATGAAGCCAAAAAACGAGCTAAAAAGTTGTATGAGCAGTTCCTTACAAAATTTGAGTGCTGCGTCATGGACCATGAAACATACGTTAAAGGTGACTTCCAACAATTGCCCAGACAGCAGTTTTACGTTGGCGCAGCTAAAGGAGCTGTTTCTAAAAAATTTAAAACACAAAAAATGTCCAAATTCCCAAAAAGTTCCTTGTATGGCAGGCAATTTGTACCTGTGGAAGAAGAAGCGAAATTTTTGTTACAACAGGCTCAATCAACCAAGAAATTTATATCAAGGAATGCTTGAAGAAACGGCTTTTGCCATTTTGCCACAATGTTTCTTATTTTTTTTTGCCAGATCCCACTATTTCAGCAGCCTTGAACTGGTATAATGACAATAATGGCAATATTGTACCCAAAGAATGCAACCCACCAAATTGTCCAGAATTACGTCCCATTGAAAGGTATTGGGCAATAGTAAAGCGGAACCTTAAAAAACAAAAAATGTGGTCAAAAATGAAAATCAGTTCAAAAGAAAGTGGAAGGAGTCCGCTGAAAAGATCGCAGAATCAACTGTGCAAGACATGATGGAAGGAGTAAAGGGAAAGGTTCGGGCCTTTTATAGAAAATAATCAGTTTGCTTTTTTTTGCATTGTATCCTATTACTAACATTTAGAGGCATCTTCATACCAAAAATCTTCGATTTTGTGTGAATACTTCCACAAATATACAGATTTTTTGAGGGATCAGTTTTTTCGTGGACACTCCTTATATCGCATTCCGACGCAAGCTCAAAATCAATCGTGCAGTTTGTGGCTGAAACAAGGTTTCGATGACGTCAAAAAATAATTCATAAGTTCCGCATTTAAGTTACAGGTGAATTTATCTTTGCCAGAAACTCCAATCGACTTGAGATTCTTCCATAAAGCTTTCGATGGTAAATGAGCTAAATGAGCGGAATGTGGAGAGTATCAGTAATATAAGTTTAAACTGGATTTTGGGGAATTTGAATATATATTTTAAATATTTAATATTTTATAAATATACCAGCTGACCCGGCGAACTTCGTCTTGCACAACATTTCTTGGTTTTTTTTTGATAATGAAATGCGCGAGATGGCGAATCTATGGCGATGCAAATTGACAAAGAAAACCAACTAAAGGAAGAGCTACTGATTGACACAATTGAGGCCCACAAATCAGCAATGTTGCTGCCAAGTTTCAGTAAAGGAATGGACTGCGCTTGAACCAAGCCAATTTCAAAAACCAATTTTTATTATTTTTACTTACGCTAGGGGGTGTGTTCAATATCCGCATCATTCTCTCTGTCGAAAGGGAAAATGGTAGGTTCGTAATAAGTTTCATTGCTGTGCGACTTATAGTTCAGCGGAATATTTGGGTCACACAAAATGTGCCACGCCCCTTGTCCAACGCCCATCAAATCTTACCAGTAGAATGACACATTTATGGGGTGACGCTATACTAAATTTCATTGCTGTGCACCTTACAATTTCGAAGGTATTCCACGATAAAGACTTTGCTTGTATGGGTGCCCCTCGTCCAATACACGCCCCATTTCCTCTGTCGAATGACATCACTAAATAGTAAGTTAGGCAGCTAATGAGCTCACATAGGTCAAAGATAGGCCCGTTGTGTTACCACAGTGAAAAGTGGCTGACCTCACAGCTAGCCCCCCCCCCCCCCCCTCCCCCCTGGTTGTGGAGGGAAGCCACCGCGATTCCCTCATGAAGCGAGCTATGCCACTATCAACCGAATTGCAGCTACCAAAGACAATTAAACAATAAGATGTCTTACGGCCATACAACCGAATGGCATAGGGCGAGCTCGAATTTGCAAAATTTTCATTATCGAGAGCAAGCAAGTGTAGGTAGAGTAAGAGCGTAATAATATTAACGCTCTTTGTTTTGCTCACACAAAGCACAACGGCTTTGATCACTGCCAGGCAAAAGCAAAATTGTGTGCGCTCACTTTACATGCGTTGAAGTCAGTGGCGCAGGCAGGACTTCTTTTTGGGAGGGATATTTCACTACTAATTTTTGTATTTGAGGGGGGTTGAATCCCCAAACGTTCCCGTCCCGTGTGCGTTACTGATTAAAACAATCAATCACCAAAAAAATCAACACAAGAGCACATAGAGCTCACACGCATATTCATATCTCTGCCGACTGCAAACAGAGAGAGTTGCTTTCGTGGCTTCATCGTTGCGCAGAGAGAGTTGCTTGCGAGGCTTCATCGTTGCTCTCCGGATGTGGCGCTGCTGTAAAAACCACTCTCACGTGGCTTTATTGAAAAAGCCACGGCACATTTTTGAAGCGCCACTGCTTTGTATGAACGTAAGACATCTTATAATAGGGGTACCGGTTAATTCGTGCGGTTTTCTAACAATTTTGCAATTTTGACTTGGAGGACGATGAACGGCCCGGACAGCCAAAAAAGTTTGAAGATCACGAATTGGAGACATTGCTCGTATGAAACCATCACAGGGGAAGTCTACCGACGACAATTGATGCGTTTGAGCCGAGCACTGCGCGAAAAACGGCCGGAATATGAACAAAGGCACGGCAAGTTAATTTTGCAACATGACAATGCTCGGCCACATGTTGCACAGGTCGTCAAAACCTACCTAAAAAAAAGCTCAAAATGGATGTCCTACCCCACCCGCCGTATAGTCCAGACCTTGCGCCATCCGATTACTATCTCTTCCGATCAATGCAACATGGCCTGGCTGACCAGCACTTCTCCAATTATGAAGAAGTCAAAAATTGGATCGATTCGTGGATAGCGAAAAAGCCGGCCGAATTTTTCAGAAAGGGTGAATTGCCAGAAAAATGGGAAAAAGTTATAGCTAGTGATGGACAATACTTTGAATATTAAATTTGTAACCATTTTTTCACAATAAAGCAAATTTCACAAATTTTCCCCAAAAAAACCGCACGAATTAACCGGTACCCCTATTAGTGTTCTACGGTAGTGTTCGTTGAATGGGAGACCTAGTCGCTGGGCATGTCTGCCACCGGTCCAGTGACCTGTTAGTACCGCCACAGTGTAAACGATAGCACCGCGCCCTAGGCACAGGAGTTGTCTGGTTCGGTTGCGGTTTAGGGAAGGCCAGGTTTCCCGGGTATGCTGCATGCGCTTTCTTCCGCAAATGACGTGTTTGTCAGGCGTAGATACGCCTGCTTGATACTCATTTTGACCGACGCTAACGGTGCACCTACAGGTTTAATTACGTCCGGCTGCGTGGTGCCATTTCTGGCCTGCTCATCTGCTTCGCAATTGCCGGTGATACCACTGTGACCAGGGACCCATTGTAAGTGAACCTCCTTGTGCTCCGAAAGGTTGTTGAGAGCGGTTCGGCACCGGGCGACTAGTTTTGAAGTAGTGTAAGCACCCACAAATAACTTGATCGCCGCCTGGCTACCCGAAAAAATGTAGATACAGGAGGAAGCGAAACCAAGCTTACGTAACCGCTCAGCTGACATCAGTATCGCCATAGTTTCCGCCTTAAAGACGCTACAGTGGTCGGGCAGGCGGGCTGCTACCCTAATGCGTAGCTCCTCACAGAAGACAACACAGCCGACCTTATTGTCCAGTTCCGAGGCTTCGGTCGGTGAGGCTTCCACTGAATTTGGGACCGAGCGTCGGCTCTCTTGCCAGTCCTCCCTACTGGGAATTTTCGTGGAAACCCCATGTGCCACAATAGGGGTATAGACTGCATAATCAATGTCTGAGGAGGTTTGTATATCCTGCCCGAGAATAGTGGAATGATCTATATCGATCCTAGACCATTTGATTATGGCGTTTAAGCGGAAAGCAGCCATCTTAGCTGACTGATCAGAAGGTCAGATGGGATCCAGTTTAAGAGAGTGTAAAGCGCCCTTATAGGAGTGGAGCGGATAGCCCCAGTGATGAGGACGGAGGCAAGTCTCCTAACTTTATCAAGCTTTTTCAGGTTTATTGAGCGGCTGGCCGCCGTCCACCAACAGTCCCGTAAAGGAGGACCGGCTCCAATACCAATACGCTGACAAAGCCTGTTGTCGAAATTCAACTCGGTCAAGGCATTCCCTATCGCTTGAAAGCGAACGTTGTTAAACGCCCCCTCGATATCCCGGAATGACAAGCGAGTACTCCTTGAAGACTAATCATTTCTCGGTAAAGCCCACAAGCGAGTGTAGCGCTGATTCTACTGATCTACCCCGAGTATAGGCGTTTTTACATTCTGAAATTAGACCAGGATCAATAGTGCTCCTAAGGTGAAGATCTAGAATTCTCTCCAGATTTTAAAACCAGAGGAGATAATTTATTTTATCTATAAAGAAATCGTTCGAAATTGTATGGCTTTTGAACATGGTCGAAAAATTTACTTTTTACAACTTTCACTGTCAGTAACTTCCCCAAATCGCATCTGATTTGGACAATCTGTATATCGCTGGAATAGCTAAGGTATTATCTTTTGACCGACGGACAGCTTGTGTTATGTTTCGTTTACGAGATATGTGCTCATAACTAAAACAACAGGGGAAAAAAGGTTGTTGCGAAAAGTAGGCGACCAAGTGGGCAACCCGGCAGCCGTCATTTACTTTCTTTACCTTTCTGACGACGTGGCAACGTCGTCAGTGAAAATTACTAATTTTAACAAAGGGGCAACCCGGCGGCCGCCATCTGCTTTCTCTTCCTTTCTGACTGGCGACGTGGACCCGACCGGGTGGGTTACAAATTAAATCCTCAAACATCGGGAAAACGGACAAAGTAATTATAAATTAAACATAAGAAAAACATTGTAAACTAATTAGTTATTTAATTACCATAGATATTTGAACCACAACACAACATTATACTACACATCAATTTCACAATAAAGATACGTTTGTTTAAATATTGGCCTAAATCCCAACATCTTCAAATATTTTCTCACATAATGACTTCGGCTACGGGTCGGAGTTGCAAGAATTGCGAAGAGGAGGATGATTCGCAAATGGTGTGCTGTGACACCTGCAACGAGTGGTTCCACTTTCAATGTGTGGGAGTGACGGCCGCGATCGGGCATGAGGACTGGAGCTGCGCCGGCTGCACCGCACTGCCTGTCTGCACTTCTGGTGCATCGGCACAAGTTGAAGCGAGTGCCGCGAACGGACAAACAGCACCGGCTGAAACACGCAGCAACAATGCGCGGCCGCTGAGGGTTCTGCGTCCGTTCATCGTGCTGGTCGCAGAAAATCAACCACGACGCGTCGCCAACAAGCAGAAAAGCAGCTTCTCGACGAGGAGGAGCAACTGCTGCGCCAGAAAGAAGCGCTGTTAAAGCGGCGTAGGGACCTTCTTCTGCAAACAGCTGAATGTTCAGACACAGAAGACGATCTCGACGAGGTAGCAGTGGAGCAGTGGCTGCAGGGCACAGAAAGGGTGGTAGCTCACGACGCGGTGTCACGCGAGGTTGAGCACAACGCTCACCCCAGCCCTCCTGCAGCGTCAACGGACAACCTGTGCGTACAACAGCGGATCACATCAGTTCTTGGTAGACTGGAGATTCTTGGGCAACAGGCAAAAGGTAAAACAGCCTCGCCGCCCACTGGCTTATGGTTGCCAAGTGAACGTCAGGGCTGCCCGATAAGCGGGGCCACGCCTATGCGCAACGAATCTATCTCCAAACAACTGACCACTGGCTTATGGTTGCCAAGTGGTCGCCAGGACTGTCCACCGACTAGCGGGGCCGCACCGACATGCAACGGGGTTGCGTCTCATCCACTGACCACTGGCTCATGGTTGCCGAGTGGTCGCCAGGACTGTCCACCGACTAGCGGGGCCGCACCGACATGCAACGGAGTTGCGTCTCATCCACTGACCACTGGCTTATGGTTGCCGAGTGGTCGCCAGGACTGCCCGCCGACTAGCGGGGCCGCTCCGACTTGCAACGGATTTGCGTCTCATCCACCGACCACTGGCTCATGGTTGCCGAGTGGTTTCCAAGGATGCCCACCGACTTGTGGGACCGCAAACCGCCCGCCGCTCTCCGGCCCAAAGTTGCCAGACTGCCTGCCGGTTTGTGGCGCAGCACCGACAATGGATCCTCGGCCAGCTACATTGCCCACGATCCGTCGTCTAACAAGTGACCAACTCGCCGCTCGTAGTAGCATCACCAAGGAACTTCCAAACTTTGATGGCCAGCCTGAAGAGTGGCCTTTATTCCTAGCCACTTACGAACAAACAACGGAGATGTGTGGATTTTCTGAAGGCGAAAATCTGGCTCGCTTACGTCAAGCATTGACGGGGGCGGCACGCCATGCTGTGAAAAATCTGCTGCTGCATTCGTCCTGTGTTCCGCAAGTAATGGAAACTCTGCGAATGAAGTTCGGCCGACCAGAGCTGATAATCAGTGTGCTCCTGGATCGGATCCGGGGTCTTCCAGCTATAAAGGAAAACTGACTCGAGACTCTAGTCGACTTCGCTGTGGAAGTGCAAACTATCTGCGCCACCATTAAGGCGTCCAATATGACGAGCTATCTCAACAACCCAGAGCTAGAACAGCAGCTGGTAGGCAAATTACCAGGCCTACTTGCTGCGTTCTGGGGTATGCACAAATTGCAGTTGCCGTCACATAACTTGGAGAACTTTGGACTATGGTTGTTCCAGCTTGCCCAGGGGGCCAACAACGTGCTCATACCAGGAGCAAGCGCCAAGCCCGCGCTAAAGCGGGGTGTCCTGAATGCGCACACTAGCCCTTCTCATAAAGGAGGAGGCCAGTGCGTCATCTGTAATGGACAATGCGTCGCTGTTGCCAGCTGTAACAACTTCAGAGTCGTCGATCGGAAGGATAGATGGAAGTTGGTGAAGAAGCATCATCTGTGTCGTTGCTGTTTAAAGCCGCACTGGCCGAACCCGTGCACCACGAAATCTGTTTGTGGGATCCATGGCTGTACTGCCAATCATCACCCCTTGCTGCATAAATGGGTTTCATCTGAGACTAACCCGCCTACGCCCAACGTACTATGCAGAACACGCTCTAACGGCGCCGACTCTATCCTGTTCCGGGTATTGCCTGTTACTCTGTATGGAAATGGAACTCGGCTATATACGTACGCCTTTTTCGATGATGGCTCCTCACTCACGCTGATGGACGTTGAACTACAAAAGAGCCTTAAGTTGAAGGGTGTGAAACAGCCGCTGTGCCTGAAGTGGACTGCCAATACTCATCGGTATGAAGACGACTCGCAGATACTGGACCTGAGAATCTCGGGAGATAATCCCAACAAGCGCTTCGCCCTGAGGAACGTACGCACTGTAAGCAAGCTTGATTTGCCTTCGCAGACGCTGGACGTCCATGAGCTTAAAACAAGGTATGCGCATTTGAGAGGTCTACCGCTTGCTTCCTACACAGATGCCACGCCTAGATTGCTGATCGGCCTCAACAACAGTAGACTCGGTCTAGCTCTACGTTCAAAGGAGGGGGAACATGACGCGCCCGTAGCTGAGAAGACACGCCTAGGTTGGAACATCAAAGGCTTGCTCAACCAAGAACAACGCTTGAATTCTGGATATCTAACTTATCACGCCTGTGACTGTGACGCCGCTCCGCACGATGAACTTCTTAGAATAGTGAAGGAGTACATCTGTCTCGACAAATCGGACGTCGAACGTAAAGCTAACGCCCTGCTGTCTACCGATGATCGGCATGCGATAGAGCAGCTAAAAGGCATGACGAAACGCGTTAACGGCCACTTCGAAACTGGTTTACTCTGGAGATGTCTGCAGCCTACACATCCCAACAGTTTGCCGCTTGCCCTGCATAGGGCCAGGTGCTTGCAGCAAAAGTTTGTGCGGGATCCGAAGCTTGCAGAGACCTTGACGAATAAAATCGACAGCTACATCAGCAAAGACTACGCTAAACGCCTTGATGTCGTATCGCTAACAGAGAAGAGATGCTGGTACCTGCCGATCTTCCCTGTTCACAACCCACATAAACCAGGCAAAGTTCGACTTGTGTGGGACGCCGCAGCCAAAACCGATGGCGTCTCCTTGAACTCCATGCTGTTAAAAGGGCCCGACCAGTTAACGTCTCTGGTGTCCATCTTGCGCAGATTTCGGCAGCGAGCGGTAGCAGTGAGCGGAGACATAGAAGAGATGTTTCATCAAGTCCGCATACGCAGTGAGGATCAAGATTATCAGAGGTTTTTGTGGTTCGAGCGTGGAGCGACGACACCCACTTTGTTTGCTATGACCGTGATGACGTTTGGCGCTACCTGTTCGCCTAGTTGTGCGCAATATGTAAAGAACCTGAACGCATCGGAGTTCCGCACTCGGTATCCTAGAGCTGCTGCCTGTATCATAGACAACCATTATGTCGATGATATGCTAGACAGCGTAGACACTGAGGAGGAGGCTATTCGCCTCGCCACTGAGGTAAAGCTTATCCATGCGAAGGGCGGATTCCATATCCGGAACTGGCGCTCAAATTCTAACAACGTACTAAAAGCTTTGGGTGCCGCCACAACTGACACTGAGATAAGCTTCTGCCCGGAAGACAACGCTACTAAGGTATTGGGCCTCTGGTGGCTAACCCAAGATGATTGTTTTACTTTCCGAGTAGCCACGCATCACAAGAATAACGAATTGCTGCAAGGCCTCCGCCACCCTACAAAGAGGGAGCTACTGAGCGTGGTGATGTCAATCTTCGATCCATTGGGGCTCCTTGACTTCTACATCATCTACGCAAAAATTATCCTGCAAGAAGTTTGGCGTTCCGGCTGCGATTGGAACGAGCAGATTCACGATGAGCAGCACCGCAGTTGGCTCAGATGGGTACAACTTCTCCCAGAAATAGAAACTATAAGAGTACCCCGCTGCTATTTCACCAAATTGGGAGCCGATTCCGAGCTAGAAATCCACACCTTCGTAGACGTGAGCGAAAACGCATACGCTGCCGTGAGCTATGTCCGCCACACCGCTGAAGGGATCGCCGACTGTATACTTCTTGGCAGCAAGGCCAAAGTGGCGCCGCTCAAGATGCTTTGTATACCGCGCCTCGAGCTCCAAGCAGCCCTTATAGGTGCAAGATTGGCTACCAGCATAATCTCATCACTCACCGTACCCATAAAGAAGCGTACGTTTTGGACAGATTCCAGTACCGTGCTAGCCTGGATCCGCTCCGATCACCGGCGCTACTCGCAGTTCGTAGCCTTTAGGGTCAGCGAAATCGTGGAGTTGACTGAAGCTTCCGAATGGCGATGGGTTCCGTCGGCGGAAAACGTGGCTGACGACGCTACCAAATGGCAGCCATCCCCGGATCTATCCAATCGAAGCCGATGGTTCCACGGCCCTTCATTCCTGAAGAAAGAACGTACGGAGTGGCCCAGCGAACCTGAGGGAACCAACTCCACCAGAGCAGAGCTTAAAGCGCAGTATCTAGGCCTCCATCACGAATCCCAGCAGGCACTGCTTACCACCACACTCGAACGGTTCTCATCGTGGAGACGTTTGCTTCGTGTAGTCGTTATGGTGGTTCAAGCTGCAAGCTATTGGAAGTCGTTTCGCCGAGATGCAAGAATGGCTCGTGGACTGCCAAGCCAAGAGCATTTCCAACACGCCGAAAAACTTATATGGAGGGAAGCTCAACACCCTGCGTTCGCCGATGAAATCGCCTCATTAGCGAGAGGGAAGCCGATTAGCCGTTCAAGCCCCATTTACACGCTCACGCCATATCTAGACGACGATTCTATATTGCGGCTCGGAGGAAGAGTACATTTTAACGGCGCTCGAGACTTAATTATACTGCCGAAGAATCACCACGTAACTCGGTTGATCGTCTTGGACTACCATATCCGGCTCTGTCATGGCTATTCTGAAGCTGTGGTGAATCAATTGCGCCGAGTATTTTGGATTCCTAATCTTCGAACAGTCGTCAACAAAACGCGCCGTGAGTGTCAGGTCTGCCTCAACCGCAGCGCGCAGCCTCGACCGCCAAGGATGGCTGCCCTACCGTCGTTTAGAATAACACCCTTTATACGGCCATTTTCGTATGTGGGCGTAGACTACTTTGGACCTATCCTGGTGGCGGTCCGCAGAAGTTCAGATAAAAGATATGGCGTCCTCCTGACCTGTCTTACCACGAGAGCGGTACATCTAGAAGTAGCCTATTCGCTGTCTGCCGACTCGTGCATCTTGGCCATTCGTGGGTTTATGGCCAGGAGAGGCGTCCCCTTAGAATTCTGGAGTGACAACGGAACCAACTTTCGGGCCACGGAGCGTGAACTAAGAGAAGCATTCGACGTCATGGACCGAAATAAGGTAATAAGCACCTTCACCAGTTCGACGATGAAGTGGCGGTGTATACCCCCCGCCTCGCCGCATATGGGTGGCTCATGGGAACGGCTGGTGCGTTCGGTAAAGGATGCGCTGTATAAGATACTGGCGTCTCAACGACCTTCAGACGAACTGCTTCGCGGGGCCCTTATGGAAGTGGAGGCCACAATTAACTCACGGCCACTGACCTACGTTCCGGTTGGAAAGGAAGACGACGAAGCGCTCACGCCAAACCACTTTTTGCTAGGCAGCTCCAACGGCTTGAAGCCGTTAATCGAGTTCGTCGATGGAGCCGTGCAACTACGTCAAAGCTGGAGGAGTGCGCAACAACTGGCCGACGCCTTCTGGCGCCGTTGGACGCAGGAGTACTTACCGACTATTACACGTCGCTCCAAGTGGTTCGAAAAGGTAAAGCCGATAGATATTGGGGACATTGTATACATCGTGGACCCTGATGGACCAAGGAATCGCTGGCCGAAGGGTAGGGTAGTGGCGGTCCGGAAGGCCCAGGACGGGCAAGTCAGAAGCGCTATCGTGAAGACCAGCGCCGGGCAACTTGAAAGACCTGCTGCGAGGCTCGCCGTACTTTCCGTAGGTGAGGTGCAGTAATAGGTAGGCCTAGACGGCATACCGAGGAGGAGTGTTGCGAAAAGTAGGCGACCAAGTGGGCAACCCAGCAGCCGTCATTTAATTTCTTTGCCTTTCTGACGACGTGGCAACGTCGTCAGTGAAAATTACTAATTTTAACAAAGGGGCAACCCGGCGGCCGCCATCTGCTTTCTCTTCCTTTCTGACTGGCGACGTGGACCCGACCGGGTGGATTACAAATTAAATCCTCAAACATCGGGAAAACGGACAAAGTAATTATAAATTAAACATAAGAAAAACATTGTAAACTAATTAGTTATTTAATTACCATAGATATTTGAACCACAACACAACATTATACTACACATCAATTTCACAATAAAGATACGTTTGTTTAAACCCCTGCGTGGGGCACCCGTTACAAATATTGGCCTAAATCCCAACAAAGGTTTTTCGAAGATTTTTCAAAAACGCTTATTAAACAAACTTTTTGATTTTCAGTTTCGAGTTCAGCGGCCCAAAGTTAGAAAATAATTTAATTTTTAGGTGCACGCGATCTTTGTCGAGTATTGTAATTTGTTATAAACAATTTGTGCTTATCTGTTTTCTGCCGAGAATGGCACACCGTCATTTGAGCGCTGCTGTGTTGTGTTACGTTGCTGCCCTTTCGTCTGCTTTGTGTGGGTGAGTGTTTTGTTGGTTGCATTGCACTGTCTGTCCACTGCACACTGTCGCTCATGGCTCGAAGGGCCATGAACAATTTGCTACGGAGGGGGGAAAGGAAACACGGGTTGAGTTCGTTTTGGGTTTCGACGTTTATTTGGCGGGTGAATAACGAATGACAAGTATGTTTAGAAAACATTAAACGATACAAAGGGACCGGGCTCGATAGTCCAGCGGGTAGCGCGCTGGCTTCTCATACCGAGGCCCCAGGTTTGATTCCTGGCTCGGGCTGGTAAAACGCTCATCTACTTCTATCGCTATCCACATGAAGCAGATGAGAATTACAAGAATCGCACAAGTGCGCTCTTGGCAGACAATGGCAAAACCTCCAAGTGTGAAAGAAAAACTGCTAATCGACGTTCGGATTCGGCGTTAAACTGTAGGTCCCCTCCCCGCCCTTTCCCCATCCGCTTGAAATGTCTGCTGTAACATATGTTGGAAAGAGCAGTGTTGCATACACATTTCAAAACGGGTGAAATATGAGATATTACTCTCATCTCCTTCCCTATCCCCCATGGGTATAGTAAAATGGTCCGAAATGGACTGAGTGTTATGGAAGGCTTGTAGCCTTCCTGCCCACCCTCTTTTCACATCAAGGGCCGTGGCCGGGGAGCAGAAGGGTGTTCGCCCGGAAAATACGTCGCCACTACCAGGTAGTGAATGTGTTAGAAGTGCAGTACACTATCGTAGCATTTGTGTTCGTCGTTTTCCCGCTCGTAGCGTTCGGTATTCGGGTTGCACACGAACACAAACACTATAAAACGAACTAACGTTAGTTTTCATTCTTGTAAGAAATGTGTTTGTGTACTGTACGCATTGAAGTGCCGTACAAAACAGTAAGTTATCGTACCATAGTGTATTTTTTCCGTACCCTGATTGAAAGTGCCTAAGCTCAGTGCTTACTATAATATGTTAACATTAATTACGATAGATAAGATATTTTACACCACTGATCGAATTTCTTTACTTTTTAGATATTAATTTCACCGCTTTTAGCCGGTATAGCAATTGCTATTGGTGTACCCATCTTACTTTTCTACGTGTATGGCATTGTCCCTGTGTCACTTTGCCGGGCTGGTTGTGGAGCATCAGCAAATGAAGAATTTAAATTTGATGCGAACATGAGTGATGAAAATCGGATTAAATATAATATTGATGCTGTTAGTCTGGACGCAATATCAAGAATAGGCGAAACTAGCATAGGAGATGTTAGTTTAAGTGCAGCAAGTGGAAGTTTCATTGATGTTATGAACTCAAACACAGTCCGTAGCATTCAACAGTCTCATCGAGAATCAACAATTGCTCTAGCTGGTAGTGTAAACAACCAAATAATAGAATGTCGCGATGATGACTCTGCTGAAAGTACATCAGCAGTAACATGTAATAGTGAGAAATCGTCAAACATGAATGATACTAATTCTACTATTGTTTTGGCCGGTTCACTGACGAGTTACAAACAGGTAATTACCAACCTTAATAATAAATATTATTAATGTTGCAAAGGATGCTTATATTTTTATAGGGGACATGCGAATGCTCTACCCTATTACACTTTTAAAAAAATTATGTAAAGGGTTTGAAAAATCGTAATAATTGTATAAATTTGTCTCCTTGTATATTGTTACAAAAATTAGTTCTGTCACCTAACACATGCGTATACGTTTCTCAGGATTGCGCTCGAAAATAAAACACTAAAATTCTTCAACGCAGGTCAAAACTAGTAATCACTTTATTAGTAAATTAAAATTTTTCACTCAACTTTTTCTACACTTATTACTCACTGCACTATCCGCCCTAACTATTGCCCTAACACTGCTGCTTGCCAAAACCAAACTCTTCCCTCTCCGCTCTACTTGGCAACCTTTGATACTTTATTTCTTGTAGCGCAGCACAATGGTCGCACTTATATGGGCATAGCGGTCAAAAATACTTCTAGCTGAGAAATCAGCTTGATACTTTGGTCACGGGTTTCCGAAAATGTGGAAATGATTTCCTGTGAAAATGGGCGTGGTCGGACATCTGTACGCCTGCCCCCATGTAAGAAAATGGTAAAAAATTTTTACCTGTTTTTTTAAAACCATTTGTTTCCACGATTTTGTTCGACAAAATTTAAATATATACCCCCAATAACAAAACTTGCTGATGAAAAATATGATTTAAAATGTATTGGGCTCAAAAGCTGTACGCAAAACCCCCCCAAAATAAAATCATGTGTGCGTCACTGTGCAGGTCCTTAAATCAAAAGGGAGCGTCTTAGCAGTATTGAGCGCATAGTTCCTAAATTTTTCAACATGTATTTTTTAACCTGAAAACATAGCTTAAGCTTTTTATATAAAGCTTAGCACTTGTATAAATCATATTTTAACTTTAATGCTCCAAATTTGGCTAGAAAAAGTTTTCCATACGACACATGTTTGACTGATCGTTCCTATGGCAGCTATATGATATAGTTGGGCTGTTCTTGTTCTTGAGAATATCCTTAAATGTGTACTTGTTATGACATTTTTTTTGCCAGATTTTCTAAATCGCCCACTTTGTAGGGTCTGAAACCTCTTTGCTCCCTTTCCCCCCCTTACACATTTGGACCTGAAACCTCTTTAACATTACCAACGGGTTTAAACAAAAAATCAAAACTGTGCTCATAAATCCTATGAAAACAAAAATATTTACATATGTAAATAGTGTCAGTCACCGTATACAAAAAAAATTGGTGTTGAGATGAACGTTAAAATAGACAAGTAAAGAAAGTGCACAACATTATCAGCCCTGTTTCAGAATCCGAATCGGGTCGGAAATGGATTTGATTCCGATCGTCGTGACGGTGTTCTACATTCCGATTAAGTTCGAACGAATTTGAATAGGAAATTTGGTGTTCTGCATTCCGATTTTCGGAAATTGTTGTCAAAAATATTCCGTTAAACAAAAAGCTGTTGGAATTGAAATCGAAAAGCAGCAAAACGGAAACAAACAATGAAAATGTAAGTAAATAAATGAAACATAAATTATTTGCTATTTCGTCTCTTATCCTGTGTGCTTCGTTTTGTAAAGATACGATTTCAGTTGACACGTTTTCATTGTCCACGTCACTTTCGCTTATTTCAAATCGGCAAATATTGTGAAGAACACAGCAAACATTTATTATTTTAACAAATTTTGTGGGGTTGTATTGCAGAGTGGTACTCAGTAAACAACGAAAACGGCTTTTTAAAGTCCAAATAGTTCGCTCTACAACATTTCGAGCTCAAGAATGTGCCTGATTAAATCTATGTTGCATTGATCGCAGCTCTGGTTTCTGTAAGATGTGATCAAAAAGGACTCAAGAGCATATCCGGCATCACCTAATAGCCATGAGTTACGTTCACCATCTCGATATTTCGCTACTATAAAATTTCTGCATTGCTTATATTCCAAATAAAAGAATCGTGCTTCGATCCAGGTTGGCACGCATCAATGGCTTTAATTAGAATATTATGATCACAAATCTGAAATACATAACTTATTAATTTTGATACTCCGTATAATGCAACTTCAGTACTTGCGTATACGATAATACACTTTAACTTACAAGCATAGCGTTAATGCTGAAATATCCCTTCCGATTATAATAGGACGAGCATTCTTCCTTTGGTTTGATGATTTTGATATGTGAGCCATCAATACATCCAACGGCACCTGAAATCCCAAAATTCTCGTAGAAATAACTTTTTGCACTTCGCCGCTCTTCATCGGAAATGGCCAACTTTATCCACTTTGTGCAAATCTTTCCCTCCATGGCAATCAGTACTTTATTTACTTCGGTCAAGATCATGTCGAATGCTGCTTTGTTAAGGCGGTACTAACCAATAAACTTAACTGAAATAACTTGTACTACTTACGAAGGATCTGGCAATTCCGTCGGATTGCTGTGGTCTCGCAAAATTCTGCGCTTCACTTTTTCAACGGCGCGCTGCTCGTTCTCAAGCAATACTGCCAATAAAATAACCAAACTCTAAAAAAAATAAAAAGTCTCACAAAATCTTACAATTGACTTTTTTATTTGAACATTTCAAGCAAACAGCTGATTGAAGGTTTGTTTACCCACCTCCCGTTGCATTGTTCATGCGCAAATTTGCAGCTAATTTCTTTTTCACGTGTTTGTTTTGTCTGCCTACACCTGCAATGACAATGGTTATTTAAAATTACATGCAAAATGGAAATGTATACCTTCTTCCACTCAAATACGGATTTAATAGAGGCCCAGCACAATTCATATTATTTTCGAGCTGCTTCCATAAACTACTAATTTCCTCCCGCGTGAAACCGTTAGCGATGTCCGCATAATTTTCCATAAATTCCATTAAATTTCCATTTGTTGGCTGTTAGTTGTTTGCGACCTACAATAGTAAGGGAAAGGGCTATGTTGTGAACCATTACTGTTTTTTCTTTCCCTAATTGACATATCGCCAATCTTTCAACTGTCAAGTTTGTCTTTTGATATGACTGCTTTTGTGGTTACACCGAAGTGTAACCACGTATTGCTTATGGCACCTACAGACATCGTGTTTGAAAATCGACTGCGTAAACTTTTTTGCTTTTTTTAAAGTGCTATCCAAGTGACTGAATTTATTCCAAAAATGTAAGTGCAATACATATTTATTTAGAGTTTTGATTCTATTTTACGGCCCAATATTGGTTTATGTTGAAATATGATTGGAAGTGTCACTATTTTTAAAGTTTTCAAAATGGCATCGTGGTTGGGCTGTGAACCACTGTGGGGGGTGGGTTATGAACCACCTGTTTTTCGTACTACATTTGAGGAGGTGAATAACAAAACGCAATAATTCCACTTTTTAAGTTTTTGGTTTTTTTTTACTGAATCCAATTCTACATATTAAAATCTATGTAACGATTGTTATAAAACAAACCAAAAGTCAATAATTTCACTGTAATTCAAACCAAAAATAATGGTTAAGACCAAAATGAAGCTTTTCCATATGTATGCAATAAATAACTTCGAGATATTTGTAAAAAGTCAATGATATTGATTAATTTTATTATTATGGTAACTCTACAGTAAAATTTAATTTTATTGTTATGGTAACTCTACAATAACTGTAAAACGGTAAGAATTTTATTATACTATAAATAATATAAATAAGTACTATGTATCGGACCAAAACGCAACATTTCCTAATTTGTTTTCTAAATAACTTAAAAATTAATTGCCAAATAAATTAATTTAATTATGATTTGTATTGTTCCTAGAAAACTATTATACCACAACTATTTACAAAAAATATATATCCTAATGACTTATTTTATTCGTTTATCCAAAAACTTGTCCTGGTGGAATTATTGCATTGTGTTATGGACCTCCTCATTTGTACTAGCACGGTCAAATATCGCCGGATTAATTAAAATAAAGTAATTTTACTCGATTTGCGGTGAGTTCACCTGAAGTGCGCCAATTGGAGAACGCGTTCGTATTTCACATGCAAACATTGCGACACCGATTAGGATGAAGATAATTGAATACTTGCATTTATTGCGATTTTGTAGCCTAAGTGGTTTCATTATAACTTCAAAAATTTTTAATCAAACATCTAACAAGCGCTGAATAGAAATCAATTGTCAGACTTTCGCCAGAATAGGGCTGTTAGCTGTGTCCTTCGACAGGGTGAATAGGCTGGGTTTTGGACAAGCGGGCATTTGAAATTTGGTGTACCGTCGTTTCATAGATGTGTCATTCTACTGGTGAGATTTGGTCGGCGTTGGACAATGGGAGTGGCTCATTTCTTATGACCCAACATTTACGCAGTACTGTAAGTCCACATCAATGAAACTTGGTACGAACTTTCCAGTAGTAGCGCAATTCGACTAGAAGAAAGTTGTGAGCATTGGACAAGGGGGCGTGATACCGCCTCCATTTTTATATACATAGATTGTTTGTCCTGATTGATTGATTGATTTATCATCGCCCAGCTCGAACCGCTGAAGCTACAAACATGAAATTTTCACTGTAGGTACATCTTGAAGAATAAAGCCCCGCTAAGACGGGATTTTTGGTAAAGGGGCAAAACATGTGTTAGGTGGTGGATGAAGAAACGTGATTTAATAAACATATTGATTTCAAACTTCCTGAAAATACTCTATCAAATCAATTTTTCGAAAATCAAAATTTAACTGGTCCAACAATAGGTCAAGGTTTGTTTACGGAAGACTCTGATAAAAACCTGAACCGATGGGCCTATTGACTTCAAAAATTGTAAAAATACTTGAAATCAATAAAAATTAAACACGTGTTTCTCATTATTTTCAAAATCGTTATCTAACTGGATCAACAACGGGTTAAAAATATGTATGAAGAAACACATTTTTTTAAGCCTTGTGACTTCAAACTTCATTTTTGCGAATATTAAAATCGAACGGGTTCAGCGACGGGTTAAAAGTTTGTATATAGAGACTGTGAAAAAAACGAATTAATGGGCCCATTGACTTCAAAGTTGGTGAAAATACTCTTAGTTAGAAATAATTTGACACGTGTTTTTCACTTTTTTGAAAATCTAAATCTAACGGGGTGAACAATGGGTTAACAGTTTGTATGGAGAAACAAGATTTATTCGGTCTTTTGACTTCAAACTTAGCAAAAGTACTTCAATCGGGAAATAATTAAAACGTGCTTTTCATTTTATTGAAAATCGAAATCTACCGTGGTAAACCAAGGGTTAAGAATTTGTTTAAAGTAAATGTGAAAACACATGATTTAATGGGCCTTTTGACTTCAAAATTTTTGAAAACACTTGAAATCAAAGCTAATTAGACGCATGTTTTTTGTTTTTAATCAAAATCTAACGGGGTCGTCAATGGCTTAAGAATTTGTATCAAGGGGAAACAAGAGAGTTTGCGAGAGAAGCTGCGGGGCCCAGCTAGTGTGTTAATATATAATGTCTTCAAGAAAACCATCAATCTTTTAAGTTGGAGTTAGCCGTTTGAAACATAAAATGCGTAACTCAGATATTTAACAATATTTAAGAATCTGCTTCAGTTGATGAGCTTCTGTGGAAAAGGATATTTATGCAGATACTTATGTGAAAGAAAACGGGATGGGACTGATACATTTTAAAATACTTTATGGATTATAATACAAATTTCAATAATGGTTATTGTTTACTCCAACAGTGAAAAAGGATTTCATCTGTAAACATGAACTGGTGAAATAGCTGAAAGACTAACCACAATTAAAACTGATCATCAAAATACGTTTTAAATAAGTTGAGTGGTCATTTAAGCTGTATTATTTGATTCATTTTGAAAAAAGTCACTTGATATTCGTAATTAAGTTAATTAAATCTGTTTATTATTTTTATATCAATGTAAGAAGAAATTATAATGTAATAAATGGATTTACAATGATGAATATTCGATCGATATCAATGTTTATGAAATTTAATGTGAATTTGTAAGTTGGTAGCCCTAGCCTGAGTTATCCCATGAATTTTGAGCATGGTATGCGTATCGGTTATTTCTAATCAACCCTCTGTGTGCTTTGTAAACACGAATCATACTAAACTTAGTACAAGAACTTCTTTCAAAAAACCCAGCGATTGTCATCTAAGAGGAACTGTACTCACCTGATTTGGTAACGTATGCCTTTATCCTGTTACCATAGCATAACATCCTTTTAAACATAACATCCGCTTTACGAAGTTCACAATAAAATAATTGAACGTGTGCAAAAAATCTTTATGAAGTACTGCTTGGCACATTTGCATTTTGACTTACCCCTGCCTCCTTACATTTCAAGGTGCGAACTAATAAGTCTACATTCTCTTGAAAATGGAAGAGTGATCGCAGCAATAACTTTTCTTTACAACATTATCAATGGTAATATTGATTGCCCGCAACTGTTGGAGTTGGTAAGATTTAATGTTCCTACCAGAAATCTTAGACGGCACTACACCTTTTATGTTAATGCCTATAAGTCGAATTATGTTCTGAATGATCCTATCACACAGGCTCTAGTTGAATTCAATAAGTTAGCTTTAAATAAGATTCCTGTTTTAGATTTCTCTCTAAGCCAATTTTCGTTTAAAAATGAATTACTCTCTTATTTTTAAGTAATTTATGTGCACCTACTAAATAATTACGTTTTAATTGTTATCTAGTCTGTAAGGTTGTTAAACCATAGACTCAATAAATAAATAAATAAATAAAAAATAAATAAATAAATTGGCAAAAACCTAACAAAACTCACCATGCTGACTGACAATTGTTAGATTTTCGTATTCTCGCCATTTTTTAAAAGCTATTTATCTAATATTTGTCAGAGAAGTTGTCACGTATGTAGGAGGAGCTGACAAGCGCAAAAACAGTTCCAAGGAAACAATTAAAATTAAAAATTTCTAAACATTTCAGCAAATTTCGTACTCTGCAAATAGAAGAGCAGCTATTATTGCGTGTGCGGTCCTTTGGGTAAAAACAATGAAGAGTAGAAGGCTCTTGAGGCCTTCGCACGACGAAAGCGACCCTTTTGCTATGCAGGAAAGCATTTTTGTTAAACATTTTCGTTTTCCAAAACCGCTGGGAATTGCTTTTGCAGCTGGAGTCGCACGACACTCAAAAGTCCACCTTTTTTATATTTCGTTCCCAGAAGTGTGTAGGATGCTAAGGTACGCGTTGGCCCCCTCATAGCGTTGAGGTGGTCCGCCATCTGCCCACACTAATTTTGGACAAGGCGCGGTGCATTGGGGCTGTTTTCCCCAGCTTGCAGCTCGGGATAGTCCTCAAAAACTGCAGACAAAATTTTAGCTGCTCCTGCTTAGTTCACTCAAACCCTGCAACATAATAAATATTTAATAATCAAATCGGTGGAATTTGTAAAGAATACTTACTTCCTAGTGGACATTTTTTTGAATTTATTGTCAAATGTTCAAATTTCACAGATTCTTCTTCTTTTTCATTTATTTGCCATTTACAGTGAAACCAAAACAAACAACTTTTCACCTCGCTGTGGTGAAATTTTACAGCTTTCTGCTTGTCAGATTTGCGTAAGAATAAGCTAACAAAAATTCCTGATCAAAAATCTAACAAGCGCTGAATAGAAAATCAATTGTCAGACTTTCGCCAGAATAGGGCTGTAAGTCTTATAATCAGGCTTCTGACCTATTACACTGCACAACACAAAAAAAATAACAAGGTTCTGACAACGGATTCTGGTAGAGGGGACCAAAAAAAAATATACGTGTATCGGCGTTTTGAAAGTTTACATCTGAATTTTTTTTTAAGGGGGTCAAAGTTTTCCCCCTTTTGCACATTCTTATGGTGAATCGGCATACGAAAACCATGTAACCTTACATTTTAGGTATATGATGGGTTCAGCAATTTGATGTAAAATACTACGAAGAATATTTTTGTGAAGCATTTTAACCCTGCAGCTACTATTTTTATGGGTCAATTTGACCCTTTTCTTCTAAAATGCCAAAAATGTCCTGTAAAACAGGACTTTTTAAGGAAAAAATGTACCACGAAAATATTCACCATAAAATTCTACTATAGGTCTCTGAATATATCAAAGCTCAGAAATTAACTTTAACGCCAGAATTAAGCCGAAACTGAAAATGTGTTTAAGTGTTTGTTTCGTACTTATTCAAAATTGGTACTCGAATGTCCTACAAAACTTGCACGTGGAATAGCATATGGAAGCGCAACCAATATTCCCAAAAAACAATGGGAACCGAGAGCTGAAGGGACATTAGGCGAGCAGAATATTCTCCATCCACCGCTTGTGCCAATAAACAAAATTCTTTTACAACCATTACATATAAAACTTGGTGTGGTAAACAATTTTGTTAAGTGTTTGGATACAAATGGATCGGTATTTAACTTTTTGAAGACATTGTTTCCAAAACTAAGCGAAGCAAAGATAAAAGAAGGTATGAATGCTAAAACTTTACTTTTTCATATTGGTTTCATACCAATAAAATTACAAAATTTGGTTTTTTCATTACAACAGGTGTTTTTGTTGGTCCAGAGATAAAAAGGGTTATGCGTAGCGCCGAATTCGAAAATTCTGCTTTCACCAAATGAGATCGTCGCATGGAAGAGTATTAAAGGAGTCATTGACACCATAGGCACATTGACACTAGGCAAAAATCGTTGTCCTGCTGCTCGAATGCACGTCGACACCATGATGACTGCATCCGAAAAACTAGGTGTTCATATGTCACCAAAAATTCATTTTCTGAATTCTCATATGGATTTCTTGGAACATCAGTTGGCAACAGAATCCGATGAACATGGGGAACGATTTCATCAGACATGTGCCCCATCAGGGGCGGATTCAGAAAAATATTTCGGGGGGTTTCAAAAAGTCATTCTTTAATATTTATAAAATGCCTTTTAATTTGTATGTAGTTTTAAAGTCGATCCTAATATTTCGGGGGTTTCAACCCCCTGAATACGCCACTGGACCCCATTGAGGAACGGTATAAAGGCAAGCGTATTCATTCTTTTATAGCTGATGTATGCTGGACATTATTTGATAACGGTGTTGAATTGCCAAGAGCTAAACGAAAAATATAATGAATACCTTAAATACCCAAAATTGTTCTCATTTTTCTATTTATATATATTATATCTAGAGCTTTCTTTTATACGGTCACTTATAGTGAAATTTTGCGTTCAACATTTTTCCCATACACACTAACCCTCAAAAATCAAGTTTTGTAGGACATTTTAGTACCAATTTTCAATAAGTACGAAATAAACACTGAAACACATTTTTAGTTTTGGCTTAATTCTGGCGTTCAAGTTAATTTCTGAGCTTTGGTGTATTCAGAGACCTATAGTAGAATTTTATGGCGAATATTTTCGTGGTACATTTTTTCCTTAAAAAGTCCTGTTTTACAGGACATTTTTGGCATTTTAGAAAAAAATGGTCAAATTGACCCATAAAAATAGTAGCTACAGGGTTAAAATGCTCCACAAAAATATTCTTCGTAGTATTTTACATCAAATTGCTGAACCCATCATATACCTAAAATGTAAGGTTACATGGTTTTCGTATGCCGATTCACCATAAGAATGTGCAAAAGGGGGAAAACTTTGACCCCCCTAAAAAAAAATTCAGATGTAAACTTTCAAAACGCCGATACACGTATATTTTTTTTTGGTCCCCTCTACCAGAATCCGTTGTCAGAACCTTGTTATTTTTAAAAAAATTTGATTTTGTTGTGCAGTGTTATCAAAGAATATGAAGTGTATAGAAGGCGCATCTGAGCTCAAAAATTTTTGTTTGCGAGTTTCAGAGAGCGGGGGGAAGCCACAAAAGGGAAAGAGCGGTGCCAGCAGGAGAGCGAGCTTTTCAGTTTGCGCTCATTGGCTGTGCAAGCTGAAGCACACTCACCCAACAAATACACACGAAATGAAAGTGCCGCTTCACCTGTGTACACATGGGCGTATCAGTGTAGGGGACCGGATCGGTATTTGCGCCCCTAAAATTCGAAATTCAATGTTCTGTAAATATATAGAATTCTATATTCTATTCTATTTGTATTCTATATTTGTTCCTGGGTACGCCCATGTGTGTACATTGATTTGTTGGTGGCTGCTTTTGTCGCTCAATCATTTTTTGTGTGAATTTCTGCATTTATTTGTCGCCAGCAAAGGGACGCTACTTAGCCAGCGCAATAAACGCCGTTTCAGCAAACGTGATTCAAAACAGCGCTAATGATTTTTGTTCTTGTAGTTTTTGTGTGTATGCTTTTTTGTGTTGCTGATTGGTTTTGCTTCAAAATCTTTTAGTCGGAGCCCGAAAAATCGTTATTGAGGTATATATGTGCATATATCCGACCACTGCAAGAATTTTAATTCAGAATGATTCAGTAACGAATACACGAATAAATTTGAAATCCTAGATGTTCTTTTTCGCAAGCATTTATGTGGGCCGCAAAAAAAAAATTAATATATTATAATTTATAAATTATTGCGGGCTAATAAAAAAGTTCTTTCTTTCTTTTCATTTCCCTTTATAATTGTTAGAGTCCGACCGATACCAAATTTTTCAGCCGATGCCGATTAATCGGCCAGAAGGGCGAGTTTGGCCGATGCCGATTAATCGGCCGAAAGAGCGAAAATCGGCCAATGCCGATGCCGATACCGATGCCGATTACATAGAAAAAATAACACGAATGAATTCAATCAAAAACACAGTCTATTTTATAAAATAACAAAAGGAACTATTACATATTGTTTGTAATATTCATCACAAAATAACAAAACAACGAGAAAAGAAATAATTAAAAACTAAATAACGAGAATAATTAAAAACTAAATAAAATAACAAGAGAATTCAGAATTCATACATTAACATGTATTAAAAAAAATAATATATCACATTTATCCACTGAGAGAGAAACAAAAATAGTGGCGTGTACTATATATTGCATACAAATTCAGTTTTTTATTCAACTTAAAATTACAATTTTTATATTAAAATTTGTACTCTCAAATTGCGACCCGTTGTACAGATGCAGTGGGAAGAAGTCAAAACAAATTTGAAAAAATAAAAGGCCTGTTAAAAAATGCTTCCAATTAAAAAAGAAGGATAAGATTGAAAAACTAAATGCCCCTTCTTCTGATATCCACATTAAGAGACGAAATGCATAGACATTTCGAGAAAATCTGTGTTTTAAAGAATACCTAGTTTAAAAAAAAACATTTATAGGAAACATTTATATTAAACAGTATCTAAAAATACATTACTGAAAAGGGGTATAAGAACCCGTTGGTACAAAAAATTAAAACAAAAAAAATAAAGCAGAAAAATAGGCCGATGGCATCATCGACCAAAAACGGACGATGCCGATTCTTTTTTTTTTGGCCGATGCCGATACTAGCTGATGCCGGTACCAATTTTATTGGCCGATACTAGCCGATGCCGATTAATCGGTCGGACTCTAATAATTGTCATTGTTGGCATTGAGCGCAACACATAAAACTACGTTCTCGCTTGTAAAGCAACGCTCTCACCACATGCGTGATCTGTGCGAGCAGAGCGCGGGTTCCAATGTTAGAACCCGCCATACAAAATTTTTGCTTGTATGACATGCGCAATCTGTATGTTTATTTTCTTTGCTATTATGTATGTTTTTATATACTTATACTTGCACATGCTCTTCCATAATATAAAGTTGGCAGAAAAGCTTAACGCATTTCGTACTTATAGTTTTAAGAGAAAAATAATGTAAAAAAAGAGTGACCGCGGTCACAGATCGGCGAAAGGTTGCTCCAGGATATTATTGATAGAAAAAAGAGATTGTTTAAGGAAGTTGATGACCCATCTCCCACTCGTTTCATTCATTAATTAGGGCCGAGAACTTCAGTTAAAATCGGTAGCCCGAAATGGAGTAATCTTGAATCTTAAAAATTGAACATTTGAAATTGAAATTTTACAATTTAAAATAAAGCGACCTTACTGAACAGCCCTATAGCCACCACGACAAGAGGTTGCCCAAAGGGAGGAATTTCATCCCAGCTTCTGTTAACATGGCAGTTAACGAATTACTTTAGGACTTAGGCAAATACTGGGTTAATTTTTAGGTTCCAAGATACCCTATGTAACAAATTATCTTGTTTCTTATGATAACTAAAACAGATGCGTCAAAGTGGGCTATATGTTACGAGTAATCCAGCAAAAACCATCATCGGAACATTCACAAGAAAATACTGACTAGACAATCTGAGGTCCATCTGGTCTGCATAGATAGGAGGAGGATAGAATTTGAAGAGAATGTTAAGATTCTACACGTAATACTGTATCAAAAACTATTTTGCAGAGCATATGGGCATCTCCCAGTGGCACGGACGCGACATTCGCACGCTTTCAATTACACAAAAAACAAGAAAGAAACATAAAGAGTTGAAATGTATTTTTAGTGTTCTAACGCGCTGAAATAGTGCTACATTTTAGAAATATATTGGAAAGATTTAGTACAAATTAGTACAAAATAATAAGCAATTATGCAATGAAACGGACGCGACAAAAAAAAGAAGTGTTTTTGAAGCTCTTATAGAAATATACAAAATTTAGCAATTTTTGGGAACTTTTTTTTTATATATATACATGCAATTGAAGTTCAAAGGACAACTTTTCTTCGTAGACTTATGAAATATGAGAATTTTGTCTTACCTTTTTTTAATTAGCTATATCATGAATACGGACGCGACATCACGGACGTGACAAATTTTTCCAAGGGGAATAAAACACAGTAATGATGTTCATTATAACACTTCAACTTTTAATAAAAATAACACATAACAAGTTAAATTCAAGTAACATAACAGTAATAAATAAGGGAAAATAAAGTTACAAGTTTTTAGTGTGGTTTATTTTAATTTTCTTCTTTGATGAATAAGCGGTTCGAGCTACTTCAATAAATTGACTGTCGAAATATGAAAACCAATGTACACCAAAACCTACGTACACCATTTGGAAGAAATGTTGGCGGCATGGGTTTTGCCAGCTCAACTGCTGCTATTTTTCTAAGCAAGTTGAAGTTTAAAAGTGGTAGAATGATGCAAAAACAAATTGTAAAATACTTTAAAAACACGATGGAACTCCAATTATGATGATTGAATCAATTGTCGATAATTGGACCGGGCAACGGGCAAAGTCATCGACTGGTGCATATTGATATTTCGATACTAACAGATTACTTAAACTGTGTAAGGATTTAGAAATCATTTTTAAGAAACTGTAATTTAATCAACAAACCGAACTCAGAGAAACCAACGCACCACCGCATGTGAGAATGCGTTGGTATGCGGTGTTTCCATCTTTCGTTTGGATCAAACGAATGAGCGAATGATTCAAAAGGATATTTCCATTTTTCGTTTGAATCATCGACACCACCGCATTCTCATATCACTGTGAATGCGGTGGTACGAATTAATTAAAACGGATATTTGCATAGTCTGAATGAATGCTTCGTTTGCGGTGATGATACATACTCATATCCATCCTTTTGAGTAGTGGCACATATTCGCATTGCATTTTATATGAATACATATTTAGTCATAAAAATATAACCGAATGTAGGGGTACAAGTGTTTCTTTTTAGCAAGGTATGCTGTGAGACGGGATTTTTCTCATGGATTGCTCACCAATATTAGTTTCATCATATTTGTGCAGTATTCTTCATTAAACAATCGAATATTCAGAGCTTCCGGTTACGGACGCGACAAATTTTAAACACCCATACAATTTTTTTCCGATTTTGCCGGGAACCAATTATTATATTTTTTTAACGGGAACAATGCACCTATTTAAAAACTGGCAGCTACTTGCATTTGAAAAGTTTGTCCACTAATGACAACAACTAATAAGGTTTTTTGAGCACGGACGCGACAATAAGATACAGGAAGAAGCAAACTAAAAAAACTTCCATTCTTCGAACTCCACTTTCTCTCGCTTTCTCTAATACATAAGATTGTTGTTAGTAGAAAACTTTTGCATTACAAGAAAAATATAATATTACTTGAATAAGATAAAAACGCAAAGAAAAAATGTGCATATAATTCGTCAAAAGGCTCAGAAAACATTTTTTTTCTTTTACAGTAGTATATTTCGGCCAAAAATTAAAAAAAATTAAAAATTCTTTTACATTTATAAAATATAGATATTTAAGCTTTATTATTGGATAATAAAAAGTTTTTCTGAGCAATTTGAATTTTTCACTCGTGGTGGACCTTTTTTGGGAGATGCCCATATATCAAAGACGCAGTAAAGAAAATCTGGGGCTGCGAGCTACGAAAAACTGAAGCTGTGTTCAAAGAATACTGAGATGATTTTATACGGTGATTGTGAGGGCCATGATAGCTGTCAACGTGCCTAGGAACCTACAAAGACTGGTATGGGTATGCATAACAGCAGCTATGAAACGCATCCAACGGCATCCAAGAAGGTTCTGCTAGCTCTAACACCTCTTCACATTTACGTCCAAATCCAAGCGAAGAGAGTTATTCCGGGGATGATGATAATATTGTTGCAGATGGATTTTGACATTCTGACGAAATACCCTGAGATTGCGAGAGATTTAGGACTGACTGTAATAAAAACAGTTTGGTAGATATATCTGGATCTTACTATATATATGAGTACATAGTAGTCTGGTACACAAATGGTTCACAAGTCAGAGGTGGGTTTATAAAAAACGAGGATGAGATACTTGGAGTTTATGGATATGTGCACAATATTTCAAACGCAACTACCAGAACTTCATGAATTCACATCTTCACATTTTTTAATTTTAGACATTTGAGGCCTTTGTGAAACAGACTACAAAGTGTATTGAATACTAACACTAAGCTAGTAATCAGGTGTTTAGGTAACAATCCATTATTTATATTGTTAGTAAAACTCATGGTGTGGTAAAAAATTTGTTATTTGACACTAAGCCAATCTAGAGAGCAAAGCATATCCTTAACGGACACATCGTTATTTATTTAGAATAAAACGCATTGCCTTGTTTTGCATCTTCTGCAATTTATTAATTTGCCTCTACTATGGCAGTTCCATAGAGAAATAATACAGTTTACACAGTTGCGCTCTTTCTGTGTCGTACTCTTATATAACGGTATTCATTATCAAGTTGATAATATCAACATATTGGCAAGTGTCATATTTTGTAACCCGTCATTGCGGTAAGAAATAAAAAGTTAAAGAAGAAAGTGAACACTACTTTATTGTCATGTGCGCTCTACGTCAATTAACAAGACCCGTATATCGAATCCAAAAAGTTGCAGTTCAGCTGAAAAATTTTGCTACAAAGTCTTTTGCTTATATTGTATTTTAAGTTCGTCAGCAAGTAGTATATATATCAGGGACCGGAAATAACAGTTATTTAAGAAACCTATGTTTGAAAAAACTATTATGAAGGAAAAGTCATACAACTAAATGAAGTAAACCAATATATTTCTTTTCGCACCGGGAATCAAACTTGGCAATAATTAATTATAATTGTAATTTTTATGAAAACATTTAAAAATAAGAATTATTTTTTATTTATATTAAAAAATCCTATAGTAACAATTATTTTTTATTTTTCTTATTCGTCCACAAATAAGTTTTTTCGATTTTTATTTTAGTTGTCCTGTGATAACAATTATTGATGACTTCTATTTTAAATAAAAATCAGTTAATGCCTTTTATTCTTAAAAGTCATGAACAAAAATCATTAACTTTTATTTATAGAAGCTATCAATAAAAATAAGTTAGTGACTTTTATTTTTTAAGGAATCAGTAAAACTCATTCAGTGACTTTTATTTATAAAAGTCATCAGTAAAAATCAATCAATCAGTCATCAATAAAAACCAGTCAGTTACTTTTATTTCTTAAGTTGCAATATAAAAGTAATTTTTATTAATGTATGCAAAACTTATGATTCTTCCAGAAAACAGAATTGTCATGTCAGATCCTGTTGAGTCGATTAATAATATATATGCATTTCGATCTTTAATTAATCCAGTACTGCGATGAAAATTACTTCTATATTGTGACTTAAAAAATAAAAATCACTGATTGATTTTTATTGATGACTTTTATAAATAAAAGTCACGGATTGATTTTTGTTGATTACTTTTATAAATAAAAGTAACTTAACAATAATAATTGACTGGCACAACAGCCCGATTACGAGACTAAGGCCTAGCTACCCGCAACCATCCGTGTTGTGCGTGCGAATTTGTACAGGGTTGGAAGGGACCTACAGTTTTATGCCGATTCCGAACGGCGAGTTGGGAGCTTTTTCATAGGCAATTTTACTCTCAGAGGTTTGCCATTTATTGCTGAGAGGACAGCCGCCGAAAGAAAAATTGTAGTTTTTCTTTTTTTCGGTGTTAGCAGCAGCGGAGTCTTCAACCTGGGTTCGAGCGTTGCATTTGACTCGCGGCCCCACGCACTTGCCAGCTAAGCTACGGCGGCTGCAAAAGTCACTTACTGATTTTTATTAATGACTTTTGTAAATAAAAGTCCCTTACTTATTTTTATTGATGACTTTCATAAATAAAAGTCACTAACTGATTTTTATTGATGATTTTTTAAATAAAAGTCACTAATAATTGTTATCTTAGGACAACTAAAATACAAATTTTAAAAAGTGTTATTTGTGGACTAATAAAAAAATAAAAAATAATTGTTATTATAGGATTTTTTAAATATAAGTAAATCAAAAATAACTGTTATTTGTTATATACTGTTGAGTCATTAAATACAAGTCAAAGAACTTTTAAACATTAACTTTTATAATAAAACTTATAACTGTTACGGTCCCTGATATATATGTATAGTACTAAAAAAAAGTGTTTAAGCACTAAAATCTCCAAGAAGTGCCAGTACGAAGATCCAAAAAAAAATTGGAGATATTTTGTATTAGGGGCCGTTCACATATTACGTAACGCTCTTAGGGGGGGGGGGGGTTCAAAGGTGTGTTACGAAGTGTTACGACGGGGATGGGGGGGTCATCGACTGCGTTACGTAACGTCGAAAAATACCCAAAAATCAGCACCTGAAATTCAAATTCGCGCGCGGTATTCGGTAAAGTTGGCAATGACTTGCATTGTGAAGCGGCCCTCAAACAATCTTGTGGCAGCACTGTTTTCGGTCTATGCACGTCTGTGCCTGCTCACTTCTCGTTTGATTATCTGAATCGTTACGATTGTTTCTGTTTAAAATATTTCTCCTAGTTGTGAAGTTAGAATTTCGAATTTTTTTTCGCTACACTTACACTTTCCATTATAAAAAAAAAACCCCGCGTTACGTTATTAGGGGGGGGGGGGGGGTAGTGAGGTTTGTTACGTTGTGTTACAACCAGGGGGGGAGGGGTCAAAAAAGGTCGAAAAATGCGTTACGTAATATGTGAACGGCCCCTTATTGTGTAACAAGACAATTAAAGATTATAAATGAAAATAGTAGATTTCTTACGGTCAGTACACTGCAAAGAATAATTTAATTGTTTTCAGCATTTTTAAAAGTTTAATGTTGCAATTATTTTTTTTGTTCCTTGTTCACTCCTTTCTGGAGCATAGGGCCTCCACAAGACTATTGCCTTGTGTTGGTTACGTTAATCGGTTGTGTTGTTCTGCCAGGGTAGGTGATTGGCCTGCCGCAGGTAGTCCTAAGTGATTGGGCTGCCATCTAACGCCGCTTAGGAACGTCGCCTCCGTTATTTCGAGCTACCGCTCGTAGCGCCATCTGTTGTGTGAGGAGGTTTCAGCAGAATGGTTGGGGACCTCGCTAGTTGTCCGCTTCTCCTTGCACATGTCGCTAGTGTGCCGTGTAACTGTTTGTTTGTTTACTTTTATCAGCCGCACAGCGCATAATTGCGCGTACTATTGCGTGGAAGTGAGTGGGATAGTAGAGTACAGTACACTGCAATTAATAATTTAATTGTTTTCAGCATTTTTAAAAGTTTAATGTTGCAATTATAGCTACACCCCAAAATTTAAATGAGCTTCTACAAAGTACAGACCACGAAACAAATAAGTAAATACAAATTTAAATAGTGGAACAGTAAATTTATTAAATGCGATATTTGCGTAGTTCATAAAAAAAATTATTTGTATTATTTTGTGTCATTCAATTAATTAGTAGATTATTCATGTAAACAATAAATTGCTGGGTATACATATAGTACATCTTGGTATAGTATATCTTGGGCCATGTCTTATATGTTTATGTGGGCTATGTATTTAGATATTGTTATCTGCAGTCTCATTGCCTATGTCAATGAAACTTATAAATAAAAGTAATTTCAGCACATTGTTTGCTCGCTGCACTAAGAACTAAAAATTTCACCACCTATACAAATTAACAACATATTTTTTACCGGATTAATCGACTCCAACAACATTTTGTAGTGAGCAAAAAATGTTGTTGGAGCAATATCTTTATATTAAGTAACATATTGTTTATATGTTTTATAAATTCTACCAAAAATCATCTAAAATGTGAGTTTTTAATCAATAAAACACGATTTGACAAACAATTACTTTTTCTACAATACCGCATTAAAATATCAATATGTACATGATCGCATGTAATTTGTAAAACTTGTAATTACTATTTGCGTAGGCATTCAATTTGTAAGCTAATGTACTAACAAGGGTTAAAATTAACTGTTTTTCTTTCTTTTACGTACATCTTCATAGTTAATTAATTATAGGACATCATCATAGGTAATTAATTTGTTTTGTTCATTTATACGGTTTTCAAATTGTTGTGTACGTCGGTACTTGCATTATACATGCCATTAATTTTTTAAAGGCTTAAACTAAGCTCCCACTTACTCGCGTTAACATTGTCCAAACATAAATTTTTTATAAAAGTGGTTGGACGTAGAAACTTAATCCTGCTTAAAGAGCTGCAGTGTTGTGCTGCACTGCGAATGTGGTGCAGTAACGATATACGCAAACGCATTCAGATATTTGCGGTACGTTATTGTGCCATGCTAAAATACGAATATATCCTATTCGAATGCTTTTAAAGTTTTCACTTTATATTTACTTTGCTGGACACAAATTTACTGCGTGACAGAAATTGTGTTTGAGTATGGTTGGAGTTTTATGTACTTATATTCAAAACATCTTTGAACTTATTGCATGTAATTTTTACATAACGGTTACAGTAGTTTGTTTGAATTTTACATCGACTTTAATGAGCATTCATTAGCAATACGTCCTTGAATACTTCGACCGTTAGCTATACAATTTTTTGAATCATTACCGCAAGAACTACACTATTGTTAAATGTTTTCATGATTTTCATGGATACATTTTTTAAGTCTATTACCACGTTTATACGACAGCTCAAGTCGCTATGAGTCAATACGCATCGACTCAATACAGTCGTATAAACACGTTTTCAAACCGCTTTGAACATTTTAAGCGTATCGAGTCAAAGCGCATTTCAAATGAGTTCTTAAAATTTCAAGTCGCTTTGAAAATTCGTATAAACGGTTAAACATTTTCAAAGTTCTTTGAAAATCAGCTGATGGTGATGTACACTCAGCTTTTTGAGCATTTTAAAAACAAGCAACACTAACAGCTAATTTTCATTCAGACGTCAAAAAGATAGGAGAAACGAAAATATAAAAGCATACTTTTCAAACCGTCTGCAGTCAATTCGCTTCTGAAATCAATGTATAAACACCTGGCTCGAAAGCGTATCGAGTCAATGCGAATCGACTGGGACCGTCGTATAAACATGGTATGTATATGATGTCCTTCTTCAGACAAGTAGATTTCAAAAATTGCATTTGTTTAGCTTTGAATTTATGTACGAACCTTTTTCCGGTGAGTTAAAGATAAAGGCGCATAATCATAGTTAAAATAAAGTACACTTTAAGATCAATAAAGTATACTTTTAAATAAAGTAGGCTTTAAATCAATCATAGTCGAGTTAGAGCTTTAAGCTTTAACGCTTAAAGTATACTCTAAATTTAAAATAAGCAAAAGCTGTTGCTAAGCCAGTTAGCAATGAGTCAAAATGAGCAGAAATGTCACTTTTATAAAACTCTCAGTTCCTTGTGAATGTGTTTTTGTGTAAAAAGGGAAGAAAACGAAGTGAAATGTTTTGTTTTGAAGAAATTGTAATATTTTGAACGACGACAGTGCGCTGAGACGGCGAAAAACATATAAAAACCATATCGACCCCTTCGAGTTCGACGACGAAGACTTATATTGTTGTTACCGACTCGATAAAGTCGCTGCTAAATTGGTTATTGATATCTTGAACATTTAAAAACCAAGCAGCAATAGAATACAATTGTTTCCTTTGCCCCGTAAAGTAGGCAAGAATTTTCAAATCAATCAGGTGTTTGTTTATGTTCTGTTTATGTCAGAGATGGGCAAACTAATCGTCGGAAAATTGTGCAGTCGATTTTTTTACACTGTCGTATGCTTTTCACAAGTAGTCAATCGTAGATGTCCATTTTTAATTGCTAATAAGTGTTCAGGAAATCAAATATTGCAAAATATTTGATTACAAGATTAATCGGTATTGGCATAATTCCGAAAATAAATTCTCATTTGTAACTCCCCATCACTAGTTTTTGTAGAGTTGCCGTTGCATTCGTTTGCTGTTTCAAAAAGTCGCTGCTACGTAGGAGCATGTTCTAAACTGACTATGGTAATTGCAAAATTAAAGTCGACTTTATCTTTTTAGTCGTTTGCTAACTAAAGCCGGCTTTTATGCGGGACTATGATTATGCGCCATAAGCACCAAAACCATTTTCTCATAATTCAAAAAATCTGAGTGGTTAACACTGTTTATACAATCTAAGATTCACTTAGAGTCCTTTCAAATATGTCAATTATACGTCATACTTATAAAAATAAATCAGTGTGTGTTTTTATAAGAGGAAGTGCAAGTGACCGGTATGGACGAGTTCCTAATTGCATGTTTCTTTTCAATGAGACAAACTCTCATGTTCCGATATGCAACCCTGCCTAGGTGCCTATTCATTTTATACATTATTGATGTACATTAAAAAGGCATATTGTGCAACACTATTCATTGTAATTTTTTTAAATGGCGCCGTGCGCTTGTTGTTGGCATATCTTCTTACCATTTAAAACTGCTGTCCTAAAGTTTTATGCATATTTACGGTTATTGCTTTGGGTTACTTTGCAAGAGTGCCTCAAAATGGTAACAGTGTTGCACAGCAAACTTTTACAAATCGACAATATTGTATAATTTGCTCTCTCTACAACGAACAAATTTTGCAAATGAATATTAAACTATTATGCCTTTTTTATCTCCATATAATCAAAAGTTGTTCAAGTAAACATAACTTTAAGCATCTTGTCTTTCAGAACTTCTCTTAATTCTCTCCCTATATCTATCTCTACCTCTTCTTATTTTCTGTTTTCTTCTTTTTATCTCTTTATCTCTTATTATTTTCTATTTAATGTTATTTCAACTTATTGATTAATTGTAATTCTATATTTTTGTAAATGTTTGTTGTACTTTGTGGCATTTAAAAAAGCAATCTTGTATGCTAAATACATGCTGTTTCAAATAACTATTTTTTTAAATAATTACTTTAATGCATTGCAGTACTTCGTACCGAGAAGCAAGTAAATATGTTTTATTAGAGGTTCCCAATAGTTGAAAATAATGACACAAATGACATTACAAGGAATGTCCCATCACTACCAATTTTCACAGCAGTTGTCTTTGTCCAATGACCGTTGAATTAATGAATGGTGATAAGAAACTACAAACATTGGGACACACGTAACGACTACTTCGCCAAATGTTTGAGAGATTTTGTTTTGTTTGTTTTGTTGAAAAATGGAAGAGTGCAATTCAAACTAAAACATTTAAAACATCATAATTTCTTTATAACCAATTTTCTATCATTTGCTATAGAGAAGTTTGACTGCAATATAGTACTACTGTATCACTACTGCACAATTGCCTTGCAATTGACAATTAGACCTGGAGTAGAATGCGAAGTTGAGTATGTGGCTGAAGCTGAGTCTGAAACGTGCCAATCGACGGAGCGCAAACATTGTGAACTAAATGATGACGGGTACTTTATAGTAATGGCATGGTTATCATGGTACGGTTTGCAGAAACTATAAATAGTTGTACTATTATAATTTCATACATAATCGTAAAGGAATTGTATTTAACTCAGCAAATATTTAGTATTCCACATCAAAATAGTGTATCTTACTTAAAACCATCTTCCTTTTGCCAACAAATAAAATACATTTGTGAATAAAGTTTGTGCACAATGTTTATATACAATTTTAATATGGCAAACCATAAAATTTTGCTGATTCGTCGGCTGACAGGGGGTTGTAGCGCTACAAAGAAGAAAAGTTCCTTTGCGTTTCAGAACAGAATAAACAGTAATACAGAACGCGCATCTCATACAAATTTAAAAATGTTAAGGGGTCGTAAAGTGGCCCATACACGTTACAATCTGGTCGTGCGACAGGTTGGTCGTTAGGACACACACGTTGCGATTTCCGACACGTTTTCGCCCAACTTCATTTTTCTCATAAATTTTGTTGAGTGCAGACGAAATGATAAACAAAATAAATGCGCTTCTGATCATCAATGAAATTATAGAAGAGGAAGAAAGCATTAGAAAAATAAAGAACAAAGAAAGTGGTCGAAAAGCACGCTGCTACTCGCGAGTAGCAGCGTGCCCTTCCATGTTTTAGATCAGGGGTCGGCAAAATTGACAATGAGATTATACACATTTTCGAAGCGACTTAAAAATTTAGGTACTCATTTGAAAAGCGCTTTGACTGAATACGCTAAAAATGAATACGCTAAAAATGTTCAAAGCGGTTTGAAATCGTGTTTATACGACTGTATTGAGTCGATGCGTATTGACTCATAGCGACTTGAGCTTTCGTATAAACGGGATAATAGACAAAAGTTCTGTCGGTCGTCATGCGCATTCTGTAATACTGTTTATTCTGTGGTATTGCAACAGCTTTTCATATGCCACACCTCCTTTTCCTTTATGTGCACGTCTGTTTAAATGTATAAAAATCCTGTTGGGCTTAATAAAAACATCAAAGAAGAGACTGAATAAAACTTTCAAAACTTGCAAACTAGAACGAATACCATCAAAAAACTACAATTACTGAGGCAAACAAATCATGATTTTCAATTTGATTACCGTGTATAAATTTGATAGTTAAGTAACCAAGGACAAGTACCCAACCGATATCCATTTTTCGTTAGATATTTCAAAACAATTGTTTAGAAAATTGCACAATTTGTATTTTAACTTTGCTACTTGACTTGAAAGCCGCCGTAGCTCAGCTCGCTAGTGCATTGGGCCGCGAGTCAAATGCGACGCTCGAACCCAGGGTCAAGACTTCGCTGCTGCTTAAACCGAAAAAAAGAATAACAACAATTTTTCTTTCGGTGGCTGTCCTCTCAGAAGGAAATGGCAAACCTCTGAGATTAAAATTGCCTATGAAAAAGCTCCCAACTCGCCGTTCGGAATCGGCATAAAACTGTAGGTCCCTTCCAACCCTGTACAAATTCGCACGCACAACACGCATGATTGCGGGTAGCTAGGCCTTAGTCTCGTAATCGGGCTGTCGTGCCAATCAATTATTATTATTACTTGAGTTGAAAATTAATATTGTTTTTGGATCTTTCAAAATTAATAAATTAATTATTTTTGAAATGGTGCAAATTCGCTTAACCTAATATCGCCAAAATAAAGCTTACATTACATTACATTCAATTTCTTGTTTTTTAGTACTGAGTTATGTCCACCTTCAAGTATTAAAACAATCATTATATGTGCCTATAGTGTTGTATTGCTCTTCGAATCTTTTTAATAGTAGCTAAAATTTAACATTTCAGTTTCCATTGCTCTAACCTGTTTTGCCACAATTATTATTTATAAATTATTATTATTGATATTATACATATATGCATATTTATATACATTATTGGTACGCTGCTCTTTAAGGGACTCAAGCCGACATTATCACCAATTATGTATTTTGTGTGCGCGACTTGGTACATGAACGGAAGAAGCAATCACCGACCGCAAGTTATATTTTACTGTAAGGTCGACCAGTACCTGCTGTAACGATAGCCGCAGAAAAATGACCTAAGGCGGCCATCGTGTGGGTCCACATATTGTCACATTTTTTTTAACTAGTGTTAGTCCTTTGTGTCTCAACAGAATAATTCATTCAAAGCGCAATTTCTTTTGTTTTCAAAAATAATTAAATTTCAACTTAATTATTAAATTGTACAACATACCTATTCGGATGGTATTTATAAATCGCTACTAATATATATATATATACATATGTACATACATATACATATTTAAAGAGCGTGATGGTGCATGTAATTTAAAGTTATTACAAATGAACTAACATTCACACACCCTGCTGCAATACAACATATTCAAAATATATTCTTATACGTATGATGTGTATTGCTTCATTTCGTTTAACTTTGCTTATTTCGTCGTATTTAGCTTCACTTATTTCTATGTAGAATTTGAACTTTTGACTTCTAGTTCCGTCACATTAGTTAAAAACTCTCTATAATTCGTATATGCACATAAATTCTCATAACATGTATACGTTAAACAAATGCATACATTTCTGACTCAAAGATATGGAATGCAATTATTTGAGGAGCTGATGAGCCCTTTGATTCGCCACGGCTATCCTCGCTTCGTTTGACTCTCCCTGAAATCAGTCAAAGCAAGCGCAAGCATTTTTTATGTGTAGTATGCAAATATCAATGTACATGGGTGATACATACATACAACTAGATTAGTAAAGGTGCCGTCAGACTATGCAAGTAAAGTACTTTCGGGATGCGATCGAAAGTACTTTGCGAGTACTTTTTGCTTTTCAAAAAACGACAAAAAGCAGAAAAGAGGCGTTCCGAAAATATTTTGTTGCTAGTCACAATATGCAAGTCCAAGCAATTTCTCGAAATACTTTTTGAAAGTAATTTGCGAATGTGTGCCTTATGACGAAGCTGTAATTTCTGCCTAACACTGTTGATTTAGTTTTGCGGTTTTGGCATCGCGGCGTAAAAAATCCGCAAATTTGGTGAGGGGCCTGCGCACAGGAAATTTAGCACATGACACTTAGGGAGCAATTTGTGTTTTTGTGTGACAAAGTGCGACCACTCGTCCAGAAATGAAATATACCAATGCGTGTGCCCATCACCGTAGAAAAAAAGAGTTGTACTGGCGCTGAAATATCTTGCAACTGGCCACAGCTACAACACGCTGTTTCCAAGTGTTTACAATTTCGCGGACATCTGTCGGCTACTGTCACCGATATTTTATAAAAATTCCAATTCAAACAGCTGCCGGATTGTTTGGAACATTTCAAAAAGTGAAAAACTTGCTAGTGTCAGCAGCAAGTGACAAGTATTCCCAAAAATGCATTTGCTTTCAAAACAGAGCAGTCACACTATTCAAGTTCTGTTTTTGAAATATTCAAGACAGTCGAAAAGTGAATAGTGAAAAAGTGAAACTTACTTTCAGTTTTTGGTGGTCATACGTGCAAGTTTTGTTTTATGAATTTGAAATGCTTTCAAAAAGTACTTTATTTGCATAGTCTTCCGGTACCTTAAGAATAATAGAAATAATAGATACGCTGCTCATGTGCATGCTAAGCTCAATTGCCGAAGTCCACTGATCATTAATTCATCTTTAAATGTTTTATTTCTGAAAATTTTCCATTTGTCTTTCATGACACTTACGACTTCAGCCGGCAGGTACTTATTGATTTGTGGACATCTCCTCAATAGATATTTACATATACCAACATAATCCATGGTTCGATTGTTCACAATCCATGCGGTAATGCAGAGCATGGACTGTGTAAATAGAACAAGGGTTCAATTACTTATATATAAAGTTTTTTCTTTAAATTTGGCAATTGATATTAGCATATACATATGTAATCATGCGTGTGCTTTTAGTTCCGCAAAGCGAAGCGTACGTTAATATATAAAACGTTTTAAGTTACCTTTCGATTTATTCTGTCAATTTGTCGGTTTTGGTTCTCTAATTCTGATCCCATGTCCAGAGCCATGTTTCGTAAATTTCCAATCATGGTATTCACTTGGCCCATGTTTTCTTCCATTTCATCTTCTCGGGCATCATTCGTAATTCTATAAACAATTATTAAACACAACACAACGTCAGAAGTGACTTGATTGATATTTTTTAGTCATATTTAAAAAACAAAAATACCTACAACTGTTAAGATTTACCATCCCGAATGGAACGATACTGTGATTGTGTTGTTATGTAGTAGTTCACTCTAGTCGAACGCCGAGTAGAGCGCATAGAACAAAATTCATCGATTGTTAAAAGAACTATAACGCGATATGTTTTGTATAAATTATTTGTTATGTATGTATGTTATGGCATCAAATCAAAAGCGATGATTATCAAAAGTTAATAATCAGCAGCGAAATAGACTCATAATAAGTGGTGATTTCAATACCAAAACATATATTCTGGGGATCCAGAATGTACACACAACCAAGAGTAGAGACAATCAAGGGTAGAGAACTTCTAAGCGCCATACAGTTGACTGGATGTGAAGTTATTTCAACGGACATATTGGCCAAGTGATACCCAGAAAGTTCCTGACTTGATAGATAACACGAAAAGTTTGTCATAACAACCTTTCTATAAGAGAAGGATCCATATAACGGTTAACGAAAAAAAGACACATACTGAATTAGCTTCATCGTTTACAAATAAAACAACGGGTTGGGATTACTTAAAACCCTAATACAAAAAAATATTGGATGTACAACTTTGCTTCCGCCGTTTTCCGATAGGTGGCTGTACCGGCTGAGGCTGGTTGAAATACATAGATGGTAATGCCTTTAAAGTGAGTGTGGACAGTGCCTAACGAATTGTCATCGCCGTTTCAGTGACAGTTGTTCTTGTTTTCGTATTATTCACGCTCGAAAATGTCCGTTTATGTGCCCAATTCTCGCCATTTGCGGGATCAGCTCGGTGTGATTTACTACGAGCTCTTAAAACCGGGTGAAACCATCACAGGAGATCGCTACCGAACGCAACTGATGCGCCTTAGTCGCGCGCTAAAAGAAAAGCGGCCACAATATCAAGAGCGACATGACAAAGTCATCCTCCAACACGACAATGCTCGGCCTCACGTCGCAAAAGTGGTCAAAAAGTACCTGGAAACGCTGAAATGGGAAGTCTTGCCCCACCCGCCGTATTCCCCAGATGTCGCCCCTTCTGACTTCCACCTATTCCGTTCGATGGCACACGGCCTGGCAGATCAACATTTTCAATCTTTCGAAGAATTGGAAAAATGGATTGCTTCATGGATAGCGTCAAAAGAGGACTCCTTTTTTCGAGCCGGGATCCGAAAATTGCCGGAAAGATGGGAGAAAGTTGTCGCTAGCGACGGACAATACTTTGAATAATACATCTGTAAGCACTTTTTCGCAATAAAGCTTTTAATTTTGGAAAAAAACGGCGGAAGCAAAGTTGTACACCCAATACAAAAGAAACAATTATGATCAATACACCTGATCTGCTAGAAGAAACTGTAATAAAGTTCACTTAGCGAATTCATAAGGCAGCATGGAATAACACACATCTATAATCAGTACAAAAGGGCAACTGTATTCCCGGGAAATATTAGCCAAAGTAAAACAAAGGCGCAAAAGGCGCGGCAACAATCACGAGCACCATGCGATAAATCTGCTCTAAATAGAATAACTTGTGAACTGAAAATAGCAGTCCTTCAAGCGATATTTAAGATATTTATCAAATAATCGCCTGACTTTTCCCTGTGGAAAAGCACTAAAAAATTAAAACAACCACAGGTCCAATCAGCGCCTATCAAAATCAGCTGCAACGAATGGGCAAGCAGCAATCCGGAAAAGGCAAACAATACCTAAAAAATACCTTCACACCAAACCTTTCCTTAAATGATGAAACTGATGAAACAGTTTTTCAGCATATGCGCATAACCCTCAGCATAAAGCACACTAATGTAGACGAGGCTCTTGGAACTTTATATGGTTTAAAGCTGAAGAAGGCTCCAGGATTTGATCTAATCAATGCGGAAATACTAAAGAGATGTCATATGAAGCTGTACGCACTCTTATTGTTATGCTCAACTCTTCATCAAACTTACGACATGAACCAACCTTTTGGAAGGTACCTGAAGTACTAATGGTTCCTAATAGCCTATTTCCACCGGGCCTTAAATGCATTTAACATCGCATTTAAATGCTCTAATTCCCATGCAATTGTTTTTGTATCAAAGTGAGTTAACTCACTTTCAAAACTGAGTTAACTCAGTTTTGCCGTTTACAGACGTCTAACAGAATATGTTATGTTAAAAGCTGGAGCAATACTGACAAATGTACAAATTTTTATAGCATGCTTTACGGCGCTGCAAGAGCCGTACGAACACAAACGAAAGAGGGGATACGAATTGCGTTCGGTGTGGTAGATTTTTTGCTAAGACAATTACTTTTTACTGCATTTTTCGCAAAAATACATATCGTCTTTCATAATCAAAGTCAAAACTTCTATTATTTACCAATAATAAATGCTGAAATAGAAAATAAAAAACGTGGAACTTCTCACTAACCCTCTTGACATTAAAAATTCAGACAACTCTGGTATCAATCAGCTGACAACTTTCATAAATGAACGACGGCGACGGCAGACTCCTTGACGCGATGCGAGGGCTTAGTTACGATAACTCGGTCTGGCCATGCTGACTGGCGCGGCACAAGCTAGACTTGGCCGTGCCTGGCAGGTTCAACCATGTCAGACTGGCAGCCGACGAGTACAGACCAAGACCTACCCTCCTCAAGCCCGGGTGTCATGCGTCACCGTGCCGAGGGTTAGTTTGCAGTCGAGGAGTATACTGACTATATTCTAACGGCTGTCTGCCGGGTACCTGTCCACCCCCGGCTGTAGCTGTGGACTTTCCATGGCATGGGGCTCTGCCATTGGTGACATACCTTTCCCCTTTCCATTCCTTCGCCCACCGAAATCCCCTTGTGAGGCAGAAGATAAGAAGCCATCCGCCGCCGGGCACGGCACTAAACCCCGCCCAACCCTCGACGACCCCTGCAGTAGCAGAAGTTCGCAAGGCCCCAACAGATTGGTGCCTAAAACCAGGCCGCACCTATTAAGGCACGGCACGGTTCCCAGGGGCCCCTCTCGAAGGGACCCTCTTCTAAGATGCAGCCAAAGCAGGTCCCGCCATCTCCCCATTTGGGAAGACGCCCTGATAAGCCTCATCTCTAAGCCTCCCACCAAGGTGAAGCCTTCTGTGAGGGCCTACCGGGACGGGAGAGCGACAACTAAGCTGGTCGCAAAAATCACCGCGATCCCAGAAAAATATCGCTCCACAACGGAACGAGATTCACTCACTTGGGCGAAGACGATCCTGGCGAAATACGATGGCCGACAGCCGGTGTCTACCAAAAGACAGAGGTCCTCCGATGAGGTGCCTAACGCTCCCAAAAGGGCAAACCCGTCTCTGCAGCCAGGCAAGGCCTTCAGTGAAGTCCTGAAGGATCATCTCATGATGGTGATCCTGGACAAGGGCAATCCTGACGGATTTATCTCTCCATACAAATGGAGATCAGCCTTTGACCAGCTCCTGAATGCTGCGACGCAGGTTGGCACCAGGGCCTCATTGAACTCTTGGCGTGCGCTGACGAACGCTCTGCAAAGCTGCTTAAGCTGACAATAGCTGAGGTAGGCGAGATCTGGCCAGGGGCAAACCTTCAGGTTGTCCCGAAGAACGAGATCCCGTATCGGATCAAGATCAAGGGCCTGGATTCCAGTGGAGCCATCCAAACTAGAAGAGATCCTGTAACTCCTTCAGCTGACCAATCTGAACCTACCCACCAGCAATTGGAAGGTAGTGAGGGTCAGTGAGACCAAAGGGAAGTTCAAGTGCGCCACCGTCATCCTAAACGAGGAAGCGGTAGCCCCCTGACCGCAAGAGGTGGCGTCATCAGCTACGGCTTCAGCTGCACTGTCCTGAAGATGTACAGGAAAGATGAGTTGGAGGTGGCGAAGTCATCGTCCGACGCTGTCGTGGAAAAGCACGACAGTCTGGCTTTAGAACGCCGCCCCTCAGGGACGGACTGCGAAATGCAGTCTGTCTCCGACACCCAATCCATCTCGTCCATGGTGGGTCATTTCTTCGGCAGATGGACCGCTGACGGTGACGAAGAAGATCTTCTTGCCTCTGAGCCAGAAGATGCTGACACGACAGTCATCGGTCAATCTGCACCGATCTAAAGCGGCTTCGGCCGCTCTCGTCCTCCACCTACACCAAAGGGGGAGGACATTGTCCTAATCCAAGAGCCCTGGACAGTGGCCGACAGGGTTTGCGAATTAGGTTCTTCCTCACACACTGTGGTCTACATCCAAGGTAATTGCCGACCCAGATCATGTATTTTGAATAACAGGAAACTAAAATGTTTCTTTCTTTCCAAATTTAGCAACAGTGACACTACTGCCATCTGCCTAGAGCAAGGCAGGAAGTATCTGTGGATCCTCTCCGCCTACATGGCCCATAACCATACGATGGTACCGGCCCCGAAAGTCCAAGCAGCGACCAAAGAAGGCGCGGACGCAAATGCCCACCACTCGATGTGGGGCAGCACGGACACCAACGATAGAGGTGAGTCTCTTTTTGATTTTATTCTCGCATCTGATCTATTTATTTGCAATATTGGTTGGGAGCCCACTTTAGTTACGGCTACCAGATGGGAAGTTCTAGACGTCACTTTGGCTTCGGGCCACTACACTCGCGTCGCAAATCTGCGACACACACTTTCCGGGAAGCACCGCCTCTCCGGTGGACTGCACTGACCTGGGTGCACCATCAGACCCTAACTTCAGCGACGTTGCAATAAGCAGAGAGAGTTTGAACTGGGCCATTGACAGCCTGGACTCGCACAAAGCACCGGGTCCAGACGGAATCGCGCCAGAGGAGTTGAAGCAAGCAAGGACTTTGCTAGTCCCATGGCTAATCAGCATCTTTAACGCATGCATTGGACTCGCCTATGTACCACGAAGATGGAACAGAGCGAAAGTCGTCTTTATCCCTAAAGGGGGAAGAATCTCCCATGTCACCGCAAAGGACTTTCGGCCGATAAGCCTAACCTCCTTCTTCTTGAAAACATTCGAAAAATTGCTGGACTCCTACATTCGTCAGACAATTGATCCTAACAGAATCTCGGTACTCCAGCACGCGTACACTAAGGGCAAGTTCATAGAGATGGCTTTTCATGACCTGGTCCACAGAGTGGAGAGGCTATCAGTCTCCAATGCCATGTGAGGGCGTATGCTGACGACATCGCTCTCCTGGCATCAGAGAAGTTTTTCGAGACTCTGAGCGACCTAATACAAGATGCTCTCACTACACTCTCGTCGTGGGCGAAGGATTGCGGACTCGGTGTTAACGCTGCAAAGACGGAACTTATACTTTTCACGAAGAAGCATACAATTCCGCGGTTCAGCCCGCCCATTCTAAATGGCACTTTCCTCCGACCCACGGAAAAAGTCAAGTACTTAGGCACTATTCTAGATCGGAAGCTAGCCCGGAAACACAACATCGAAAACCGTATCCAGAAAGCAACTAGAGCTCTGTACACGTGCAAAAGGGCCATAAGCAGAAGCTAGGGGCTAAAACCGCGAGCCATCTATTGGCTTTATACTGCGCTAATTAGGCTCATGTTTAGCGTCACAGTGTGGTGGACAGCCCTGAGCAAGTCCACATACGTGACCCAGCTTACTAAGGTACAAAGAATGGCAGCCGTACTAATTTCAGGAGCCATCAGGACGACGCCAACTAAAGCCCTGGAAAATCTTCTCCACTTGCCACCCATAGACTTCTATGGTGAGTTTGTGGCGAGTTGTTCTACGGCTAGACTCAACGCGATCCGACCCTGGTCAAGAACCGATATAGGACACGCTACGATCGTTCACAGAATTCCGTGCAATGCAGCGGGAATTGACTATACTATCCCCAAACCTCTCTCAAAACTACTTTTTGGTGCAAATATCCCTTCTAGGGACGAATCGGAGAACCGAGAGCTAACAGAAGAGGCCTATAATCTGACGACCTTCTAAACAGATGACTCAAAGATGAATGACAAGGTTGGCAGCGGTTTTTATTGCAAAAACCAGGACCTTCGATTATCCTTCCGGTTACCGGATCATTGCAGCGTCTTCCAAGCTGAACTCACGGCTATCAACCAGGCGGCTGCCTGGCTCAGAGTTAATATTGTAACGATAAGACAGTCCGTCGCTGTGCGAAGCAACCCTGTCGCTACGCGCCGTGCTATAATTCAATCTGGCAACGACGGCCGCGATAATAAGGGAAACTTTTAGTCCAACCTGGCAATGATGGTCGCGATCATCATGGAAACCTTTAGTCCACTCTGGAATGTGCGAGAACGATCTGCGCGATGGCCGGACAGGTATAAAAGGCAGCCGGGTGCGGCGCAGCGAGTCAGTCTGATTTTGACTAGTGAAGGTGCCACACGGAGTAATTGAGCGAATAATTAAGTGTAAAGACAGTAAAGTTGTGAAAATAAACCTGTGAAATAAAGTGATTGTTGGTTTATTTTATTGACTGCGGTTGAGGAACTAAGTGTGTTTTATTTTCAAATTACGCAATCCAGAGATACGTACTAGCCCACTAGAACTAGCATTCGTAACATTTGATGTCAGAAGTGGGATTGTGCTACTGAAAATAAACAAAAAAAAAAAAAATTAAAAATAAATTATAAAAACGCAGACATGGTCAAACTCGAGCTGCTGAAGGTGGACCAGCTGAAGAAGGAGCTGGCTGCCTGGAATTTGCCGACTGCTGGCGGAAAGGTGGAGTTGCAGCTGCGCTTGCAAGAGGCGTGTGAATCACGAGGCATCGATTGGACTGCGCACGAGTTCGGGACGCAGGAGCTAGAGGCGTCGGCCAAGGTGGAGGAATCGCCTGCTGGTGCTGCGTCGCTGCAAAGTACGGCTGCAGCGGCTGCGCCACCACAAGCAATGGACATAAGCCAGCTAATAGTTGCAGTGAGAGGCATGTTTCAGGAAACTTCTGCGAAAATCGAGAATGTCAGTCGGGAAAATCGTGAAATGTCAGCGCAGATGGCAGCGAAAATGGAAACTGCGAATCAAGAGATGGCAGCGAAGCTGGAAACTACGAATCTCGAAATTTCGGCAAAAGTCGAGACTGCAAATCGAGAAATGCCGGGAAATTCTGCGCGCATAGAGCAGAAGGTGGAGGAAATTTCCGATAGGCTGAACGTGAAAGTTGAGCATCTCGAGACGCGAATGGTCAATTGGGACAAACGAGTTGACGAAATGGGTGAATCCCTGAACAGACGAGTTGACAACCTGGATGAGTCCTTGAACAAACGAGTTGACAGTCTGGAAGATTCGATGCACAGAAAAATGGACGAGCGGCTTAGGGAGGTTGCCGCCGGTTCCGGAAAGTGTTGCCAGCCGAGCAGAAGTGCCTACTTATGATGGGACTACGCTGTTCGATACATTCAAGCTGCAATTCGACTTGGCTGCTCTGGAGAATCAGTGGACCGATGTAAGGAAAGGTCGGAGATTGGCGCTGGCTCTTAAAGGTGCTGCGGCTGAGGTAATAAAATCAGTTTCAGAATGTTTACGAAGTGAGTACGAGACCGTCATAAGGGCGCTGGCAGCTAAATACAGCGACGAGCACAACAGAACGCTGTACTACTGTGAGCTGCAGAATCGCAGGCAAAGGGACAACGAGGCGCTGCAGGCATATGCAGCAGACATTGAGCGGCTCGTACAGCTGTGCTACCCGTCCTTCGGCGCTGATGATCTCGAGAGGATGAAGATTGAGGCGTTTATTGAAGGTCTTCATGATCCGGAGACAAGTCGCAGTGCGAGATACGAGGCGACATGGATTGGGAGCACTTGGTATGCACCTGCAAGGATACGCCAGATCCAGCCGGACAACGACATTGCGATCCAGGCAACAAGCTTTGAGCCACCGGGCAGGCCACGGGTGGTCTCCTCTAAAGTTGTTTGCTGGGTATGTGGCAAGCAGGGCCACATATAACGAGACTGCCGCCAACGAAAGAGGCGTTCCCGTTCTCGATCGCAATCGCCTGAAGCGAGGAATACTGACAATCGAGGCCCAGCCAACAAGCGCAGGGCTGAGGACGGCGAGTCGTTAAACTAAAACGGGTCAGCCCAAAGGGGCGTGAGCTGATCCCCACAATCTGCCGCCCCACCGTCCTTGTCTCACAGCTGAAACGACAGCCCAGCAGCTTGACAATTGAAGGAAGGATAGATGGAAAGTTGTTCGTGTTGACACTGGATACTGGAGCGTCATATAAAGGAAGCTCATAAGAGGAAGTAAGGAAGATCATAAAAAGGAAGCTGTTGAAGAACTGGGAACCGCTGCATGGCATACAGCTGCGGACTGCGACTGGCGAGCGCGCGCCGGTAAGAGGGAAAGTTACAAAAACGATTACTATCGGCACCAGCAGCCTGGAACATGAGTTCATCGTCGCGGATATAATGGACGACGTGATTATCGGCGTGGATTTCATGATTAGGCACGGTTTTACGCTGGACCTGAAGGAAAATGTGCTGAGATATGGCAACGTTGAATTCCCGCTGCACACCGGCTATGAGCGAAGCGTGGCGGTAAGGAAGGTTGTATCGTGTCAACACAGGAGGATACCAGCGAACTCCGAGGCGATTGTGTGGGCAAAGGTGGACGAGGACGATGGGACGAGTCGGCTGTGGGTTGTAGAAGCACCGAATCAAGGACACGACAACATCATCATCGGACGTCCATTAGTGGAACCTAAGAATGGTAGAATACCAGTCAGAATACTGAACCCCCTGAATGCACCCAGATATGTCGGGAAAGATGAGGTAATTGGCGAGTGTAAGGAAGCTGTAGCAGTGGTCAATTGCGAGAATAGCCCGCCTGGAAATAATAAGAAGAGCGGTTTTAACATGGACGCCATACCGCAGGAGAACCAGTGGAGCAGCGAGTTGACGGCCAAGCAGAAACAGAAGGCGAGGTCACTCCTGCAGCACTATGGGTCAATATTTGCGGCAGAAGCAGGCGGAAGAACAACCATAGTGAAGCACAACATCGACACCGGAAGTGCAAAACCGATTCCCCAACCGCCAAGACGAGTTCCTCTGGCCAAGAGGGAAGAGGTCACAAATTTGATCGAAAACATGCGGAAAGAAAAGGTCATAGAGCCTTCTTCGGGCCCCTGGTGCTCGCCGGTCGTGCTAGTCAAGAAAAAGGATGGCAGTACCCGGTTTTGTGTGGACTATCGGAAGCTCAATGATGTGACCAAGAAGGACAGTTATCCACTACCGCGGATCGATGACACCCTGAACACGCTGTCAGGCACACAGTGGTTCTCCACGCTCGACTTACGCAGCAGCTATTGGCAGGTAGAGCTTGCAGACAAGGACAAGGAGAAAACGGCTTTCAGTGTTGGCGATGGTTTGTGGCAGTTCACCGTCATGCCGTTTGGACTCTGCAACGCACCAGCAACATTCGAGCGGCTAATGGAACGCGTGCTGAAGGGGCTGCATTGGCGGACGTGCCTGGTGTACCTCGACGACATAATCGTGATGGGTAAAAGCTTCGACGACCACCTGGGAAAGCTGAAGGAGGTATTCGAGCGGATACAAAAAGCTGGGCTTAAACTCAACCCGAAGAAGTGCTCGCTGTTCCAAAAAGAGGTCAAGTATCTGGGTCATACGGTTTCCGCCCGCGGAGTACATACGGATGAAGGCAAAATCACGGCGGTGAAGGAGTGGCCCCGGCCACGCAATCTACACGAACTCCGCAGTTTCCTGGGCCTGTGCACATACTACCACCGATTTGTTCCGGGATTCGCGAACATAGCCAGCAGCTTGCACAAACTGACGAAAGAGAGCCAAGCTTTCGAGTGGAACGAGGAGCAGGAACAGGCTTTTGCACGTCTGAAGGAAAAACTGTGCAGTGCTCCAATTCTGGCCTTCCCCGTGCCTGGGGAGATGTTTGTGCTGTATACAGATGCAAGCGGGAATAGTATTGGCGGTGTGCTATCACAGATAGTAGACAGCCAGGAACAAGTGATAGCGTACTACAGTAGGGTTCTATCGAAACCGGAACGCAACTACTGTGTGACACGGAGAGAACTGCTGGCGGTATTGGACTGCGTAAAACACTTCCACAAATATCTGTATGGACAAAGGTTTCGCCTGCGCACAGATCATGCGGCATTGAGATGGCTCCTGAACTTTAAGGATCCTGAAGGGCAATTGGCGCGGTGGATCGAGCGACTGCAGAGCTACGACTACACGATAGAGCATCGCAAGGGCAGTAGCCATGGAAATGCCGATGCCTTGTCACGCCGTCCGTGCAAAGTCGAATGCAGGCAGTGCTCGCGAGCCGAAAGCAAAGAACAGATAGTGGACGTCCGGTTGATAAGCGTTATGCCAGAGGAAGAGTGGTCTGCGGAGAGGCTACAAAAGGACCAGCGTGAGGATGCGGATCTTGCAAAAATCGTCGAAGGCAAAGAGCAAGGCGCACGTCCAGACTGGCAGGAGATGGCCGGTGAAAGTCCGATCACGAAGGCTTACTGGGCACAGTGGAAAAGTCTGCGGCTGAAAGAAGGATGCCTGTATCGCGAATGGGAGAGAGCGGATGGTCGGACCAGCAACTCCCTAATGGTAGTGCCGAAATGCAGAATCAACGAGGTCATCGAGGCATACCATAACGACTCCAGTGGAGGGCACCTGGGCATCACCAAAACCGTCGCCATAATAAAAAGACGATTCTACTGGGTAGGATGTCAGGAGTCTGTAGCCGAGTGGATTAAGAGCTGCGACCGATGTTCAGCCGCGAAAGGGCCGACAAGAAGATCTCGAGGCCGCATGCAGCAGTACAACGTGGGAGCGCCCTTCGAACGGATTGCTATTGACGTCGCCGGCCCATTCCCAACTAGCACTCAAGGCAACAAATATGTGCTGGTGGTAATGGATTACTTCAGCAAATGGCCCGAAGTGTACCCTATTCCTAACCAGGAGGCCACTACGATCTCGGAAAAGCTGGTAAACAACTGGGTAGCCAGGTTCGGAGTTCCGTTGGAGTTGCACTCGGATCAAGGCCGGAATTTCGAGTCTGCGGTATTCAAGGAAGTGTGTGAGCTGCTGGGAATAAAGAAAACGCGTACCACTCCTTTGCACCCACAGTCCGACGGCATGGTGGAACGCTTTAACCGGACACTGGAGGAATACCTGCGGAAAGTGGTAGGCAGGAATCAAAAGGATTGGGACACGCATATCCCCCTGTTCCTGATGGCGTATAGGTCAGCCCCGCACGACACGACATCACTCACTCCAGCCCGAGCAGTGTTCGGCACTGAGTTGCGGTTACCCGCCGACTTGAAGTTCGGGGTAGTCAGCACGACGGGAGGCGCTAAGACGGACTACGTGGTCAATAAGCGGGCGGAACTGGAGGAAATTCACCAGTTTATAAGGAGCCGCACCAAACTGGTCAGCGATAAGGCGAAAGCCAGATATGATCTACGGGCCAACTCAGCAGGGTTCCAAGAAGGCGATCTGGCAATGCTCTACAACCCGCAGCGGAGGAAAGGTTTGTCTCCGAAACTTCAAGCGTCATGGGAAGGACCTTACGAAGTCGTGACTAGGATAAACGACGTGGTATACAGGATTCAACGTTGCAGCAATAAAGGCGCTAAGCTGAAGGTAGTCCATTTGGAGCGCCTGGCGCCTTATCACAGCGGAACCTCGGCACTTGTTCGGGACGAACAAGTCTAAGTGGTGGGCAGTGTAACGATAAGACAGTCCGTCGCTGTGCGAAGCAACCCTGTCGCTACGCGCCGTGCTATAATTCAATCTGGCAACGACGGCCGCGATAATAAGGGAAACTTTTAGTCCAACCTGGCAATGATGGTCGCGATCATCATGGAAACCTTTAGTCCACTCTGGAATGTGCGAGAACGATCTGCGCGATGGCCGGACAGGTATAAAAGGCAGCCGGGTGCGGCGCAGCGAGTCAGTCTGATTTTGACTAGTGAAGGTGCCACACTGAGTAATTGAGCGAATAATTAAGTGTAAAGACAGTAAAGTGTAAACCTGTGAAATAAAGTGATTGTTGAACTAAGTGTGTTTTATTTTCAAATTACGCAGTCCAGAGATACGTCTAGCCCACTAGAACTAGCATTCGTAACAATATGATATCCTACAGGGACAGCACTACTTATACCGACAGCCAGGCAGCAACACAAGCTCTCCTGAGCGCTTACCCCCGTTCTAAAACAGCCCCCCACTGCCGCAAATTTCTTAACGAGATTTCAGTGCAGTACAGAGTGCACCTCTGCTGCCTGAGCACAAGAAATAGAGAGTAATTGTATAGCCAATGAGCTGGCAATAGCAGGAACGGAGCTACAATCCATCAGCGCGGTGGAGGCAGTGGGTATACCACTCTCGACATGCAAGTTACACCTTGGAAAGGTATACTCGAACAGAGCAAGCACTCGATGGCTCAACGAACAAACGTGCACCACAGGTAGACAGATCTGGCCTGTGACCAACCAGAGCAGATCCAAGGAACTGATCATGCTGAACAAACCCTCTATAGGGTTTGTTGTGGGAGTCATCACTACATGCTAGCAGACTTGGTCTGCCTTTCAACGATTTCGGCAGAAGCTGCAGGGACAAAGACTGCGAGGAGACCGTGGAGCACCTCCTCTGCACGTGTCCAGCGCTTGCGAGAATGCGCTTCCGACACCTGGGCAGACACTTCCTGAGCTGCTTAGCCGAATATAAAGAACACAGTTTGTTCTGTGGTAAGTTATCTATCTCCATTTCCCACACATTATTGGCTTCAGTATGGGTTCTTCGCCGACCAGCTTCCATCATCGCTTCCGATGGTATTCGGCCAAAATATCCTCAGACACTTGTTGATGAATACTTGTACTTCAAGCCTCTTTGTGATGGCCTTCGAGACAAACCGAATTTCGCTTTAAGTAAAAATAAGTAGATATTGATTTCACGTGTGCGTTGAATACTCGTATTATCCGCCGAGAGTTTTTAAACAGAACATTGTGTGTGTATAATTTTAAGTTTTGCGGAATTTATAATTACGCAGAACCTTGAAAGAAAATTGCTATGCAACCCAATTGCTACTTCTTATGTGAATTATTAAAATTGATATATACCTTCCAATGTATCCTGCTTGTGCCATCATTCCATTTCTATCATCCATTACTCTTTGCGGCTGATTATTAACAACTTTTCCGTCATCATTGCCTTTCCATGTTCCATCATCTTCTTTGAAAGATTGACTCCTTAATAAATTGCAAGAAACAAGTGTCAAATTAATGTGTGAAATTTAATGCGCCAAAAAGTATGAAAAATGTCCATAAGATGTGCATCTTAAATTCAGAACTTTTCTGTAAAACACGGAAAATTGACACCCGCAAAATACGCGCGTAAATTAGGAAATACTTAATTGAAACATCATTCGCTAAAGTTATGCAGAATGTTTGACCTAAAACTGTTTAAATAGAAACATGCGATTCCACAGCAATATATTTAAAATATAATAAGTGTGATTTCAAGCTATGCAAATAATGGCCCAATCGAGCAAGGAACAGAAATGAACAATCGCAAAAAAATTGGGCGATCATTATGAATAATTACCTAAAAATTATAAAGGAATCATCGCCAAAAATGTATAGAAATTATAATCAGAAGTTATTAAATCTGTCCAAAAAAGTTGATATCAAAACTAGAAAAAAAAACAAGTTCCCCTCGAGAAAAGGAAATATACACTCGTACAACATTTCGCATTTACTGCAGCGTAAAAACCTGAATGCTCTCAGCAACCTCTTGACGACATGTTGGACAAGGGTATTTAGCGTTGCCGTTTGCTAACCTCTGAGCCAGCAGTTAAAGTTCGTATTTAAACAGTATTTGAGCGGCAATTCAAACAATTTATGCATCATCCCCATCAATAATAATAATAATACAAAGATAAAGATTTTCATTTCTTCTCAATTATTCAAATTCCCTTGGTCCCCTTCTGTTTTCGGTAATTCCACAAATATTTTATCAATAAGTGTAATTTTAGTAAGAATGCTTTTTTTAAAACAAACTTTTTCGTCCAAGAACACCTGTGTTGTGATCAAGTCAATTTCAAGAAGGCCCAAACCTTCAAATATTTTCTTACTTTTCTCGCTAATTGATAAGAATAAGTGAAAGGGTTTCTACCTTTTATAAATTGTTCGTCCTGAAGTTCCTTAACAAATTTAAAATTTTCCCATTGTTTTCAACGGAGCATCCTTAACCCCCATATGATAGGCTTCAATATCAGATGTTAACCTTAAACTTAAAAGAAAAAATAAAAAGGTACCAAAAATCATAATCATACAACTTTAGGTCGAAAATTACGTCTAAACGAGCAAGCGGACGATTGATTGAGTTTTTGGACGATTGTCTATTTGTGTGCTTTTGGCGATTATTCGCATAGCCATCATATCACTTCTTATAGTTTTTAAACATACATAAATTTTATCAAAAATACGCATTTAATGCTAAAATATGCAAAATATACATTAATTTTTTACGAGAATTTGCGGAAAATCACGCGTTTAAGCTAAATTATTTTAGAGTTTGCATTTTTAGCTAAAATATGCACACACAATAATATGCCTCTTAAAAAAACTTTCTCGATTCGTTAAGGTATTTAAATGAATTCAAATACTTAGTTTTCCAAGAGGGCATATTGACTGTATTATTAATTTAATTTGAGGCTCAGATAATGCATATTCGTATTACTGAACTGCTATTAATCTGCATAGTTATGTTTGCTTACTTGTTACATGGCAGCACACAAATACCGCAACATTTTTCCATTCCACTTAAGTTTTTTTCTGCCTCTCTCATATCGGCATTAATTTGGTCCATACCCTCTTCAATTCGGTCCAGTTGCTCTGAAAGTAGAAATAAGAATATTTAAGTTAGTAAATATACTTACATGTTATTCTCCAAATTATGCCAAAAATAAATCTTAATTTATCTTTATCTTTAATTTATCTTAATTTCTTCATTACACTTACGGTCACAATGTTTGTGGTAACATCTACTTTGCAAAACCCAACACCCAAATTTTTATTAATAATCGTATTCGATCAGCTGCCAGTTGATCGTTGTCTACATTTATACAGCGCCCAAAATGTTCCACAAATTCATGTAACAGAGCTACAAAATACGTAATACGTGCGTGTGGGGATCTGTGTGATGAAGACAAAAGATATTCACAAAAATGTCGAAAAAATACTTTGAATTCCTTAAAAAAAAACGTATTATTACTGTTACGAAAATTAGTTCTGCTGCCCAACGCAGACGTAATTCGTCTCTCTGGATTGTGCTCAAAAATAAAACACTCTAAAATTCTTCAACGCAGTTTAAAACTAGTAGTAACTTTATTTACAATTTTACATTTAACTGATTCCCTAGTCACTTTATAGTCCGTGTTGCACCTTTGCTTGTCAAAACCAACTCATCCCTCTGCGCTGAACCCGGTTGCCTTTTATACGTTTTTACCCGGAGCGCAGCTCATTCTCGAACATTCCAGTAACGCTTCGAGTCGTCTCTGCGATTAGTCTATCGAAATAACCATGCCCCTGAAAATATGCAATGTCGCTGGAGCCCTGCAATTGCACAGTGACGGTGACCATTATGGTCACAATATTATAAAAATGCCGAATATGGCAAATATTTAACTAGTTGTTGCTTACAGTTTTGTCTGCGTTAATGTAGTATAAATAATTTATGCTGAATACCTAATTTTTAAGTGTCCTGCACCCTTATCCCTCTAACTCACAAACTTTTGATTTCGGCCATAAAATTAAACAATGTTAAGAACCTTAAAAAAATATTTGCCGTCTAAGATTTTGGAAAAAGTGTTTTTTTTTAGCCTGTGGGCTTGGGTCGTTAGTACTAAAAAAAGTGTAATCTGCAATGCAATTCAAACTTTATTTTTTTGAACAAAAATTAACAAAAATCAATGAAAACAAATTAAATATAATAGAAAAAGCATGAAAATTCAGATTAGTGAAAAAAATAAATTGTATGTTTGATTGACGGGCATATAAATAAATTTGTTCGGCTAGGAACTCTAAAAACTCATTGGTAACAAAATATTGAAAGCAGTCGAGTGGCGTTTTGAGATTAGTCAGATCAGCGGGCACTTCTTTTTTACTACGAAAGACAATTTCGTTCACATGCAATTGAAGATTTTTCGTTTTCCAAATCATTGCTTTGAATTCAGGGGAAACATTGCTCATGCCGTTTACGTTTTCCCTGAATTGGACACTTGTTTTTGGGTCATCTGCTTCCTCTTCTAGTTCGGTAAAGTATTTGCGCTTGTTTCGAAAAGTATTATTAGAAGATCTGGGCGCAACAACAACAACAACGCAGCAGGCGCAGTGCATGCCAGTGATGATGAAGAAGCGACCACATCATTTTCAAAATCACTGATTTTGCTAAGGTTTATGCTCCTAATTTCTGTCGAATTCAAGCAGTCATTAATCAGGTCGTCCATATCATCAAAAGAATGATGGGGATTAATGTCATGATCACTTTCAACATCCTCTCCTCCCCTAGTTTCAATGTCGGAGCATATTGAATTCATCAATTCTTCAACTTCGGCCTCCGACATGGCCGACAGATTATAAAGTTCCTTGCGCCGTGAGATAACTAATTACAACCAACATCGAACACAGTTACATTTAGTGAATATTGAAAAAAAAGTAATAAAATACACTAAATCAATACTAATACTGAAATGCACAAACAAATTTCACTTGGCTGCCCAGCCCCGCCTACAGACGACCTCACGACCTCACGAAATCTTTGAATTTGCACTTCCAAATACACTTCAGAAAATCAGCTCCAAAAGTACACGATAAGGAATAGTTAAATTTAATCACAGATAATTTCTTTCTCTCGGTACGATCACTAAGAGATATTATTCTAATTTTGTAATATTTCCTATTCGACTGAAAATTTTAAAACGTCCTATTTCGGCAAATTCCAACTCTCAAATGATTTAACTGCCAAAAAACACGTGTCGTAGCTACGATAAATATATCAGCAGATACATACATATTTCAACAATAAATTTGAATATAATTTTTTTCAAACAAAATTAAACTGTGTGAGTTTTAGCCCAATAGGTTAAGGCCGTCTACATGCGAACTTGGGAGTTAGAGGGTTATTTACTACCTACAAGCTCTTATTCATTCATTAGAATCTAACAATAAAAAATTATTTCCTATAACGATTTTATCACCTCCTTTAGCGTTTGATTCGTGAAAATAGCTTCACTTGTGCTGTAAAGTATTTATGCTTACAAAAAATAGAAAATTAAAGAAAAAATAAAACTAATATAGTAATCAATAACTTAAGAGGAAGTGCCTATTCAGACAGCCTGCTTAATTGCCCAATTACGATATTTTCTCAATTTATCCTCAATTTAGCTCTAAATTGAACTCAATTTGTCATAACAAAGTCTCAATGTAACTAATTGCAATTAAGGTAAATACGCCATATTCCGACATGTTAAGGCAGATCGAAAAACAGAAAAATTATTGTTGCCCAGTAAAAAGATGTTGCAATATAATTTCAAGTGTTTTAGAATAATATAAAATTTTTTTTTTTAATTTTAAAATACATTGGATTTGCAAATTATTAATACTTTTCTAAAATCAGGGTTTATCCCTAATTCCGTACAAAAAATTTTTTGTGTTCCTGTGTTTGTTTTGTGTTTTTGTGTTGATGTATACCTAATTCCGTGCTATTTTATTTTTCAGTATTTTATCAAGAAAACCAGATTTTTTTGTTGTTTTATTTTTTATTTACGACTTGCGTACAAAAAACTGCGACTAGTTTATACAAAGAAAATTAAACTAACTAGCAATTTACATATGACATAATAGTTAAGGATAAAATTTAAATTTTAAAACAATTTAACATTTGACTTAGGAGTTCGAATATTGGACATTTATTTTATTTTAAAAGATCGCTGGGCCTTATTCTGTTTCGTTTCCTTTCCGGTACAAACGAATGTTGAAGGAGGGAAACTTCTGCATTTTCATGGTTTTTCAGCCTCTCCATGTGGGCTTCGGCATGAGTATGTATTGTAGCTTCAACTGTCTCTACTTGAAGATCGCGATGAATATCGATGTTGCGAATGTACCATGGTGCATTTACAAAACCTCGCAGCACTTTATTTTGAAATCGTTGGATTTTGTCTCGATTGCTTTGGCTGGCGCAACCCCAAAGTTGTCATCCATACGTCCATACTGGCATTAGGGCTTGTTTGTAGATAGTAATTTTGTTTTGGATAAAATAGATTTTCTACCTATTAGCCAATGTAGGTTCCGGTATTTAGCATCGAGTTCAAGTTTTTTCTTTTTGATATGCTCATTCCAATGGAGCTTCGCATCAAGTGTTAAGCCGAGGTATTTGGCGACGTTCGTATGTGGAATCTGCACACCGTTTAGATACAGGGGTAAGTATCGGACTTGTTTGTTTGTGTAGACAACATTGATTGTTTTGCTGCTATTTATCATTATACGCCATTTCATTGCCCATTTGGCAAAGTCATTCACTGCTTGTTGTATGGTGTTCGTGGTATCATGCTCCGTTTTTCCAACAGCAATGAGTGCTGTGTCATCTGCAAATGTAGCTGTGGTACAGGATTGGCAAACGGGCAGATCACGGGTGTAGAGAAGATACAGCAGTGGCCCAAGAACACTACCTTGCGGGACACCCGCTTTGATTTCCTTCAGCTCAGAATACGCCTCCATCTGCTTAACTCGAAAGTAGCGCCTAGTTAAATACGACTCTAGTATATCGCAGTATTGACGTGGCAAGATCTCCCTGATTTTGGTTAGCATTCCAGTATGCCAGACTTTATCAAAGGCTTTCGAGAAAACCAGATGAAGTTGTTAAAAAAAAATTATATTATGCACACGAGACGTTTTTATTAAAAAACAGATTATCTTCTACGTTTAAATCTATACTTTTTATATGCATTATGGACTTTTATCTATACTATTATATAAAAACCAATGTGACGTTGCTTTTTTGAGCCACAATCAAGCAACAACCACTGAACCGATTTAGATGAAATAAGCACTAAACGATTTTTTATGTAGGGGAATGGTACATAGGCTATATGAGATTGACCACGACCCGTCTTACGCCCACTATTGTACCAAAACTCAACTATGGTATACTTTTGTAAGACGATATGGGTATCAAACGATTCAGTGTATCACTGTTGTAAACATAGGCTATAGGTAGGTATAGGTATTGTAACGATGAGGCACTCTGTCGCTGTGCTATGCATGAATGCTTTTACGGGCATACTTTTAGGCACGCACTTTAGAGTACGGCCAGCATGCTATAATTTCGATATGGCAAGGATGGCTCGCGATGATAATGGGATATGCGAGAACGATCGAGAGATAGACCAATTGAATGTGCGAGAACGATCGAGAGATAGTCCAACTGGAATGTGCAAGAGCAATCAGCGCGATAATCAGACAAGTATAAAAGGCAGCCGCATACATCATGCAACAGTAGTAGTGTAAAGACAAACAAGGGCAAATTTGTAAATAAAGTGATTGCTGGTTTCTGACTGCGGTTTGCGCTGAGCAATTGAAGTGTGTTTTATTTTTCAAGCACAATCCAGAGATTAAAGAACTCATTTTCGTAACATTTTTTGTCAGAAGTGGGATTGTGCTACTGGAAATAAATTAAAATTTTTAAACGCAGACATGGTTAAACTCGAGCAACTGTAGGTGGACCAGCTGAATATGAGGTATGTGAATCACGAGGCATCGATTGGACTGCGCACGAGTTCGGAACGCAGGAGTTAGAGGCGTCGGCCAAGGTGGAGGAATTGCCTGCTGGTGCTACGTCGCTGCAAAGTACGACTGCAGCGGCTGCGCCACTACAAGCATTGGACATGAGCCAGCTAACGGTTGCAATGAAAGGCATGTTCGAGAAACTGGAAACTACTAATCAGGAAATTTCGGCAAAAGTCGAAACTGCAAATCGTGAAATGGCAGGGAAGCTGGAAACTACGAATCAAGAAATGGCTAAAATGGAAGCGGCGACTTATGAAATATCGGCGCAGGTGTCAGCGAAACTCAAAAGCGCAAATTGCGAGCTGTCCACCAAGCTTCAGGAAAATTCTGCGCGCTTGGAGCAGAAAGTGGAAGAAATCTCCAACAAGCTAAATGTTTTATGATGCCTACTTATGATGGGGCTACGCCGTTCGATACATTCAAACTTCAATTCGACTTGGCTACTTTGGAAAATCAGTGGACCGATATCAAGAAAGGGCGGAGATTGGCACTGGCGCTGAAAGGTCTTGCGGCTGGGCTAGTAAAATCGGTTCCAGAATTTTTAAGAAGTGATTACGAGGCCGTCATGAGAGTATTGGCAGCAAAGTACAGCAACGAGCATAACAAAACGCTGTACTACTGCGAGCTGAAGAACCGTAGAGAGAGAGCCAACGAGGCGCTGCAGACATACGCAACAGATATTGAGCGACTCGTGCAGTTGTCCTACCCGGAAGTCGGCGCTGATGTTCTCGAGAGAATGAAGATCGAGCCGTTTATTGAAGGCTTTCATGACCCATGGAGACAAGTCGCAGTGCGTTGATTATGAGCCAAGGCGAATTAATACAGGTGACCTCGTTGAATCAGCTGATTTGATTTTTTTGTGGTGGAAAAGGTCTAGATTGTCAAAATTCCTGTGTAAAACTGTGACAGTTTAAAAATGAAAAAAGAAAGCTTTGTTCTGATTGACTGATTTTGACAATCTAAACCCAGAAAACAAAAACAAAATACATTGAAATTTTGTTGCTGCCCTTACGCTATCGCCTGTATGAATTCACGTTGATTATGAGCAAGCCGATATTTGAGGAGACGGTGACCACCGCGATGACATATGAGGCGGCATGGATTGGGGGCACTTGGTATGCACCTGCAAGGATACCCCAAATCCAGCCGGCCAGCGACATTCGGATCCAGGCCATAAGCTCTGAGACACTGGTCAGGCCACGGGTGGTCTCCTCTAAAGTTGTTTGCTGGGTATGTGGCAAGCAGGGCCACATATCACGAGACTGCCGCCAACGAAAGAGGCGTTCCCGTTCTCGATCGCAATCGCCTGAAGCGAGGAATACTGACAATCGAGGCTCAGCCAACAAGCGCAGGGCTGAGGACGAGGAGTCGTTAAACTAAAAAGGGTCAGCCCAAAGGGGCATGATCTGATCCCCACAACCTGCTGCCCCGCCGTCCTTATCTCGCAGCTGAAACGACAACCCAGCAGCTTGACGATTGAAGGAAAGTTAGATGGAAAGTTGTTTTTGTTGACACTGGATACTGGCGCGTCGTTTTTGATCATAAAAAGGAAGCTTCTGAGGAATTGCACTGCATGGCATACAGCTGAGGACTGCGACTGGCGAGCGTGCGTCGGTAAGAGGAAAAGTTACAAAAACGATTGCTATCGGCACCAGTAGCCTGGAACATGAGTTCATCGTCGCGGATTTAATGGACGACGTGATTATCGGCGTGGATTTAATGATTAGGCACGGTTTTACGCTGGACCTCAAAGAAAATGTGCTGAGGTATGCCAACGTTGAATTCCCGCTGCACACCGGCTATGAGCGAAGCGTGGTGGTAAGGAAGGTTGTCTCGTGTCAACACCAGAGGATACCAGCAAATTCCGAGGCGGTTGTGTGGGCAAAGGTGGACGAGGACGATGGGACAAATCGGCTGTGGGTTGTAGAAGCACCAGAATAAGGATACGACAAAATCATCACAGGACGTACATTAGTGGAACCCAAAAACGGCAAAATACCAGTCAGGATACTCAACCCGCTTAATACTCGTATACCCAGATATGTCGGAAAAGATGCGGTCTGGCTAGTGTAGAGAGGCTGAAGCAGTTGTCAATTGTGAAAGTAGCCCACCCGGAGGAAGTAAGAAAAGCGGTTTTAACATGGACGCCATGCCGCAGGAGAACCAGTGGAGCGGCGAATTGACAGCCAAGCAGCAACAAAAGGCAACAAATATGTGCTGGTGGTAATGGACTATTTTAGCAAATGGCCCGAAGTGTATCCTATTCCTAACCAGGAGGCTACCACGGTAGCGGAAAGGCTGGTGAACAACTGGGTGGCCAGGTTGCGGTATTCAAGGAAGTGTGTGAGCTACTAGGAATAAGAAAACCTCGCACCACTCCTTTGCATCCCCATTCCGACGGCATGGTCGAACGATTCAATCGGACGCTAGAAGAATATCTGCGGAAAGTGGTAGGCAGGAATCAAAAGGATTGGGACACGCATATCCCACTATTCCTGATGGCGTATAGGTCAGCACCGCACGATACGACATCACTCACTACAGCCCGAGTAGTGTTCGGCACAGAGTTCAGGTTGCCTGCTGACTTGAAGTTTGGAGTGGTCAGCACGACGGAAGGCGCTAGGACTGATTACGCGGGCAATAAGCGGTCGGAACTGGAAGAAATCCATCAGTTCATAAGGAGCCGTATCCAACTGGTCAGCGATAAGATGAAAGCCAGATATGATCTACGGGCTAACACAGCAGGGTTCCAAGAAGGCGATCTGGTAATGCTCTACAACCCGCAGCGGAGGAAAGGTTTGTCTCCAAAACTTCAAACGTCATGGGAAGGACCGTATAAAGTCGTGACCAGGATTAATGATGTGGTGTACAGGGTTCAACGCTGCTATAATAGAATCACTAAGCTGAAAGTAGTCCATTTGGAGCGCCTGGCGTCTTACTCCGGCGGAGTCTCGGCACTTGTTCGGGACGAACAAGTCTAGGTGGTGGTCAGTGTAACGATGAGGCACTCTGTTGCTGTGCCATGCATGAATGCTTTTACGGGCATACTTTTAGGCACGCACTGTAGAGTACGGCCGACTTGCTATAATTTCGATATAGGTAGGCTTGCGATGGTAATTGGATGTGCGAGAACAATCGAGAGATAGGCCAATTGGAATGTGTGAGAACGATGGAGAGATAGTCCAACTGAAATTTGCGAGAACAGTCGGCGCGATAACCAGACAGGTATAAAAGACAGCCGGGTGCAGCGCAGAGGGACAGTCTTATTTGAAAGAGCAAAGTAGGAACAAGTGTAAAGATAACAAAGTGTAAATCTGTAAATAAAGTGATTGTTGGTTTCTGACTGCGTTTTGCGCTGAATAATTGAAGTGGTTTTATTTTTCAAGCACAATCCAGAGAGACGAAAGCCTTAAGCCTGTTTTCGTAACAGTATTATCTCCTGAACGACAGACAGACGTGGTCGGATGATTCGTTTACGAGATATGTGCTCATAACTGAAACAACAAGGGAAAAACTGGTTTTGCGAAGATTTTTCGAAAACGCTTCTTAAAAAAATTTTTTGATTTTCAGTTTCGTGTTCAGCGGACCAAAGTTAGTCTAGAAAACACTTTTATTTTTAGGTGAATTTTTCGTGTCGAGTAGTGTTATTAATTAGAAAGCATAACAGCACCCCGAAAAAATTTTTATTTGTCTATTTCATTTAACATCTATATATATAAAAGAAAGTGGATGTATGTGTGTGAGCGCATCGCACTCAAACGGACTGGCCGATTTCTATGGGGATTTTTTGTTGGATTCTGAATTTGAAAATTTTAAGACGATAACTTTGGAACTATAAGTCACACATCAATTAAATTCACTACGAACTTACTATTTAGCCATGTCCTTTGGCACAGAGAATGGGGCGGGTATTGGACGAGGGGGCGTGCCACCACCCATACAAGCAAAATCTTAATAATGGAATATCTTCGAAATTGTAAGTCGTACAACACTGAAATTTAGTACCCCGTCGTCCCATAGATGAGTCATTCTACTGGTAAGATTCGATGGGCGTCGGACAAGGGGCGTAGCACATTTTTTGTGACCCAAATATTTTGCTGAACTGTAAGTCGCTAAGTAATGAAACTTAGTACGAACCTACCATTTATTCATATCATTCGACAGAGGGAATGGTGCGGGTATTGAACAAGGGGACGTGGCACCGCCTATACAAGTCAGATATTTAATATAGAATATCTTCGAAATTGTAAGTCGTACAATACTGAAATTTAGTACTTTAGTAATTTAGTCATTCTACTGGTAAGATTTGATGGGCGTTGGACAAGGGGCGTGGCACATTTTTTGTGACCCAAATATTTTGCTGAACTGTATGTCGCTCAGCAATGAAACTTAGTACGAACCTACCATTTTCCCTTTCGACAGAGGGAATAGTGCGGGTATTGAACAAGGGGCGTGGCACCGCCCATTTAACTTAAATCTGGTTCAAGCGCAGTATATTTCTCACTGAAACTTAGCAGAAACATTGCAGATTTGTAGGCCTCAACTGCGTTAATCAGTAGCTCTTCCTCTTCCTTTAGTTGGTTTTCTTCGTCAATTTGCATCGCCATCTCTCGTATGTCATTATAAAAACAAACGCAAATGTTGTGCGAGACGAAGTTCGCCGGGTCAGCTAGTTTTTTATAAAATTAATGAAAATATACACATACATAATTCGTATCATGGGACATCGACACCGACCGTACATATGAATATATTTTATGTCTATACGTAGAATTAAGCATATGCTCATAATTCAAATAACAAATTTTCAACTTGATGTTGGGTTTTTTAAGGTGTTGCAGCTTTGATCCTTTGAAATGAATAAAGTCACAACGCATTTTTATGAGTAGTTGTGGCGCTCTAATGCGATAAGCATAGTAAAATCAATTAATTACAACATGAAGAATTTGCAACTGCATTAATGAAATAGAATATTTTCTTACCTCCTTGTTCATCCAGCATAACAATGCTCCTCATTCCAACCTCCGCGCTCTAGATAAAAATATATTTTATGATTCATATTTATATTTTAAAAAGCAATACAAAAAAAATTTTTGCAGCCAGTATTTACGTTTGATTTTGTATTTGTTTTGTAGTGGTTGTGTCCTTAAGCAGTGTTATGCAGATGAAAAACAGCAAAATTCTGGAAAAGTATCTTAAAACGTTACCTCTGTACACTCACACATTGGATTTCGAATAACTAGTATATAATAGTTTAGTAAGATACTCGATAGTTATTTATGGTTTCATCTCTTTGATTTCATGTTATATAAATCATAACGGCAAATCGCATTGTTTCGGCGTAATATACTGTTTAATATTTTGAAAGAACAAAGACTTTGAGTGTAAAAACTATTAGTTAAGACAATTCCATGTATGGTCTACGAAGAAATAACTGTCCAACCTAATTGGAGCATCAGCGTTGATTAACTATCAAAATTGACTCATGTATGTGCATGCATTTTATATGGAGCATACCGAAATAAGCACCGTGTTGACGCCAACCTCTTTCGAATTCCATATTTGACAGAGCTAGAGTCCGACCGATAACAAATTGTTTGGCCGATGCAGATGCCGATTAATCGGCCGGAAGGGCGAGTTTGGCGGATGCCGATTAATCGGCCGAAAGGACGAAAATCGGCTGATGCCAATACCGATGCCGATTGCATAGAAAAAATAACACGAATGAATTCAATAAAAACACAGTCTATTTTATAAAATAACAAAAGGGACTATTACATATTGTTTATAATATTCATCACAAAATAACAAAACAACGAGAAAAGAAATAATTTAAAACTAAATAAAATAACAAGAGAATTCAAAATTCTAATACATTAACATGTATTAAAAAAATAATATATTACATTTATCCACTGAGAGAGAAACAAAAATTGTGAGTTTTTTATTCAACTTAAAGTTACGATTTTTATATTAAAATTTGTACTCTCAAATTGCGACCCGTTGTACAGATGCAGTGGGAAGAAGTCAGAAAACAAATTTGGAAAAAATAAAAGGCCTGTTAAAAAAATGCTTCCAATTAAAAAGGAAGGATAAGATTGAAAAATTAAATGCCCCCTTCTTCTGATATCAACATTAAGAGACGAAATGCATAAACATTTCGAGAAAATCTGTGTTTTTAAGAATACCTAGTTTAAAAAAAAAACATTTATATTAAACAGTATCTAAAAATACGTTACTGATAAGGAGTATAAGAACCCGTTGGTACAAAAAATTAAAACAAAAAATTAAAGCAGAAAAATAGGCCGATGGCATCATCGACCAAAAACGGCCGATGTGGCATCGACCAAAAACGGCCGATGCCGATACCTATTTTTTTAGCCGATGCCGATACTAGCCGATGCCGATTAATCGGTCGGACTCTAGACAGAGCGTTAAGAATTAAAGTTGACTGCGAACGAGCAAAAGTGGCAGTTGAAATTGGGATTCAATTAAAAACGAATGTGAAATTTTTGTTTGCCGAAATGGATTTCATAAACAATTCGGAGTTTTTTGAAATGAGCACATTTACTCCAATGGAGTAGAAGCCATGTTTTTCCCAAATTTAAAATAATTTAAATTTTTTAAAATTTAATTTTTAATTTTCAATTTCAAAATATTTGTATGACGAACATGTGACTTTGACGTTTTGATGCAACGCGCTTATTTCGGAATGCCGCCTCACTCAGTTGCGTAGAGTCAGAAATCGCAGCACCGAACATTCCAATTTAGGTTCGACTCTTACACATACATATTAGGGGTTGTAATCCCGACCAGAGATCTGCATGCGGTCATATTTGTATGACTCAATATGTATTCGAGTCAAATGCGGTGCGAATATGTGCCACTACTAAAAAAAACGGATATGAGTATGTATCCCCACCGCAAACGAAGCATTCATTCTGTATACTACTAATCGAACGAACGAATCAGCTTGCAATACTAAACGAATGCAAACAATCACATCTTCATTTCACTTCGGCTATGCGGTGGTGCCGATGATCCAAACGAACTATGCAAATATCCGTTCGAATCATTCCGAATCAACGCATTCTCATATCACTTCGGAATGCGGTGGTGCGAATGATTCAAACGAATATCGGCAATGATCCAAACGAAAGATGGAAATATTCGTTTGAATCATTCGCACCACCGCATTCCGAAGTGATAAAGGAATGCGGTGGTGCGAATGATCCAAACGAAAGATGGAAACACCGCATACCACCGCATTTTCATATCGCTTCGCCCTTGTTCTTTGGCTCTTATTGTGATTAAAGATTCGTAGAAAAGAAAAGAAATGACAGTCATTTTTTAGGATATACCCAATTTTGTTTAATTTTTCCAATAAATGTATACATACTCAAATAATAAATTTAATGTTATAGTTTTAAACTTAAGCTAATTGAAAACAATGACATGAAATGAAAAAATGTCCTTTATCGAAAAAGTACGTAATATTTATTTCAGTCGAGTTCGTCGCTTAAGTCTTCGAACGTTTAAATGCTAATTAGTCCTAACTCGTTCTGAATATCGCTTTACTGTCTTCGGCAAGTTTGTAGATATTTTAACGACCAACAAATTTGCTTAAGACACCAATCCAAAAAAAATACATTCAAACTGTGTTTTCGACAAAAATGTCCCACGCCTTTTATGGGCGTTTCCCAGGCAAAATTTTTAGTTTGTTAGATGCAGGAGCCAACCCTCTATATAAAAGCATACTCATTTATTTTTTTCACGAGGGTTCGCTATACTATATTTATGCCTCGACGAAAGTGGGGTTTTTGCGAGTCGCTCAGTAGGTCCCCCGCTTGTTGCAATTTTCGACTTGCACAGTGTAATTATAATCAACAAATAAAATGTATGTTGCATTGTAATAGTTACATTGCAATTATTTTCTTAAAAAACGTATGTCCCTGTTTTATATAAAAAAGTATTTTTTGCTTATAACTTCTTATCAGTACATATTACATATCTAATGTTGTACATCAATAGAAATGTATATTTCGTTTGATACCCATATCGTGTAAATCAGTTGGAAATTAACTGGGTTTTTTTTATAAAAACTTTGAAATTTGACCCCGAGCCACGGCTTTTGTAGGCGTTTCCCAGGCAAAATTTTGAGTTTGTTAGATTTACGAAAATATGATCTATATAGCACAACTTTCGGGTTTTTTTTCATGAGGGTTCGCTATACTGCATTTGTTCCATCATCTTTAAACATTGAATTATATAGACCGTTCTATCGAATCAAATTAAGATTTCATGCATTCTTAAAAATACATACATTCATTCTTAAAAAATCAACCGATACTATAGTAGTACTTTCGGCAGCACTGCTTACTACTTAGGGCCAATTTATCAGTTCGAATTTAAATCCAGTTCAAACGTAGTTTGCTTGAACTTCTTTTAAATTAAAACTAAGACACAAAGACAAAGAAGTTTTTCAGTGCTGGTTTAACTGGAGCAAATTTTTGGCAATACTGGCAATATTTTTATCTAGATAATAATTTTTCTTTGTTTTGATTGTCATTCGTGAATAAATTCTTTGCGCTCAAATAAGGTATTTCATAAAAAATCAAAAATGAGCAAACGTAGCGCAAATTTTTTGTCTCGGGAAATCGGATGTCTTCTGGTACTTGTGGGAAAAAATAAATAAGTGTAGGATGGCTTACATGAGGACCGATGAGCACTAAAGTAGTATAAGCTAAAGCTATGTACGTGCGACAGCGATCGTAAAAATCTTTGTCGCCAAGTACAGTGTGTTTCACAAAACAGATGCGTCTGTAGAATTTTAAAGAAAGAGTGTTTCAAAGTTGTATTACTTGTTTACTGTTACACACCTAAATACCTAGTGCGCGATATAGTTAATATGTAGTCCATTCCCCATTGCTGTCTATAATTGCTTGACATCGACTACACAACTTTTGCTAAGTTTTTAGCTAAAATTTTTTTTAGGGTCGCAGCAAGATGCATGGTTGTGGATATCTTTTTTCTACAGATCTTAGCCTTCCTAAAAGCCCATACATTTTCAATTGGATTTGCATCGGAACTTTGGGCAGGCCAATCTAGCTGTTGTATACCTTCTTTCGTTTTCCAAGATGTGCATTGGTGATTACGGTGTTTTGGATCATTATCTACAAGAATCCAATGACTTGTATGCGGCCCGTAAAGTTTTTCAGCAGACTTAAGCAAACATTTTTCACAAAGTTTGATCATAAATTTGGCGTCTAAATTTTGTGTAAAGATAGTTAAAGTGCCAAATCCTCTAGAAAGCATCCATAAACATGGACCTTTGTAGGGTGCTTAACAGTCCGCTGAACAAATTTTTGGCCTTTAGCAATCCAAGCTTTCCTCCAGATATTAGAAACAACGAAAGTGGACTCATCCGTGGATATAACCACAGAATAAACAGTATACAGAAGGCGCATCTGAAATAATTTTGCGCTTTCATTTCAGACGCGGGCGGGAAGCAACAAAGGTGGGGAAAATGTAAACGAAACCGAGACAGTAAGCGCGAATTGATGTGCACGCATTCGATGGATTTTTGCTTTATTCTCATTTCGACAACAGCACGCAATGTTGTTGTTTTCCGCAGCAAACCAGATTGGCTTTACTCGTGCACATTGAAATGGTGGTTGATTTGGCAAAGTGATCGCCAAGACGAATTCAATAGGTAGTTGCAGCACCAGAACTGATTAAACTTTTTTCTTTGACGACATTGTAACAATTGTTTTCCACTTATTATCACTTTCTTAATGCGCCTTGGTTGTTCCAATATTTTTACACATATATTTATTTTCATTGTAGGGATTTTTATTTTTTACAACTTCTTTTTTACAAGCAGACCAAAAGAACTAATAAAATCCATTGCATTTTTGTTTTTCCATAGTGCTACCACCTTATTTATGCGCCTTGGCGATCGCTTAATCAATTTTTCTATGCAAACTTTACCTATCCACTTCTTGTTCTTAATTGTAAAAAAGCAAGCGGGGAGCAAGCACGAGCCACCACTAACATGCAAGCGGCATATCGCTTTGTTGTCCAAAAACAACAACCACATTGTGTGGTGCGCCACTGTTTCATACACCGCGATCAATAGTTTTATCAGTTTTCTCTCCGTAAATTTGATTTTGCGCTCTCACAGCTTCTCATTTTACGCTCTTGCGCTCTATGCGTTCTCGTCCCCTTTACTGCTTCCCCCCATCATCAAACGGGTCGTACCGCTGGAACCCGCAAAGAAAATTTTCTTTACACCAGATGCGCATTCTGTATAATGTTTGTTCTGTGATATAACTTTACTCCAATCCCGATCCAAGTTTTCCTTTGCCCAAACTAGTCGTTTTTGGATATGAGCTTCAGTCAATAGCGGTTTGTAAAGTGCTCCTATTTCGAAATTAAGCCCAAAAATAAAATACTTATTACACCGCGCAATAAATATTTATATGTATTTTAAAATTTACCGTTTGATTGGTACCGTTATCATACACCTTAAAAAATTTAGGCGAATTTGTTTTGTGAAACACACAGTAAATGGAAGTGGTTCGGCCGTATTGTCACAATTTTTGATCTTCTCATCACCATAATATGTAACACATCAAATATTTCTGCATCGCAACGATCTTCCTCGTCAGAAGAAAAACTCATTGCGGTTTGGTCTAATTATATTAATTTAATACCGAAGTATTGCAATTGCAAATGTCCAAAATAAATGAACTGTCAAAGCTATTGACAGTTTAAACTTGGTTTAACCGTGCAGGATTGGGCGTTTAAACTGAGCTTAACTTCATTCAAGTTTGACTGAAAAATTCGATTTTGCGTGTAAACTATGTTTAAACTAGAAACTGAGTTAAACTCGCACTGAAAAATTGGCCCTTACAAGTTTAACTCTTGTTTACACCAGGGAAAAGGGTGTAAATAAGAGGGTTAAAGAAAGAAGTAGCTGATTCAAAGTTTCATTTCAGAGTTAAAGTTATAGCCAGACTTGAAATATTGATATTACTTTTACCAGTGGCGCCCCCAGGATTTCGGGAAGGGGGGATTTGCAAAGAAGTCCAGTTTAACGCCATATTTATACTTACATTTTGCGTATTATTTTGAATACCTGTTGCATAAAATTGTACTTATGTACATACATATGTATATGTAAACATATACCAGGGGCGTAGCCAAGGGGGGTGATTTTGGGTGTCAGAACCTCCCATGACCTATAATTATTTAAAATTTTCAATCACTATGCATGGTATGTACGTTCCCACATTAGCAAAAGGGTCGTTTTTTTTGGAAAACCGATATGGTTCTTTTTTAAATAGTCCCCATAAGGCTCAATAAAACTATTTGCATGGTCCAAAAGCATGTCTAATGAGTATTTTAGATTGTCGGCTGGAATGTCCTTCAGGATATCGGTACAAGCCTTTTGGATGCCTTCTACGTCCTCGAAACGCCTCGGTATATGCTTTTTTTATAAGGTAAAGTCGCACGATGCCACGTCAGGTGAAAACGAGGAGTGGTTGATGGTTGATATTCTACTTTTAGTAAAAAAAAAGCAGTCACAAGTGTCTATCGATGAGATGGCGTCTTTCGATAGCAAAATGTTTAGTTAAAATACGATAAATTTATGTTATTGAGATGCTTAACCTTCGCCTTACCAAAGATTTTTATATGCGTCGTTTACCAATACCCACCCAGATGACCCAAAGACCCCGGATGACCACAATAAATATATAATAATAAAGAATTGTTCCCATACCTCAGTATTTAGTATCTTCTTCTGGTGATAGCCCGTTTTTCGAAAAAAGGCCTAACTTTAACGATTTATTTTGCGACTATGGAAAATATTAGATTTCTTTTCAGAGGATTTATTGAAAACATACTGAGGTACGCCAAAAAAATGTATTGTGAGTTTTATTCTAAATGGCGACGGCAGCGCCTGGGATCACCCGGGAAGGACTTTGGTAGGTATACAAAAAAAAAACATGAACAAAATTTCCAAAAAAAAATATTTGTTTGTTATTGAAAACTATTTTCGAATTTGTTCAGTGAGTCTAAATCATAACTACTGACATTGGATAAATACTCTGGCAGATATTTAACATGAACATTTAAAGGATCACCTGGGTGGGTATAAGAAAAGCGAAGGTTAAATCCAATTTCAAGTAGATTTTGGCTGATCTATGATGGGTTTGGCACAGTTTTGATGGAATCTGCGGTGATCGCGGATTTCAATTGGCTAACACGTTGGTCATCACTTATGTCCTGACAATTGTTTTTTTGTTTTTAAATAACGTGTACCTTTCGAGAACTCTGCCGCGGGATAAAGGATAATCACCATAAACTTAGTTCATCAATTGAAATGTTTCGGTTAAAGTTTTACCAAGCTTAAAGCAAAACTTAATATTCGCTGTTTGCAAATTAGTATCGAATTTTTGTACTACTGACACATACTTTTACTTCGAACACAATAACTTCGCTTCTAGTGAACCAAATTTCATGAAACCAATGCACTAAGTCACATATGGCTGGCACCACCACAAAATGCCGTGTTTGAAAAGTGCAGTTTACTTTAAAAAGCATGTAATACCAAATTGGGAAACAATTTTTTTTAAAACCCCCCTGACCAAGTTCTGGCTACGCCCCTAACATACGAGTATAAAACATAAAATTCTAAAACAGAAAATTCAAGTGACATGTATTTTTAACCCTTTCGCAATTTTTAACCCTATGGCAACATGCAACTTTGAGGGCTCCTGGGCGCCTTATGGTGCTAGAAATCAAAAATTTGTTTGGTCTTTAGCACATGTTGGAGTCTTGAGAGTAAAGAAAACCTTATGTTTAGCTTTAAAATAAAATACACGTTTTTTCATGCTATCTTTCCATGTAAACATTTTTTTAAAAGACGCATTTTTAATTTCCATTTTTAACATTAATTCATACTTGTTTTCTAACTAATTATGGTTAAAATGGCTAAAGAAATATTTGATTTTCACTTGTCAGTCAAAACTTTTATGTTCAAGTAATTAATACCACCACAGCGATTTTTTTAATATTGTTTGTTGCCATATGGCAACAAATTACTTGTAGGGTCATAAAATGTTCCTCTGAATAGAAGGCTGGCTTCGCAGCGTTCGGTTGTGTTGCTTGCTTGTTAAAAAGAAAATATTTTCTATGATGCCTAGAAATATTGAGGATAGTGAAATCGAGAAAATGTTAATAAATTTTGAAGACTCAGACTTATCTGATTTAGAGGAGCTAGAAGAACCCGATCTTTTGCTCGACGCATTTGATAAAAATAATGCGTTTCCGCCAGAAGATCTATCTCGGCAAGATCAATAAGAAATGAATACTGACATTGTTTTAATTTAAGCTTTTAGTTTCAAACTGTAAAAGGAAAAATCTTAAACCAATCAAATCTAATGTGCCACAAAATTTTGTAACCATGCCTTCTTTATTATCGTTGAAGTAAATTGTTGCCATATGGCAACATCCCAAAAAACAAATTTAGGAAAACTTTTTTCAAAAATGTTTACGGAACGTTGTTACTATGACTACACAGGGGTTAAAGTCGAAGAACTTGGAATTTTAACATTCTCCAGTAAAAAGCTGTAGCGAAAAAAAATTCAAGTTTGTTTTAAGTTATGACATTTTGAAAACTCCTTCTAATGGAATTACGTAAAAACCCAAAAGACCTATTTTAAAAAGCATAACACACCAGCTATGTAAGAGCAATCCAACATTTATAAAATGTATGGCGTTCTGAAATTTAATTATGATAGAGGTGACCATGTTTCCATGTTCTCCATGTTTACACACAATTCATCAAACAAATTTAACTGAATTTTTTTTTCAAATTTGAACAGCTGATGCAAGGTTGGCATGAAGCCTGCGTTTGACTACTACTTTGGTAAATAGTTGATACTTTTGGGAGCACTGAAAATACAACTATTCTGCGAGAACAAATGCAATACTGATTTTTGTATTCATTTATTCTTAGCCCTTCTGCGGGCATGCGGTTTTGGCCAGACCATATCGAACTTTAGATGTAGTTAAGCTATCGAGCTCATATTTCATGATATCCTCAACGGATCCTTTCTAAGCACAATAACCAAAACCATGGCCTGGCCAGACCATGGTGTATTTTCATACAAATTTGACAGTTAATTACAATTTTGTTTGTTATTTCTCAAGTAATTATTGTCACAATGGCTTAAAAATATTTTGTTTGTTTGTTCCTTATTCAGTCGTTTACGTAGCATAGGGCTTCAACTAGGCTTTTCCATTTGACTCGATTTAAACCTTTTTTCGTGCTTACAATCGTGACATAATATATATATAATTTTTGTTGGAAAATAATGTCGGAATATATTCAAAATTAATATTTATCCATTGTATTCATGGTTATGTCCGTGTTTTGGTGTCAATTCAATTACATTCCTGAAGTGAGAAAAATATTTGTTGTCTTGTCGTGTCTGGTTTTCTATCAATTCGATTAAGTGTTTTCTGTAGCAGAGATGGAAGAAAGGGATGCTATTTTGAGGATCAGGTGGGCATTGTTTTTGAACTTTGACGCTGGAGTTAAATCAGAGAGGACAATTTCTCTGAAAAAACTGTCTAAGCAATAGCAAAAACTATTGTTTTAGAGCAACAAAATTAAGATATTAATTAATTTGCTGCTAGAGGTAATAATAACGGAGCTGCCAATTTTACGCTTTCATTTGGCCCTGAACAAACCGAAGCTTCTGATAATGATAGAGAAAAATGGTCGTTTAGATAGTTCAATGTGAAGATAGCGACGACGAAGGCGACATGGAAAACGATATCCGGCCAGTTCAGCATGACATATGTTGAGCAGTGCAAGGAGTCCAGAAATAATAATAGATATATCAAGAAGCGATTTGTATGTGTCCAACGTAAAATCTCGATGTGTTTGAGTCATGTGCAGTATCATGACATTATATCATGCATTATATCGTTGCAACAACTGCATTCGTCAAGCAGTTAAAGCAGATCCTTAACAACGTATTTTACATTTATATTTTTTTTATTTCTTGCTTAACTGCCGAATTTTTTTAATTTCAAATTAATTCATTGAAGTTTAAACTCGCTATTTACTTAATTATTCTAGTATATTTTTACCGTTTTACCTGAATAAAATGTAGGCAAGCAAAATAAATCATTGTGCTCACACTTTCTGGTTTTTTTATATCCTTAACAACACTTACGGCAGCCGCCGTAGCTCAGCTGGCTAGTACGTTGGACCGCGAGTCAAATGCGGCGCTCGAACCCAGGTTCAAGACTCCATTGCTGCCAAAAAGAAAAACAACAATTTTTCTTTCGGTGGCCGTCCTCTCAGCGGGAAATGGCAAACCTCTGAGAGTAAAATTGCCTATTGAAAAGCTCCCAACTTGACGTTCGGAATCGGCATAAAACTTAGGTCCCTTCCAACCTTGTAAAAAATTCGCACGCACAACACGGATGGTTGCGTGTAGCTAGGCCTTAGTCTCGTAATCGTAATCCTCGTCTATCCTCTTGTTTACACCATGGCCTGGTCAGATCATGGGAGGTTCAACTGTTAGGTTTTAAGTGGGTGATCACAGAAGAGATAAAGCAAAAAATAAAAATGTTTCACAATTCTATATTGTTGTATCCAATTGGATAAATGAATTTATCCACCAAGGGGGATCTATCCTCTATTCCTGCTCGCCCCTGGGGACGCCACGGAAACCGTTGCAAAAATGATTCACTATTTCACCTACTTGTATTGAACCAGAGATGTTTTTCATCAGCAGGTTTGCTAGGTGATTTGGCAATGAAATGCATTTTTATGCTATTATTTTTATGTTATTTGTCATGAAAATTTTCCTGATTTTCAGTCCCGAAAATCCCGAGATTGTAAATTTGGTCGGGATTGCAGTCCCTAATACATATGTATATTTGTCAATTAAAAGAGAAACAATTTGAACAATAAGATTTTCATTGTTTAATTTCATCGAAGCCTTTCTAGTGCTTTGTTTTTATAAATTATTTGTCTATAAGAAAACTCGCCACTGGACGGTAAAATTTGAGGGTAGAATTCCCAAAAATAGAGGAGTTGCTAGAATTTGAAATTCGGTTCCTAAATAAAAGGGGGTATGCAGATGCAAAAAATAAAATTGGGTTTTCCTACGGGCATAACTTTTGCATACCCAGCACAAAGTTTCCACACCGTATTCACTTTACCAACATTAACGTCTATAGGTCGGTGCGGACGGTGTAAAAAGTAAATATTTTTTTAAAATCATCAAAGCTATTGATCTAGCCTCGATAATTTTCGGAAAAGTTAAGATATCGGATTAAATTCAGCCAATGAAGTGTATTCCGAGAGAAAGGCAAATTGACAATATCTTATACAGAATCTCTCAACAAGACAACAGCTTTCCGGGACATAGGGATATTCCAGGGGACAGTAGAGCAGACAAGCTCGGCAGGGTACGACTGATCAGCCACGGCAAGAAATGATAACGCTTAAAGTGAAGTTACACATGTCAACCGTTTTCCTCGTCCAACGCGTTGTCGCGTCCTGCGCGGAAAGTTACAGTTGTGCATTTTACTGCAATGGACAAGCAAAGGGATTCGCTACGCGGTTTTGTTGAGTTCCTGAACTGTATAAATACTAAAAAATACGATTGTTCCCATTTGCTAACCCTAACCAACTTTTTCGGTTTGACGCGCCCTGTGCGACGTTGTGTAACTCACTCCATGAAAATACACTGTTTCAACATTTTTGGCAACCGCGCTAGACATGCTGCAGGACGCGCTGTATGGAACTTCACTTTTAGTGTCCCTCTTTTACCGTGGAAGCTTATACATGAAACTAATTTAACCCGATTGTGCCAGAATTCTTTTTCCTTTAATTTTACCTAACACTTTTTTTAGCGATTTAATATAAAGCATAATTGAAAAATTATATTTTTTGGTGCAATTTTAGTAAGATCATCTAGCCACATTACACGCTACTGGGTGGATGGCAGCACAGGAGCTTCGACGTTCTACAGAACTTCTCTTTCAAAACCAAAGCCTAGATCCAGGATTTGATCCAATTGGCAGGCATGTAAGAAGGCTGTGGCTGTTTTCGAACGACTTCTGTCGCAGCTGCATGGACGAGGAAGAGGAGGAAAATACACTTTACCTTCTATGCACTTGTCCTACTTAATCCAGAAGAAGAATATACTACATAGGCAACTTCTTCTATAGTCTAGGGGATCAAGCCGACAATACCATTCGCTGGTTCAAAGAGTGAGCGGTTTTATGCTTGACCGCATGTGGTATCACAATAGGCATTCATGGCCTAAGTGGACTCCGCCTTGGGCCACACCTATCTGCCTACCTAATCTCGTACTGAAAAATTGCTACAAGTTCGAATTCTAACAAATTCGAATCTTGCAGAAATTCGAACCTCATATTTTACAGCATTGAATGCTCTAAAATTCGAACTGGCGCTTCGAATTTGTGAGCGTTTTTTTTTCTCTCCCCGTTTTGGTTTTTATTTTGCTTACACTAATTAAATGAAAAAGTGGAATTACCAAATTTGAAATGTTTGGCCGCACGCTCGTGAATGATTATTACGTATGTAAGCATTTGGCTAAGTTTCGATTAAAACGTAAAAAAATATTATAAAAAAATTAAAATAAACTTAAAAAAAATATTTGATATTGGACGTTAAAATTAAAATCTTAAAAAAGTTTGATGAAGGTGTACAGGCGAATCGCTTAGGGCGCTGTTATGCAGACGGTCAAATGACCGTCGGTCACGATACTTTTTACGCTCTCGTTTTGTTTTTTCTACTCTGTGCCAAAACCCTGTTATGCAGACGGTCATTTGATCGCCGGTCACCAGTACACTAAACAAACGATGAGGGTTGCTACGAACCATTTTTTCCGTCATTAGATACATATTTTCGCGACAAGTGTGCCATTTTGCTCCGAAAACACATGTGTTGTGAATAATTTCACAACGCAACACTGTTTTGATCGCATTATTTGGCATCGAGAGCCTCATCATTTTTGACCGACGCGGTCAAATTTTACTCTCCCGCTCTCTCTCTCAATTTTTCATTTTACATTGAAGCAACAACAACTATCGTGACCGACGGTCATTTGACCGTCTGCATAACAGCGCCCTTAGCTGTGGATTTATGGATTATATGCAAATTTTAAGGGACTAATAAAAAGAGATTCGTATGCGAATAAAACTTCTTACATTTTTTAATGCGATGAAACAAATGGCATCACATTCAAGTTATTAGATGTAGTTTCAATATTTTTTTAGATTTTCTCCATAAATTAAAAAAGTCCAGTAATTCGAACATTTCGGAAATTTGTGAACGTCTAATGTAGTAGTACCATACATCTAAATGAAGATGCTTAACTAAATTTCAACGGTGTCCGACTTACCCCCAGACCCCACTCCCCCACCATAGCCTATCGCCAACTCATAGGGCCCCAATTGGGCTAATATGGGGAGTTGATGAATAGAATGCGATTTTTAGTAAAAAAATCAGTCAGTGGTTCTATTTGCCTCCAAATGTTTCCGGATGCCTGCTTGGCTCAGCTTTGCATGATTTTTCAACTAATTAGTTTGGACTAATTTAAAACTAGTTGTAACTTAACCAGTTACAAGTTATTATTTTGTACCTTGTTTTAAACTAACTAAATAGTAATTCGTAGTTCGTTAAAAGCACGACCCAATTAATTAAATAACATTTTTGGATAATCTCCATCTATAAAAATCAGTGTTTGACTGTTTGCCCTTTATAGCCGCTGTGGCAAAGAAAATAATTTAGTGAGATACATTAAAACAACCTCAATAATAACACTGTGCAAGTCCAAAATTTAGACATGGGGGGGCCTACTGGGTGAGTTTCCTATAGGTATACTGAGTTGAGATCCACCAGCCGTTTGGCTGGATTGGCTCTAGTTTAAGAGAAATCCGTCTTTGAAGTTTGTCGAGTTCGTCGCTTAAGTCTTCGAACGTTTAAATGCTAATAGGTCCTAAGTCGTTCCGAATAATTATAATTAACACTCATATAATTGACACTCATACGCCACGTTGCGCTGTGCTCAAAAATGCACATATCGCAATTACACAGTTTAAATGTATTTTTTTTGGGTTGGTGTCTTAAGCAAATTTGTTGGTCGTTAAAATATCTACAAATTTGCCGAAGAAAGTAAAGCGGTATTCGGAACGATTTAGGACCTATTAGCATTTAAACGTTCGAAGACTTAAGCGACGAACTCGACAAACTTCAAAGACCGATTTCTCTTAAACTAGAGCCAATCCAGCTAAACGGCTGGTGGATCTCAACTCAGTATACCTATAGAAAACTCACCCAGTAGGTCCCCCCCATGTCTAAATTTTTGAGGGCAAATTTCACGCACAGTGTAATCGGAACAATATCATTCTCAAAAACCAACGCGCTGGACTGTAGCCAAGCAAGAACTGACGCGAGCTAACGACTTTTGTGTTTATTGTAATTGAGCCAATGTGATGAAGTGTCAGATTCTAGCCTTCAGTATAACCAACACCAAAATATAAAAAAATAACAAAATTTCTTTCGGTAGCAACCGAACGTGGCAAGCCTCTGAGATTAAAATTGCGATTAATGAAGCTCCCATCTCGGCGTTCCGAATCGGTGTTAATTAAAGGCTTCGTCACGGGTGGTTCCGGTCTTAGAGCCTATTTACACGAAGGCTTTTCCCCCTGCGTTAAAAGTCATGCGTGACGAGTTTGTAGGCGAGAAGTGGTGAGAAGTCAGCGGGGTAGGCAAACACGCACGGTCAGCGAATTCCAGGGGTTTTTTGACATTTTGCTTTGCTCTTTTTCGCACTTTTCTTCAAATTTCAAACCGGCTGGACGTTTTGCTAACAATTATATTTATATCTTCCCTATTATTTAAATTTGAGCAGTTAATAGCCATTTCAGTGACTTCTAAAATATTTTCAATAATTTCTTCTTTGTTTAAATACATTTTTCTTTGAATAATGAGAATATCAAAACCCAGGCGAAAATGTGAATGAAAGAAGATTGGCCGCTTTAATGTCAAAAAAGTCAAGCAAAGTTGCAAGAAAAAGTCTTCATGTAAATGCATGAAGATTTACGCAGCAACTTCAAAAGAGAATTGATTGAATTGCGATGAGAGTAATCCGACAATTAGCACAAACTGCTTTCGTATGAATAAAAATTAGCCTTTAATCGCGAAATATCCTAGTTTCCAATCGTAGCTTGCCACGTTTCGTTTTATCTCAGTATCTGAGTTGCATTTCTTTGTATTCTCCATTTTAGATCGAACGTTATAAGCATATTACTAAATCGGAGTTTGATTTTCATTCCAATATATTTACAAAGTTTGTAAAAAATCATATATGTTAGTTAAGAAGTGTTGAAATGGTGATAAACTGTATTTTGTAATGGACTAGATTTATGTTAGGAGTATGTGTAATAGTGAACTCACCTCCCTGATCATCCAGAGCTACTAGGGTACGAATCCCTGCTTCCTTACTCTGGTGTGCGGCAAAATGGAAATATTTGTAAAATGTAAATGTGTGTCAGTAAGTGTTCATATACAAAAGCATCCAAATATGAATATTATAGCAACAATAAAAGTGTTAAGTTACAATTAAACCTAAAAAATAATTATTTTATACTTAGTGGTAAAAGCTCTTCTTATGCTTCAATTACTTATTACAATAAAATATAATGTTTTGATTGATTGAAAACTTCGACTCATTTAAAAATAACTTCAGCTCCTTATTTCTCGAATCCACATTGCAAACAAACTGCACAGCCGAATAATGAATCAATTATTTTGACACAAACCGATAGACATTTAATAGGACCAGTTTAATTAAGTAACATAGTTTAATACATAACATAAAATAATGTTAACATAAAAATAAAAGCACAGACCAATGTAGTCAGCGGCGCACACAATATTTCATTTTGGAGGTTTGCGTACAACTTTTGAGCCTAGTACCATTTAAACCATATTTTTCACCAGGATTTTTTGTGTTTGGGGGTTGAACTCCCAATTCCCCCAACCGCTCCCCCCAGTGTGTGCCACTGAATGCAGTAATCATGAATGAAAGAATACAAGATTACGACATCCGAGTGCTGACGTCATGCGTGCTCATTGCTAGAGTTACCACCCCACCTTCAAAAAATTTTAGTTCTAAACGTAGTCAATTATCGTAATATATGGTCAACTAAATCTGTTCTGATACCAAATTGTTTGAGAAGTATCTTAATCTATGCAAATACTTTGAAGGAAAGTCCAGTTTCACACAGAACAAGAACTTTTCGCACCTATAGAGTTTGAACTTTAAAAATAAAAAAGAAACGACTTTCAATTTCAAAAAATTGTGCAGCTCTATTTAGGAACTATTTGAAACAGCGAATTTTGATTGGCCGACGGTTTCGTTTGAATTTTTTGCGAGTTTTACTTAATATTATTATTTTAAACTCAAAAAGTGATTTTTGCCAAAAAAAAACGTAAGTATTGAAGTGTATTTCTTGTAAACATTTGGTGTGAAAACGTGTTTTTTTTTCAAAATAATACAAATAAAAAATAATACAAATTCAAAATAATAAAATAAAAATACAAATTTCTGTCAGAATACGTTGTGCAGTGGGCAAATGTGCGCAAAACAACAAGAATTTTAGTGAGTATCTCTTATTTTGAAAATGTTGTGGTATTGCAGAAATTGAAGAAATAATAACAAAACGCATATTTTTTAGGTTGCAAGTAAGTGCACTACTTTGAATACGAATCGGATCTCCGAACTCTGCAGCCTTAACACCCGAAAGGACGCGGAACATGCCTTTGCATGGCCCAGCTTTGAGGGTCAGGGTGCGACAAAGCCGAGGTTATGTATAAACTCCGCATCCTCGATCAAGCCAGGCAAAGACGTGAGCAGCGTCAGGTGCAGATGCAACCTGAGGCGTAAGAAGTAAGCGGACGAACGAAGACTGAACCGTGACAACGGACTAGAACGGCTAACAGTTAGACAACCTGAACCAAGTTCGAGCTTTAAACTTAACTCCGCCTCCTGACGAATTCCTAATAAAGTGTAGGGAGCGTCCAGAAACGTGGGCGCGTAGGCAAAGGTCTGCCCTTTGTGCTCTGGCTTGCGCTTCCCTCCTTGCGAGCAAGTAACGGGCTCACTTCCGTTGGCGACTCTCATCGCCAAGCCAGAAGGGGCCATTTATAAGAAATACTCAACTGCGCCCCCGTTCGCCGGTCACGAGACAGAACCTTTCTCCAATGACCTATTGCATTCAGGTTTGCAGACGCCTTAAGAGGGTTCCCATAAGCTCTGGATCTCAGACGGAGCGTCTACAGCGCCAACCACCACTAACACAATAACGCGTGCACAGCGGCAGCAACAACACAAGCAAGAACAGTTAGAGGAGGGGTGGAGGAGGGAGTAGAAGTGGAGGGTGAAGCACTGGCCAGTGGTCACCATACCGGCGAAGAGTGCGCGCGCCATCAGTGCAATAAATTTGTTTATATTAATATGAAAATATAAATATAAACAAAACAACAATTTCACGAATTTTAATTTTTTTTAGTTTAATGTGTTGTTCGTCCCACTGTAACTACAAAAAAATTGACATGTTGGCATAATTTCAGTGACGTCATGAGTGCCGCTGTCAAATTATCTGTCTCGGATGTCGTAACCTTATATTCAACATAGTGAAATTAATAAAGTGTGCCAGATAGGAGGAACTCTCTTCTATGTTTTTCTAACATAAAATACATTACGAAAATATATATTTCTGGAGTACTGAAAGTAAATTTTAAATTTAACGACAACAAAAATAAAGGTTAATCGAACTGACACAAATAAATTTACACATTGACAATTGCTACTCAGAGAAATAAGTGTACGTCATCTACCTGGTACACTTTATTGATTTCACTATGATATTCAAAAAACCTTGGTAGTAATAAACATAAATCAATAACCAAAGACTGATATGACACATGCAGCTTTAAGAATAAAAGTAAGCCAAAAATCAAAGGCCACCATTTTAAAAAGTTCAACACCACGTTGCACGTCATTAGATTTAAAAAAACAAACAGGAATCTCTAGGCTATGCGGTAAACCAGAAAAAACGCCCATTAAACTCGAAACCAAAAATTTGAACCACAAACACATATTTGTCCATACAAATTTTTAACCCTTTCGTTACCCTTTTAGATTTTTGATTTTCCTCACGCTCCCGCTTTTTTTGCTCCCGTTTCTTAGGTCTACAAGAGCACCTCTCTTTCATCCCGTACGGCATGCGTAACTGCCGACTGCAGTATTATTTATATATTAAAACTAAATCAATTGAAACCTTAATTTTGTCCCCTATTTTCTACGCATACATTGTCAAAATGCTTGGTTGTGTTAATGTCCATCACTGCCCAGCAGCGAAAGGAGCTGGTTCGTGGCTTGCTCCGTACAAGCTCTTATTGATTCAGTAACTGGTTCCGCACAAATCCCTAAGCAATGCTTTCTACTGTCGCTTTTAACATGGGGATTTCCTAGGAAGGGGTCAATTGACGACTTAATTGGGTACATAGCGTCAGAAAAGTTACTAATTTCTTCATGACCACTTTGTAGACGTATTTTCCCTAGTTTCCCAAATGGATGCAATGCGCCGTAACTTGTTTCAATACAATACAATAGAATTTCAATACAAGTTTTTCAATATAATTCAATTCAGTTTTTAATAAAAACACATTTTTACAAAAAAAATTGAAATTTTGCAAATCTTAAAACTATTGCCGCTTTTTCTTTTGAACTGAAAGCCTCTTCTGGCGATGGAACCTTTGAACCAGAGAACTGCAATTATTCTCTTTTTCAAGTCATTGGTTGAATAACACAAGAAAGAGTATTAGTGGATTTGAGTCAAAGAAAAACATCCGACTCATATCCACGCATACTCGTTTATGCATGCACACATATTTTGTGTGTGAACAATGAATAAGTTCTTTGCTGATATGAACCGGTGCGTGCTCAGATCTGTCATTGAGTGAATAGGTTCATTGTGTTATACCGTAATCACTCACAACACCAAGAAACACCAATGGTTCAATGGAATGACTTAAGTCATTGGAGTAATTTTCAGTTTCGCTTTCTCCTTAGTTGAAATTTAGAATATTGCAACAAAAAGCGGAAAACCAAAACGCAGGTCAATAAATGCAAAGAAATTAAATGAACTTTTTGTTAGTTTTTATTTGTAAATAACAAAATGAGATCAAATCCATGCTTTTTAACCTTAGAACCGTGACTTGGCTATACAACTTAATCTCGTGACTTGGGCACTCAGTGCCCAGTAATGTATTTTGTATGGAAATTTAAGCTTTTTATGAATTTTTTTTATAAAAGGCCAATATTTCGCATATTTATGCAAATAATTTATTGAAACAAGTATTTATTGTTAGAAACAAAGGATTTTTAACTGAAATATATAAAAAACATATAAAGTTTTGGTTTTGAACCGCTTAACTGGGTGAAATTATCCGCTGTCTTTTTGATGCATTTTGATTTGATGTTGCCGTTGTTGGAGTATTGTCGCACCGGCATAATATTTTACGAAAAATAACCTTTTCACATGCCCTTACATAGTATTTGGTGCATGTCGGAGTAAGGCAATGGTCACAAACTGCTGTTGTTTTGTACTGCATTGCAATTTTTGTTGTAGAATTAATTTTTGTTTTGTATCGGTTGTGCAATTGTTTCTGTACTAGTTCCATAGAGAGCTCTTTCAAAAATATGTTGCGCTTTTCAAAAAGCCTGATCGCTCCATGTCCAGAAACATCCAGCATATTATAAAATAATGCCATGGGCCAGCGGTTTGTTTTTCTTTTTCCAGTGAATCCACGTAGCATTTTGTCAAAAGTATCGACACCACCTTTATGCTCATTATAGTCATGTATGACTAGTGCATTTTTGTTACAGGATTCACTTCTTCGCTGGCATGGGCAGTTGATATCCAATATCCACCATACAGTTTGACCACCATACAGTTTGGTCGTTCCTTTCTTGACCAAAATATTTTCTCCATGATTGGCCTCAATAACCGAAGTTGACAAAACAAGCCTGTTTTATCAGGATCCATGTCTACTGCAGCTTCCTCGTTGTCATATTCTTTGAAACGTGGATCTGGAATGGGCTGAGCATTACCTTCTCCGAAGTCAGACTGGTCACTGGGTATCAGTTCGTGGTCGCCATCAAATGTAGGTTCATTTCCACCATCATCACATCGCTTTCATGAGGATTGAAATAATTTGGATCTTTTTCCTCTTCTTCTTCGGTTAATTAACGGCATAGGCTAGCCAAATAAACCGCCAATTCCTCACTCATTTCCAAAAAAAATAATTATCACTACTAAAAATTAACTCTTAACTTGCAATTTTTGCGTGAAACTGATTAGAAATCCACAATAACTACCAAAAACCGTTAACAAATTATCATTATCCATACAAAATATATGAGGAAATATTATGGGCACTGAGTGCCCCAAGTCACGTATAGCGTACTCATCTTATAAAATGACATAACTTTCTTATTATAAGAGGTATACACCTGTAATTTTGGCAACATATAAACAAAAGTACAATCTATCTGCCTACCAAAAACAATGGGACTTCCCAAATCCCCGAAATTGAACAAAAAAATGAATAATGAAATGAATGAACTGAGTGCCCAACTCACGGTTCTAAGGTTAAATATATCATAATTAAATAAAAAGAATTCATAAATATTAAAATTATACTTAAGGGGGCTTTCCCGTTTTTCGGTTTCAAAAAATCGTTTTTTTTACAGAAATCGATTTATAAATACTATAACAATATGAAGCCAAAGTTTCATAATGAAATATGCAATAGTTTTGAAGTTATAGCCAAAAATGTTTCGGCGCGCACAGCCTCGCGTACGCTCCGCGCTTTTCTTTAAACGCGTTTTTCTCGAAACCATGTTTTTGTGACGTTTTTTACACTTTTTTTCGGATCTAATGAACCGATTTGGATAAAACTGAATTTCACGTGTTCACAAATGAATTCTCTATCGCACATCATAGGATTTTTTCAATATTGTGAAATTTCGATTTTTAACAACACTTTTAGTACCAAAATTTTGCAAAAAAAATCGATTTTTTTTCCAAATTTGCGCCAAATTTCACCAAGTTGAAATTTTTCAAAAATCCTCCGATGTGCGATAACTAAAACTATGTAATTAATGAAAATGATGGTCAATTTGATTTCAGATAAACCGTACCCGAGAAAAGTGTAAAAAACTGGGAGTATGTTTTCCAAACAAGGCAACATAAGTACTTGGCAAGCCGGCGGCCATTTTGTTTTTTTTCCAAAAAAAAAAATTTTTTCAACTCACTATTGTAACAACAAACAAAATAAAAAAGAATTACAACATTTTATCAAACTGTCTTTCCAAAATTAATTCTTGAAAAACACTCATTTTTCGACGAAAAAACGGGAAAGCCCCCTTAAGAAAAAATATACACGTACAAATAATACTCATTCTAAGTAAAATAACTAAAAAACTATAAAGATGAACAAAATTTATTTCAATTTTTTTGTTGAAAATAGAATTTTCTTAAATTATATTGTCAGCATCAATGCACAGCAGCAACCAGATACGCGTCCAAAAGCAAAAAATTACTGTTTAGCAAAAAGCGCGAAGCACAACACGAACTATTACTCAACTCATCACACGAACAAGTGAGTCAAATCAGATTATGAGTCAGTAACCAATAGACACACAAAATACCGGTACATATTCGTGTAAGAGAATTTTGAGTGTTTTGATGATTTGGTGCAAATGAGTAAAAGTATTTTGTTGAATTGGTTTGAGTATTCACTTGCACCAATTGTTATGGCTCATGACTTAACTATACTAATTTTATTAGTACTCATTGCCGGTCTCTGCTTTGAACCTACCGGAACCTCAATAGCATCTATTCAAAAAAAGTTGCACAAATTACACACAAATTAAAATAAAAAATTATAAAATTGCACTGCACTTACTCTTTATAATTTATTTCGTATTATTTCCAATTTTTCCAATTAACTGAATGGTGGATTGCGATACACTCAGCAGTGGAAACGCCAGCAGAAAGAAATGCCGACCAAAAAATTAAACCGGTACTTTTTCGTTGAAGCGGTACTTTCTTCGCGCACAGTGGTCAACGGAAATGTCTTGACAACTATACGTTACACATTGTTAAAATAGTTCCGTTGACCACTGTGCGCGAAGATGTGCACAACAATGACAACGAAAAAGTACCGTTTTGGTTTTTTGGTGCTGGTTCTGCTAGCGTTTCTACTATTGCGTGCATCGCAACAGTGTTGCCAGCAGTGGCGCACACAGGGGGGTTTTGGGGGTTTAAACACCCCGAAATATCTTTAAGTTAGTACAGAAATCATCAATCATCAAATAGTCAATCATCAATAACACTACTCGACACAAAAAATGCACCTAAAAATAAAAGTGTTTTCTAGATTAATTTTGGGCCGCTGAACACAAAACGGAAGATCAAAAAATGTTTGTAAGAAGCGTTTTCGAAAAATCTTCGATAAACCAGTTTTTTCCCTGTTGTTTCAGTTATGAGCATATATCTCGTAAACGAATCATCCGACTAACACAAGCTGTCCGGCGGTCAGAAGATAATACGTTAGCCTTTCCAGAGATATACAGATTGTCCAAAGCAGATGAGATTTGGAGAAATTACTGACGGTGAAAGTTGTAAAAAAGTGAATTTTTCGACCATTTTCAGTAACATAAATTTTTGAATGATTTTTTAATGGATAAAATAAATTATTTGGTCTAGTTTTAAAATCTAAGATGAAAGATATATTATTTGAGCAAATATGAAGCCTAACATCAATAGAATCGAAAGAAAAATGACAAAGTTATGAAGCAGTGAGTGAACACCAACTTTACATTTATTACACCGTGCGACAAAAAAAAACATTTCTGCCGAGACCCATCTTAATGTTGATATAGGCGTGAAGCTAGAGGTCATTTATAGTAACCTGGCATAGTCAGTTTTTCATTTTCTGACCCAAAGTCCTTTTTAAAGGACTTTAAAATTTTAAGGACATACACATTTCAAATATTTTTTTTAATATTTGCGGTTGTGCAATGATGAAGATATGGGTATAAAATGAAAGAGAAAAATGTCCCCTTTTAAATAAATTTTCTATTTTAAACTTTCAGGACTAAAATATGTCAGGTAGGGAAAATATACATGTTTTGAATCTCAGTCTGTAGATTCATACATCTAAATTGTATTCTATTTCAAAGTTCGCAAAAAATTTACACGAAACGCTCCCCGAAACAAAATCCTGCGTGCGCGACTGGTTGCCAGAATGACGATTTCGTCATCATTTTGACGAAATTTTTAATAAATGATGATGTGACGATATTTTTGGCGAAATTACGATTTTTCTTTTTAGTCCCGTGACTAGTAGTAGGTAAAATACGACTCTGAGCTGAGCTGTACTAATTGTTAGATAATAGATAATGAATTCAGGGTACTCAGGAATTTTTTGGTACACTGAAGGGAGTTCGAGCGAAGGAATTTTGGGGAAAAATTTCAAAAATAAAACGTGCAGACTGTGTCGAAATTCTATCAATCTTGTTAAGGGGTTAGGTCCACTTGTAAGGCAAAAAAAGAACGCTTTTTTGCAAATTTTTTCTGAAGACGGGTTTTATTATTTATGACTAAATCTTTTTGTACATTAAAGATACACATTTCAAGAAGTTATCATACAAAAAAATGTTCATGTCAAAATGTCCATAATATTAAGAGATATAGTCAATTTGCTGAGACACCAAAAAAAAAGACGTTTTGCGGTGATCGCGCTGCGCGAACATTTCAAAATAAAGAAACGCATTTCATATTTGTTGTCTTTTCTTTTTGTCGGCATTTTCACTTTCATCAACATTTGGATGGGTCTCGGCAAAAATGTTTTTTTTTGTCGCACGGTGTAATAAATGTAAAGTTGGTGTTCACTCACTGCTTCATAACTTTGTCATTTTTCTTTCGATTCTATTGATGTTAGGCTTCATATTTGCTCAAATAATATATCTTCCATCTTAGATTTAAAACTAGAGCAAATAATTTATTTTATCCATAAAAAAATCATTCAAAAATTTATGTTACTGAAAATGGTCGAAAAATTCACTTTTTTACAACTTTCACCGTCAGTAATTTCTCCAAATCTCATCTGATTTGGGCAATCTATATATTGCTAGAAAAGCTAAGGTATTATCTTCTGACCGCCGGACAGCTTGTGTTAGTCGGATGATTCGTTTACGAGATATATGCTCATAACTGAAACAACAGGGAAAAAACTGTTTTTTCGAAGATTTTTCGAAAACGCTTTTTAAAAAATTTTTTGATTTTCAGTTTCGTGTTCAGCGGCCCAAAAGCCTAGAAAACACTTTTATTTATAGGAGCATTTTTCGTATCGAGTAGTGTAATCAACAAAACATGAAACTGTTCATCAGTTAAATTTTTTAGCTTATGTGTATGTGCCCAGTACGGCCTTAAGGCAAATTTATATAGGATTCACGCCCACACAGAAGCACATGTTTTTATTTTAAAAATTGTCCCTTCTTATATGATTCTAAACCTACATGGTGAACAATTTTTCGACTTAAAAAAACTTGGGGCGGTAGAGGGTTAAACACTGCTGGGTTACTAGTGCAGTTTTCAGCCCCTTAGCCTAGGTGTATACGGAGACGCAGGCCGCGCAACACAGCACAGGGCAGCGCAGCGCAAATGAAACTGTGTGACCAAGAAAATATGTGAACTGCGTATACGAATCTCGTAAAACCAGCACACGTGTTCCGTATTCATTCCATAAACCCAGCAATACGAGTTATTTGTCTGAATTAGACTTTCAAATAGAACCTATATAATATAATATGGGTGTAATATCGGCTGTTCACGCACTTTTTCAATTAGTTCTTAAATTTTTGCAAGCTAACGTGTCGGCTGCGCGTAGGAAACTGTATTTCAACTACAACGCGACGCAGGTGTGCGCAGGCACGTCTCTCCGCCGCACGCGGCTATGTCGCTGTATACGCCGTTATACGGTACTGCGTTATTTACAAAAAACTAAACTGCGTTGAGTTGTGCTGCGTGTGCGGCCTGCGTCTCCGTATACGCCTAGGCTAACTGTCGAGTTTCTAGCCTACTTGGGGTTTGATGTGTATATACAGTGTACCACTAAAGTCTTCGTACAACACCTGGTTCAGAACTAATTATTAAAAAAACTAAATATTTGTAGGAATTTGGAAAAAGTGTCGATGCAAATCTGTTTATTTGGCATTTATTTTTAATACAACAACAAAAACTAATATATTTCATTAAAAAGTTTAAAAGTTTTAAACCAAAAACAAAAACAAGTCGCTTATTCCCACTAAAGCTACCCACTATAGTGGGTTGTTTTTCACAAACCAACAATTAGCAATACAGGATTTCGAAAATTCTATTCATTCTCTATTTCATCCTTAGTACACTGCTTTTTGAATCATGCAAATATTGTTTCTCGTTTGGTTTTTATGAGCATTTTCCCAAACCCTAGTAAAACTGTGAAATTCGGCCGGTTATTCTTGCATAGGCACCTCTTTTTCGCCCGGCAAACTTTACAAAAACAGATTTTTTTTTCTCGAAAAAATTCACTTTAAAGCAGTGATGGGCACTAACACAACCACGCATTTTGGCAATGTATGCGTGAAAAACACTGCACAAAATTAAGGCGTACATTTTTTTAGCTCTAATATTTGTAATGTAATAAAATGCTGTAAAGAAGAAATTAATATAAACGATTTAATTAAACAAACTAACTGATGAATAAGTGGTTGAACAGACAAGCAGGCCAGCTCGCAAATAGAAATCACATTTAATTAGAATAAATAGAATAGAAATAAATAGAAATCACATTTTCTGATTTGCGTAAATACTCAGTGTACATAAAAACGTAAATATTCGCAATATGCGAGCCGCAAACGAACGTGAACCTACTTGCATAAAGTCTGACACGACACCAATGACTACATGACGCGAAACTCGGAGGGGTCACGGTTGTTAATTCGGTAAAACCAGGCCCCAGAGTCGCAAATTCGGTAAAACCAGGCCCCAGAGTTGATTAGGGTTCGTACAAAAAATTCGCCATACAAACGCCAGGGCAAGGGCTGCTGTTGCGTTCGATGTTTATTTGCAAATAAAATAATTGGTTTTTTTTTTCTTTCATTCTGTAGTACGTTTATAGTAAATTGATTGCAAAAAAACGTTGTTGCTGAAAAACGTCATAAGTATGTTGCCTCGTGTTTTAATATGATTTTACTTCAGTTTTTGCTGACTGCCCTCAAAGCCTTAACGTTTGCATTGCTTGAGTTGCAGCTCTGCGTTTGAAAAGAGTTCAACTTGCCATCACTGTTTCTTTCTGCACTAGAAACGGCAAACTCAATGAGACACGAACTGAAGGAAAAAGCAACCGAATATCTGCTGACTTCAGCGTATGAAATAATTTATTTCTGCTTTTTTTTTTGTACGCGTTACAATCAAAATTACTTAGACCAGTAAAACAAGTTGGCTTGCAATGCTATATTTACACTGAATAAGAAAAGTTAGCACTTTAAGATGCAAACAATTGACTGGTAACCGGTGCTGTGCGAATGTTTGGGTAAAAAACCCGTACACTATCGGACGATTCGAAAAAGCAAAAAATGGTCTGAAAATCATTTCTCCTCCGAGTTTCGCGTCACGTAGTCACTGACGACACTGAAGCTGCGCTCGGAACTTCGCTGCTTTGTATTCGTATACGCGAGTAGGCGTCGCTGCCAGTGTTGCCACTATGAATTTTATTCCCCTACCAAAATTGGTCCAAAATCAATCTCAGCCTACCAAAATAAAATTTGTTTGAAATTTTTCATGTAAAATTTTTTCACAAGCTACAGGGTCATTTTAAAATAATAAAAAAATGAATAGAAAATTTATTAATGCAGTGTTTTGCCTACCAAAATTCCTTGAAAATCACAACAAACCAACCAACCTACCAAAGACTTAATTTATGAAACGAAGCTACCAATTTTGGTCCAATTGGACCAAAACGGCAACACTGGTCGCTGCTACTCTCGAGTAGCAGCGTGCCCATCTGTGCTTTAAAGGTATAATAAGTTTATCACCATATTGTAGCCTGTGGAATTCCCTTTACAATGAAATCTAAATGACCGTAGGAACACAATTGGAGCGTATGAGCGTATTTACGTTCGACGTATTGCGGTGTCAAATTAAATTTCATGTATTCCTATGAAAGCGCACACAATTGACGACGCAAGCGTATGAACGTAAAAGCGTCGTACGCTCACTTAGATCTATTTCTATTTTTTACGCCGCGTATGGGCGTATTATTCATTTTTCGACAATTGAAAAACGTATTTTGAGTATTTTATACGTTGCTGCTCACGTTGGAGTTGTGAGCAAGGTGACGTTTGAACGTATTTCGACAGCGTATTTTCGGTGATTTGAATTTTTTATGCTTTTGCTTTTATATTTAATTTTAAAAGCATCTGTTTGCAATTTTGAAATGGCGCTTATGAAGATTATTGCGCGATCTTTTACAATCATAGGATTTGAATAAAAAAAATACTGTAAACACTTTACTGATCCCGATACCCTTGTTACTCCCATGAGGGCTATTTTTTTTAAGCCCCGGCGGAAGGCCGGCCACACAAGAGGTATTTGAATACAGAAATATTTTTGGCCGCGAAGCCGAATTTACGATTATAAAAGTTATTGCTTAGGAGCGACCGACCACGCCTCAAGGTTATTGATCCCGATGCCTTAGTTACTACCATGGCCGAAGGCCGGCCCTACAAAAGGTATTTGAGTATAGAAAAACAAATACAACTGAAGACTTGTGGTGTCACGCAAAACATTCAATGCTACAATACCATAAAAGCAAAAAAGGTTTTAATGGCTATTTTGCGAAATTTAAGCTTATAAAATAATATAAAGCTAGAAATCTCGATCTTTTAAAATCGTTTTTTAATATGGCAGGTACTTTGTACAACCCCGTTCAGCCCTCATTGTCCGAAAGTGATGGCGAAGGTGAATACCAAATAGCTTCGGACCAAGAGTCGAGTTAGAAAAAATAAAAATATATATTAAAAAACAACAAAAGTATATATTTTTATATTTCATTGTTAAGAAAATTCCGCAGGCTATAATATGATAAATTTATAATTATAATTATAACTTAATAAAGGGGTTTTCCGAGAAAAACATCCGTTTTTTTAATTATATATAAACAAAAAATATGTTTCGCTTATAACTTCTTTTTAGTACATATTACGTATCTAATGTTGTACATCAGTAGAAAGGTATGAAAAAGGCCTTTCATTTGATACACATATCATGTAAATCGATTGAGAATTAAATGAGTTATTTTGATACCAACTTTGAACTTCGACCTCAAGCCACGCCTTTTGTATGCGTTTCCCAGGCGACATTTTTAGTTTGTAAGATAGTTTAGTTTGTGCAAATAAGCTCTATATAGCTCAATTTTCCGTCTTTTTCATGAGGGTTCGCTATACTGCATTTGTTCCCCTACTTTTATAAATGTGGGCTAAATGTCACATATTTTCAAATTTTATTCAACAAAATTTCAGCCTATTTTAATATTAATAATAATTCTCATTTTTGGGGCAAATTATCTTTTACTTATGGGAAACCATTATGCGAAACTTCAATCCTTTATCTTTGTTATTTTTGAAGTTGTAACATTTTTCGTTATATGTACGTACATTCGGAAACCATAAACCATGTGCTGCGCCTTAACTGGCCACTACTCTTGTAACTACCACCTCCACAAGCTAGGCTTGGTCATCGACAAAACATGCAGATACTGCAATGAGGTCGATGAAACAATGGAACACGTCATCATAAACTGCCCAGCCCTGGCACACAGACGTGCCAAGTTTCTAGGGAAACATATTCTCGGTGATGAGGACCTGATGCAAATATCGCAGAAAGGTCTGATTCAATACCTGAGCACATAAAACACCAGATGATTGAAGGGGCACAATAAACCTACTAGGTTGCAGTGCGTAAGGCATTGTCCCTACCCATTACATTACATTATGGCGGCAAGTGGTCAACTTCGTAAAACTTTGTACAAATTACATTTTTAATTGCGTGCTTACTGTAGTAAGCACGAAAGTCAAGTTTCAATACGGGACCCGAGATAGACACCTGCGTGCATAGGCTTTGCTGTCATTTTAGAATTGCCTTTTCTCTGTCTCTTTTTGGAAATAATTTTTACAATAAAATTCTCGTCCGCTGTTATGTTATTAATTAACCCATTCGAGACGACGATTTTTTTCGAACACGGTCCCCAGGAGCGAAATTTTTTTTCTTTGTATTGTTCATTTTCATTCATTTCACACAGTAAAACCAATGCCAAGTTTTGTTTTCCTGTACTTTACAGATTTCATTAGTTCCAGAAAAATCTTATTTCGACGACTAGTTTACTCAGAATAACTAATAACACTACTCGACACGAAAAATGCTCCTAAAAATAAGAAAATTTTTGGATTTTCAGTTTCGTGTTCAGCAGCCGAAGATTAGTCTAAAAAATACTTTTGTTTTTAGGAGCACGCGATGAACCCATTTTTTGTCGAGTAGTGTAATTGCACATTACTGTTATTGCACACACGGTGTGCAGGCTGTCTTATAGCCTCGGAAATCCATTGCACACACGGTGTACAATCGGTCTCGAATGGGTTAATAAATTCTTTTGACGGTTTTGCTTTTCATCTTTTGCTTTTTAGAGTTGCCAATTTCCAAACATAAAAATTTATGGAACTTAAAATATTAAACTTTTCAGTTGAAAAAACTGGGCATTTTTGTAAGCATCAATGATAAACATTTTGAAAAGTCATCCAGAAATAAATCACAATAAATTAAAATGTATTTGCTTTATTTGGTTTTAAATAAAAAATATAAATTAAAGTAAACTTCATTGATTAGAGTACATGGAAACTCTATTAGAATGTGCAAGGTACCCAAGATACAATTAAGAAGTTAGACTACGAGAAAAGACAGTTGTCGTAAAAGGTTCTCATTGAGCAGGGTTGTTTGCTGCAGTTTATATTTAGGCACAGAAAGTAGATCGCCAGGTGTCAAAAAGTTAATTTTTGAAACCAAAAATTTGGTAACAAAATAGTTGCACATGCCTGTTTTCAAATAATTTTCGGATTCAAAAATGAACTTTTTGATATTTGTGCTGCCTTGGCTATCAATTTTTTGTTCCCAAATTAAACTGCAGTTAACCGTCCTGTTTCATGAGAACATTTGACGACACCTGTAATTTCTCGGACGTAAATTTTCATGGCTCTCCGTACTAAGTCTCCTTGTTATCATGGTAGGTACATTACCCATTACATTACATGAAAACATATATGTTTTGGTTTGGTATACATATGTATTTTCATAAACCACATAATAATGCAGAGAAGGAAGAATAACTTTTCGTAAGATATCGCCGATTAAAATTCATGCATGAAGTAATGCATAGCTTGCATGCAAACAGTCATTCCTACGCATTACCTTTTCCTTCTAGGAAATCTCCAAAAAATATGTTTCCGAATTACGCTCAAATATGAGTGTTTCTCGGTTTTCGGTGTCAATTCTCATATATAATAATATAAACGAAGAAAACGGGTATCATAAGTTCGGCATATAACACAGGGCAACAAAATTCTACTTTCTGTCGCCATTTCCATTTTAACATCAGTTCTAGGGTGAATAGGGAGGTAAATACTTAGTTTATGACTACGATGATCACTTTTGTCACTTTCACTGTCACTTTTTCGGATTTCCCGTGTCTCTTTTCACGTTTTCGATTGTAATTTCTAAACCAATAAACTACTTGACATTATTTTCACTTTGTAGCATTAACAAAACCTACCCAATCGCACATTGGAGCGAAATAAAAAGTTACCTAAACAGGAAAAAAGACGAGCTACCGAATTCTACCCAAGTTTGAAGGAAAATTTACAAATAAACTAGAAGTGTTTGGGACAATTTTCAAGATAGTTATTATTTTTTTGTAAAAGGTGCGGTCTAACAATTACTTAATAATATACAAATGTTTAGATAAAAAAACGATTGGACTATATTTGAGCTGAAAATTTTTGCGGTTTTTATTTTGGTGAAATTTTGTGTTATCTTTTGTTGTTGAGAATTTTATCTTTGTGGCTGTCAGTTTCTAAAACCAAAGTGGTAAAGTTGTATTCATGAAATGTAGGAACAATTTTATTGTGTTTTATACTCATGGAAAATTATAAATTAAATATGTTTAATACTGGCTTAACATTAATCCATATTTACATAGACACCACGAACAGATTTATGAATGATTTTTAAGTTATATTTCCAATTTAAAAATTTTGTATAAATGCGTATGACAAAAGTATGACACTTTAAAGCTTAAAAATTTATATCTGTATGTATCTCGTTAAATATATCCTTCTTTGTCTTCATAACTTCTATTACATAAGGCGTTTCCATAGAATAACTCATTGCGATATCAAATCAAATTTTTTCCCCGCATTTTTTTTCATAAATGACGCAAAATGGTATAAGTATATGCGAATTTTTAACAATTATTTTAATTTTATTAATTACTAAAATATATCAAAAGATATATTCGCACGGGGGAATCGAACATCCAAAATATCAGTAACGCTCTTTTTATGCATACCTCTATGAAGGTACAAGAAATGCATGCTTATTCATACATTCTAGTGTCCCGTGGTTGCAATGCAACAAATGACTACTAATTGTAAGGAAAGGGAGGGGTGTTCTCAAGTTTACTTATATTTCAGAACCGAATGAAAAACCTTTTGTACGGGAAGTTGCTCATCTATATACAAACAATAAATCTTTGCCCTGATTGACTGATTCATTATCGCCCAGCCCAAACTGCTGAAGCTACAAACATGACATTTTAACTCTAGATACATCTTGAAAGATTAACCTCCGCTAAGAAAGAACTCTTTTAAATTCGGGGTCTCGACAAAACATGGATTAAAGTGCTATATCGAGAATCGTTTTTGGACTTTTAAGCCAATACCAACTTCTCGTAGATCTGGAAACTATTATTTTCATTCACTATTCGTTCATTGCTCAGTTGTGTCTTTTATGTTAAAATATTTTATTTCTAACGGAATAACATTAAAAGTTTCTGCAAAAGAGTCGAATTTTCGAAATTCTTTTCTGTTCTGTTTTAGCGTGTTTCTGTTATTGTTCTAGCCCAGCAGCTAGCACGCTGACTTTTCAAGCCAGGGGCTTTAAATTCGATTCCTAGTACGGGCTGGTTAAACACTCGTCTACTTCTATTGCCATCCACAAGAAATGATAAAAAACGCATAAGTTCGCTCTTGGCAGGAAATTAAACTAAAAAAACTTCAAGTGTTCAAAAAAAACGTGCTAACTCCGGTTCGGATTTGGCGTTAAACTGTACATAGGCCCCCTTCCCTTACCCCCATCTGTTTAAAATGTGCGTTATAACTAGTGTCCGACCGAAACATCTTTTTTGGGCCGAAACCGAATTTCGGTTTTTTTAATATTCGGCCGAAACCGAAATATTCTAATTGAATTAAAAATAACCATATCAAGCATTTTTTCAACAAACGAATTTTACATTAAGTAAATAAAGAACAAACAAACAAACATAACATAATATAATACTTATTAATAAAAACAATTTATTCATTTTTTAAAAACATAACCATGAAAAAATCACCCTTTCGTATCTTACTCGCTAATATTCAAAATTAAATAATTTAATATTATATGCTAAAAAAACTTCTTTTTTTTTAATATAATATTAAATAATTTAATTTTGAATATTAGCGAATAAGGTACGAAAGGGTGATTTTTTCATGGTTATGTTTTTAAAAAATGAATAACATGTTTTTATTAATAAGTATTTATTTATTTATGTTTGTTTGTTCTTTATTTAGGTTAGGTTAGGTAGGGAAGGGTGTGTGCGGCAGGACCGCACTTCCACTCGGAGGCCAGGATGGCCCATTGTGAATCCCTTCTTATTGTGTTCTGGAGCTGACCAATAGTCTCAATCAAGGGGAAACCAGTTCGACCTCTTAATGAAGGAGAGCAGATTCGAGATTTCGACTTTCGCCGCGCAAGCCAGGTCTGTTAGGAACCTTGACCCCAAGGTGCGGAGTCGGCGTACCTGCAGAGCCGGGCAGTGGCACAGGAAGTGTTGTATCGTTTCTACTTCTTCTTCATCTCCACAGCTACGGCAGACATCACCGGACGAGAGGCGCCATTTGGTAAGCATAGATCCAATAGCGCAATGTCCGGTGATGACTCCAACGAGCTGCCGAATGGAGGTACGACTCAGGGACAGTACGAATCGTGTTTTCGTCAGGGAGAGGGAGGGCCACAGTGTCCGGCAGGTGCCGCAATCGGTCCTGGTACGCCACGACGACTCAATTTCCTTTGTTCTTTATTTACTTAAAGTAAAATTCGTTGTTGAAAAATGGTGACTTTGATGCTTGATGTGGTGATTTTTATTTCAACTAGAAAGTTTCGGTTTCAGCCGAATATTAGGAAAAAAAAAAACACCGAAATTCGGTTTCGGTCCAAAAAAGTGGTTTCGGTCGGATACTACAAATAACTAAGCTTTCGAGATATTCATCTAGGTCAACGTTTCTCAAACGGTGGTGCGCGTTCCACCAGTGGTACGCGATTCCTCAAAGGACAATAGGCGATATGCACTCCCCTCCATTTTATTAAAAATCTATATTCTTTTTTAGCGAATGGAGACGCTTTTGCGCACATTTACTACACTTTTTTTGTTTTATTGTTTATTTCTTTGAAGTTCACATGGAATTTATTTCGTTCAGTGGTATGATCATGATCCACATTGCACATGCATGGTACACGAAAAAAGTTTGAGAACTGCGGATCTGCATACGAGTAAGTACCAAGAATGATAAAATAAAGATTACTACATCCGGCTGATGACGTCATTGGTGAAAATTTATAAGGTGATCATTTCAGAGTATAATTCTTTATTTTTATTATTCGTGCGTATATTCCTTTTCAAGACTGAAAACACGTTTATATTTTTATTTATTTACACGTTATATATTTATTAACAAAGTTTTGCTTTTCCTTGTATTTTTCCTCATCTTGAAAAAAATATACATAAATAAAATTTGAATCATATGTCAGTTGGGCACCTTAAAATTATTTTCATTCGTTTTGAAAGATTTGATTGGCCAACGGAATTTTTTGAATTTTGTTACATTTTAACGCGAAAATTTGACTAAAACGGTGTGGAATCCTTGGAATAATGAAAAATTTAACGTTTTCGTGAAAACAGTTTGCAACAATTGTAATGAGTTTTTGATAAAAAACAAAACGTAAACAATGAAGTGTGCAGTGGGTACTTTTGTGGACGCGACAGTATCAATTTCATTACTAAAAAAATTTGACGCGGAGGACGATTTTCCTTCATGTTAAAATGGGAATCATATAAAAAAAATCTGATTGTTTTTAATTTTAAAAATAATATTGTTATATTGATGAAACAATTAAATATGAATTGATATAAAATATTGAAAAAAGTATTTTTAATAAAATATATGTAATTTTATTAAATAGCAAGAGTGTTGCATTGGAAGGCCACAGAGAGGCCAAAACTGCCTAACCTCTATCTAAATCGCTTTAAGCAATTGATTAGTAAGTATGTCTAAATCAAATACAATAACTCCATATGCATTTTCCTATAATCTTTTTTTTTGGGAAATATTAATTTTGTAAAAGGCCGTACTCGGCCCATTGTTGACAGTTTAAAGCACTACGTCGCTGGTGAAAACTTCAATTTTCCTGTCATTTATGTCGTAACCTTGTTTTCTATAAACCTTGAGTAGGTACTAAGTAAGTGAAAAACAAAATATGAAAAACTATAATCATATTCCTGCAACACAAGTCGGAAAAGTTTGATATATTATCAAAATTCAAAATTTAGCAATTTCATTTTTAAATAAAGGCATACTTTAGATCTGAGTCCACGCTTATACATTGGTTTTTACTATTCAGAGATACATACATATAGTCATATTGTTAAAGACATTTTTTATGTCAACAAACATAAATCTGCTCGCTTCAATGTGTACTTATACTTAAACCAATAACATACCTCTTCACAGAGAGCAAGCATACGGCGGGTGCTATCCAATGACTGTAAAAGAAATAAATATACATTGATATTAATTACAAGATATCAAAATTGAGATAAGTAAATTTGTAAGTACTTTACTATTGTTTATACTATAGCGGTTTTCACACCGAGGCCTTTAATTTGGAAGTTCGATAATTGATAATTTGTTAAAGTTTTTAACTGTAAACAACCCCTTCCGCTTATTTTCGGTAGTGGCCGTAAAAGCAGGGATGTTTATGCACAGAATAAACAGTATACAGAAGGCGCATCTGAAATAATTTTGATCTTTCATTTCAGACGCGGGCGGGAAGCAACAAAGGTGAGGAAAATGTAAACGGAAGCGAGACAGTAAGCGCGAATTGATGTGCACGCATAGATTCGATGGACTTTTGCTTTATTCTCATTTCGACAACAACAAGCAATGTTGTTGTTTTCCGCAGCAAACCAGATTGGCTTTACTCATGCACATTGAAATGGTGGTTGATTTGGCAAAGCGATCGGCAAGGCAAATTTAATAGGTAGTTGCAGCACCAGAACTGATTAAACTTTTTTCTTTGATAATTGGCACGACATTGTAACAATAGTTTTCCACTTATTATTACTTTCTTCATGCGCCTTGGTTGTTCCAATATTTTTACACATATATTCATTGTAGGGATTTTTACTTTTTACATCTTCTTTTTTACAAGCACACCAAAAGAACTAATAAAATCCATTGAATTTTTGTTTTTCCATAGTGCTACCAACTTATTTATGCGCCTTGGCGATCGCTCAATCATTTTTTCTATGCAAACTTGACCAATCCACTTCTTGTTCTTGTTTGTAAAAAAGCAAGCGGAGAGCAAGCACGAGCCACCACCAACATGCAAGCGACACATCGCTTTGTTGCCCAACAACAACAACCACAGTGTGTGGTGCGTCACTGTCTCATACGCCGTTCTCACAGCTTCTCATTTTACGCTCTCGCGCTCTGTGCGTTCTGTGTCCCCTTTAAGCGGGTCCTACCGCTGGAACCCGCAAAGAAAATTTCTTTACACCAGATGCGCATTCTGTATACTGTTTGTTCTGTGGTCCAACTCAATTTCCAAAAGAGCTTTGGAACAACTTGAGACAAGTCGGTGTATGTAACAGAGCATCCGACAGGTGTCTTTTAGACCCCAATCTACTCAATGACTTTTTCATTTCATCTCCCACATCTAGCACGTTGAATGCATCTGATAATAGACTCTGATTTGATCTGATAATAGACTAGAGATAAAGACTCTCATCGGGGAGGGTGATGTTGCGCGCTGTGTTAACAAAATTAGGTCAAACGCTGTCGGTGAAGATGGCATCCTAATTAAATTCGTTAAACTCATTCTGCCCTATGTGTTAAGCCCCTTGACTCATTTAATTAACCATTGTTTCACCAGCTCGTGCTTTCCATATATCTGGAAGAGGGCGACAATTATTCCTATAGACAAAAAACCCAATGTCACTGTACCATCCGACTATCGTCCGGTAAGTTTGCTATCGTCAATATCAAAAGTATGCGAGGCTCTCATGGCTGAGCAGATCTCTAAACATATCAATGAGGGCGTCCTTTTGTGATCTTTTCAATCTGGTTTTCGGGCAGGGCACAGCTGTTCCACAGCCATAGTCAAGATTTTAGATGACATCAGAGCGTCAAACGACATGAGACATTCATCCTTGCTTTGCCTTCTGGATTTCTCCAAAGCATTAGATTCTGTCGATCATTTAATACTTTGCAATAAGCTTAAATCAAACTTTGGGTTCTCTCGTATTGCAGTCCGTCTGATTTATAGCTACCTAGCTGGAACATCTCAAAGGGTAAGGGTATTTACTTGCGGTTTGCCACAAGACTCAGTTCTTGGTCCGCTTTTATTCACAATGTCCATAAATGATATTGCCAATAAATGTCAGCATGCTACTATGCACGCATACGCCGATGACCTCCAGTTGTTCTTATCAATGCCAATCGGTCTCGTTGATGACATATGTGCCAGGTTGAACGATGACCTGAACACAATAGCAGCATGGGCCAGTGACAATAAGTTAAGGCTAAATGCTCTAAAATCTTTTGTTATGACAGTTTATAAAAATGCCTACTCATTTTCTGAATTACCACCAATTCAGTTCAATAATGTACCTTTAGAATTTGTACTCTTTCCTGTGAGGATCACATAAATTCTTCGGTGAGCAGAGTTTATTATACCCTACGTAATTTGAGAAGGACTGCATCATTCGTGCCAGTTTAAACTAGGCGGAAACTGGTACTTCATCTTATACTGCCAGTCATACCCTACTCGGAGGTAGTCTATAGCTCGTTTGACTCTGGGTCCAAGCACAAGCTTCAAATCGCATTTAATAATGCAATTCGTATGTATACGGTCTTAAGAAGCATGACCACATATCTGATCATAGCCATCAGCTACTTGGTTGTAGTGTACCGAATTTTTTAGCTGCCAGGAACTGCTTATTTTTACACAAACTAATTCATACGAAAACCCCAATGTATTTATTTGACAGTCACCGACTATACCACGTGCAATTCAGACGTGCGTATTGTGGTTACTTACTACTGCAGTGTTTCGAGCGTGTGATCAAATCGTGATTGTTCTCCTATCACGTTATTAGTAACATCATCAAACTTATTTTCATAAAACTGAGCCTTCTTATTCACACTTTTCGGTAATTATTTCAATTAAATTGACTTATATCAAATAAAATTAGAACATGGCCTCCGGGCCGCCTCCCCTCGTGGGACAAAATCGCTTTGCACTGCTAGACAGCAGTCCGAAAGCAAAGCGAAAAAAGAGACTAAAAGAACTTCCAACAGACTTTCCATTACTCCCAGAAAAGACAACTGTTAATCCAAAATTCATCGTTGCTGCTTCGGCAAGCAGTAAAAAACTCTCTGATTTCTCATGCTTTGCTGTGCACACAGCACTTCAAAACATAAGCAAAGAATCACTTCCATTAAACCGCTGCATGACGGGAATCTTCTGCTGTTAGTGAGCAACAACACCACTGCTGGCAAATTCCTATCTTCCAAGTCTCTCATTGGCATCGGTGACGTCAATTTCACACTTCACAAAACCTTAAACTTTACAAAGGGCAATCTATGCTCCATTTCTTAACAATATCGATGATAACGAAATAGTCGAAGAACTCAAATCGCAAGGCGTGGTTGCAATCTATAAATTTCAAAAATTCATCGATGGTAAAAAACAACCCAGCGGAGTTATACTGGTAAGTTTCGACCGTTACTATATTCCCTCAAGCATCGAAGTGTCTTGGTACAAAGTAAAAGTGCGCGAGTATTATCCGAACCCAATGCGCTGAAAGTCGTGTCAGCTGCTGGGTCACACAATGAAACACTGCCAAAACCCTGCTTCTTGCGTAAACTGCAACCTTGCTCCGCACCTCCCTATTCATTGTACCCGCACATGTTGCGCTAACTGCGCCGGGGAGCACCCCGCCTCCGCTAAAGATTACAAGAAATACGCTGAACAAAAAGAAATTCTTCAAATCAAAACAAACCTCAAATGTCCCCTTAATGAAGCTAAAAATATCTATAACTCTCAACATAAAAATTCACCACAATCCAAAACTTACGCATCAACTGTTAGCGACACAACTACCCCACCAATAAGTCAAACCAATTCACAAGTTTACAAAATAACTAACACAGGCGATTCTATCCAACCACCTAAAAGCATAAATCCGTTAGGAAGAAGCCCTAATTCCAAACAAATACCAGGCTTATCTACTCCAACAACGTCAACTCAAACTCACCCGATATGAAACTATAATCCAGCCCCAGCATCCTCAACAAAGCCAACTTCAAACCACCCTGTATCCACACCCAAAAAGCTCCCATTACCTACTCCTAACCCTACAATCTCACACCATAACCTCTCAAGCTTATCAGATTCATCAGATGAATCATAGTTCTCGTCCTCTCAAATTTACTCATGTCACTATACCTTGATATAGTACATACGCAGTATACATATGTACATATCGTTCAACCTGCTCTTTCTTGAATTGCCTCGCTCTTCATTCTCTTTCTTTTCTTATGTATAAGATCTTGCAATGGAACATGAAAGGCTATTTTAATAACTCAACAGAACTGCAACTATTGATTAAAGAGCACTCCCCATTTCTAATCTCTCTCCAAGAGACTCACATTCCATATGCAATAATCCCAACCACTTCCAAAAACTACACAGGTTACTTTTCCAATTTGCCCCAAAACAATAGTAGTAAACAGGGTGTCTGCGTCCTGATAAGAAAAGATATTACACATAAGAAAATGCAAATTACTTCAAACCTATCATTCATAGCTATTGAAATAAACCTTGGTTGTAAACTCACTGTTATCTCCCTATATATATGTACCTCCTCAACAAAGCTTTTCCTCCAACGACATTATTTCTATCACTAAACAATTTCCCAATCCCATTATCTTGCTAGGAGATGTCAATGCATTAAGCCCCCTCTGGGGCTCCACCTCCACTAACTCCAGAGGTGTAATTATAGAAGATTGTATTCTCTCCAGCGATCTAAACATTTTGAATGACGCCCACCCATTTTCCACTCACCAAACACTGACATGTATTGACATCAGCCTATGTTCCTCTGCTTTTGCCCCAAAAATTACCTGGAAAGTTTTAAATGATCTTCATGGCAGTGACCATTTTCCAATCTTACTAGAATTAAACCTTTGCCACAACAAAACACCTGCAACGTCTCAACCCAAATTTCAAACAGATAAAGCGAACTGGGCAAACTTCTTCACCACCTCCGAACAACTTCACCACACTTTTCCACTTCCCAATTACGTCCACAAAGAGACGTCAAACTTCCATAAATTACTCCGTACAGCAGCGTACTTATCCATCCCGCAAAGCGCCAAACGTCAGACAAAAAACTTTGTGCCCTGGTGGAGCGCCAAGTTAAACAAACTAAGATTAGATAAACAAAGCAGCTGGAGAGCATTCAAACGCAACCAAACGATTGAAAATCTCATTGCTTATAAGAAAGCTAATTTAATTTTTAGAAAGCATTCAAAAGAAGCCAAAAGAAAAAAATTATCAAAATTTACAGAAAAAATAAACCCTTCAATGAGCATATAAAAAATTTTGTCCTCCATAAACCTCCTTGCAGGGACATACAAACAGCCTACTATTAACTTCATCTGCTCAGATGGCAAAACCATCACAAGTGCCGCCGAGATAACGACTTATTTTGCGCAAAGCTGGTCACAATATTCCCATGATTCAAACTTTCACCCATCATTTGTTACCGAAAAAGCCTAAACATTAAATAATATCTCTCAGAACCCCAACCCGTCCAAACAAGCAAGACAATTAGATACCCCAATCACCAAAATTGAATTCTTGTCTGTAATTTCCCAGATGAACGGTAAAACACCAGGACCAGATCGCATTTCGTATCCTATGCTTAAGCACCTTCCACCACTGTTGGTAACAAGGTTGCTATCTTTATACAATCTAATCTTTGACCGCGGTGTATAGTATACCCGACAATATGGAAAATGGCAACAGTCATCGCTATCCCTAAACCCAACAAGCCGTGCACTGACATTTCTGGGTATCGCCTTACTGCCGTGTACCGGAAAAGAACTAGAAAAAATTGTTGCTAGACGCCTAATGTGGTTTATGTTAAAATATAACCTAATCAGCCAAAACCAGGTTGCATTTAAAAAAGGCCACGGCACTATGGATGCATTATTATACTTTGACCAATATTATACTTTGACCAAACAACCACGTGTCGGTGCTCAGTCTTGATTATGAAAAAGCCTTCGATAGGGTCGGAGCTCATGTCATATTACAACAATTGGCAAAGTGGAAAGTGGGCACAAAAATATTTAACTTCATAAAATCCTTTTTATCAAATAGAACATTTCGAGTTAGAATCAATAATTCATTTTCAAATAAACATTATCTTTACAATGGTATCCCGCAAGGATCACCACTTTCTGTTATCCTGTTCATTATTGCCTTCAACACAATTAGTAACATTATATCTTCATATAAACAAATAAAACACTTTGTATACGCAGACGACGTACTTATATTTACTAAAATTAAAAATCTTACTGTTGTCAATAACTTATTTCAAAACATTTTAAAGGACTTGTCAGACTGGTCGGCAACCTTAGGTACTCGGCTGTCTTACGAAAAATGTAAAACTTTCCACATACACTAGTCAGAAAAAGTTTGCCTACAGGCAAGTCAAAATTATGTTATGATTAATTATGACCTCAAAAATGGGTTCTCTGTTTACAAAAACTTATCCACATTATTCATATATGCATTAACTGCACTTTTTATTCTGTGTTAGATGCATTAAAATAATAATTTTCCATGTGTTCGTATTTATTGACCATATACTCACAAAACGGTGCAGAATAAGTGTGCGTACAAAACTAATAACGGGAATTTCCGGTTATGCTTTTTATTTTATTTTTGGAAATTAGTATTCCATTGAACAGTAAACGGACTTGTAAATTATTTTTAAACGTATATGTGCTCGAAGTTTTATAGAAAGCAATAGAACCTAAGAGAAAAAAATTAAAGATGGATAAAAGGAAAATCTTTCTACATCTTTCCCAAATTGACAAAAAATTTCGAGAAATTAGGGAAACTTTTGGAAGAGCACATTCGTCATTTCGAAAAGCCATTCTAAATTTCGAAAAAACCAGAAATTCTTGTTTCTTTGCTACGATCTGGCCATTTTCTTAAGCTACCCGAGCAAGATAATAAAGTTGCTAGGCTAGTTGCATCCAATATCTTCAGAAATGTACAAAAATATTTTATAAAACCCAGGAGTAGTCACTTTATAAGAAAAGTCCTGAAAAAAAACCTATTTCCCCTACATAACAGCATATAAGAAGCCCATATTTAGCTTACTAACAAAGAGCACAGAATTTCTTTCGTGAAAGAATCCATCAAAGATTCTAGAAAACCTGATTTCCGGGACGATGTGTTGTTATCTATGGAAAGTAGGAGGATTTATTATTCTCTGATAATGGTTTGGCATATTTGGCGTTAAAAGGCATCAACTAATTTGAAGAGGATCCTGTTAATAACAAAAATCTGAAATTAACAGTGAAGCATAGCATATGTGAGGATATGATATGGGGCTGCATGTCAGGTAAAGAAGTGAGCAGGCTGTTTTTTTTATTCAGAAATGGTTCCGAGCCAGGGGCGTAGCCAAGGGGGGGTTTAGGGTGTCAGAACCCCCATAGCCTATAATTTGTCAACATTTTCAATCACTATGCATCGTATGTACGTTCCCACATTAGCAAAAAGGTCTTTTCATCTTTAAATATTTAAAAGAATATTAACAAAACGGTTTTTTTACCGAAACTAATTTGTTTTTTTAATAGTCACGTTTAGGCTTAATGCAGAGATTTGCATGTTCTAAAAACATGTCTAAAGAGTAGTTTAGTTTGTCGACCGGACTGTCCTTCAGGATGTCGGTGCAAGCCTTTTGGGTGGTTTCTACGTTCTCAAAATGCCTTTTTTCATCGGCAAATGCATTCTTTGAAAAGGTGAAATTCGAACGGTGCCACATCATGTGAAAACGGGGAGTGGTTGATGGTTAAAATTCGACTTTTAGTAAATAAAAAACAGTCAAAACAAGTGTCAATAGATGGGATGGCATCCTTCGATAGCCAAATGTTCAGTTAAAATGCAATAAATTTATGCTATTGAGATGCTTAACCTTCGCCTTACTAAAGATGATCCCAGGCACTTCCGCCGCTATTTTGAGTAAAACTCACAATAAATAAGTATATAATAATTTATAAATTTTTTTCTTACTTTAGTATATAGTATCTTCCTCTGGCGATAGTTCGTATTTGGAAAAAAAGGCCTAACTTTAATGATTTATTTTGAGACTATGGAAAATATTAGAAGATTTCTTTCCAGAGGGTTTATTGAACACATAATGAGGTACGCAAAAAAAAAATTATCGTGAGTTTTAATCAAAATGGTAGCGAAAGCGCCTGGGATCCCCCAGGTACATTTGTATTAAAAATGACAAAATTCAAGTTTAAACATGAACAAAATTTCTAAAAAAAATATTTTTTCATGTTATTGAAAATTACCTTAAAATTTGTGCAGATATTAAACATGAATATGAAAAAGATCACCCGGGTGGGTATAAGTAAAGGGAAGATTAAATCCAATTTCAAGAATTTCAATGAAGATTTTGGCTAATATTTTGTGAATTACCGCCCAGTTTTTATCTACGGTGATCGCGGATTCAGTTGGCTAGCACGTTAGTCATCATTTATGTTCTGACAATCGTTTTTAAATCGCTTTTACCACTTATGAACTCCACCACGGTATAAACAAAAATCACCATAAACTTGGTCCATCAATTTAAATGCTTCGGTTAAAGTTTAAACATTTTTAAAACAATAGTTAATATTGGATCTTTGTTCGATTCACATTTTTGTACGATGACACAAACATACTTCCACTTCAGATGCAATAACTTCGCTTTCAGTCCACCAAATTTCATGAAATTTTTACTAAAAATCAGGGAAAAAATTTAGTTTTTAATGCATTAAGTCACATAAGGCCCAACAAAATGCCCTATTTGGAAAGTGCACTTTACTTTAAAAAACATGTAATACTAAACTGGCAAAAAAATTTTTTAAAACCCCCCCATGACCAAGTTCTGGCTACGCCCCTGTTCCGAGCTTTTATAATATTTACATATTATAAAAGCTTGTGTAAGCCAAGGTTTAAAACTTTGGATCAGATCCCAACATTTCTTTTCAACTTTACGATGACCTTAGAGCGCAATGCATATGATGTGAAGCTATGTTTGCTATTAACTGGCTCAAAAAAGTTGAAAAAGTTCCTCCTTAGTCACCCTACGTGCATCTAATTGAATATACAAGGGGTTTACTTGAACACTGAGCCCAACAACACGCCATCTTCAAAGATATAGTAAACAAATATAACAATTCAAGGATATAACAAAATAACCGCTGAAAAAACACCGAATTTAATAAAATTTATGCCGAAACTTCTGCAGGGAGTTTAAAAAAGAAAAGCACATAAATCACATCTTTAAGCATCTTCTTTTTCAGCATTTCTCTTAATTATCTATCTCCCCATATCTACACATACATATCTATCTCTTCTCTTTCTCGGCTTTCTTCTGTATTTCTTTTTGTAGCATTTAAAAGAGCAATCTTGTATGCTGAATCAATGTCAAATAAATAAATAAAATAAATAAATATAAAGAGGTGATGCACAGAATACCTAGCGCAGCTGCGTACTGTTCATCAAAACATAAACATTCGCAGTCAAAGTGTAATTGTGGGTGATGTGGTATTGCTACACGAAGACAATAAGCCGCGTTTGTTTGAGAAGCTCGCAGTAGTACAAAGGACCTATCAAAGGAGGGTCGGGCGTATTAGAGTTCGACTTCAAACAGGTGAAACGCCCAATCCAATTAACCTGTAACCTCTAGAGCAGGGGTGCCCAAAACCTTCTTATGGAAGAGCAAACACCAATACATTTTTAAAACGAATTCATACGCTAGACAACAACAAAATCTACGTTGAAGATAGCAGAAGTGTTGCTTTCCACGCAAAAGAAAAAAATGTTTTGTGTTTTTCCTATTGCGTAGTGCTGTGTGTGGACTAGAATGTAGAGTCCGACCGATTAATCGGCATCGGCTAGTATCGGCCAATAAAATTGGTATCGGCATCGGCTAGTATCGGCATCGGCAAAAAAAAAAATCGGCATCGACCTTTTTTGGCCGATGCCAGATCGGCCGTTTTTGGTCGATGATGCCATCGGCCTAGTTTTATACTTTCATTTTTTTGTTTTCATTTTTTGTACCAACGGGTTCTTATACCCCTTTTTAGTTATGTATTTTTAGATACTGTTTAATATAAATGTTTCCTAGAAATATTTTTTTAAAACTAGATATTCTTAAAAACACAAATTTTCTCGAAATGTCTATGCATTTCGTCTCTTAATGTTGATATTAGAAGAAGGGGCATTAAATTTTTTAATCTTATCCTTCTTTTTTAATTGGAAGCATTTCTTAACAGGCCTTTTATTTTTTCCAAATTTGTTTTCTGACTTCTTCCCACTGCATCTGTACAACGGGTCGCAATTTGAGAGTACAAATTTTAATATAAAAATTGTCGTTTTAAGTTGAATAAAAAACTGAATTTGTATGCAATATTTACGTCAATATTTTTGTTTCTCTCTCCGTGGATAAATGTGATATATTATTTTTTTTAATTCATGTTAATGTATTAGAATTGTGAATTCTCTTGTTATTTTATTTAGTTTTTAATTATTCTCGTTGTTATTTAGTTTTTAATTATTTCTTTTCTCGTTGTTTTGTTATTTTGTGATGAATATTACAAACAATATGTAATAGTTCCCTTTGTTATTTTATAAAATAGACTGTTTTTTGATTGAATTCATTTGTGTTATTTTTTCTATGTAATCGGCATCGGCATCCGCCGATTTTCGCCCTTTCGGCCGATTAATCGGCATCGGCCAAACTCGCCCTTCCGGCCGATTAATCGGCATCGGCCAAAAAATTTTGTATCGGTCGGACTCTACTAGAATGCTCAGCCTATGCCGAAGAGCATTTACAAAAACAAATGAGCAACAAGAGCATAGGACATGGGCACCTCTGCTCTAGAGATATCGTCTGCCATACCGGCGCGGAGGGTATAGAAAATTGAAGCTACACTTCATATAATTTGACTACATATCCAATTTATTGGTAACTAAATATTTACTATATATTATTAAATACACATATACTGCCTATAATAAGCGCAACTCAAACACTAATGACATTAAATTTTATGACTTGAAATTTGACATGGATGTTTGTAACAGTGTTGCCAACCTAAGAAAAAAATATTTCGGCAAATATAATTACCCGCGTAGTTTAAATCGACAGATTCCTGGTATTTTTTGGACACAGTGTATATAGATAAATAACATACCTCATCTGCCACATTAGTTGCTTTGATTTGCAGTTCCTCTAATTCCGTCTTAGGAACTTGGGGCGCAGACGCCTCTTCAGTTGGCTCTATAGACGGCATCCTGAAAGTACATTAATTTTAATAATGCATTAATATTAAATTATAAACTAAGCGGTATATTTAAAATATTTATGTATATTATGTTAATTCGATAATTTTTTTTTAGCTACAATTGTGTACAAAGTGTTCCTAGGAATTAATCTAAATTTGATCGATCCGAGTTAATAAATATTACGGAGTTGGTATATTAGTATTCAAACTGACAATATAAATTGTTTATAACTTTACATATTATCAATGTAAATCGATGTCATCGACTAAACCCGTCGTGTGCGGACGTTTGCTCTCCCTATTGCGGTTTAGATCCACTGCCACATCAGTAATTTTACACTGTTCTCTATTCTTCTTATTTCGTGCTTCCACGTGTTTCTTTCGCTGGTGTAAACAAGCCTAAAATTCACCGCGCGATTAGGAAGGTAGGTAGGTTTAGTGGCCGGCTCTAGGGCATGACATTGTGTTACCACGTGATGGGGGGAGGGCTTCAACCTATCCGATTCCAGTATTTGTGGGAGCCACTTGGAGGCTCTGATGAATTTGTAGATGTCGCTCGGTGACGTCTTTTCGAGGTCGGCTAAGCAGCTCAGGAAGTGCCTGCCCAGCTGTCGCAAGCGCGTTCTCGCAAGCGCTGGACACGTGCAGAAGAGGTGTTCGACGGTCTCCTCGCAGTCTTCGTCCCTACAGCTTCTACAGAAATCGTTGAAAGGCAGACGAAGTCTGCTAGCATGTAGGCCAATGAGGCAGCGTCCAGTGATGACTCCCACAACAATCCCTATAGAGGGTTTGTTCAGCAGGATCAGTTCCTTGGATCTGCTCTGGTTGGTCACAGGCCAGATCTGTCTAGCTGAGGTGCACGTTTGTTCGTTGAGCCATCTAGTGTTTGCTCTGTTCGAGTATACCTTTCCAAGATGTAACTTGCATGTGGAGAGTGGTATACCCTTTGCCTCCACCGCGCTAATGGATGGTAGCTCCGTGCCTGCTCTTGCCAGTTCATCGGCTATACAATTACCCACTATGTCCTTGTGCCCAGGCACCCAGCAGAAGTGCACTCTTTACTGCACTGAAATCTTGTTAAGATTCCAAATATGCAAAGTTTTTAATTTTTGTTTGTTTCGAGCAATTCAAAATCTTTTTGTTTTTGCTTGTATTCCAGACTATAAATGGAACATATATAAGAGCATATTTTGAGGCCCCTAATTTTTTAAGGAAAACGTATGAAAAGTGATGAAAATGACTATGGTACATTTTTGCTATTATTTCGATGAGATTGGGAATCACACCAATTATTTGTGCTGTGTTGTATTACTTGATGTTTTCGCTTTCATTTAACACCTAACTCGTTAATTGATTTACGAAAAATGTGCATGTTTTTCAACATTAAAGAAAACGCCATGAAATTTCATATTTTCCGACTTGGAGGTCCAATTGTCGCGGATTTTTAAAACTTATAAAAATAAATTACATTGAAACAGAAGCCGTGGGGTGTTATAAATGACACAAAGTGAAAATCATGTCAACCGGTTTATTGGTTAAGAAATTACAATCCCAAACGTGAAAAAAGTCAGGGAAAATCCTAAAAAGTGACACGCCCATTTTTTTGCGAAAACGTAAACTAAGTTTTAAAATCGGTTTGCGGATTCGAAATCAGCGGTCTCTAATTACCCCAAAACTGATGTCAAAACCAGAAAAGCCATTTTGCTGTTGATCAGTGATATTTTTCACTCATAACAGTTATGTGATGACGCAAAAAATATTTTTCAAAAAATAAACGTTATCGGCGACGTAAAAAATATTACTTGCTGATAATAGTTATTAGGCAACAGAAAAAATACTTGTCACGAATAATAGTTATACATGGATGTAAAAGTAATTATTTCAAAATAATAACTATAAGTTACAATTAAAATATTTGTTACAACGAAAGTTATTTTCCAACGTTTTTCTAAAAACGTTTTCTAAAACTGTCATGTCCCTGATCGTAACAAGTTTGTTTTTGTTAGTATATGAATTGTTATGTTTATTTGTGTGCATACTTTTTAATATGCACAAGACTGCCAAGAATTTGTATGTCGAATGCAAATAAGAATTAGAAAAATTATTGAAAATGAATGTTCCTTTAATTTTGTTTTTTAGACGTTATGTATTGAAATGAAATGTTATCTTTTGTTAGTTTACAATTGCTGTTGTCCTACAGGTTTGTTTTCTTTTTATATGTGCATTTTTATGCTACTTAATTTGCATACTTTCGAATAAAAAAATTACAGTGTTATATTATTTTTTTAATTTCATAAAATTGAAGAATTTAGGGTGGGCCCCTCAGCCGTCGCCGACCCCGGGGCCCCAAGCACCTTAACCCTCAAATGCATGAATTATTTTCACGTTTGCTAAATAAACATAGGTTTTTATTTTTAACACAAAAAACCACTGAAAAGTTTATTAACCCTAATTCCCAGAATTTTAAAAGTAACGTAAACCCAGAAGTGAGACTGTCAGGCTCATATGAGCTAAACTACTGAAAAACTCAATTTATTTTACTTTTCCAAATCCAGTTACTACTTAAAGACGTTTTTATTTAAGTTTTTTGTTTTAAGTAAAAAACTTGTAAATACAGGGTCCACAGGAAAACAATTGCTACTGCAGAAGCTAGAACCCATCATACAAATTTTGTTTATTCTGAGTGTACGAACCTCGCATCCAATAAACTATCGGCTAATACCTTACTGGTGAACTAGTTGGTCATTATTACATTTGTGTTTGTAAGGCTCACACAGTTTTTCAACACCCTTTTTGCAAGACCCACAACTCCTCGATTACCGTCTTTACGTGTGCATTTACGTGCATTTCAGGAAGTATTAGCACCATCGTACTTCCATATTCTGATTACATATTTATCGGGATTGGAAGACATAAACTGTATGAACTAACATCAACTTTGGCAAGGCATAAATTCTTCATAATATGTCGTAGATTGCAGTATTTTCAAAAATGTTAATAGACTTCATCCCATGTCGACTAGATGTGTGCTAGGCTCAAGAACTATGAACTTCATACAATAGAAATGCATCTAAACATGAAAAATAAAAATTGTCTTCCATATGGTGGACAAAAATCAAGGAATTCTGAGTAAATTTGAGTTTTTTATTCAAATAAGCTTCTGAGGCTCACTTCTGGGATTTCGTTACAATTTTAAAAAATTGTTTAAAACAAGTACAAAAACTGTCTAAAATGTTAAATTTATAAATGCAATATATTTCAAACATTCCATTAGAGGAATACATAAAATATTGGAATCGAAAATCTTCTGGTATAGAATTTATCACCATTTGAAATCTGTAGTGAGACTCTGAGGCTCACTTCTGGGAATTAGGGTTAAATATTAATAAACTACTAACGATTAGCAAACAGATTTCGAATGTGGTTGTCGTTTCAAAATATTATATCGGGGTTTAATATGAAGATATACACAAATATGTTAGTGTGCCTACAGGCATCAATATGCATTTGAGGGTTAAGCCGTCACTGATACCAACGGCACTCGGTAATAGCACTACTAAAATCCGTTTACTTTGCCGGGGAAATATGAAGCGAAAATCAGAAATTAGAACTAAGAAGTATGACTACTCCAACAATATATGTCTAATCAGAATTCAGATAGCACAACTAGTTAATACAAATGCCTACTTTGTACATAGCTCACTAAAAGTTTTACTGTCCGTAAATATGTTAATCTCTCTTGTTTAAAATGTAGCCCTAATACAAAAAAAATTTGTAAAAAAGCACGTGTTCAGAAGCACAAATTTGTTCGAGGTGGTTGCAAAAAAGAGAACTAATAAATAATTTTCCCAAAGGATGAAGTCTGGCAAATATGACCTTTTTTAAGTTTGTCGAAAGTTCAAAAAATGTAATAAATACAATGCTTCATAAAGTGCCTATGAAAAGACAATAACAACAAAAATGGTGGACACATTTTTTAATTATCTGATCCTTCCCAATTTTTTAAATTTGAGCTTCACCTTTAAAGTGCGAAAATCGATTTTAGTTAACTATCGAAATACTGCCCAAGTTTGGCTGGCTCCACAAGCAAAACTATTTGTCCAATTTAGTTTAGGTTTTCGATTTTCTTAGGTCCGAAAAATATACGACTAAATTAATTTTTGCAACCTGCGTCGGCAGAGTGGGCCACTGTGTGGCGGCTGCTCTAACACGTTAAAGGATAAAAATGTAACGAGGAGTGCTAATTGAGATACATTTTGCCTTCAGTCCAGAATGGTCTCATCAATTTCCGGTTACTCCATGCAGCTCTATTTTTTCTAATGTAAAGACCAGTGAAAGTAATGTAACTATCATAAAAAGTTTCAAATCCTGTTTCAGTTCGGCTTAAAGCAGTTTTGATTTGTATACATATATACAAATAATATTATTATATTATTAGTATTAGTATTAGCTCGCCTTGATTGTATGAATATATAATAAGCACAACAAATAAAATCACTGATACTATAGTTGTCATTAGAAACCTGTATTTAGTAAGTATTGTTATTCTTTAGATAAAAATCGTGGACAAGAATACTTTCAGAAATATAATTCAAAGATGCATTTTCATAATAATTGATGTAGATGAAATTTAAAAAAATCATGCTATTTAACTTTTTTTAAAGAATACATGTATTTACTCACTTTCAATATTTATAATATTCTGTTAAATTCCAATTCAAAAATTTATTTTCTGCACACAGTTCAACCTTTCGTAATTTGTATTCTTTCTAGTACACTTGCACTGATTCTGCGCAATAAATGTGAGGAAATCAATATTCTCTTAGTGTGCGCATACATACAAACACACGATAAAAATGTTGTGGTACGTGTTGTGATATCAGGTTCACGACTTTATTTAAAAATTTTTCAAAATAATACGTTGTACTAGTAGATGCGTGTACATTAATTTTTTCCATTGAGTTAAAAATAACTTAAAGAAGTATTTTTTACAATAAAATCATACTTGCAATATCTTTACATTCAGTTATTTCGCATCAGGAAATCGTTTTTATTATTGCGGGATATACTTTGTTGTTGGAAGGGGTCTATGGCACGCTTTATTCGCAGCAATGCTTGTTTCGCATGTCTCGCTTTAGACGTTTTAAGTTACACAACGCGCTTTTGAAACATCGTCTAATCAGCTCACAATAACACTTTGTGGTGTTAAAACAAAAAACCTGAACTACAATGGGCAAAAAGTTTGCGGATTTTAAAAAATGTATTGACTTAATTGACTTTTTTCGCATAATTGATTGTGCTGCAAAGTAACAGGAAAACTTTTGTTCTGTCTTTTTTATGTTATTCACGAGAGAACGTTATTTGTTGATAACATTTAGAACGAATCGCAATCTGCTGGCCTGCTTAAACGAAGCGTCGAAAAGTAGAAAGTTGGGCTACTTGATTGGGCTACATTGATTCTACTTTTTTGACAGATGCGTCGACTGCGTTGCTGCGTCCCAAACGTGTTATGGAGTTTTACTTTAACAATATAAGCCAAAGCGCCTTATACCACGTTTACATTGAGCCAAATGCGTGATTCGGAAAAAATTGTTAAATGCGAAGCCATACCACGTATTTCTCCATACAAATTCAACTCTACGAAATCACTAATTTCAACATATGCAATAAAACATGACACATTTTTTCGAACGCATTACAAAATGAAGGCGTTTATAAAAGCTATAGAAGCATTTGCCTGTTTCTGATAGTTCAAAATCATAACAAACGAAAATTATCAAAATTAACATTTTGAATTGAAGTTGTCGTTTGTTTGAAATTTGTAGGATATTCTTAACATGTACGGTATTTAGTATTTCAGCGTGTAGAAAATAGAGACAGCAAAAAAACAGCAAGTTCTTCAGCTGCGTGAGCTGCAGCAAGCGGACATGAGCATTGAGCGTTTGACATTGCTGCCAGACGAAATACAAATGAGGTAATGTAAACACTTTGAAATGACTCATTTGAAATTACGCATTTGGGTTCAATGTAAACGTAGTATAAACGTAGTATTACAAATTCTCACCTAAATTCTTAACATAGCATCGCAAGATCCTATTCGATATTTCGACTAATGCGGCCCTTACACGATCTATTAGTTGTCAATGGTGCTGCCCACTACCTATTGAATTTGCCTTGTCAGTTGTCGTCAATAATGAAAATGTTTGGGTATATTTTTTTATTTATTTGTCATGCAGGACAATCTGATTGTGTCGTGTGAGGACTTGATTGTCCTGTACAGTGAAGATGGCGCGAGAAAGCGACCAGGAAATTGTACAGTAAAACCCGCTTAAGTACCTCACCTCAAAATACAAGATTTATCAGTTACTTAAGCGCGGAGGTACTTAAGCGAACCCAGATAAGTACCTCGAGGTGGGTATCTAAGCATGTCGCCTAAGTACCCTAAAAAACGAGTCCGTTAAGTACCTTATCTTCAATAAATATCTTGAATCACGCTTTAATCTCACTCATAAAAATGTAAAGATGAACTTTATTTCATAAAAATAAAATGAAGAATCGGAATCCCATTTATTATTGAAATATCAAATTTAAAGTGATGGTTAATCTAATTTTTTGTTTTTTCGCTATTTTCAACTAAGTTAAGAATTTGAATTTTTTGTTTAATTGATAAACATGTGAACCTCCGCCATTTACTTACTTACATACTTAACTGGCCATAATAACCCGTTATCGGGTTACGGCCTGCTTCTCCAGTTGGTCACACCAAGAGATAACAGGGCCTCTTCAACTTGGTCCTTCCACCGGAGACACGGCCTCCCTCTTCGCTGTCGACCTCCAACCATCGCATCGAACACCTTTATCGCCGGAGCTTCGTCGCCCATACGGCAGACATGACCGAGCCAGCGTAACCGCTGGATGTTAATTCGCTGTGCTACGTCTATGTCCTTAAACAGCTCATACAGCTCGTTATTGGTTCGCATACGATAGTCGTCACCAACATGAACAGGGCCGAAGATTTTACGAAGTACCTTCCTCTCGAACACTCCAAGGGCCGCTATGTCGTTTCGTGTCATTGTCCATGCTTCTGCGCCACAGAGGAGCACGGGCAAGATAAGCGTCCTATAGAGTGCAAGTTTTGTCGGTCGAGAGAGCACCTGTTGGCAAGAGTAATCCTTCGCTTTATGTCCAGGCTGACATCATTGCTGCTGTTAACGGCGGTGCCAAGGTAGACGAATTCCCTGACAACTTCAAAAGTACACCTGTCAGCCTCGACGTGGGACTTTAGCCGCTGCGAGTCCCTGCGTGTACTTCGTCTTGCCCTCATTTACCATCAGACCCATTTTGGCAGATTTTCTTTCGATTGCCGCAAAGGTAGCGGTGACATCTCGCTTGTTACGCCCGATAACGGCAATATCATCGGCGTAGGAGCTGGACACTTTTGTTAAAGATTGCGCCATTACGATGTACACCGGTCTTGCGCAGAACACTCTCCATGTGAAGTTGAAGAGGTCGCATGACAAAGGATCGCCCTGTCTGAAGCCTCAAACGGTATCAAATGGGTCGCAGAGGTCACTTCCAACCTTGCCGGAGCTGCGTGTATGGCTCAACGTCGCTCTCTAAAGTCTCACGAGTTTTGCAAGGGTACCAAGTTCAAACAATGCGGCATATAGGCGATCCCTAATCGGACTATCGACTGCTGCCTTGTAATCGATAAAGAGATGGTGTGTATCGATTCTCATGGGTCTTCTCCAGGATTTGGCGTAAAGTGAATATCTGGTCGATGGTGGACTTACCAGGTCTAAAGCCGCACTGATAAGGCCCAATCAGCGCCTTGGCGAGAGCCTTTAATCTTTCACTTTGTACGCTCGTCAGGACCTGTATGCAATAGGAAGTAGGCTGATACCCCTGTAGTTGGCGCATATTGTTGGGTCGCCTTTCTTCAGCACAGGGCAAAGGGCACTGAGGTTCCAATCGCCATATTTTGCAGATGAGCTGATGCATGCACCCAATCAGCTCACCGCCGCCGGCCTTGAACAATTCAGCTGGTAGCCCATCCCATCCCTGCAGCTTTATTGTTCATGAGTCGCTGGATAGCGACCCGGACCTCGTCATAGCTGGGCGGTGGCACGTCAACACCGTCGTCGTCGATTGGTGCCGTCTGGACATCTTCACCACTGGCGGTATTGTTCCCTTCGTCGCCTGCGAGCAGCTTGGTGAAGTGCTCCTTCCACAACCTTAGTACACCATGCGCATCAGTAACCAGATCCCCGTTTTCGTCTCTGCAAGAGGATGCCCCGTGCTTAAATCCTTCCGTGAGACGCTTAACTTTTTGGAAGAATTTTCGGGCGTCATTTCTGCTCCTGCACTCCTCGATTTCCTCACGCTCGCGCCTTTCTTGTTCCCGTTTCTTGCGTCTAAAAAGGCACCTCTCTTTCTTCCTCTCCTCCCGGTATTTTTCTGTTACGGCTCGCGTGGCAGCCGACTGCAGGGTCTTCTTGCAGGCAGCATTCTTCGCAGCAGTGGCTGCGCGATACTCTTCATCGTACCATTGGTTTTTCTGTGGTGGGCGTCGAAAACCAAGGACATTTTCTGCGGCGGCGCGCATGGAGTGGGATATGTGAGCCCATAATCCGCCGATGTCATCAGGTGGACAGGGGGAGCGACCGAGCTGGTTGGAGAGTTGAGCGGAGTAGGCTTCGGCTACCCCTTGTGATCGCAGCTTACTGTTGTCCAGCTTTCTTTGCAAGCTAGGTTGCGCGGTCTTCGCTGCGCAAAGACGCATGCGTACCTTGGCTGCAACAAGGTAGTGGTCCGAGTCGATTTGGGTCCTCGGAACGTTCGCACATCTAGAATGCTAGAAACATGCCTTCCATCTATCACAACGTGATCAATCTGGTTGCGGGTGGATTGATCGGTCCGTGGCCGGCCATCAGACGATGGCTCAGTTATACTACGTTAACATTGAGCCCAAATGCGTGATTTGGGCAAAAATTCTCAAATGCGAAGCCAAATCACGCATTTCCCCATACAAATTCAAATCTACCAAATGACTCATTTCAACAAAACGACGAAGCAAATGCGATAAAACATGACCAATTTTATCGAACGCATCACAAAATGAAAGCGCTTTCAAAAGCTTCAAAAGCTTTTGCTTCTTTTTGACAGTTCAAAATCAAAACAAACGAAAATTATCAAAATGGAAATTTTGCATTGAAATTTTCGTCTGCTTCAAATATGTAGAATATTCTTAGCATGCAAGGTGTGTAATATACATGTATTCAAATATTGCAGTGTGTGGAACATAGAGGCAGCAAAAAAGAAACAAATGATTTAGTCAAAAGCCGGAAAAGAGCTGATCTATGAGCAGCGGCAAGAGGAAATGAGCATTGAGCATTTGACATTAGCTGCCAAACAAAATCAAAATGCAATGCAAATGAGGCAATGTAAACACTTTCAAATGACTCATTCGAAACTACGCATTTGGGTTCAATGTTAACGTAGTATAACATAAGATCGGCCGAATCATCGCTGTAAACATCCAGTCGACACGGTGGTCTTCCGCCTGCTCTTCTCAGCCATCAACCGGGTCCTTATACCGGTCGGTGGGGGAGAAGGACTAGAGCGGAAACTAGACTAGACCTCCTCATGGTGGCCGCCGGTCCTGTCTCTGCCCGATAGTGGCTAGCTAACTAGTTGATTCTCCTTAATTTCCATTTTCCCACCTTTTTCTTTTACACTACCCTCTTTCCCCATCCTCCCCTTAATGCAAGGTGTCACGCGATCCGTGCCTATTGGATTGGTTTGCAGTCAGGGGGTAATACCGGCTGTATTCTAACGAAACCTCTCTGATACCAGACCGCCTCAGAGAGTAACTGTGGGCTTACCGTGCTATCGGGGGCTATGGCACCAATCAGAATCAGAATGGAGAAAAACTTGAGGAACTGAAACTCAGCAGCGGGTTCTTATACCGCAACACAACTGGCGCGTCAGGTGGAGCATATCTAGAATACTGACACCCAGGTTTCTACTCCTAGGAGTAAGAAGACGGTTGACAGTTGGTAAATTTGGGCCAAAGCCAGAAAGGACCGGGACTAAGGACAAACGGAAGGAAAGTCGGGTGGTAGTGGGGTCTGCGGGTGCTTCGGCTCCCAAGGACACGATACCACAAACCTCGACGAGTACTGGCCTGACATCCGGACAAACTTTCGAGCCGGGCAAGCTTGCGGAGACCATGAGAGACTGGGTTGAGTGGTGCAGGGGTCAAGTGGTACTTGCGCTATCTCAAGGAGGGCTTAACGCCACAGCAAAACCTACCTCGCTTGACGCGAAGAAGAGGGGCGCTGCCGAGATCAGCCCTCAAGAGGGCAATAGGGCCAAGAAAACAAAGACTGAGGTGCCAACTCGGACTGTACAAAGACAGAAGACGGGAGTCAGGAGACCAGGTAGCACTTATGCCAGTGCTGCCAAGAGCGTTAGGCCGCAAACATAGTGGAGCGGCGAGCAAAGCGAAGAGCAAAGCGGCGAGCAAAGCGACGAAAACAAATACACGCTTTTCGCTTTTCTCGTCACTATGTGCGCTTTGCGTCAAAAGCGTGTATTTGTTTTAGTCGCTTTGCTCTTCGCTTTGCTCGCAATACTCCCGGCATCTTTCCCTGCGAGCAAACTCTCCAGAGAGGAACAGGGTCAGATTGAAGATGCACTCGTGACGGAAATGTGCAAGGGCTGGAGGGCTAAACTCCGGTTCGAAGGTATACACTTTCGGCCAGGATTCATACTGGTAGACTGTGCAAGTGCGGAGACAGCGGAATGGCTTAAGGGCCTAGTCCCCATTCTACCTGGCTGGAAGGGGGTAAAGTTGGCAACGTGTGACGGGGACTGTTTACCTCCCGAAGGCTGCAGGGAAAGACAACAAACAGCTCCTCGATGTGCTCATCGCCCAAATCGAGGAGCTGCACACTAACCTGTGGAGAATCTTCCGTTCAAAGGACGAGAAGGATGTCAAGGTCCTGACGATCGGGGTCGACGACCGATCGATAGAGGCCATCAAGAAGTGCAAGTGTATCCTGCGGTACAGGTTTGGCACTGCGGAAGGCGTGGTTTCCTGCGAAAGGCGTGGCCGAGATTCAAAAGGAGGTGGCTACCCTGGTAGAGAAGGAGGCTGCTAGCAGTGAGGGCGTCGAGGAGATTAGTCTCCTACCTCACGAAGTCGAGGGGATCGATGCGATCGACCTCTTGAAGCTGAGCATGGCCGCTGGTGACGAAGACTCCGATAGAGTCACCCTGTCAGACTTGGACAAGGAGAGCGGTCTGACGGAGGATGAAGGCGGCGCCGAAAAATCCTAAGGCCGCTATGACTAGCACTGCAGTTGCGCCGATCAATCTGCACCACGCGAAGGCCGCTTCTGCCATTGCGAGGGCAACCCTCAGGGCTAAACTGAGCATAGTGCTGGTCCAAGAACCCTGGGTGTGCAGGGGCCAAATCAAAGGTTTGGCAGAAAAGAACATACAGTTAATTTGGGATATCAGGTGTAACAACCCGAGAGCCTGCATGGTAATAACCAATGGTTTGAATTTTATATGTCTTCCAGACTTCCTTTCCAGGGATCTGATTGCGGTACAAATACCGGTGCAAATACACGGGACTGCGCAGGACATCGTGATCGACACAGGTTACTTCCCAGGAGAGGACACCCTGGCTCCGCCAGAGGCAGTCTCTAAACTGGTGAAGTACTATGAGCTGAAGAAGCTGCCACGTATACTGGGTTGCAATGCGAATGTGCACAGCTAAGCCTGGGGGAGCAGCGACACGAATCAAAGGGGTGATTACCTTTTAGAATTTATTAATTTAATTTAATTTATTTAATAGTATTTGTACAAGTAAGACTGAGTCTTTTATAGTACACCAGTTTGAGTAAATTAAATGTGAATAATAGCAATTTTAGCTTAAATTAATACAATAAAGTTACAAACAGAAAAAGGAAAATTTAAATTGAAAATTCAGAAATTTGAAGTGAAGTATAGAGATAGATGTAAGATGATGAATACATAATCACAAGAGGATATATACAGAGGGAGAAAATAGGAAGCCAAGTGCCTCGGCTTTCTAAAGCGGTGCAAAAAAGATTTCACTTCGTCTGATCTCCGCATAAATAGAGTTTAACTCATACAGTAGGGTATCCAGCTCTATTGATTCCTTAGAAAATCGTCGAAATGTGACATGTGTGGCCTTGTTCTACCGATACTTTTTCGGTAATTGTTCAGAGAAGATGAGCAGTCTGATGCCATCACTCCAGCTATTCGCCCGGGCCCGTTCGTTCGTTGAACCGATGTTCTAGCGCACTACGGATTACAGAGAGAATTCGTTTCTGGAACGCACTGCACGATTGTGGGATGGTCTCGCTACAGATATTTTCCCAGCACCTATGATCTTAATGGGTTCAAGACAAGAGTCCATAAACATTTCACTCTAAACCCCTCTGTAGCCTGCCCTCCAGAACCAACGCATTGTCTCGCATTAATAGGGGTCATCCTTTGCGCGTTTGATCAAATTTAAAAAAAATTTGTCCCGGAATTCTTCAATAAAACGAAAACGGTTCAGTTATTCATCTATATTAATTTTATTCCCTTTAAAGTAGTATCTATTGCAAGGAATACGCTTATCCCAACGCTTCCTCAAATATAGAAAAAACTCTTCATGTGTGGATTTTGAGATCGCCTTCGCCTTCCGCGAAATGGTAACTTGAATTGTGGGAATAGGAAAAGGTCACAAGGAACCATGTCGGTTGAATACGGAGCTTGCAGAACAGTATAAACGTTGTTTTTGGTCAAATAGTCACGTAAAAGGTGTGATGTGAAGATGAAGAAACCACAAGTTTTCTCTTCACACTTCTAGCCTCTTGCTGCGAGTATTTACCCCCCTCAAACGCTTTTACTTTGTTAGAAAAACAAAAATTGAGGCAAAGTCTTTAGTCAAGCAAATTCGAGATTCGAAATTCGGAGAACAAAACAGACACTGACATTGAAATGATGGTTGTTGTGTCAAACTTACGTGTAAAGCCATCGGTCCTTTCTAGTTTTTCATAAAATCTTCAAAGCAGAACCTGAAAAAACTGGTATTAAGGCATTATGCATACGTATTAATCTAATCTACCTTTTAGAATCGTGTAAAAATTATACACCTGAACACACCTTATACATCTTAAAGTTATGCATTTTATAACTGATAAATTGAAACGTAAACGAAAAGTAAAAAAGAAAAAGTAATTGAAAAGTAAACGAAAAAAACATGAAATCTTAAAATTTTTTGAGTAAGAATTATAAACTTGTTTCTGTAAAATGGTTTTCACACATATTTGTTTACACTAAGTTCATGATTTTCTTTGCTAATTGTAAATTTTATTGTGCGACGCAACAATTACCAAAAACATTCATGCTATTTCAAAAATGTCACCGACTTTTTCTCATTTGCTATTCAACCCAATAACAAAGGCAGCGTTTATCGTCATATTTATCAGCTGACGCAACAGCAGCGAGAATATGAATGAGTACAGAAGCAACTTCTACTTGTATAATACGCTGAAGTTACAGAGAATTCTGCTCTTAGTAATAGAGGGTTGTGCTGTCCATAATGGTGCAACCCCATAACACACTTTGTTTGCAGCAACGTTTGCATTGCATCTGTCAAAAAAGTAGAATCAGTGTATTTGTATGGAACGAGTTACATAGCACAAAGCGTCGGATGCCATCATGTGAAAAAAAAACTGAAAGTAGCCCAACTTTCTACTTTTTGACGCTTTGCTCGAATCGTTCGAACAGGCCAGCTGATTGCGACAATCACGGGTGGTAAATTTATATTTCGTTCTAAATGGTATTGACAAATAGCTGTTTCTCGTGAATAATTTTTTTCAATTTTAGTGCTAAAAAAGGTTTTAAACAAAGCAGATATTCTTACCAAATTTTAGAAATATTTCAATGAATAAATGCGTTTAATAAAATTATTATGTTCAATTCTCCCATAAACGAAAATTGCATAGTAGCAAAGAATATACAATATAAAGAATACGCATCTTCAAAAATTTTGCAAGCGTGTTTGTTGACGCGGGGGAGAAGAGATGAGCGGAGGCATAGGTTGCGGCAAAGACAAATAACAATAAGATGTCTTACGTTCATACAACCGAATGGCATAGGGCGAGCTCGAATTTGCAATATTTTCATTATCGAGAGCAAGCAAGCGTAATAATATTAACGCTCTCTGTTTTGCTTAGGGCGCTGTTATGCAGACGGTCAAATGACCGTCGGTCACGATAGTTGTTGTTGCTTCAATGTAAAATGAAAAATTGAGAGAGAGAGCGGGAGAGTAAAATTTGACCGCGTCGGTCAAAAATGATGAGGCTCTCGATGCCAAATCATGCGATCAAAACAGTGTTGCGTTGTGAAATTATTCACAACACATGTGTTTTCGGAGCAAAATGGCACACTTGTCGCGAAAATATGTATCTAATGACGGAAAAAATGGTTCGTAGCAACCCTCATCGTTTGTTTAGTGTACTGGTGACCGGCGATCAAGTGACCGTCTGCATAACAGGGTTTTGGCACAGAGTAGAAAAAACAAAACGAGAGCGTAAAAAGTATCGTGACCGACGGTCATTTGACCGTCTGCATAACAGCGCCCTTACACAAAGCACAACGGCTCCGATCTCTGCCAAGCAAAAGCAAAATTGTGTGTGCTCACTTGACACGCGTTGAAATCAGTGGCACACTCAGGACTTCATTTTGGAGGGATGTTTCACTACTAATTCTTGTATTTGAGGGGGTTTTAATCCCCAAATGTTCCCGCCCCGTGTGCGCTACTGATTGAAACAATCAACCACCAAAAAAATCAACACAGAATGAGCACAGACGCAGCATTCGTGTTGCTATGATTTGCGCTCAGAGCATTGTGCTCTCATCTCAGTGTTCCCTCTTGTTGCCTACCCCCCGCAACTTGAAGTTGGGTTGCCATATCATGACCCGCATTAAAATTTTTGCTTGTACGTGATGCACACTGTTTATGTTCTATACTTTTTGATAGTAGTTATCTATTACACATGACGCACCAAGTGTGATATTTATTTAACTGTACACGTTTTCGCGCAATTTTATATTGGACGCAATTGATATTGGATTTGCATTGGCTGCCCAAAAGTTTTTCCTGACCACTTCCATTGACTTAACAAATTCATTAAAATCCCCAAATTCCTTCTCCATTGTCGTCAATTTGTGCTGTTTTCACACCTCAAATTGTTGCTGTCAGCTAATTAGACGATGCTTTAAAAGCGCGTTGTGTAACTTAAAGTGTGAAATCTATCGATGTCTATATATCTATCTATCTATGCGTCGAAATTAAGACAAGCGAAATAATCCTTGCTGCATACAAATCGTGTTAGGGCGATGTTATGCAGACGGTCAAATGATCGTCGGTCACGTCACTTTTTACGCTCTCGTTTGGATTTCTCTGCTCCGTGCCGAAAGCATGTTATGCTGATGGTCATTTGATCATTTGATTTGATTCCTGTTCCTGGAACATTGTTATCGGCGCCTCTGTATTTGATTGGGCCGACATTTCTGGCATTCTGAGTTAATAATTTATAAATGAAATTAATATATGTGTGTGAAAGTATCACAATATTTTTTTACCATTTAAATTTACATTTTTCTTTCTTCTTTATCACCGAAAACACAAATATAAACACACGCTAGTGATGAGGGTTGCTTCCAACCATTTACTTGCTCATTCCATACACATTTTCACCAAAAGGGAACAAGTTTGTTCCCAAAACACAACTATTGTGAATAATCTCACGACGCAACACTGATTTCATTGTTTGATTTGGCATCGGAAGCCTCATTAACCGGTCACCGTTGCGGTCAAGTTTTACTCTCTCGCTCGCTTTCCCAATTTTCTCTTTTACATTGAAACAACAACAATTTTATTCATGATCGTGCCCGTGACCGACAGCATAACATCGCCCTTAACCTTCTGCCTGTCCCTTGGGGTCTATTTGACCCCAGGCGGAATTACAAAAACGATTGAGCGGTTTTGTTCGCTCTTCTACTTGTGTTATTTAGTGTTAATCGCCCTTACAACCCAATAACAAATCGAGAATAACACTTTTCGGGGCTTTCCCCTTTTCTTGTGTGATTTATGTGTAACAGTTCTTCATGTTTTGTCAGTGAATTATATAACCGTTTGGTTGGGGCCATCCTGACCTCAAAGGACAGCGAAGGCAATTTTGATCGAGGGACAGGCAAAAGGTAAAGGAATTGCACCATAACAGAGGGTACTACCAGCATTACCCGCCATAGAATACGCTTGCTTGTATGAGATGGGCGTTTTTTATTGCAATGTAATATGGAACTATGTAATATATATATCATTTAACGATATAATAATTACATCATGTTCGTTGATTCTACCTCTAACGCGATTTGTTTGAATTGGAAGTTCCGGGTATTTATTAATCAGAAATATATGTAAAAATATTTTTCTGAATGATATCGATAAAAAAGGAGAAGTAATCGGTGTGAATGTTGAATGTTTTCTTTATAATCGACAAATTGTTTAGTATGTGTAGCCATTTTACACTTTATTTGTTTTAGCTTTTTGAAATGTTTTACGCGCATCTTATATTGGCCAAAAAAGGGCCACTTGCAAGAGTTTGGCTCGCTGCACATTGGGACAAGAAAATAACCAAAGCTCATGTGTTTGAGACCAATATCGAAAAGTCTGTTGAAGGAATAATGCAACCTAAGGTGAAGCTTGCGTTGCGAACGTCAGGACATCTTCTTTTAGGAGTCGTGCGGATTTATTCAAGAAAAGCTAAATATCTTCTAGCGGATTGCAATGAAGCATTTGTTAAAATTAAGGTACGATCACATAAATACAGTAGGTCAACTTGTGTGGTTATATATAGATATAAAGATCAAATTTGTTTATGAAAAAAAATATATTTATTATGGATACGGCCATGGTTACTATTTAAGCCAGTTGAAAAACCTCTCACCAGGTGTCTGCTTCGTGCTCGCCTTTTTCACAGGGCTTTTACATGATAAAATGCGGTTAGCTTCCCCCTTGCCGTTGACTTCCATTGTAAACATATATACACTGGTGGCAATTCCCATAAACTCACTTAAATCTGCTTGGATTTTGTTACATTTTCTTTAAAAAATTGATTCAGTTAAAATAGTTTTACTGATATATTTACTGTAAAATATAGTCTATAAGAAGTAAAAGAAGAAATCGCAATTAAATAACTGTTCTGCCAATTTATTGTTTTCATAAAAATGGCACAATTTGAGGTGGCAATTCACATAAACTCAGTACATAAAAAATTATAAAATTGCAGAGTAAAAATGTTTTCATAGCTCAAGGTACTCTAAATAGTTTTTCTTTAATAATTTGGGCATTTCCCATTACGGTTTATAATATTTTAGGCACAAATAAAAAAATATTCTGAAAAGTTTGTGCGGGTATGCAAGCCCCAACCTATTTAATCGCTTTTTTGGAGTCAATTTTTGAATAAAACTGTCGTTCTTTTGCGTAAACACCTCGAGCAAGAACCCAAAAGTGCTCGATGTGATTTAAGTCAAGAATTCGAACTGACCAATCAAAAACTTGAATATTTTTGTCTTTGAAAAAGTTCATTGTTTTTCTAGAACTGTGAATTGCAGCATTTTCCTGCTGAAAAATAAATTCAGGCCCATAAAATTCTTCTGATTCTATTATCATTACGTTTAAAAGTTCGCAGTAAATGTAGAACTTAATTTTTTCAGAAACCCACGCAAATTAAGTCGTACCATACATGGTAATACCTTCCCAAACCATTATATCACCACCTGATAATGTCCGGCTCATATACACCAACCAACTTATCGAGCTAAAAGTATTAAAAGCCGTCAGTACTACCTAAAATGAACCGTTTTTGTTACTTAACAAAACTGATTACAACTGTTCACGCCTCTAAATAGCTTATCCGCGAGTTCCATTATTTTGGGTTTAAGACACAGTTAAATAGGGTTTTGGGGGGCGTTTAGTGTAAACATCGCGGTTTGAATTTTGTAAAATTTTTCGAATATGTCGGGGCTTTATACTATTAAGTTTATAGACAGATCGATTCTGCGAACAAACTCCGTCGACATTAGGTTTCCTTTTATTCCCAATGCCATTATCACACGTTTTTGCCTTACGATAATTTTCGTGTTTCGGTCAAATCTTACGTTTTTCCCATAAGATCTGCGTAATTTTAAATAATGACACACTGGTGTCTCAGACCTGCCTATTGTATTCGCTATTCCCGTATGGAAAACTTTTATTGATTGAATGCATTAATTTTTCCCTTTTCTTCAAGTGGCAATTACTTTCCTCTTGGCATTTTCACAGGTCTGAAGAAAACAAAAATGTTATATTACTTTTTAATAGTACAACAATCGACTAAATCAGTTTATAAAGGCATAACTTACCTCAAATTACCTATATTTTTGTTTCACTGATCAATTTAAATCGCTGAGTTTATGTGAACTACGAAATTTCAACTCTGAAAAAACAATAGCCGCTCTTAATGTTTTGCACGATCACGCAAACTATAAAAGAGTGCATAACGGTACACCTGCCGTTTCTTACAGCAAACTATGGAAATGTAAACTACAACCTTTATTTGTTTTTTAAATCATCTCCTCTAATCCTACAAGACTTTTCATACCTCAGCTCAAAGTGAGTTTATGGGAATTGCCACCAGTGTATTTGTTGTGCTTCGTCCATATAATTACCCAGCATAAACAGCTCGTGGTTCGGGCTAATAAAAACATCGCGCAGTGATGGAGCACTGTAGAGTGTCAGGTTTCTCGTAGAGGTATCTGTTGTTGTGACAATGTAAACGAAATACTTGACACCTTCAAAAATTAACCTGTTGGTCTCGACTTGAGACCATAGCTGCTGTGAGTCCTTGCTCAAAGACATCACTTGGTCTTGTACCCATTTACCACCAGGCCCATATTGGGAGATTCTCGCATACGAAAAAACGTATTCCATGGTGAAATTGAAGATGCCACACGGTAAGAATCCTCGAGTGGTATCGAAGCTTCCAACCTTGACGAAGATGCACGTGTCTCAATGTCACCCTACAAAATCATGAGCTTTGCAAGGATAGTGTGTTCGGGAGTAATTTGAATATATAACAAGGTCCAATCGCTTCTTCAGTGAGTAGTTTCTTTTTTTACATTGAATAACTTTATATTTCCTTAGTAGCTGCATAGAAACCCTGATCTCGTTATACTCATGATACAATCACTGTATCATGGTTATACTAATTCTAAATTCTATTTCACATTATATTTCTTAAGTATGAAAGTTGAAAATAAATTTTGCAGTCATTTGTATGCGGTCATTTTTGGGCGAGGAAAATGATAGGGAACAAGTGTAGAATACCACACCCTCTTAAAAAATTTGTTTTTTATTTTTATCAGAAAGAGGCACTGGCGTCCCCAAGATTTCGGGAGGGGGGATATGCAAAAAACAGTTTAATACATGTTGCATAAAATTGTACATATGTACATACATACATATAGAGTAAGTTCGGGTAATGTGATATGGTCGGGTAATGTGATATACACTATGATCAATAAGTACCGGGACTGTGTCAAAAAAACAAAATTGTTTTATTCTTCTGGTAAATTTATTTTATCCCCTTCAAAATAAGCCCCATCTGAAGCAATATACATATGCCAACGCTTAATCCAATCGTCCATGCACTTCTGGTAAGCCGAAGCAGGTATGGCCTTCAGCTCTCGCGTCGCATTTTCTTTTATGACCTCTATGGACTCAAATCTCTTTCCACGAAGCGGTAACTTGAGTCGGGAGAACAGGAAAAAGTCACATGGTGCCATATCTGGAGAATAGGGAGCCTGATCGATGATATTCACACTGTGTTTGTTCAAATAATCGCGAATAATGTGTGCTTTGTGAGACGGCGCATTATCGTGGTGCAAAATCCAGCTGTTATCGGCCCACAAATCCGGTCGTTTTCTACGAATAGCATCTCTCAAACGCCATAAGAGATGTTAAGATCGTTAGAAATCTCTCTGAGGCTCACATGACGATTTTCAAGCACGATTTTCTTCACAATTTCAACATTTTCGTCGGTATTCGATGTTGAAGGACGTCCAGAACGAGGAAAGTCTTCGACCACTTCACGACCACTTTTGAACATTTTATACCACTCGAACGCTCTGGTTCTTGATAGAGCAGACTCCCCAAATGCTTTCTGCAACATTTTAAGCGCATTGGCACAAGAAATTTCGTTCTTAAGACAAAATTTCAAACAAATACGTTGATCAACAAAATTATCCATTGTAAAATGCGACGAAGTACAAAAAGTTGACTGACGCTAACAGCTGCCAAACAAAAACTAATGATGCAATCCCGCTCAAAATTTGACACAGATGTCAGTTAAGGTCCTACCGACCTAAAAAAACCTGCATCGGGCAACGGCGGAAAATTTAAAATACACAGTCCCGGTACTTATTGATCATAGTGTAGGTGCTTATTTCACAAGTGCGTTGACCTTTTTCAAAATTAACCTTTTTAAACCATCATAACAGTTAAAAAACTCGTGCTGCATGATTTTGGATGTGATTGCTTAAATAGTTTACCGTCAGTGTGATGAAGTGCTTTGAGTAGGCTTGCACAAGTTTTTGGTCACGAAGTTTGAAAGCATAAAATGCAAAAAAAATATTATTACAAAGTTCGAGGCTAATCAGAAGTAAATCAGTGATATCGATTATGAGTTTGCGAGGTACGCTCTTCTCAACAAAGTAATTATTGTTTTTTTATAATATTTTTTTCGCAAAAAGTCAATTTCGGGTAATGTGATATAGTACATCACTGTACCCAAACTTATGACAGTAATACTATTTGTATGCAGAAATGTATATATACTTTATTTTATAATATTTGAAGTGGAATATTCTCAAAAATCTGTTATGGTTAAGTTTTAGATAAAAAAAATCCATGAAATCATGTTTCTCGATAAACATTTTGAACCCTTGGTTTACCCCGTCAGATTGTGATTTTCCAAAAAAATGAGAAACACGTCTCTAATTATTTTTGATTTGGAGTATTTTCACCAAGTTTGAAACTAATAGGTCTGTTAAATAACGTTTTTTCGGGTATATCACATTACTCGCCGATGGTATATCACATTACCCGCCACTTTTATCAGACGCCAATATTTGGATATTTTGATTTTTAATTAAAAAACTCGTCACCAGTTTATCTTAAAGAGTTAATAATCATAGATATACTAAATAATGCATCAGTGAACAGTTTGAGACCAAAAAAAGTGTGTTTTAAGGCAAAATGTGTCGGGAATCGCTGTAAAACAAACAGGTATATCACATTACCCGAACTTACTCTATGTATACATATACTAACATAAAATTCTTAAAACGAAAAATTCAAGTGACATGTATTTAAAAAAAAAAAAAATCCCAACTAAAAAATTCACGTTTAAGTTATGACATTTTGAAAACTCCTAATAGAATTACGAAAAACTAAAAAGACATTTTAAAAAGCATAACACACGAGTTATGTAAAATAAATCCAAAAAATAAAATAACAAAATGTATGACGTTCTGAAATTTAATTATGTTTCCATGTTTTCCATATTTACACACAATTCACCAAAAAAATGTAACTGCATTTTTTCAAATTTCAACAGCTGATGCAAGGTTGGCATGCAGCCTGCGTTTGACTACTACTTTGGTAAATAGTCGATACTTTTGGGAACACTGAAAATACAACTATTCTGCGAGAACAAATGCAATACTGATTTTTTTATTCATTTATTCATTATTATTATTATTATTATTCATTTTAGGGTTAAGACCCTTCTGCGGGCATGCGGTTTTGGTCAGACCATATCGAACTTTAGATCCACTTTAGTAGTGTTGTAGCACAGAATAAACAGTATACAGAATGCGCATGTCGACCAGCGAAGCAATCTGAATTTATGGTGCGGGCCGAAAGCAGCAGGGGGGAGATAACAGAGTTTGTTGAACAGAACTTTTGTCTCTGTTAATTTCTCGTGCGACGATGATCTCTGTTATTGTCAACTTCGGTAAGTGCCGAGTGGTGCAGAGCGAGTTCGTACGCTCGATGCCGGCCATAGAAGTTACTGTTATTTTCAATGAAGCGAATGAAGGGCGATGTGCTATCGTTGTTGTTGTTGATCAGCGAATGAAAATTGTAAATTTTGAATTTTTGTTTCTGGCTGACATTGGCTGGCAATTCCCGACGTGTGTCGGTTAATAAGAACAAGTTTTTTTCATGTTATTATGCGATCGACTTTCTGCGTGAAGAAATTTGTATCTCCTTATGAGCACTTGAATTCTAAGGTTTCGCTAATTTTGGCGTAAATGACTTCTCGCCGCGATTAATTATTTTATCCCTACGCCTTTTATCCCACTCTAGGCCCCCAGTTTTTTGGCCCAAACATTTGTTTGTCAAACCTAAAAAAAAATGAGAGGTTCCGAAGAATCGTAATTACGAATTTGTGCATTTAATCATGTCGAATGTATGTACATATCTATTGTAAAGCAAAAAGCTATGAGAAAAAAGTAAGTAAGCAACGACAATCCCGAATGACGGCAGAATAAATTTTTGTTTTGCTTTTTTTCGATATATGTACGTACATCCACCATTTAAAGGATATTTCGTACATAACGATTGTGCCACATCGTTTAACTATCATCAATATTAAAAATAGTGTTATATCTTTATACCGTAGTGACTTTTTAAGTCGATAAGTTACCCCCTTTTGACATTCGTTCTCATATATTTTTGCACGCTACACTCCGTCGTAAAATTGCTACCGACAGCGTATGTACGCACTGCGCTGCACGCAGAATGAACCACAAAGCAAAAAGAATTCAAATTCAATGTTTCAATTCCTAGCCGGCAACAATAACAACAACCATACCTTATTGCTCTTCTCCCCATATATGTAAGAAGCAAGTGGCACTTCGTTTTGTTGGCCGACAACAACAGCAACCACAGCCTGACGCTATTTTCCCTTCGGAGCTGCATGCGATCATTACTTTCATCTTATCTCTGTGCTGTTTGTTCTGTGAAATAACAGAAGCGAAAGCTGTCTAGTGCTGTTTGTAATGTTACAATCCAATCGAATTGATAAAAAACAAGACACGACAAGACAACAAATACTTCCTTCACTTCAGGAATGTGATTAAATTGACACCAAAACACGGACATAACCATGAATACAATGGCTAAATATTAATTTTGAATATGTTCCGACATTATTTTCCAACAAATATTATAATTTACTAACCCAAAAAAATAATAAAAGCCAAGGCGAGTGAAAAACACTTGGATCCGGTAGATTTTGCACCAATTAACTTATGTCAAGCGAACAAAATTGTAACTAATTGGCAA